>CM045997.1:9019788-10219788 GCA_025175895.1 Wurfbainia villosa
AAGAATTAGGTTTTCCCAAATTCTTTTTTCACGGTTTATAATACATTTAGGGTTTATTTTATATTGTTGTTATGATTAGATGATAAATTTAACGTTTAGATGATGAATTTAGGATTTTGTTATGGTATAAGGTTATTGTAGATTAATCATATATCATTAGGACTTTGGATGGGATTAGATGAAGAATTTAGGATTTTTTTATCATTTAGATTTCGACTTATTCATGATAAAATTAAGCTAAAGTTGTGCAATTGAATGTGAGTCATCTTTCTACACTAGTGCACTACCTAACCTTGCCGACCCAAAGCTAGCCACTTTTAAATTCATGCACCTTATGCTCAACAATAGTATCTCAAACTTGGTTAAGAGCTCATTGTGTATTGTTTTTCGTAAGATTAATTACTCATTGTTTGTTATTTTTCGCAAGACACACCGTCTCAGGTTATAGGATAAGTTTAAGGTTTTCTTATTCTTAGATTATAATATTCGATGACAAACAAGAGTTATAATGCAAATTCTAAGTTATGTTGTGTGAGGTTTAAATTATAATTTTTGTAATTATTTTGTATGTGATAACTACACTTAAGTTGATAAATTATTTAATATATGTTTAACCAGGGTTCAAAAATATGGATAAAAGTTGGATAACAATTCAGAACCGGATTAGTCCTGAATATATAAATGGGTTGAATCAATTTATGAGTATACAGAAAATTACATGATCAGTCTGAATTTATCGAACATTCATTGTCCATGTCGACGATGTGGCAATTTGTTTCAGTTTGAAGTGGATTATGTGTGAGGACATCTGTATAGGTGGAGATTTGATAGACTATATAAAGTTTGAAACTTTCATGGAAAATCTTCTACATAGTATAAATATTGTCGATCAAGATGAGAATGATTTTGATATTAAAGTAGATTTTGAAGACGATTTTGAAGACATGTTTACTGATTTACAAAATACAGAAAATATAACCAACAACGAGCCTCAATCAGATGATACAAATGTAAACACAAATACAAATTATTGTAGACGAAGTTATATTTCAATGTTGGAAGAAACACAAAAAGAACTCTATCCTAATTGTACTAGTTTTTTGATTTTCAATTTTGTGGTGAAGCTAATGCATGTGAAGGTGTTAAATGGCTGGAGCAATAAATCTTTTAATATGTTACTTCAGTTATTACAAGAGGCATTTCCTAAACCAAATGCGATTCCAAACTCTTATTATGAAGCCAAAAAATTATTGAAAGAGTTAAGATTGACATACAAGAAGATAATGTCTGTATGAATGATTGTATATTATTTTGAGATGAGCACGAGAATAAGGATGAATGTCCAATGTGTAAGGAGCCCAGATACAAATATGAAGAGATGAATAAGAAAAATAATCCTCAAAAAATTCTTCGATATTTTCCTCTGAAATCGAGATTTAAGAGGTTGTTTATTTCGAAGCATACGACTAAAGAGATGAGATGACATAAAGAAAAGCGAGTTGAAACAGATGGTGTATTAAGACACCCAGCTGATAGTGAATCATGGAAAGAATTTGTCAATGCACAGGAAATATTTACAAGTGATCCACGAAATATTCGCTTAGGGTTGGCTACTAATGAGTTTAATTCATTTGAAAACATGTCCAATGCTTATAGTATGTGACCTGTTATACTTGTGAATTATAATTTGCCACCATGGAAAATGATGAAACCGCTATATATAATTATGTCTCTGTTAATTCCTGGGCGTAGATCACCTGACAAAGAGATAGATGTATACCTACGACCTCTGATAAACGAACTGAAGGAGCTATGGGATGACGGGGTGGAAGCATATGATGTATCGACTGAACAAGTCTTTCAATTACATGCTGCTGTGATATGGACCATTCACGACTTTTCAGCATACGGAACAGTTTCTGAATGGAGCACAAAGGGCTATAAGGCATGTCCAGTATGTCTGAATGAAACAAAATCTCAAGGATTACAGAGTAAAATATGCTATACATGTCACCGTTGAGTCTTGGATGTGCACCACCCATGGCGTAGAAATAAAGATTTCAATGGAAAAGTTGAAAAAGGACCACTACAATTATTGAATGGATATGAGATTTTAGCGCAATTAGACGTGTTGCCCCAAGTGACATTTAGTAAGCATCCTTTATTCAGTAAAAAATGACAGTGATCTTCGGATGATACAAATTGGGTAAAGAAGTCTATATTTTTTGAGTTACCATATTGGTCAGGTTTAAAGTTGAGACACAATTTAGATGTGATGCATATTGAAAAGAATGTCTGTGATGCTTTAATTGACACATTATTAAATATAGATAAAAAGTCAAAGGACACTCTCAAAGCAAGATTAGACTTGCAAGATATGGAGATAAGGAGTGAGTTGCATTTACAGCAGGTAGGAGATAAATTCAGGAAGTCGTATGCAAGTTACACGTTGACATTCGAAGAAATGCGTGAATTTTGTCAATTTTTGAAATCAGTTAAGTTTTCAAATGGTTATGCTGCTAATATATCTAGACATGTGAATACAAATGAAGGAAAGATATATTGACTAAAATCACATGATTGTCATATATTGTTGCAAAGAATATATCCAGTTGTTATACGTAAATTTTTCCAAAGGACATATGTAGCCCACTGATTGAGCTATGTGATTTCTTCAAAAAAAAAATCACTGCAAAATCTTTATACACAGCAAACATATATAAAATGGAGGAGCAAATAGTCCTAATATTGTGTAAGATGGAACAGATTTTTCCTCTAGCATTTTTTGATATTATGGTCAATTTGACAGTCCATTTACCTCGTGAAGCTATGTTGGCTGGGCCAGTTTTGTCACGATGGATGTATCTCTTTGAGTGATATTTGGAAAAGCTAAAAAAATATGTTCGTAATAAAGCATGACCTGAAGGATCTATTGCAAAGGGGTATATTGTAAATTAGGCCTTGACTTTCAGTTCGTTATATATGAGTCAAATTGAGACAAATTTTTCTATGCCAGAACGGAATAAAGATGTTCAACCATCAATATGCAAATTAAGTATTTTCTCACAGCAAACAAGAGTCTTTGGCAACCAACAAAGTCTAAAATTGTCATTGTCGTTGTTTAAGAAAGCACATTGGTACATTCTAAACAATTGTAAAGAAATCGATCGATATCGAAAGTAAGTGTTTACATTAAGTTATTACTTTAATTCTATTTCATTCATAGAGTTTAAAATGATTAAGTTTTATACAGTGAACATCTACAACTTGTGTCCCAAAAGGTTCATGTTAATCAAGTGATGTAATATCACGAGCGAGATTTCCCACTGTGGTTTAGGAATAAAATTATAGTGCTAAAAAATTTAACAAATTTAGAGATCACAGATGAGTTGTATTATTTAGCAATGGGACATGATGTTGAAGTTCAACTGTATGATGCATGCATAGTAAATGAGATTCGATATCATACGACGTCCCGTGATTCATGCAGAACTACTTAGAATAGTGGGGTCAGTGTACCATCCTCTGACGATAGGGACAATTTGGATTTTTTTGGTGTGTTGAAGGATGTGGTTCAAATATTTTACTCTTTCAAGTATAAAGTTCAATTATTTTGGTGTGAATGGTTCCAATGTAATCCAAAAAAAGAAATTGTTGGAGAAAGAGTATAATCTCTTGTGTATTGGCACTTCTAAAACATGGTATAATGATGACCCATTCATTTTGGCTAACCAAGCAAATCAAGTGTATTATTTGAATGATATCAAATGTGGAGGTCATGCAAAGGGTTCACCATCGAAATATATACGAAGTAACTAAAGTTGATGAAGTATTTGAAGATTTTGAAGGCGGTAATATCTTGATCATGGAGCCAAACCAAGAGATTTCATCCAATGATTCAACTTCAGTAGTCGATGAAGACTTAGCAATAACTCAACTTTGTCAATTAGATGTTGAGCATCACCAAATTAATATGACAAATGCACAAGTGGATCTGGATATGGGCGCTCAAAGTAATCGTATTGTTGATGATGAAGATAGTGAAATTGACAGTGAGGCGGATGATTATTTATCCTTTTCAGATAATGATAATGATTAAATGTATTTACACGGTATTTATATTGTTCTTCATTTATATTTCATGTATTCAATATATTTTTTTTTATACGTCGATTTGTATATAATGCTTATGTTATAGCTACACCGCCTAAGAGAATTGAGCCCCCCCTCGATTATGCCTACGCCTGACGATGTCATTGCTCTTGCTCCTACTGGTTAGTTATGTGGTTTTAAATATGTATATTTTATTGTATACATATTTAACTTGTTAATTGTTAACATTCTTTGATTTACAATTCATCCGACATGTAGAGAGACACGGGGCACACACTTCGATCGGCTCCGAAGGCAAATCGAGGAACGGGGTAGATCACCCATTACATTTCGTAAGAGTGATGGTCACCCTATCGGGACCAATGCAGCTGCTTTTATGACAGAGTTAGGTCTACCAATTAAGAAGTTCGCTCCCCTACAAGCTAAGAGCTGGAAGTATATCCCCGCGGATAATAAATAAATGATATATGATCGATTAGAAGTAAGTACGAGTATTTTGCTATTTAAAGAATCAACCATCATTCATTATTAAAATTCAATATTGGTATTTTTTTTTCAGGCTGCTTTCGATATTAGTTTTATCGAGGAGGCAACGTCGGTAAGGAAGGAGACCGACAGATTAATGAGTGCAAGGTACAGAGATAATCGAAATAAGATACACACTCATTATAATAGTCTACTGCATCTTCCCCCCACCGAGCGGCAACATCATATGCCGAGCGAGTTTTGTGAGATGCAAAAAGATTGGAACCATATGTGCGATCTGTTTGAATCAGAGAAATTTCAGGTAACTCAATTTATACCAATTATCTGAGTTATATATAAATTAAAATATGTGCAACTCATGTTTTAATGTTTATCTTAACAAATTTTGATATTGTAGACATGATCGGTAATAAATGCCTAAAATCGAACACAACTACCATTTACCCATCGAGGTAGCTCAAATTCCTTCATCTAGTACAGTTACGACGGTGTAAGTACAAATTTTATAGTTACGACGGTGTAAGTACAAATTTTATAGGTACAGTATATTGGTTGGTATTTTTAATATTAACACATTATAATATTTTTTAGACCGATCAGTCACAAAGAAAAGATCGGATTATCGTCTTTAATACAACTCACTGTACTTCGTCAAAGGGATGGAGTGGGGAGAGAGTCGAGGCTGCATACATAAGATATAATCCATAAAATTTAGTAAAGTTATTTTTAAATATTAGTAATTCTTTGTAAACATATTGATAATGTGTTTTTTTATTCTTAGAGTGAAATGGCGAGACTACGAGATGAACACATCCAGTCACAAGAAATCGGAGATGACATCGATGCAGTTCAGGTGTGTGATCAAGTACTCGGTGTTCGCTCTGGATATATCAGAGGACTTAGAAGTGGGCCAAAATTAGTTAGATCCACTTCTTCAGATGTCAACTCCTCCTCCAGAACAACTAACGCAGCACTGTGTGAACAACTTCAGTCCACCCAAGAGGATCTAGCAAATGTTGGTGCAATCGGCCCAGGTCATAATTGACCGGACTCGAGTTTGACTCGAGCAATGTTTTGATGTTCGACAAAAGCATATGACAATGTGATTGTCATGGTAAAGTCTAAGTCATGGGTACTTGGTATGGAAAATCCAAGTGGGACACTTGGCATTGGGAAAGTCCAAGTCTTAAGTACTGCATGTAAAGTCCAAGCATGAGTCTTGGCAAGGGAAAGTCCAACATGGGTTGTCAAGGGAAGTTCAAGCATGAGTTTTGGCAAGGAAAAGTCCAAGCATTAGTCTTGGCATGGAAAGTCCAACATGGGTTGGCAAGGGAAAAATCCAAGCTTGAGTCTTGGCATTTGGAAAGTCCAAGAGAAATATTGGCGGCGTAAAGTCCAAGCGGGAGTCTTGGTGGCATAAGTTCAATGGTTAGCAGCGTAAAGTCCAAGCGGAAGTCTTGACAGTGTAAGTCCAATGTGCCATGGCGGTGTAGATATCATTAGCATGACAATAGCCGATGGAAGCACCTGAAGACTTGGAGGGATCCGATAGGTGCGAGGTTGACGGAAGTAGCTAGAAGGCTTAGGTCTAGGCTACGGGTGGTCTAGCAAGTATGAGGGCACAATACTTGAGGTTAAAACCTCATGTCTGAAGTTGGCAGTCGACTGACATTATGGTCGGTTCGACTGTTGAGAGTCGACTAGTGCTCGACTGCCGTTTAGGGCCGAAAAAGCCCTGACAGTCTACTGATCATTGGATAAGTCGACTGCCATGGATGGCAGTCGACTGCTTGTTTGGCCGCGAGCACAAAATGCTCCGTAGCCAACTGACAGACGACTACGGGCGCTGGCAGTCGACTGATGAGAGTCCCATTGAAATTTTTTCAGCGTGGATCGAGCTGTTGTCTCACAACAACAGTGTCATCAGTCGACTGATGGTCCCGATCAGTCGACTGCCAGGCGGAAATCCAGCCCGATGCAGGTTAAAAGGAGTTGTTCGTGGGAGATTCGGTTAATGGTCTTTTGGGAGTTTTATTGAGGCGATTTGAAGGCGAAGTGCAGGTGCATTTCAGGGCTCTTCAATCTCATCCAAGCAACCAACAAGCAAAGCACTCAAAATGTCACGCCCCGAGAGTATGTCGTGTCGAAAAATAAACGGACAGCATCTCCCCTGTACGTGGCAACATATCGGGTTAATACAAGGCCCGTAGGCCCACAACAACATGACATATATATGGACAATACTAAAAAATACATCCATAACAACACAAAGGTACGCACCGGTGCGACTCTAACATACTACACAAAAACAACATACAAACCAACAACCAAATACAATACTGATTATACATGGACATAATACAAAACAACAGCGGAAGGAAATACGTGGAAAACCCCAATTGTTCGGTGTGAGATGGGATCAACTGGCGGAGCTCCGAACGTCCAAGGAATCTTCTACCTGTTATTTGGGCGACAAGAAACCCAAGGTCCAGGGGTGGTGAGTATAAACTCAGGGGTAATATGTAGAAAGTACATGAACAACATATAAGGATATAGAAATCTACAAGTATACATGTGAAGATCTATAGGTATACAACATGAGTCCAATAGACATACAATCCTATCCAAATCTAATAGCAAGTAACCACAGTATAGTCATACTCAATATATATACTAAACTGATCAACTGAACATGAAGTAATGTACCGACGTACCTGACGGTCTGCAACACCATAAGCTATATCATCCTGAATAGATATACAATAACATAACCCATATAACGCACAAAGTCAATCTCATACCTGACCCACACTCAGACATATGAATAGTATATAATCACATGTAATAACATCCCGGTCCATACCACACTATGACATGACGCTAATCAAACGCATACAACAGTCTGGACCAACACATATATCATGCTCAACACACAGCAGTATATAAAATGCAAATGACATGTATCATGATGTCTGAACATATCGTAAGAACAAATCGACATCTCACAGGCATATGTAAAACATATATCAAATACATGCATACATATATATCAACAATGCATATGCATGTCCATGTCTGCGGCCCCGTCCAACCACGACCCCAGTATGGCCCGGGTGGCACGACATGACGACTAGCCCGACTCCAGCTGCCACTAATCTCGAGTGACCGAGTTGGGTGGTATGAATGAGAAGCATATAAGCGTAAAAAGCTAACTACTCCCCGGGGGTCCCTGTTGCTGGTCGCTCCGTCACTATCCATGAGTAGACGAGCTCTGCACACAGGACAATTGCACGTCACACAACCACCGTCTATAGTGGACGAGTGCTAACATCACTTTACTCAGTGGCCAGGTGCGAATCTCCAGCTACAACCATCCATAGTGGCTGAGCGCAGCACATCTAATATTGTGCCCTCAACCCTACTACCACTACCCCGAGTGGCCGGGGAGTAGGATGACTGACGACCCGTCTCAACCACAAGGGAGACCCAGTCAACGGCATGCATGCAAATGTAATGATGCATAGCTCCACACAAGTATCCTCGCAACACTCCCTATCTCACGGGGAGTCCTGGTCAACCAAAAGTTAATTATGCAAGGACTACAATCCACAAGACTCTCTTTATCGTACAAAGAGTCATACTCATCTGACAGTCAACCACGCTAAGACCTCTAGTCAATAGCGAGATACTATCGACCATCCATATAACCATACACAGATATACGATCCATAATGGATATACAATCATGTTAGGACCTCTAGTCCATAACCACATACTAACAACCACACACATTTATCTATGCACGGACAACTAGATCCACCATAGATGCACAACTAATATGTGTACGATACAACAATCGACTTCATAACCCAAACCATCACCTAACCCTAGTGATGTAACACAGTAATCCAATCTGAGGTCACAAGGATAACCCTAACCATTTGTACTTACTGAACATCCATCGGCTAACATATAATAGGGTTTATAGTTCTTATCCGTGCTAGATAATCAATGAAATAACAACAATATCTCAAAGGTCAAAGGCAGTACAAGCATATGATTAAATAAGAGTGGATTTAAGGTAAACAGGTATAAACATATATCCAAATTCATGCACTAGAATTTAATCAAAACTACCGGACCAGGTAGATATTACCCACCTACTATGTAGCTCGTATCAGTCATCCCTACTACGAGCAGCATCACTAATCAAAGTCCTGAAATCATCATCCTGTAATCAACACGCAAACATTGACAAAGTCTATCTTAAGTCCAATGATGGTGTCCCAACTCAAATAAACATAAATCCAATCATAAACTATTTTGCTATCACAGTCTAGTTCACTATCAAAACAGAACCAAATCACAACTTACCTGATTCAGATTCCCTGCTCAACTTCATCAAACGCCAATTCCACAGTGAGCTCTCAAACCCACAGCTCATCTACACAATAGAACACACCTCAGCAACACCATCCAATCCACATCAAAACTGATCACATGCCCAAGCTGTTCACAGTTCCATCCACAGCAAAACAAAACACAACCCCCAAATCAGCTTGCTATCAACAATTCCACACCGAAGAACATTGAGATCTGTCCTAGCCCTGTCCAACCTGCTGGCCAATCGACATCCTCGTCAACAATCCACAACCACAATAGACAAATGAGATTTGCAAGCAAGCAAGTGGAGATCGATGGAAATCAAGCAGCACTGCCAACTCACCGTGGACATCGGCATCACAAGAAGACGACACTAACCGAAGGTGATCGAATGGAGAGGTAGGCGATGATCTGAGCTATGGCAGTCGACGTTACTACTCACGGTGCATAGTCAATCGAAGGTGCCCCTCGTCTAGATCGGCTCATCGAACTTCGGAAAACTCCCGATCGTAATCGGTTGCAAGGATACTCAGCTGTGACATCAATGGCGTCGATCCGAGCTCCCCTTGCTGTCGGCAGAGAGAGACCAACAACAGCTCCCACCACAGTCACAGCTTCCCTCCCCAGCTGCCCTGTTCACCGGAACAAATCGAGCCCCAATCACTGACCAAAAACCATAGATCCAAGCTCAACAAGAACCCACATCTAAAATCCCAGCTTACATCTCACAGGAGGAAAGAAATCAACCCTTACCTAACTTCGACGACGATCGGTGGAGAATCCTCCCTCTCGGCAGCTCACTACTTTAGCGTCCCAGCTCCTCAACTAATCTCCTCCTGATTCCAGCCTGCTCGGCGTCTTTCCTCCGACCAGATCTCCCACCGGCGACGCCAATAGCAGCATCTCGCGGAGGAAGAAGGAAGGTGGAGAGAAATTGCCGATCGCCATGGGAGAGGAAGAAGAGAAAAACAGATCGAAATGAAGAAGCTGGTTCCGCGATCGGGAGGCCTTAAAGTTTGTTTGGCGGGTTGGTTCGAGCGAACCGATTCAAGTCAACCGGTTTAAGCCAAACCGGTTCAATTAATTCCAACCCTAATTAAGCCTATCTCTTAATTAAACCTAATTAGCTGGGGTTAATTCATATCCTTAAATTTTTTTTTTCATATCTTACATTCTCCCCCACTAATAAAAATTTGGTCCCTAAATTTTCGACTCATGTACGAGTATGAGATGTCTCAACAACAATCTCAAGTATCCGGAGAAAAGTCACACACCTTAAGTGACTAAGTGGGGTACTGAGCTTGAACATTATATTCCAGCTCTTACATATACACTCTCAACCGACCTATTAAAAGATGATTAACTGTACTAAAGTGGAGCTCTATGACCATGACATGTTGGAGACCTTGACAGAATCGTAAGATAAATCTTGAATCATTATCAGAAATGATACTCAAGGATACTCCATGAATATAATTCCGTCAAGCGATCCAACGAAATCCATCTTACGGCTCGGAAGAAAATGAGCGGACCTAGCTAATCGATCATCGACCACCCAAATCCTATCAAGTCCTTTTCGAATTCTAGATAATCTCCCAACACCGTCCAACGTACTAGGCTCCCACCTCATCACAGTACGTAACCCTACCGATCACAATATTCCACCTTTGCTTGTTGGCATACCCCACATCAAACTACGAAATCAACCGTGTCCATATATCGTTCCACCAATAGGAATGTCTCAATACTCACTATTTTCGGATACACTCTGAATAAATCATCACTCTCGAATGAAGAGTCTCCTGAAACAACTCTTCCTAAAGCGAATACAACTCTGGGAACCACTATCCTTCCCAGAGATGGAGATTTATTCTCACAGGAAAAATTAATCTAATGTCCAAAATTCACTCTGTCACACAGAACTAAAAGTAACTGGAAGACTATAATGACTAATCTCGCTAGTTTCTCCACTAGCATACACATAATATACGTCTCATTCAACTGCATCGGGATTGCTCATAATTCCTGAAATGATACATCTGCGTACAATACCCTTCCATCCATATTGGACGGATTAATTAACACTGACACAAAAGTCAGCCCCCTTCTAGGCCTTGAAACCTAGCTTCCCAAGCTTTCGACCAAGTGATTTCCATCACTTTCTTGGTCCAACAAGTCGGCAGTATAGTATCGCTAGAACATCCTATCCTCATCTATGGTAAATACCAAATCAATCTAGGGAAACATAACTTCCCTTAAGATTGAGAATATATCCATAAATGTATCCTCCACAGTTATGATGACAATCGATCTCAAATACTCCAAGATCACTTGATTCCTCAAATCCATGAACGACTAAATAGTTAATAAGTCTAACGACATTATCAACATCTCCCAAAATTCATACCAAGTATGAAATATTGTCTTCTACACACCTGCATCTTTTTACTCTACACTAATGATAACTCAATCATCATATCGACAATGATAATTGTATGACACTAAGTCATTACAATATCAACCCTCCAATCGTAGATCAATCCTAGGTTATACATAGGTGTCCTTTGGCTGATCTAAACAGATCCTCTATCCATAACGAAGGATATTCATTCTCAACTACTACATTTCAATCATCGATAATCGATGCATAACCTCAAAGGTCTGTCTCTATTTTAACAAAGAGTTACGAGTTTTCTCAAGAAGAAACACTAGGAAAGATAAATCTCCCATAGTGTTTAGCAACACTAATACCCGTAAAATCATCTCCCGGTATGAGGTCTTCAATATCGGAACTATTCTTGAAATCACCCCAAATGCATATTCCTACTTGCCCATGCAGTAGCAAACCCGGGAGTTCATCCGCAACTATATCCGAATACTCTTGGATTATACGCACATCCGAGAGACATAGCATACCGTCATTTCAACAATTTAACTATCCGTAAAGATATGTCTATAGTAGAGGTATGTCTAGCAAAATCTAAGGGTATCCCTTGACTTTTTGGTTGTTGATCAACATCTCACCAAACGGTAGAGAAAAATCACCTACCCACAAGTCGATAGGAACCCTTCTAATCCTATCTAAGAATATTTTAGACCTGGCTACCTGTAACTATCAGTATCCCTCAATATATTCACACAGGGTAAACCAAGGTAATACCCCAAATGATCAATTCTTCGGTCTACTATATCTCTTCTCGAGTAACCATGTAAACTGGCCCAACATCTGTTCTTGACGACTGAGCTCAAGTAGCTGCAAAAATCTGCCATGGAGGAACTGAAATCAACTGCTGAAAATGAAGGTACAAACTGAAACAACTGCACGGAGATAATAACCACTGTTGTACTGACAGAGAATATACATCCGACTGTAAGGTACTGAAGAACTGCCAACATCATAACACGCTCCAACTCTGCAAATGGTATAGCTTCAACTGAAGAATGCATAATAGATATGACCATCTTCGTATAAGCTCTCCTCTGTACAAAGCATAACCACGCTTGGGGAGATAACATTTGCTGTCGTCTGGATGTCTGAATCTTCTGAGATGTCTTCTGCTGATAGTGCTGAATAACTCGCTTCTCTCGGCTGGAAGTATCAAAGAGCTCCAACTATATCTGAGGTAGTAGATCGCTGCTGATGTGATACTCTAATCTTCTGTGATAAACTCAACTTTCGAGGTTGTGGATCGTCCTCTCGAAAGCATCATCTATAGTCTTCAACTGAGTCTTCAAGGTACATACTCTCCTTGTAGATATCGGCTGCTTATAGTAGAAACAGATAAAATGCTGAATTTGATAATTTGACTTTGTGTGTCGTCGTAACCTGCACTGCATGCACATCATCTCTTTTCAGAGTCTTACCAAGATCTCACTGATAAACATAAGAATATGCTGACGATCTGCAATCGGTCTTCTATGATCGGAAAAACTCTCCAATAGTCGCTCGTGACTCATGACTCTAATCTTGCTCCTTTTGTCAAACATTCGGAGACTTCCAATTCCAATAATTTGACTTGCAATATCTGCTTATCAAATCTTCAACTCTTAAAACCCTTGCTACAGAGTCACTTCTATACACATGACTCGGTCTCAAGACTTTCGGTAGGATCTGGTAGGAGATCCAAACTTCCTGATCAAGATGTCAACCAATAAATCATGGGTGGCTTAAGACATGTCAATCACATTCTCGAGCTATTAGGTAGTCGTAACCCTCGCAAGTCTAACAACTTTGCATGGTATCTCTGTTACCAAACGATCACCTAACCCAAAGCTCAAGAATTATCCGGCGATGAGTCAAAGAAGATGACATGGGAAAATACTCTCTCACAATATCACTACACCGTGGCCAAGTGACGTGTGATTTCCCGAAAGCTATTTCCTATATCTTCCACCAAGTACCGGTTAGATCCGGATAATGGTATTCAACTAACACTACTTTCTTTGTATAACACAAGTTAAATACTCAAAAGTACTCTCAAAGTTATACACCCTAGAATGACCAACCCAGGGATCAAAATCACTATGAATATCGCCAAACTAATCCTCTACTATCTGTATCAACAATAGTATACAAGTCTGTTCATTACTCCACAAATAATGATCTGACTAGCACAGTTAATGAAGATCCCTAAGACCGTAATCTTTGATCTCTACAATAGATGTAACTACTAACCCCTGCTATCCGACTCGGTATCAGTCGGCTCTCAAAGGTAATTCACCTTTTCGATAGTAGGTACATGTCTAATAACCTCAATATGTCGTTCCCGTGGTCAACTCAAACCACGATTACGAATACTAACCAACACCCTACAAGTCATCTCAGTTATAAGCAACTAAATGCATAACCAATAGAAGGATATATAATAACTGTTAACATACCTTAAACCATGTAGCTCGGAGATGTCCGCAATAGCTAGATCCCAGAACTCACAAAACCAAAACCGAGTAAAGCAAAACTCGATGTCCGAACGAAATAAAATCCGAAAATGAACTTCACAACCTAGAGCTCTGATACCAATAAAATTGTCACGCCCCGAGAGTATGCCGTGCCCAAAAGTAAACGGACAGCATCTCCCCTGTACGTGGCAACATATCGGGTTAATACAAGGCCCGTAGGCCCACAACAACATGACATATATATGGACAATACTAAACAATACATCCATAACAACACAAAGGTGCGCACCAGTGCGACTCTAACATGCTACACAAAAACAACATACAAACCAACAACCAAATACAATACTGATTATACATGGACATAATACAAAACAACAGTGGAAGGAAATACGTGGAAAACCCCAATTGTTCGGTGTGAGATGGGATCAACTGGCGGAGCTCCGAACGTCCAAGGAATCTTCTACTTGTTATCTGGGCGACAAAAAACCCAGGGTCCAGGGGTAGTGAGTATAAACTCAGGGGTAATATGTAGAAAGTACATGAACAACATATAAGGATATAGAAATCTACAAGTATACATGTGAAGATTTATAGGTATACAGCATGAGTCCAATAGACATACAATCCTATCCAAATCTAATAGCAAGTAACCACAGTATAGTCATACTCAATATATATACTAAACTGATCAACTGAACATGAAGTAATGTACCGACGTACCTGACGGTCTGCAACACCATAAGTTATATCATCCTGAACAGATATACAATAACATAACCCATATAACGCACAAAGTCAATCTCATACCCACACTTTCACATATGAATAGTATATAATCACATGTAATAATAACATCCGTCCATACCACAACACTGACATGACGCTAATCAAACGTACATAAATGCGGACTAACACATATATCATGCTCAACACACAAGAAGATATAAAATGCAAATGACATGTATCATGATGTACAAACATACAAATGCAAGATCTCACGTGCATATGTAAAACATATATCAAATACATGTATATATCAAGAATATCGCATGCATATGCATGACCATGTCTCCAACCACGACCCCAAGATGGCCGGGTGGCACGGCATGGCGACGACTCAGCCACTACTCTCGTGGCCAGTTAGGTAGTATGAGTAGCATATAAGCGTAAAGCTAAATACTCCCGGGGTCCCCGGTCGCTCGTCACTATCCATGAGTAGGCGAGCTCGACATAGACAAACCGTCACACAACCACCGTCTATAGTGGACGAGTGCTAACACCACTCTGCTCAGTGGCCAGGTGCGCATCTCCAGCTACCACCATCCATAGTGGCCGAGCGTGGCACATCCAATGCTCTGCCCTCAACCCTGCTACCACTACCCCGAGTGGTCGGGGAGGCAGAATGACTGACGACCCACCTCAACCACAAGGGAGACCCAGTCAACAACATGCATACAAATGTAATGATGCATAGCTCCACACAAGTATCCTCGCAACACTCCCTATCTCACGGGGAGTCCTGGTCAACCAAAAGTCAACTATACAAGGACTATAATCCACAAGACTCTCTCTATCGTACAAAGAGTCATACTCATCTGACAGTCAACCACACTAAGACCTCTAGTCAGTAGCGAGATACTATCGACCATCCATATAACCATACACAGATATACGATCCATAATGGATATACAATTATGTTAGGACCTTTAGTCCATAATCACATACTAACAACCACACACATTTATCTATGCACGGACAACTAGATCCACCATAGATGCACAACTAATATGTGTACGATACAACAATCGACTTCATAACCCAAACCATCACCTAACCCTAGTGATGTAACACAGTAATCCAATCTGAGATCATAAGGATAACCCTAACCACCTGTACTTATTGAACATCCATCGGCTAACACATAATAGGGTTTATAGTTCCTATCCGTGCTAGATAATCAATGAAATAACAACAATATCTCAAAGGTCAAAGGCAGTACAAGTATATGATTAAATAAGAGTGGATTTAAGGTAAACAGGTATAAACATATATCCAAATTCATACACTAGAATTTGATCAAAACTACCAGACCAGGTAGATATTATCCACCTGCTATGTAGCTCTTATCAGCCATCCCTACTACGAGCAGCATCACTAATCAAAGTCCTGAAATCAACACGCAAACATTGACAAAGTCTATCATAAGTCCAATGATGGTGTCCCAGCTCAAATCAACATAAATCCAATCATAAACTATTTTGCTGTCACAGTCTAGTTCACTACCAAAACAGAACCAAATCACAACTTACCTGATTCAGATTCCCTGCTCAACTTCATCAAACGCCAATTCCATAGTGAGCTCTCAAACCCACAACTCATCTACACAATAGAACACACCTCAGCAACATCATCCAATCCACATCAAAACTGATCACATGCCCAAGCTGTTCACAGTTCCATCCACAGCAAAACAAAACACAACCCCCAAATCAGCTTGCTATCAACAATTCCACACCGAAGAACATTGAGATATGTCCTAGCCTTCTCCAACCTGCTGGCCAATCGACATCCTCGTCAACAATCCACAACCACAATAGACAAATGAGATTTGCAAGCAAGCAAGTGGAGATCGATGGAAATCAAGCAGCACTGCCAACTCACCGTGGACATCGGCATCACAAGAAGACGACACTAACCGAAGGTGATCTAATGGAGAGGTAGGCGATGATCTGAGCTATGGCAGTCGACGTTACTACTCACGGTGCAGAGTCAATCGAAGGCGCCCCTCGTCTAGATCGGCTCATCGAACTTCGGAAAACTCCCGATTGTAATCGGTTGCAAGGATACTCAGCTGTGACATCAATGGCGTCGATCCGAGCTCCCCTTGCTGTCGACAGAGAGAGACCAACAACAGCTCCCACCACAGTCACAGCTTCCCTCCCCAGCTGCCCTGTTCACCGGAACAAATCGAGCCCCAATCACTGACCAAAAACCATAGATCCAAGCTCAACAAGAACCCACACCTAAAATCCCAGCTTACATCTCACAGGAGGAAAGAAATCAACCCTTACCTAACTTCGACGACGATCGATGGAGAATCCTCCCTCTCGGCAGCTCACTGCTTTAGCGTCCCAGCTCCTCAACTAATCTTCTCCTGATTCCAGTCTGCTCGGCGTCTTTCCTCCGACCAGATCTCCCACCGGCGACGCCAACAGCAGCATCTCGCGGAGGAAGAAGGAAGGTGGAGAGAAATCGCCGATCGCCATGGGAGAGGAAGAAGAGAAAAACAGATTGAAATGAAGAAGTCGGTTCCGCGATCGGGAGGCCTTAAAGTTTGTTCGGCGAGTTGGTTCGAGCGAACTGATTCAAGTCAACCGGTTTAAGCCAAACCGGTTAAATTAATTCCAACCCTAATTAAGCGTATCTCTTAATTAAACCTAATTAGCTGGGGTTAATTCATATCCTTAATTTTTTTTTTGTATCTTACACAAAATCTAGTTTGTAAAGTGCTCTTTACATTTCAATTATATTTTGCTTGTATTTCATTTTATTACTGTTATAATTACTTGTACGAGGTTTCTCCACCTCCGGATTGTTTCGAGAAGGAGTTATTGAGTAGTGGTGTGTGATTGGCATCGCTAGGGCTCTTACGAGCCCAATCCGTGGAGTAGGAACCGTACTATTTCGAACCACATTACATCAATTGTCTTGCGTATTGTGATTGTATATTCGTATTATATTTTTCATATTCCGTTGCATACTAACAATCATAGGCAAGTATGATCGAATTCCTCCATCGACGACGAACTCGCTATTCAACCCCCCCCTCTAGCGGTCACGAGACCTTCTACAACAAACACTCAAGCTTGATTAGCTAGCACCGAAGATGAGTTAGCATCAATGAGATCGAGACAAGATATATCCGAAGCAATTCTGAATTGGCTTACACCTGGAGCATTACATTCATTGATGCATGAGTCATCTTCAGCTCCACCTCCTCTTCCATCTTAGAGTTAGTGAACTTGTGAATTTAAGTATGTGTTTGCATTTTAATACTATGAATTTATTAAATTGGATGTTATGGACTTTAAATTTGATGTTATGTTAGTTGTCTTTAAATGTATATGTTGGTTTTATTGTTTTAATTGTATGTTGTTAAGTTTTGTGGTTGATATTGTATTACAGGATTTCGAATACAAATAAAATGAATTTTTGAAATATGTATTTTCATGGTTAGCGACGATTTTTTAAAATTTCATCGCTAATGGTCGATATACGGCTTCAATATTTTAAGGTTTAGCGATGAAACTATATAGTCGCCAATGACGCGTATCGATCGATCGGTCAGAGGATGTTGGCGACGAACTTTATAAATCTCGTCGCAAAAGTGTGAAGTGTCTCCAGTCGAGGCGACAGTCGAGGAGCTCCCGCTTCTGTGACACTCCAAAAAATAGATAGTCGACTGCTATCTTCCGTCAGTCGAGTGAGGTTAGCGATGAACTTAGGGATTTTCGTCGTTAATATTCCAGTCGAGTCACAAGTTGAGTAGCGGTCATTCTGTGGCGGGCTAAAAAAATAAACAGTCGACTGCTTAATTGCATCACTTGACTGATTATTAGCAATGATTTTGTATATTTTGTCGCTAATATCGGTGAATTTCCTATTTTTCGGTGTTGAGATTTTGCGACGAAAGCTTTCTTGTTAGCGACGTTTTGAGTTCCGTCGGTAATGTTAACGACGAAAATATTTAATTTCGTCGCTAATGTGTCTTAGTGACAAGCTTATTACTACGGCTCTAGCGATGAAAGTTTTTCGTTGTAAAATTTATTTAGCGGCAAAAAATTGGTATTAGCGATGAAAATATTTCGTCGCTATTTTCCAATTTTCTTGTAGTGAATCAAAGTCCCACATTAGAAAGACACGAAAAAAATCATGAATTTATAAGATAAAAAGATATCTTATTTGTAAGAGGCTTTTTGGATAAAATTCTTAGATCCAAAATGGACAATATTATATCATTATAGAGATATATAAATCTTATTTGCACAAACAATGGATAACCTATTTAATTTGAGTGTTCACCGTATATCAGTTATAATAATAATAATAATAATTATTATTATATAGATGAGTTATATTTATTAGTAACTTCAATTACATAAAGTTATTTTTTAAAATTTTATTTTTTAAGTTCTTTATTATCTAACATTTTCTGTTTGAGATCATAGCTTCTTTATATAGAGATTCATCCTTCGATTGCATTGATGTCTTTATCTGCTAGTCTCAAAACGTTAGTTATTGATCATCGATCAATGATATGATCGATCGTTTCTATCCGGATGATTATGGATTCGACATTAACTCTCAATCATTTTAGATTCGATAATTTTTACATCCGTTATGCACATGAATAAACAAAAAAATTGATTCAGGTGTCAAAATATGAATTGATATACTTAATAAATTTTACTTCGATTGATCCGACATTCGATATACACAAATCATATTCACACTTGAATCAACTGAGTCTTAGATTTGCATTCTTGATATAATTGAGTCTTAGATTTGCACTCCTTACATGAGAGAGAGTTTATTCATATACGTATTTATAATATTTAAAATTATAATTCAATATAAATCAATTTCAATAATTTCATAAAATGAAATATAAATCTTATACACATCGAGTTCATTTTTATTTATTTTCCATTTAAATTTTCAAGAATATCTGAAATAATAATATTAAAATAATAATACGTCGAAATTGAAAAACATAATGAAGTATGTAAAAAAAATGTCCTTCGATGAAAAGGATAACAATCAATTCCTTTTAAAATTTTACCCATTGTCATGGTTGTTACCTGTCGAGACGGTGATGGTGAGATATTCCGGTGGCGAAAACAACAAGAGTCGATAACTGTCGCGTGAAGGGGTGATGTGGAGAAAGGTCGAACACAGCTGGAGCGTGGCCTTCCCGGATGACCGAGCCGAATGACGAGAACCGAGCCGAATGGAAGGCCTACAAGGCAGCAAAACGGTTAAGAGTGTCGAGAGATATCTCGACAAAACCCCTTCGACGCTCAAGGCAGGAAATTAGTATGAAGAAGTAGGAGGAAAATAAAGAAAACGGAGCTAAGAGCGTGAGAGCTTACCTCCTCTTCTCAGGGAAAGTCATATATATAGAGGGGGAGTTCCCCCATCGATAGATAATGCCAGTGAAGCTGATATGACCTCAGAGAGACGTACACCATGGTCATTACCCTTGCAACTGTAGCAGACATGTGGGCTGCAATTAATGCACATCGCGCGGTTGATAGGAGGCAAATCCTAATTAATGCCGCAGCTATCTTTCTGAAATTCGGCGGAGACATCTACTTTGGCGCGTGGGTTGCAATTAATACACGTCACACGGTTGATAGAAGGCAAATCCTAATTAATACCGCAGATATCTATTTGAACCTTGTCAGAGGGGTTTGTCTTTTTGTCGGAGAGAGGTGATGATGAGGGTTGTCAGGTCAACTTATAAAATAACCGCCTCCTCTTTTGTTTAAATAAGATAATTTATATGGGGAAGTTGTATGTCAGAAATGACGTGTCTTTGCCGAGATGTAAAGTGGATGAAATGAAGAGCCTTCAATATAATAGAAGTCCGAGCCGAGACACGGGGCGTCTGACATGATAAAAGTTCGGGCCGAGATGCAGGGCGTCTGCATGATAGAAGTCTGGGCCGAGACACGGGGCGTCTGGCATGATAGAAGTCCGGGTCGAGACACGGGGCATCTGGCATGATAGAAGTCCGGACCGAGACGCGGGACGTCTGACATGATAGAAGTCTGGGCGCCACCTACTACGCACTAGATGACGTGGTAGGCCCAATATATTTGCCTAGTCGTGGGTTAGTTTTCTCTGATATCAATGGTTTAAGTGAAGAATGGAACGACGAGGTCTTTGTGTTTTTTTTACCAGTACCAAGTATTCATATCTTCAGCTCGATTAATTTTAGAGATAATCGATCTTGTTCCACAGATTTCTAATGAGGTGTTGATGAGTGTGAATCATATACATTTTTTAAGAATTATTTAGCATGCATTTCTTAGATTGTGTATACATATCATGATAAAAATATAACATTTGTATTTATTTACTCTCTTTTTTTCCAGATAACTACGGTTGTAAGTGTTCTTGTAGGAAACTACTGGAAAAAAACTCAAAAGTCAATTCTAAAAGACAACACGGTCATGCCATCCCATTTGGCAAGACTGTGCTCATCACTACCACATCAACGCAACACGCCCCAGTTCGAAGCGTGCCAGGTCTTCCAGCATCCAACATGGCCTGGCCGTGCCAGATCTAGTTTTAGTTGACGGTTACAAAAAAGACGAACACTCCCTGGTTGTGCCAAAAGGCATAGCGGTGGCGTGACTATTTCAGTGGTTGTTTTCTCCGATTTCTTCGACATAAAAAATTATAAAAATGTCCTAGGTCTAAGGAGAAAATCATCCAGGGCATTAAGAAGGAAGCAGTCGTCAAGGAACATCCTAGGGCACATTGTAGAGTCGTGGAGGAGAGGTTCTTATTTGGAGGAAACCTTTTACGCTGTTGACAAATTTATTCTAGTTTTCTTTCTTTTCTTTTGAGAATGTCGAATGTCTTCTTATACTTTATTGCGATCTTCTTCCCGTATTATGGAGTAATACTCTGTGATCTTAGGATGAGGGAATAACTCTTTATTTATTTGTCTTGGATTGTTGCAACTCTTCGAATTATCAATCGTGTTTTTCCTAAATTGGTTTTACTGTACGTATTGACTATCTTGCGAGTTTGTTGGTCACTTGTTAGCATGTTTAGGGTTTTTAATCCCGAATTTGTAGAACAGATCTTGAGGAACTATAACAAGTAAGGGTAGTCAGATAGATTGATCCGTTGGGGTACTCGTGACAGGTTCCCATTGCGAACAAGGTCATCTATACACGAATGTTACGAAAGTGAATAGGACCTCTCGAGGATTTTATAAACTATATATCCTAGAACATAAACAATTTGTCTCATCTTGATTTTTATGAGTAATAGATAGTAGGTCTATAATTTGATCCGGTGGAGTTTTCATGATAGGTTCCCATAATGAATTAGGTCATCTACGTACGAATACTGTGAAAGTAAAATCTAAGTTAGGTAAATATATCAGATTGACCTTGAAAGAGGCATCCAATATCCTTAGATAGATCTCCTTTAGGAATATACATTGATATAAGAGAGAACTACCAAGACAATAGGTATGTAGTGAAATCGAAATCCCAAGATTATTCCTTAACCAATCCTTCTATTGGTTCTTGCTTGTTCGATTTCCCTTCTGTCCCAATCATTGTTGAATCATTGATTCTTTATAGATAATCTTTCTTTGCAAATATTTGATACTTGATCAATCCCTATGACATCGATATTTTTATTACTTGATGACAGTCGTGTGTTTGCAGTTTGCACACATCAGATGTTAAGTAATTCCTAGTCGAGATATGCTCTACTAAATATCAAGATAAATTAGGAAGTGTTCGTGTGGACTGTCTCAGTAGCTACAACGTTCTTAATTTATAATTTCATTTGAAGTAAAATTCTATAAATATAGGTTAATAATCAAACCGTAAATATTTGAGAATCGAATTGAATACTCTATCAGTGTACCATAGCCCTACATGTGGAATGAGGTCCTTTATATATATATATATATATATATATATATATATATATATATAAATGTTAGGATTCACTTGTATTCTTATATCAGTGTTAAGTGTGCAGTAGGCTTAACAGGAAGTCCTAGTAGGTCGTGTTGACCAGATACTAGACATGTATCTTGACAGATCAGGAGGATCAGACACTAGGTATAAAGTCCAGATGGGTCGCATGGACCGGACATTTGGCATGAAGACCAATTGGGTCAGGAGACCAGACAATCGATAAAAAGTCCAGTTGGATCAGACCGGACAGCTGGTGGAAGCCCTAGTGGGTTTATAAAATATGTGCTCAATCGGATCCGAGAAGAACAACCAATCTACGTCGAAGTGATGCTAAAATACTTGCTCGTCCACAAAATTCTCATTCCGTAATAAGGCAACTTTCCGACACTCTGCAACTACCTCGACAATCCTTAAGTGTCGGTATAAAGTCTTGTATTTTTTTTAACTTATTATTTCGCTTGTGTACTTAACTTTAAGAGTGGGTAGTCTGTTATCCAACTCTAATATTTATAAAAAGTGAAACCCTTCGAAGTCGAGAGTTCTCGAGTCGGAGGATAGTTAGTGATTGCCCATCGAGGTAGCTCTCGGAAGAGCTACGGGCCTTGAACTAGCAACCCAGTTAGGGTTATGAACCAAATAAAATAAAAAGTGTTATTATTTTCTGCTACATACTTACAATATTTTTCAAATATTCTAAATTATTTTAAAATTAAAATAAATTTTTTAAACCTCCGAGATTCACCCCCCTCTCTCGGAGAAATACGACCCTACAATTGGTATCAGAGCCGGGGGTGCTTCGAATTGGTGCAACCACCATCGTCAGCTTTAAAATAGTTTTCTAGCTTTAAATTAATTTAGAATAATTTTTCTTGCTTAAGAATAATTTAGATAATTTAATGATTTTTTTTGTATATTTAGATAATTTAATTAATTTTCGGTATATTTAGATAATTTAATTAATTTTTTGCAATTTAGATAATTTA
Organism: Wurfbainia villosa; assembly: GCA_025175895.1. NCBI lineage: Eukaryota > Viridiplantae > Streptophyta > Magnoliopsida > Zingiberales > Zingiberaceae > Wurfbainia > Wurfbainia villosa. Next base: position 9,043,392 of record CM045997.1, read on the forward strand.
ATTAATTTTCTGCATATTTAGATAATTTAATTAATTTTCTACCATTTAGATAATTTAATTAATTTTCAGCATGTTTAGATAATTTAATTAATTTTCAATATATTTAGATAATTTAATTAATTTTCTACATATTTAGATAATTTAATTAATTTTCTACATATTTAGATAATTTAATTAATTTTCAGTATATTTAGATAATTTAATTAATTTTTGTATATTTAGATATTTTAATTATTATTTTTTGTATATTTTGATAATTTAATTAATTTTCTACATATTTAGATAATTTGATTAATTTTCTACATATTTAAATATTAGATTTAATTTTTCTTTCCTTAGAAAATATTAGATTTAATTTTTTTGCCTTAGAAAATATTTAATTTAATTTTCTCTACTTAGAGAATATTTCATTAATAATGTCACAGTTAGAGGGATACAACATCGTTCACCCTCCTCTCTTCAATGGAGAAGACTTTTCCAACTGGAAAAGGTGAATGGAGTGCTACTTGAAGACCGACCTAGAGATCTGGTTCTCAATTAGGAAAGAGTCCACAACTCCGGTAGACGACTTGGGTGAGTTGTTAGAACCAGAGAAATTGATCGTGGATATTAGAAAAAGAGCTCAAGTTGATTATAAGGCACTTAACACCTTGCAATGCGGACTTACCAAAGAATAGCTCAATAGGGTATGTCCATTTGAAAATTCTAAGGAATTATGGAAAAAATTAATTGAACTGCACGAAGGTACAAATGATATTAGGATAGCTAAATGGGACATGTTATTAAATAAATTATTTAATTGTAAAATGAACGAAAACGAAAATGCTAGTCAACTTCATACTAGGATTAACGATATATTAAATTGATTACATTTAATAGGACACCAAATAGAAAATAAGGACATAATTAGGTATACGCTTAAGGCATTCTCGAGAAATGTCTTATGGGCATCGATTATCAATGCCTATAAGGTTTCTAGCTAGGGATCTTTCCACAATTAGGCTAGACGAACTATTTTGTGAACTCGAACTACACGAATAAGCTAACTCGAGTCAAACCGAGAATGATATAACTTTGATGGCAGGTTCGACTAAAAAGGAAAGAAAGTGAAGAGTGAGTCCGAAGATGAGTCGGAGTCGGAAACAAACGGAGAAGAGGAGATCATAAATATGGTCCAAAAGATGTTCAACCAGAGGAAGAGATTTACGAAGAAAGATGCTAAAAAGGTCGTCAACAACAAGCTGAGACCCCGATCGGAAGTGACGTGCTACGAATGCAACGGAAAGGGACACTATAAGTCGGAGTGCGCAAACTTAAAAAATGAAGAAAAACCAAAAAAGGAAAAGAAGAAGAAAGCGCTTAAGGTGACATGGGATGAGTCGTCATCGAAAGAGTCGGACGTGGAAGAGACGAAGAGAAGTTTCGTCACATTTATAGTCGAATCGAGATCCGAAGCAGAGTCAAATTCTGAGTACAAGTCTGATTCCGAGACCGAGAGAAGCCACGGATCCGTATCCGTTTCCGAATGTTCAAATGAGGTAACTTCTTCCTTAGAAAATAAGTTGTATAATATTATTGCATGCTTATGTAGGAAACTAGCCAAGTTTGAGAATCGAGTCGACTCGCTACTTAAGGAGCAAGTCAACTCGAAGACTTCAACTTGTCAAATTAAGGATAGAGACTCAACTCAAATTGCAAAGTTTGAGGAAGAGAACTCGGTCCTAAAAAGGCAAATAGAAGATCTAACCGGATCTTTGGAAAGGTTCACATTGGGTTCCAAGTATCTCAACATGATGCTTGGAACTCAGCGAGCCGTGTACAACAGATCCGGACTCGGATACAAGGCTAAATCCACCTATAAATCATACATGTCATTACTTAGCTGAAACGCTAAGAATCGAGTCCAAACATGGGTTCCTAAGTCTAGCTTAGTCAATCAAGTTGGACCAAAATAATTTTGGATTCCCAACAGTCAAGTTCGCTTAGTGAACAAAACTCAATCTAGCTACCATATAGGGGAGCTAACACTTTGCTTATTTCCTTGTTTAGTTAAACATTTGATATTTTAGTTTACTTTACTTGCTTAATTTAGAATGGACTAGATAGGAAACAAAGTAGTTTAAACTTGAACAACCTAGTACTATGACAAGTGAACTGATAGTGAGTTAGGGAAGCTCTTCAAAGTGCATGTCTAGGAAGTGATCGTTGCTCCGATAACCAAGAAGGTTATGTGCCTCGCTACGACCTAGTGCACTAAGTCGAGTGGAACTGATCGAAGCTAACTCATTAAGTCTTTAACTAGTTAGACAAAGACTTAGTCTAAAGTGAATCAAGTACTTGATTCCTTTATTGACTTTGTCTAGGAAGTGGTCGTTGCTCCGATAATCAAGAAGGGCACGTGCCTCGCCACGACCTAGAAGTCAATACTGGAAAAATCTACTTGAGCTCAAACCAAACTTAAATTTAACACAAGTTTAAACACTTTGAAATTGCTCATTAAATTTAATTAAGATAAAAGAAATCCTCCTCTCACAAAACTCATAGGAATAAGTGTATCTAAAATCTAACTTGGGTGAGATGATTTAGAACTTAATTAAGATTAATTAAGCCAAACAAACATACCTAAATAAACAAATTCACTTAACAAAACTTAATTTATTAAAATCAACCCAACTTAATTCAACTCAACTTAATGTATTTTACTTAAACTAAACAAACATACCTAAATAAACAGATTCACAAATTACTTAATAACTTGGCTTACATTTAATTAAATTAAATCTAATTTAACTAGATTAAAACAAACTTAGTTGACTCACTAAATCAAATGTAAATAACCTACTAAATTAAACTTAATTATCTAATTAATGCAACTAACTTAATAAAATCAAAACAATTAAGTAAATAAATGGAATTAAACTAATAAAATCAATTTAAACATAAAAAATCAATCAAAATTAAAAATACTCGAATTCAGCCGACTGAATTGTGTTCAGTCGACTCAACAAGAGTCGACTGAATCAACTTCAGTTACCTCCGAGTATCGGGAAGGTAAAACGTGACTTCAGTTGACTAAAGTCAATTCAGTCGACTGAAATGAACCGGTAGATATAGTTTAGGCGGTGAAATAAATGATAAAATTTATTATAGGTGACTAAAACATGTTCCAATCGATTGTCTATAAGACCAACGTCGAGCCATGCCAAAATCATTCATAGCCGTTACAAATCCACCGTAAAAACCCTAATTCCAGACTTCCGAAGCGCTTAGGTCGTCATATTTCTTTAATATCATCCAAAATGTCAAGGTAATAACTCTAAAACTTCAATTTCAATTATTTTCAATAAATATTGAATATTTGTAATTCAATTAGGGGTAAAATAAGAGTTGTTGAGATTGAGTCATCGACTTCATGCTTGGATATTAGGTTCCCCACTAAGGGGCATAGGATTAGATTTGAGATCACCACTTACATTCCTATGCCTACTAGGTACATTAGTAGATCATACTTTAGTAATGCATGCATGCTTAGTATGGAGGTCATAACACACTATGGATTAGAAAAACTAATTTATTGCAAAAACTCTATTAACATAGACATATGTGCGGAGTATTTCAATAACTTTAGAAAAATTGATGACATTTCATATTCGACTAGAGTACAGGATAAGGACTTTGTTTTTACCCCCACCATGTTGAGAGAGAATTTAGGACTTATGCATTCGACATGCCCTGTTGCATGTTTTCCATCCACAGAGTTACCGTACGGTGACTCCTACTCTCATATTATATTAGATAGGATACATATACATATTTTTGGTGAAGAAAGAACTCCGTCTGTGAATATCTTTAGTTTTACTAGACTTAGAGTATAGGACTATGCCCTGCACCGAGTCATAGTGAACTGCATTCTGTCACTCACCACTAAGGACATCGCTATGATGCGTCCTTATCACTCATTTTTACTTTATGCACTTAGTCATAGATTAGATTTAGATATTAACTTACAGATGTTCCATTCCATCATTTATCATTCTAGGTCAGTCACTAACAGGAAGACACATTTGCCTTGTTGTCATGTCATCACATCCCTATTAGCTGCATTAGGGTTTGATGTTATCACAGGTAACATCAAACGGCTTACTGAGTACGACATGATAGGGTCTAGGCAGTTTGGTTTAGCAAAAATAGATTTAGATGAAAATAATATCCTTGCATGAAAGAGAGATGACCCTCAGCCCCAGCCCCAGCTTGATCCGGAGCAAGAGCAGGAGCCAGAGATCGACCTCGACCACCACTTTGAGTCTGAGCATCAGGAAGCCCCAGGATTTGATAATCTATCACCATTTCTTGGAATTCCAACATCTCCTACCGTAGCAGAGAGATTATCTAGATTGGAGGATGCGATGCAGCACCAGGAGCAGCAACATCTTGAGATGATGCAGATTTTGCAGGCGCAGAGATGATGGAGCTTCTTAGGTCTTGGGGCATGGGTTATTCTCATCCTCCATCTACTGACTAGGATTGTTATGTCACTTGAACTTAATAAATTTAATAATTTTTAAATCTTATGTGTGAATTGTGTTATGCTTGGTAGATTAGGAAAGTTTTCATGCTTATTATTCAAAATTTATTTTTGAAAAGTAACATTATATTATATTATTTAAAGGAAATTGAAAATTAATCTAGATTAATTAGGTCAATCTAAATTTCATGATCCTATAGATTTAAGTTAGTCTTCGCATCTCACAAACACCTAGGATTACCTGTTTGTATATTGAGCCACAAAGATGGGTGTGAGATGTTAGGACTGCACCCCTGGTTTCAGATGTAGATTCAGTGCATCGACACGAACCAACACGGGATTTACAAGAGCAAATCGATCACTTCGGCGACTAACTCTAATTCAAAGTTTGATGATTAATTCTATATCATTTGAGCTAGTAAAGAGTTGGACATTTGCTTTAAGGACAATTTTTAGATGTGTATTTTTAAAATATAAATATAATATTTAGGAATTCATGCTTGACTTATTCCCTATCATTCTTGCTTCGACTTGAAAATTTTTAAAATTTTTAAAAATAAGTTTTTATTCAGGGGAGTTTTGAAAAGTTTGAAATTAAAAAGAAACATGAAAATTCTTTAAAATTTTGAGAATAAGTTTTTATTCATGGGGAGTTTTGAAAAGTTTGAAAATTATTAAACATTTGAAAATTTTGAAAATAAGTTTTTATTCAGGGGGAGTTTGAAGAGTTTGAAAAGTTTTGAAAAGGTTGAAATTTTTTGAAAAGTTAGAAAAATATTTGAAAATTTTGAAAACTTTAAAATATTAAGGGGGAGTTAGACAAATTGTTGAAAAGTTTAAATTTAGTTTTTGAAATCAAATTCACAGGTGAAATATTGAGCTTGAAAATTTTTCATTTCAACTCTCCACTGTATCATTTTTGCATTTTTAAATTTGATCTTTATTTTGATGTATGTCAAAAGGGAAAAGAAGAGATATAAAGTTAGAGATTTATTAAAAGAAGAGATTTATTGAAAGAAAGATGCAAACATTTGATAAGGGTTTATGCATCTCATATATGGTTTATTTTATGCATCTATTATACATATCAAATTTTGTTAGTTCATCTCTTATACATGTCAATATTTGAATATTGGTATTTGATTCTCCTAACTTTAACGGATACATCAAAAAAAGAAAGATTGTTGATTCTCCTTAGTTTTGATGTATGAACCATAGTTAAATGTTATTACTAACTTGTATTTTTATATCAGTGTTAAGTGTGCAGTCTTAACAAGAAGTCCTACTTGGTCGTGTTGATCGGATACTAGACATGTATCTTGACAGATCAGGAGGACCAGACACCAGACATGAAGTCCAGATAGGTCGCGTGGATCAGACATTTGACATGAAGACCAGTTGGGTCAGGAGACCGGACAATCAGCAAAAAATTCAGCTAGGTCAGGCAGACCAAACAACTAGTGGAAGCCCTGGTGGGTCAGATCGGATGTCAAGAGTGATAAGTCTGGTAGGTAGCCGACAAGTAAGCCTTGAGTGAAGAGGTGAAGTCGAGTCCTCTGTAGGGGACAAAGTTAGGGGTCGATCCGAGGAAAAGTCTGCGTGGGACTTAGTAGTCGAGTTCGAGCAGTATTACTACCGTTGTCGCATTTTATATTATCTATTTATACTAATCCTGTTTTGCAGGGATCAGTCGACTGAATGGATTCAAGTCGACTGAAGTTCAGTCGACTGGAAATGGATCAGTCGATTGGATATCTATTTAGCAGGATTAGCTGGTGATCGATCGGAGATCATGCGACGCAGATAGAAAGGGTTTCAGTCGATTGAAGGGTTTAAGTCGACTGAAGAAGCAAATTTTTCAATGCGGAGCCGAGTGACGTGGAGTCGGCTGGAGAGGTTTCAGTCGATTGGAAGGCCACGAATTCCATATCGACGAGCTAATGTGGAGTTGATTGGAAAAGGTTTATAAAATATATGCTCGATCGGATCCGAGAAGAACAACCAATCTACGTCGAAGTGTTGCCGAAATACTTGTTCGTCCACAAAATTCTCATTCCACAACAAGGCGACCTTCCGACACTCTGCGACTATCTCGACAATCCTTAAGTGTCGATATAAAATCTTGTATTTCTTTTTAACTTATTATTTCGCTTGTGTACTTAACTTTAAGAGTGAGTAGTTTATTATCCAACTCTAATATTTGTAAAAAGTGAAACCAAGTAAGAGTTCTCGAGTCGGAGGGTAGTTATTGATTGTCCATCGAGATAGCTCTCGGAAAAGCTACGAGCCTTGGACCAACAACCCAGTTAGAGTTGTGAACCAAGTAAAATAAAAACTATTATTATTTTCCGCTGCATACTCACAATATTTTTCAAATATTCTAAATTATTTTAAAATTAAAATAAATTTTTTAAACTTCCGAGATTCATTCCTCTCTTTCGGAGAAACACGATTCTACATTCCGGACTCCATAGTTGTGTATCCCTGAACGACGATTCAATACCGAAATCGTACTCCGTCCATCGGATAAACTTCTAAATCCCATGATCGTCTAAATGAATTTTTTTTTTAAATTCATCGTCGAATGATATTACAGTAGATGATCAAACTGTATTTTTTATTGAATGTTTTTTTATTTTTATCGTTACACCGTATCCATAAGAGCGAAATGAAATCCTTATATGCCCACACTCATCGTGAAGATCGAGAGGGCAATACAAATCATTTGGCTCGAAATGAAATCCTTATGTGCCCACACGCATCGTGAAGATCGAGAGGGCAATACAAATCATTTGGCTCTGATTATACATCTGTCTCATTTTATTCGTGAATATTTGATTCATTTACGATCCGTCTCTATCGACGGCCGCGGGCTGATGGACGGTCTGGATTTCTCAATGAGTTCGGTATAATTATTGGCCACCGCTGAGACAGAGACAGAGTGAGAGCCTAACGCGGCATGCCATCGCTCCAGCAGTGCGCCAGTGCGGCTCGCTTGCTTCCAAGCTGCCAGCGCCGCAAGCAGCCAAAGAGGCTCACGGGAAGCGCCCTGCCCCTGCCTCGGTCAATAATCATTGAGCCCGCGGTCACATGCCCGCCAAGCTGGGCATTTTTAGCCCCATCCCTGCCAATCCGCTCCCTCCACACGCTGGGGCAGGACCTCTGCCTCTCCATGCAAACTGCCAATTAACTCCGCGACACCAGCTGTCGGACACCCCTTTTCTGCTGCCCGACTCCGGCACACTTTCATCGATCGATCATTCTCCATGTAAACAAACGACATTAATTAAATTTTTAATATAAATAAATTTTAATCGTTACTAATTTAATTTTTTTTATTAGCATCATCGTGTCAATCCGATTAATTTTCAAGAATGATCGACCATATTAAACATTCGAGATACTTCGCTAACAGCCAAATCGAATAAGGTCGGAATTTAAGTGATTTTCATCCACTATCAAAGATGAATCAGAGATACGCTCGTAACATTTTCACGATTTAATCTAAATTTCACAGTCATATCATTTCTAAATAATAATTAAATATCAAAGTCGTATTCTGTCCATCACACGAACTTCTAGTCTCTCAAACCGTTCGAATAAATTTTTTTTAAATTCGCTGTCGAATGATATAGCAACATAGAATCGAATTATGTTCTCGATATAATAATACTTCTCCATTTTTATTATAATAGATAATGGAAGTGTATTCTTTAATATACTGTTAGACTAATTAAATTTGTAAAATTAGTGCAACATGACGATTCGACGTTTAGGATCTTGCTACTTTTACACTTGAGATAAGAGGCCAGGCCTTTTCGAGTTTCTAGTAACTTCTTTTTGTTGTTGGTGTCGTACGTAGTCCATCCAAGACAAGGATTACGGTAAGACACAATATTATTTAAATACTAAATTATTTCTTGATCTAAAATGATCATTTTTAAAATGGGATATCAAAAATATTCTATTAATTTAATTAAGATTCGAATTCGAATTTGTCAAGGTAATTAATGATTCAATTCGCTTAGATATATTTTTATTTTTATCTTCTTTTTTTACATGAACCAATAAATATTTGATGCTAAAAATATAATGTCATGGGAGTCTAATCATTTTGGATACAACAATTTAAGAATTTGAAAAGTACCTACTAACTCTTTATTTACACGTAGTTCGCTTATCTTTTTTAATTTTAAGTAATTAATTCACCGTCTAAGTTTTAGGCACACAGATGTTGAAGGTTGCTAAGGCCTTTCTAGAATTTATACATTAATAAAGTGCTAAAAATGTTCAATACGAAAAGAAAAATACGAGAAGGGATTACTTTTTGATGTCGTATGAAATTACATTCTCTAACGGTGTGTGCTCGAAGATACAAGCTAGCTAAGCTATGAGAGAAAAAATAAGTCATATCTCATACGTCTCGATCGATAATAAAATTGATTATATATGCCATGATAAGATTCGGTATGACATGATTTTAAATATACTAAGCCAATATTATGAAAATGACGAAGGCTATAGGGTTGCATAAGAATAGACCTGGCCAAGGTCCGGGAAACCGACCAATCGACTGTCAATTGTCCGCTAACGGTCAATGGGTTTGATCCGACCGCGGTCCCGCTTTTTAAAAAATCGAACGAAAAACAAAAAATCTGCATTTAAAAAATTAACGCCACGATTTCGCGGTCGAGCACGGCGCAGTCGCACGAGCGTGTCGTTGTTTTCTGACTCGCGAGCGTGTCGCATCGAGCATGTTGCTCTCACGTCACGACAGCTAAACGACACGAGCTTTGGACACGGTAGAAAGCAGACGGCGACGGTCGCTTTTTTTTTTTAAAGAAAAGAACCGACGGTCACGATTTTGTGGCCGTTGATCATCAACGGCCACGATTTCGTGGTTAGTAACGGCCGAGCTGGCATTTCGCCCGAACTTCGTGGTCATCCGTTGGAATTTTTTTTTTTTTTTAAGTTTTTTTTTTCCTATAAATACACCTCCATTCCCTTTATTTTTTCACAAATCACAACTTCTCTTCTCTAATTCTCATTCCTTCATTTACTTTCAAGTCTCAACTCTCAAGTCATATTTTTACAAATGTCTGGAGCCGGATCAAGTCGTAAGGGTGCGGCCGGTGCCAGAAAGGGAAAGAGCATAATGTCACCACCGCCCGAGTTCGAGTTCGAGCAAGGCGGCAATGTATTTGATTTTAGTATCTAGACTAAATGGAACGAAGCTTTTAGATCGAGAAATACATTAGACGAGACGTTCTAGCTTAAGGCGAAAAAATTGGAAGTTAATGTTTACTCAATGATTGGTCAAAAGTCCAAGTCGAACCCAACATATTAAAAGTGACGAATACCAAGACGAAGCGAAAGGAACATCCTAACTACTGGCGAGAGGAAATAGAATAATGTCGAAATGTATTTGATTTTTTTATTTAAGTCTAAGATGTAATATATTTTGTATTGAGATAATGAAATATTTGATAGAGTTTTTATAAATTTAATTGTGAATTTTTTTTATTTTAATTATTTACATCATTTTTTATTTTTTTTATTTATTTAACTAAGACGACGATTAATCGGATCGGACGGACGGACCGACCGGATCGAATCTGACCGGACCCGACTTGACTTGACTTGGACTCGGATCGAGGCCGGTGGTTCCATGACTCGATCAGAAGCCTGGCGGGCCGGTTAAGGGTCGGTATTTTGTCAACTCGGACCCGACGGTTTCGACTCGGACCCGGATCGAACCCGGACCGTGACCAGGTCTGCATAAGAACATATCGTCGAGTACTTAAGAAAGACTAAATGTATGTCGTCCTTGATCATGTATGAAGAAGGAGACGGAGTGCTCATCGTCGTAAAAGGATTCATCGATCGATGTTAGAGAATTTAAAGTAAGAAACTATGATTAATTCAATGACAGAAGTTTAGATCCTTAAATATTTCCACTAGCTCGATCAATTCAAGGAGTTTATCAAGCATGAAGATATCGAAATGGAAAGAGTGTCAATCGACAAATTAAAACATTATTAATCCAGCTGGCTCTAGTGGAATTGGAAGATTATTAATAATAGTGCCCTAGACACAATAAGGTTGTTAGAGTGATAAATTCTAATAATATTGTTAAAGAGATATAAACAATTTCAAAACATATCAATGTTGTTAAATATTAGCTCTCATCATAATGATTTTAAAACACATGGATAGTATTATGATCGATGAATGATATGTAGTGATCTCATACAAATTAATTAATTAAAGAGATATGTCTAGACAAATACGTGAATGGATATGTCGATAATAACTCATTTGAATATGATTTTGGCCATGAGAACTTATTTAAAATGTTATCGGGTGTCCATGGATTGTTATCCAATTCGCTAAGTCACGATTGCCACGAAAGTCACGATGTCTTGAAGTCTCACGGCGATGTCTCCAATTATAATCTAGACAAAATAACACTACAGTAAAATAGAGAAAACAAATAAAAGTAAAAAATATAAATTAATATTTTAGAATATATTAATTTTAATATTTTTCACACACGTTAGTCTAGAGTTATAAATATTAATATTGAGGATGAATTTAATTAACCAATGTTATATATATAATGTTATGCTATATAATTCATCGTTCGATCTCTTAGGATTCAAAGATTGAATTATAATATACTTCATCCGACGGATATATATATATATATATATGAGTTTGATTTTTTGAGCATCGTCCGTTGTGTAACTCGTGTATGACGATTTCTCCATCGTCCGATCGATTGCGATTGCATAATGAATGGGAAATGCAAAGTGTTTCCTCTGCTATGATTTCATTTGCTCATAGCTCGGATTCATCAGTGACCAATCAGATTTCGATCAGAATCCGATCGCGATCATTTCCCACCATAATTCGGCTAGAATCCAACCTCAATCTAGTCAAACTCCGGTGTCGGTCAGACCACTGTTGGATTCTGACCGGATCGCCGTCGGATTCCGACTGGATCGTAGCCGAAATTCGGCCTCCAGCCGACGAGTTCGAATTGGCATCGCGACGTTGTTAATATATATATATATATATATATATATATATATATATATAGAGAGAGAGAGAGAGAGAGAGAGAGAGAGAGAGAGAGAGAGAGAGCTCCGTTCACCTGCGCGCCGGGTCAATGCGTGCCCGTGCATAAATATATATATATATATACACGAGTTTGATATCCTAAGTGGTGCCTGCTGCACGACTTGTGCACAATGATTTATCCACAGTCCGATAAATCACAATTGCACAATGAATGAGAAATGCACAATGCTTCCTCCGCTGCGATTTCACCCGCCCAAAGTTCAAATTCGTCGGTGATCGATCGAAATCCGATCGGATCGCGGTCGAAATCTAGCCTCTCGTCGACGAGTTTGAGCGGGCGTCGCGGCGTAGTTACTGTGCATTTTCCATTTGTTGTGCACGAGCGTTCAATAATGGATGCTCAGGATATCAAAACACTATATATATATTATACACATATTTTGTGTACGACGAATGAGAATTGCACTGTAACCACGTTGTGACACTCGCCCCGAACTCGTCGATGAGAGGTCAGATTTTGCCCACGATCCCAGCGCGATTCGATCGATACCGGATTGCGACCGCCAGTGGTCACGACATTGGCGACCACAATCGGAGTTGTTCAGCCCGTGATCTAGTCGGACTTCGATGCTGGTCGGATCGCGATTGGATTACTGTCAGAATCCAGCCAACCGCTAGTGAATCAGAGATGTGAGCGGGTGAAATCGTGGTGGAAGAAATACTATATATTTCTTATTCATTGTACAATTACGATTGATCGGACGATGAAGAAACCGTCTTGCAACATGTTATTTACTAAAAGGAATTATATTAATTAATTAAAAGTGATTTTGTAATTGCGACCCTAAGTTAAATGATGAGTCTAACTTACACATATGTACAATAATGTAATTTTCAAGTGGGCCGGGGCTAATGTGCATAATGGAGATCTTTCTCAGTGATGTAGTTTTCATGCATGTGAGCTGCCCTAATTCTTCCGCCGTATCTTCCCTATAAAAGGGCTCTCCGGCGACCCGAAAGCCGGCGAGTTCAAGCTCATTTATTCCATAGAATCGAAGCCAACGATGCGCGCCATGGCCATGGGCTCAGCTCTTGCGCTCGTAGCGTTGCTTGCCGTTTTCTCTGCTCCTCTGACCCTCGCCTGCGGCTCCTGCCGGACTCCTACTCCAAAGAACCCTATTCCCAGGTCCCCCAGACCGCCGGTCACCTTGCCGCCGGTCACCATCCCTCCCATCACAGTGCCGCCCGTCGTCAGGCCTCCCGTCACCGTGCCGCCCGTCGTCAGGCCTCCCGTCACCGTGCCGCCCGTCGTCAGGCCTCCTGTCACCTTGCCGCCCGTCACCGTGCCGCCCGTCACAGTGCCGCCCGTCATCACCTTGCCCCCGGTAACCGGAGGTTCGCCGCCGAGCGGAGGGTGCCCGACGCCGTCGTCGCCCCCATCGACCTCCGGAGGCAGCACATGCTCCAATCTGAAGTTGGGCGCTTGTCTGGACGTGCTCGGCCAGAAGGTACAGATCGGAGACCCCGCCGTGGAATGCTGCGCCCCCCTGGCGGGCCTCACCGGCGTGGACGCCGCTCTCTGCCTCTGCACCGCCATCAAGGAAAATTTGCTGAACATCAACCTCTACCTACCCGTCGCTCTCCAACTCCTCGCAAGCACCTGCGGCAAATCCATTCCTCCGGGCTACACCTGCCCTTAATCAACTCCATGCCTCTATCTGTAAGCATGCACGTACTATATACACACATGCTCAATCTGTTCATATTCTATATGACTGATAGGAAAATTAAATGACTATTTTTTTTTTTTGGAGGTACTTCAGCTCTTCGAAAGATTATTTGTGTGATTGTCAATGGAAATGGTGAATTATTTTTCAGACTATTTGATCAGTACTTCTGACAGTAGTAGAGACATGATGAATTAAAGCGCATGCTCAAGCTCCAAGTCACTGAACTGTCTATTTGATTTTCATGATGTTGTATAATAATTGTAACTTTGCTTCGTTTGTCTGTGAAATCCTGCAACTTTGCTTCCTTGTATTGCCCTAGCTAAAACAACTGTTACGTCTTCCGTCAGCCCGAGTGTTGTTGTGTGAAATCCTGCGTCCATCACATACAGTGGATTTTCTATCGTGTCGTCTCGTTTGCTTTCGTCTGTGGTTTAAAGGGTTGGTCGTCGAGCTAGTTAGTTAGGTCAAATAAACCCCATCGTGGTTAGGGAAGCCGGATTAGGGTTGCCAATTTGCCCTGCCCTTTTCAAACAACGTAACCCTATTCTAACTTAACCCTAATTGAGATGGTATTACCCTATCTGGTGACTTAAGCTGAAGATAACACACACAAAAATATTGGGGGGCAAGTAATTAAGATGAAGCATTTTTATGCTTCATCGCTTATCCATTTAAGTTTAGTTTAATTATGAGAGTCGTAATTAATATCCTGCACCTTATCCTGTGTGTCTGTGTACGATTGTCCGATCCATATGAACGAAGAATGTATACTAAATAAAAATATACAGTATTTTCACCATCGCCACTTGTTGGTCGAATCTATCGTCCAATCCACCATTGCCACTCGCCGATCAAATTTGTCATCCAATCTACCATCGTCGTTCGTCGATCGAATTCGTGCTATAAATTCAATCTCTAAATCCGACCAATCGGATCGCTTGCATTGTCCCTCTCGTCATGATCGAGCGCGGATAGCAATCTAACTGCGACGGTATGCAGTCAAATTTCGATTGAATCACGGTCACAATTTATGGGATGTTGAACAGCGAGCAACGTCACATGTACATGTCCAATTACTGTGCATTCTTTATTCACACGAAATATCATCGCAAAATGTTTTTTAAAATTATTTTAGATTTAAGTTAATTATTATAAATTTTTGTAAAGAAATAATTTTAAACCGTGAAAACTTCAAAATTCCCACAGTTAATTTTAATTTGTCTTTTATCAACCTCGATTTAATCACATAAATCATATTCTAATTCCATAATTTAGTCATTTAATAAGTTAATCTTTCATCCAAGACAGTAATCATTTTTCAGTAACATTTTATCTCTTGAGAAAAACTTTTTTTTTTAAAAAAAGCGTTTTATTTTCGTTATTATCAAAAAAGATATTCTCATATATATAAATAATATTTTGTTATATTTTTTATGCTAAAAATATCTTTATCGTAATGCTAGCTGGCTACCGTAATAACCTTATCTAAAAGTGCTCCAAATAATTTTAAACTAAATTATTATAACTTAAAATAATCTTTGATCAAGTTAAACTAAATTTATTTCATATTATAATAATTTTAATTAAAGTTATATAAAAGGTTGGATCAAAAGTATTTATTTATTTTTTTAACGAAAACGATTGTTGATTTGTCGCATAAAAGAATGGTGCGTGGGTCCTCATCGAGTGTTTTCTCCCAAGAATTTTATTCGGAGATGGCACGGCGCTGCGAGGGTTCGGCAAACAACGCCATGGCCACGGTGCTCGTTCTTGGTTTCGGCCCAACCGATCGCGCAAATGCCATGGGCCAGTTCCGCCCGCTTCGTGCGTGACACGGCAACAGGTAGCGGACTTGATCTGTCGAGTTGGGATTCAAACTCCATTCGGGAGGAAGCCGGCCGTGTATTTCAGCGAAGCGACCATGTCCTCCGCCGCACCCGCCGGCACTGCCACCGAGAAGCGCTACTTTTGCCACCAGTGCAGCCGGACCTTCACCGCGACCGCCGCCGATGGCGCCGGCCTCACCTGCGCCCATTGCCACGGCGACTTCGTCGAAGAGTTCGACCTCTCTTACCCCGATTCTAACCCTAACCCTAGCCCCAATCCCGATCCCGATCCCGACTTGCGTTTCTCTCTCGACGATTCGGACGCCTTCTCCGCCATACCGTCGCTTCTTTCCGCCCTCATCGACCTCGCCGCTGCCGGTCCCCATCACGCAGTCGAGAATCTGTCCGCCGACCTCGACGGTTCGCCGAACAGCCCCGTCTCCGTCCTCAGGGGCCTTCTCCAGACCCTTTCCCTCGGTGGACTCTCCGGTGCTCATGGCGGAGGGCGAACATTCGTGGGCAACATTGGCGACTATTTCGTTGGCCCGGGACTGGAGCAGCTGATCCAGCAATTGGCCGAGGACGATCCCAACCGGTATGGCACTCCCCCAGCATCCAAGGATTCCGTGGAGTCCCTTGCGGACGTCAAGATCACGGAGGGATTGTTGGGGTCGGACGAGTCCCAGTGCTCGGTTTGCTTGGACTCTTTCGAGACGGGCGTAATAGGAAAGAAGATGCCATGCCGTCACATCTACCACAAGGAATGCATCCTCCCATGGCTCGAGCTGCACAACTCATGCCCTGTTTGTCGATATGAGCTGCCAACGGATGATCCTGATTACGAGCGTCATAAGTTGCCTCAATACAATCGAATTGATCAAGGTACTTTGTCAATCGGGGGAGCTATGGATGGGGAACCTGGAGCTGAAGCAAGTTCATCCGTTCAGACTCAGGAGTCTGGTGGTAATGAGGATCCTTTGTCAGAAACCCATTGATTTGAACGTATGTTTCTTTATTTTGAGTTATATTGTTTGGTTTTCCTTTTTTGGTTTAAGTTTTTCAAAGATTATATATCACTATTAGATAGTCTCCACATTCATGCGTTGATTTACAATCAAATTGCATAGATCTTGCACCTGAAATTGATCTTCTGCAAAATAATGATTTATACATTTGGGATGTCGCCGTTGGGAGAAACATTAGGCAGATGTGCATTAAGGGGGAATATGAAGTTAGGTTTTTTACTAGCAGAATACATTGCTTTGACCTACATTTCCCATGATGGTATCACACTCGTTTAACTTTTTATGGTCTCCACATTCATGTGTTGATTAACAATCAAAAAGCATAGATCTTGCTCCTGAAATTGGTATTTTCAAAACATAGAGTTATACATTTAGGACGTTGCTGTTGGGAGAAACATTAGCAAAAGTGCATTAAGGAGTAATATGAAGTTGGACTTTCTACTAGCGAATACATTACTTTGACTTACATTCCCCATGATGATGTCACTCTCTTTGCTTTTTTTTATGGTGGTCTCCCTGTAAGAAAGAATCAAAACGATTCACAGCTGTTAATTAGAAAGATCGATATTGCGATTGTGAGGTATGGTCAGTGAAGTTGTTACACCTTAATCTCCATTATGTAATCTTAGAAATCAGGAGCATAATGGAACAATTGAAGAAATGTACATTCATAATTACCAACACTATTAAAAGATTTTAAAGTTTAAAAAGATGAGTTCGAGTTTTAAGGCCTTTAGAAAATGATATTACATTAGAGCTATGCATATTTCTTTTCCAACCAAATCCTTTGGTGCATTAGATTCTTAGGTTAATAAGCTTGTGTGTGTGTGTGTATGAACAGTGTTTAGTTTGTCTATTTAAAATTCAAAAAGCTGCTACTTGTCCACGTGAACGCTTGCAATAAAACTACTATCTTCCAAGCCATGTGATGCTAAATGTTTTGTCCTTTATGCATGGTGGTGTTAAGACAAATTAGCACTTGAAAACTTCTACTATCCGTGTGGTGATAGTTATAGAGGGTTCAATAAAAAGGTGTTGACAAATTGGCTCCTGTTGCTGATTAAGGACTCATCAATTTATTGAGTTACACTGAGCCTTGGTGAGTCCATCAAACTTGAGCCATATTGTGGCATCTTAAATTTAGTCCTATAAACCTAGTGGTAAATTTGTATTGTTTTGTAGGTTTATCTATGAGTTAAATATGATCAAGGTGGGCCTAATTACATTGTCCGCGTAAATGAGGTCCAATAAATCCTAAGTTCTGGGATTAGATCTGGATCCCTGGCAAACAAGAACTATGAAATATGAGCAGAAGAGAGGCAGCAAGAATAGAGATCAGAGATGGACCAGAATAAAAAATCCAGGGGAGTACGAGGCCAGAAAAGTTGAAAGGGATGGAATATACTGTTGTGGGAGAGGACTATATACGTATAAATATATATGAAGAAATCAGCATAAAATCCTATAACTACGGTACCTAATGCAGAATTAATAACTTTGATAACCAAACAACTCTAAAACTCTCTGAAGCTAGCATAGATATTATCCATGTCAACTTCCTTCATAAGTTAGAAAAAGGTCTTGTGAAACACAAAATAAAATTGATTAGCTAGCTTGATGATGATGTAGGCAAAAACACGTTACTAGTCAATGGTTTTAAGATGCAAGTATTTGGATTGATCATCAAAGGTTGACAGCTGAACTAAAGCTGACATCTCCAAGAGAAAGATCTTTAAAAGATGAAATTAGAGATGATCTTTTAAGGACTCGATAACATCTTTCTTAAATCTCCTTAAAAACATTGATAGTGTAGGATTCTACAATTTATGATGGTGATATGTAATTTGGGAGTAGATGCAGAGTGAAACAATAGAATAAGATGCCATCATTTACTTTTCAATCAATTAATTCCGGGATAGAAGATATGGCAATTAATGCATTGATACGAAGTAAAACAATAGAATAGGGTTCCATTGCCTACCCTTGAAAGAATGAATTAATATCATATTCTAATATGCTGTTAAGAGATGAGGATATCAGAGAGAAATCTAGTTCAGTTCCGACATCAACTAGGATAGAGGATACTAGAGACAACCAACTAGATTTCTCCACTGTATTTTTCTGCTGTCATTACAAGTTGTGTGTTCCCAATTGTAGAAGGAAGAGTATTGCTGCCAAGGATGAAAGAAAAAGAAGGGAAGGATAACCGAGGGTTGAGTGATCTTGGTGTTCAGTTACAACAAGGTGATTCATGAAAAAGGATAGCAGAAATAGGGAGTTAGGAGTAAATTTAATAGAGAAACAAGTTGAAAAGGAATAATTGGATCAGTGAATTATGAGTGGTACATGTCTATATGCACATATTTTCAACTGTAAAACTACCGATTGTCAGTTCACATTGCACCTATACATTGACTACATCCCAATTCTTAGATTGTGTCCCTTGATTAATGTGATATGCAGGTTTGTGGTCCACCAACATACAGGAGCTGAATCGAAATTGTTTGTTTGTCGCATATTCTATAAGAATACATGTTACCTAGGTGCCACCTTGCTGAAGGTAATCACTAAACCTCATTTTAGCTGCTTGAAAGTCTCACCTTGTATTGCCTAGGTAATTATGTCATAGCTTGAGCACCTGGCGACAACACTATGATATCAATTTAATTAGTTCGCATGTAATAACAAATACAATTTTTCCACCTTGTAAAATTATTTATGGAACCAACCATTCTATCATAAGTCGATGGTAATTTCATGACATGGATAATCAATGAGAATTTCCACAAATGTATACATTCTTTTGGACGGATGCTTGTGGAGCTTTCACTTTTATTCTGCAATGTGATCGATCAGAGTAGAATTATGTTCATCTTTGCGATGACTTTTAACTTTGTTTGCTTATATACAGTCAAACCAATTCTTCAAATCAGTTTATGGGAGACTTTGAAAGACGCGTTTGCTCTAATATGTAAACATCGGCTAGCTGTAAAAGAACTGTTGGTTTTTGAGTTCTGACTTGTTAAACGGCTTATGTTAGGATTGACAAAAATGTGCTCGGTTAGTTTATCCGTCTTGGGATGCTCCCTTCGGCCTGATTATTTGGATGGATTAAGTTAAAGAGGGGACGGGAAGTGGAATGGGGGGAGGGAACACAAAAAGAACATCGGTGATTACTTTTTCATTAGAAAAGCTTGTTCTTTTCTCTACCTCTTCACCTCTTGTATTGCATTCATCCACTCAACTAAACAATGTCTGAACATAGTTCTTTTACTGATGTTTTCATTAGACCTCAAATCTTCTTATTTCGGAGTCTTTTATCACCATCGTTGACTATATATTCACTTTGTGTTTAGTCTGTATGATCTGACGAACTCTTCTTGCTCAAATTGTTTACTTTTCCGGGCCTTTCTAGCTTATTATAGTCATGCTCAATTCATTTTGCTTGACTCTCCTTTACCTGTGTTCTACTCGATTCGTCTGACCTTGACTGCCTAACACACTGGCCTTTCTCTACTCATTTACTTTACCAACATTTTTGAGGCTATGTCAGAAATAGACTCATATGGCAGGAGATAGCTCCGGATATATTATGATTCTTCTTCAACATGAGCTTGGAACATTGCACAAGGGGTGCAGTTGGTGATCGAAGACTAATCTTTTTAGTCCCTTGTTGGGACATTTGGAGTTTGCACGAGAAGCTAATTCTTATAGGATAATTTTTCTAGGCAGCAGAAACCAAAAAGTTCAGGTGTTGCCTTGTGATGAAGTTGAGAGGTTGGTCTGAAGCTGAGTGGAGTTCGATGAATTGACTGTCTGTTCTATGTGAATGCATCTGTATCTTCACCTCATGATTGAGCAGGCGGCGACGATGATGACAGCGACGGCCGCAGAATTATCACAGATCTGAAAGGAAATGTGTCTTCCTTGAATGGCTTTTGCTTTCGCCAGTTCTATCTCATGCGAATGGGGCATTCTAAATCTGAAAATTTTCACCATCAGCACGGATGCGTGAAGCATTCTTCTAGGAAGGGAAAATCCATTTCTTGAGGTTATTCAGCGAAGCTGCTGTAAACGATCATTTCGATAAGAGCTAGAAAACCGACTGAGACACCTTGCCGATGGAGGATAATTTGGTTGCGAATCGGGCTAGGTAACGAAGCAATGAGAATGAGATGTAAGAAGA
This sequence comes from Wurfbainia villosa, assembly GCA_025175895.1. Lineage (NCBI taxonomy): Eukaryota > Viridiplantae > Streptophyta > Magnoliopsida > Zingiberales > Zingiberaceae > Wurfbainia > Wurfbainia villosa. The sequence goes on from CM045997.1 coordinate 9,063,767, forward strand.
GATCGTCGACGACGCTTTGCCTAACTGTGACTATCCATCCTCTCTCTAGCAAAGGTGCCAATTTTAGTTAAAGTGGATCAAACATCCATATCGACTAGAAATTGAATAGGTAATACAAGGAAAAACTGCTGCTGTTCGATCGAGTTCAGCAATCGTTCTGATCACTCATTTTTCTTTGTTTGTTTTTACAATTTCTCATCATCTCTTTTGTTTTTTGTTTTTGTTTTTTTCACCTTTCTCGTCGCTGTTCAATCTTTCTAGATTCTCTTCATGCAAATTTTCAATGACCATGCTTCGTCAGAATGTTTCTCCATCTGAATTTTTTTTTAGTTTAATCTTTTGTTTACATATCTACCAAGCAACAGCGTTGGTAGAGTTGACTATTGAAAGAGAAAGACCAATCTGTTCTTCCCTTTGGTTGACTTTGAGTTCGTTAAAACAGAGGACTCGTCTCTGCTTTCCTTGCTTCTTCTTCTTCCCCTTCCCCTGCTCCGCCAATATGAAGCTGGAGAAACAGAGCATTAGCCGAGGGGTCCCACGCAGGAAGGGACGCTCCTCCTTTTCCTTCCTGATCTGCTTCCGTCCGTCTCCGGTCTACGATTCCGACGGGCCGCCTCAAACCGCCACCCGCGACCGCTGGCCGCGTTGGTTCTGCTTCGCTGTCCGGACGAAGAAGAAGAAGAAGGAGAACAGGAAGAAAGCCGTCCAGGCCCACGCTCCGGCCAAACCGCTCCCGGCCGCAGACGACAGCCGGCTCGAGATCAATGCTTCCATCGCCAAGGTGACCTCCCTTCCTCGTCTTCCATTAATTTATTCCTCGACGTCGGACGGAAATCTCTGCTATCGCCGGAAGTGATCTGCCGCCTCCGGCGGCGATCATTTAGGTACGTGCTCTGCACGTTGGAGACCGTTTTTTTTTGTTTCTTTATTTGGACTGACCGAGTATTCCACGTCGGACCGAGCTTCCGCGGGGCCAACAGGGAAAATTTTATTTTTATTAGTATCTTCTTCCTGACTCCTGAGTGCTCATTTCTTTCTTATTATATATATATCTTGTGCACCGTGTGCACGATAATTTTTTTATTGTCCGATCTACGGAATTATATAGTGATTAAAAAATGCATAGTACTTTCACCTATGATAATATTTTCCAATAAGCACTATAGTGAATCTATGAATCCGTCGGGGTCACCGTTGTTACTCTCATTGGATCGCGATCGAATTTTGATCAGATTGTGATTAGAATCTAGTCCAATCACGGTCGGAATCATGTTCGATCATGGTCGGAATCAGGCTCGATTGTAGCAACCAACATTGCCACCATTGACACTGCGATCAGGCCAGATTTCAGTTGCGATTCGATCAGAATTCGATCGTGGTTTGGTTGAACTTCGACTTTGGCCAAACCACAGTCGAATTGCGGTTGAAATCTGATTGTGGTCTGGTCAGACTCCAACGGTAGCCGAATCACGATCAGAATCTAGCCACTCGCCGTGATACAGTACATGAGCGGAAAAAGAGACATAGTGGAAGTTACTATGAATTTCCATTTTCGTGCATGAGCACATAGAAAATGGGTACGTAGGAGATTAATGCCTAATCAAATCCAAAATTCTAAAAGACTTATTTAAAATTTAGAATTGCTCAAAAGACCATGTTTTCAAAAAGTGCATCCAATAACATTATCCTTTTGTCAAAATTTACTTCTTTTTTTTTCTCTTTGGAATTTTTTTTAAACTCTTAAATTAAATTTTTATCTATTCTTTACATGCATGCAATAACTACCGTGGCACTGATTAAAAAAAATCAACATAATCAATACCTAAAGAAATCCGTACCATCATGGTGTGATATTAATTTTAAAAATCGACACTACAATTTTAGCATCATAATGGTACTGATGTTTATAAATCAACACCACAAGTATTGGCTTCTTAATTTAAATTCATATCACATTATTTTTTATGAATAAAAAAAAATAGATGATAAATAAATAATTCATTCCATTGATAATATTGATATTAGAATGATACTGATATTCCAACATCAATATCAATTGTTGCTAATCAAATATCAACACCAAATACATGAGCCATCTATTGATGATGATATTGGAACATCAATATCAATAGGTGGTAATGACTTTAAGTCAATTAATAATCCACATAATTTATTATTGGAATATCAAAATTAGACATAGACATTATAAATATTTTCATTATGTTATTCTCTTTCATTATATGTCAATTTTTTTAAAATTTACATCTCTTAGATTCATCAATGAATTTCAGTTAAACCCTATTGATTGACCTACAGAACTCCGATTAGACTCATTTCACGTGTAACAAGTCTCTGAAGTATTCCAAATTCTATAAGTGCTCAAAAATATCAGCTTCAAGTCATTAATAATAGTGATTAAAAGGTTTTCAAAGTCTATAACTTTAAGCAATTAACACATATGCATAGCTTATCGTATGATTATCGAAATTAGACACGGACGCTATAAATACCTTTATGGTACCATTCTCTTTCAATACATCTCAACTTTTTCGAAAATTTAAATCCTCTAAATCCATCAATGAATTTCAATTAAAATTCATTAACGAAGGTAGAGAATTCCGATTAGACTCATTCTGAGTGTCATAAGAGTGTTGGGATACATAGACTCTATGAGACACTTCATAAACTTATAATATTCGGAATGAATCCAATCAGATCTCTGTAGACCCATCAATGAATTTTAACTGAAATTCCTTGATCTAGGATCAAATGATTTCGGTCAAAAACTCATGGATGTTCTTAAAAGATCTCTTCTTCTTCGACCTGATTTCTTGCTCACAAACTGACATACGAGTTCGTGTGGGTTAGGATGGAGATGTCGATGACAACAGCAATAACAACAGCAGCAGCAGCAGTAACAAGCGACCAGCGGAGGATGGGAGAGGCTCAGATCATGATCATGTAGATTTCAACTCTCAGAAAACAGACCATTCCTTACACGATTGGAAGCCACGAAGGATCATCATCGGAAGTCGAATTGACAAGTTGGATCCATCTATTGCCACCGTCGGGATCATGGCCATCGCCTTGGCCCTCGTGGTGTTCGTCGGTCGCAGCGCAGCCATAGTTTGCTTGTCTTCCTTCTTGTGCATATTTCAGTTAGTAATTAGAATCTCATCGTCGAGAGATAAAAAGAGGGGAATAATCGATATGGATCCAGCTGAACTGAATGCAAGAAGAGAGTGATTTGATTTCCAAAGGGTTTGCTTCAGAGAAATGGTCCGAAGCCATGCCCGTTGCTATAGATAAAAAAATCTCTTCTTCTCCTTCTTCTTCTTCTTTTTTTTTTCCTTTTCATTTCTATTTTCAATGTTTGATTTATCCTTCTTTATTTTTTTGTTAAGATTTTACTTATGATGTAATGAAAAATATATTTCTCGTACATAGGCCCCACACGAAACCGTGGATCAAATATAGATTCGAGAATAATTTGGAGAGTAAATTTGTTTTGTGTAATATATTTTTCAGAATTCAATTTGTTATCATTTTTTAAAGAAATAAGTTTGTACGATGTATTGTCAAATTATACTCGAGACTTTCGACATCTTAGCACTCATCTATGTCATAATTAATAGCACATAGATATATTTATATATAATGCTTTTATTGGAAGAAAGGAAATAGAAATTGTGAAAAAAATTCTTTATTTACTTCGGAAAAAAAAAAGAGAAATTATTTTCTTTTTATTTGTTTATTTAATAAACAGATGGATTTAAAATTTCATATACAAAATATTTTTCTTTCTTTAGTTATATTATTTTTCCATTCGAATCGATTAGAAAATTTTTCTCTTCCTCTTAATTTTTTTTCTATTGATAAAAATTTATTTTTATGGTTCACCGTCACTATCATCATTATTGATTATCAGCAAAACCGGTCATGATTTTCAAATTTAATCATAAGGGCCCGAGCGAAATTAAAAAATTAAACTCTTTTTTACTATAAAATTTTAAAAATTGAGCCTCGGAAACCTTTAAGAAATCTTGGGCCCTGAGCAAGGGCTCCAACAACCCTCCCCAGAGGCGGCTCTGATTGTCAGCCATTGTCATTGGTAGCTATCATCATTGTTACCATTATCGTCGCCATCATTCACAGTCATTGCCTCATCGAATGACGAGTGACAATGATCATCATCCGATTGGCGCAACCAAATTTTTTATTTTTTTATTTTCTTATTTTCTTCTTCTTTATTTCCTCAAGAATTTTTTTAACTTCTTCAAAAAAAAAAAAAAAAACTCTCTTTCCTTTCTAGCGAATTTCTTTCCTCTCATGATCTGAAATAAACGAAGACTCAAATTGTCGAATCAATGAATTGATCAATCAATCTCATATGTAATTCTTCCTATGTGAAAATTAACTTTTAAGTAGGCATATATTGTATTTAAATTTATCTAATAGATAAAGAGTAACAGTAAAATTATTATTTGTGATTTAAAAATCATGAATTTAAATCTCGAAAGATAATTTTTTCTTGATCCCGATAAAAATTTCATGCATCGCACTATTCTTTATCCAATAGATAAAAAGACTATTTACCATATTAATTGAATGGAATATGAATATATGGATTATAAAAAAAAAAACTAACCCAAACATAGGTCCGATTAAGTGCATTAGCCAAACCAACCCATAGAAAATAAAAAATTAACATGCATGGTTAAAATGTAGAAATGATTATTGGTCAAAACTACCATGATAACATCCATTCTACAATTTTTGTTCACTTATACAACTTGATAACATCATTGTTATGCAAAAGTTAAAGTTGTCAATCTAACGTCTCCCATCAATTTATCCTATAATCATTGTGAAGAAGATAAATCATGAATGATCCTATGGACCTTGATATGATAGTCAAGACATATGAGAATCATCTGAATTCAAAAAAAGACTTTAGATCTTCTTTGAAATCGATCCATATCACTTTTATAAGTACCGTCGTACTTTAACCACTACATCATTCCCACAAGACGACAACATCATTGTTAAACTTAGCAAACTTTGCAAATTAATATGGGCAAGTCATGAAAGAGCATATATTTCATATGGAAGGCAAAAGGAATTAAAGTTCAGGACCACCACTCAAATGACTATCGTATTCTCCCCCACTCAGATGACTATCGTATTCTCCCCCACTCGAATAAATGGGTATATACACAAAAAAAAAAAGCGTATTCGCACGGGTATAACAAAGAACTTATTTAGAAAAAAAGCTAGCTCAACTTATCTCAATGAGTTCAGCTTTTGCTTTATTTTCCCCTATTTCAGTGTCTTTTTAGCAATAAATACTGCAATGCCTTAATTCAAATCCTGCGGCCCTGCCTGCGCCATGATCGACTGTACCAGAAATAGGGCAGAGGCTCTGACGCTAATAATCAATCAACGGCTGCTTTGTTCTTCCAAACGCTTCTTGGAATGGGCAAGCCAACGAGTAAGGGCCTGACGAAGTCTTCGGTCTTCAAGGTCCAAGAACTTGTTGGCCAAATGAAGGAACTGTTTTCGTTTTCCTGAAAGGCTGGCGTGCTGAATGATTTTCTAACAGGAGAAGACCCAGCATATATGAAAGAATCTCCATTTGAGGTAACATCTAACAAGGCCATGTCTATTTCCGTTTTGCTAGCCAGTTTTGGTCTTGCTGCCATGCTTTTTCCTTTCCATCCTGAAAACCCACTGCCATTCTCCTCTTTGAACTGCAATTCTGGGGTGGACAGAGACTCATTTGCGTCGCCTTTTTGCCGCCTCCTGATAGAATTCTCCACGTCGACGATCTCAGCATGATTTGAAATAATGTTCTTCTCTTTAGACTTGCCGTTTAGTGCTAAGAAATCATTGACCAAACTTGTAGTTTTCCAATCCTGATGTGAGTATGAATCAGAAAATGGTGGATTCGTGGACCATATTTCATCATCAGAGCAGCTACCACTTGTTCGATACACAGTCATCTCAGAACCTTCAAAAACTGAGCCCTTTTTAAGTCCTGTGAAACCATAATATGATTGCAGGCCGTTCATTGCTGGGGAGATCTGTCTTGGGTAAGTTTTTGTCTTCATTGAGTTCAACAAATCCAGTACATCAGCACCAAAACGACAGGGTGGAGTATGATCTCTTGAATTACTGTTGGCATCGTGTGACAAACAATATTGATAAGAATAATGTTCAAGTTGAAAAGGGTTCAGAAAGGCCCATTACTGTTTATAAATATGGCAAACGTTTATTTGAAAGCAAACTGAAACCTTATTCGAATAGTAACTAATATCATTAAGTCTCCTCAACAGAATATAGAAAGACATTGAAAAGCATGTGTTAGTGAATTAGCTTGAGAGTAAATACTAGCAGATTATACAGTGCATCTGTGTTAGTGAATTAGCTCGAGTAAATACTAGCAGATTAGACAGTGCATTTATTGCTAATGACTAGTCCTCCAAAGATTTAAAGTACATCTCATGCTAAAAATTTAGTTTTTAATCAAAACATCATAATTTTTGTGTTATGTTGACACTCGGAACACTCCTACACAGTTCGAAGTGTGTCAAGTCGATGCAACTAATGATCTCCATATTTTAAACCGAGTCAGTATGGTTAAAACTCACAGTACTGGGAGATACTGAATTCAGTTTTTATTTATTTATTATTATTATCATTATTATGAGGGAAAACGGAAAGGTAGAAGCTCCAAAGTCCATTAATTTACAAGATTGGGTACAAGATATTCTACATGTAAAAGATCATATTGAAAACAAGAGATTCATGATATTTGTTAGCATAATGTTAAAACTTGTTTAAGTATTGTATACCATATTTCAGCAGTCTCAAATTCAATGGACGAACAGAAGAGTTCTAGTGGGCCACTGAGAGTGAACATATGGTAGTTATGCTTGTTTATGTTTGCCAAATCCAAATCAGATATGCTCTTCTGCACGAACATTCCTACGTGTGCATTAATTTGACAGGCAAAAATTGTTTAGAAGAATATCTTCACAAGATTTTGATACTGCAAATATTTGTAGTAGAGTCGCGATTCTTAGTTTGTATATTTACAATCGAACAAAAGGTGAGATGTTGACTCATTTACAAGCCACAAAAGAACAAGATATAAGTTATTAGAAAATCCAAAATGTGTTGCAAAATATTGGTGTGCATTGTCATTAGAAATTATCCAGCAGAGGCACTGGACCACAGAAGGTTCTTTAATGAATCATTTTCAGGATGTTATTACAGCATGCACGACAGTAGGTTGCAAAATATTTCAGAATCAGAAGAATAGTGAGAAAGGAAAAAAAAAATCCACAACAAGTGCCATGTACATTGTGTTAAACTACTTAAACCATGGTAACGTTGAATTTAAACTGCAACAATTTTTCCCTATCATAGTGCGTGATAACATGTAAAACTTAATAATAAAAAAGGGGAGTACCTATCAGCAACTGGATTGTCAGAGGGACTATTTGACGGAGGATGCTTTCCTGGCAAAGGAATCAATAAAGTTTTATGCGCAAACATTTGAATATCTGTCATTAGGCCATTCAAGCGTTTGATGTCTTCTACCTAAAACATAAAAGACAATTTTTCTTACAACCATCAATTGGAATATATGGTGCAATAAAATTAAAAACATAAAGAAATTAAAAATTCGACCACATTAAAGCAATATATATAGCCGGTAAGTAAGTAGATCCTTCTAGGCTGGAAAAACCGCCATTATTTCGCTTACTACAAATCACATAACGAGTTCCAAAACAAAAAGAAAGTATATTGATAATATGCAAGTAGTAACGCCTCTTTCTGAAAGTTTATTTCATAGGTACAAATTGAACTAGCATCTGTATTTAAGGCATACTTAACTAACATGCAAAATATTCAGAAAGTATGAAAAATCTTCATGATTTTAGTTCCACCCAAATTGAGTGAAAACTAAGCTCTTAGTCTGCACCAAAATATATCCACCTGTGACTTCTTACAAAGTAATAGTGTAATACCCACTCGCTACTCATAAAATATGAGTTTGTCCGTGCTACCTCATCATCAAGCCCCAACAATGAACTTGTGAGTACCAACCATACTTGGTCAGGTCGTTCAATCGGCTAGTACAGACCAAGTGAGTTGATTGGGCTAGATGGTCAGTCAAGTTGAGCAGGTCGCATAGGCAGGTTGAATTGAGTGGGCTAGTGAATCGATTAGACGAGACAACCAAAGAGACCAAGTAGATTGAGAAGGCCAAGCAGGCCAAATGGGCCAACCAGATCAAGCTAGTCGAACCAAATTAATTGGGTGGGGTAGTTGGACTGAGCACGCTTGATGGACGATAAGCCCGGGCTTGACAAGATGATCAAATTGAACTAGTAGATAAGGCTAATCATATCGGACCAAACAACAGTGCTAAGAGGTCAATTGGGAACCACTTAGTTAAGCCACTTGATAGGCTAGTCGGGGGTCAAGAGGACTTAACAGTCCAGTTAGGCCAAGCAAAAACACAAGCTAATTGAGTCGTGCAGCAGGTGGTTTGAACGGGCTGGTGGATCAGGTGATCCGGATGAGCAAGTAATGATGGATGGGTCGAGTGGGTCGGATAGACTAAGTGTGTTGGATGAGTTGAGGCGGCCAAATTTACAAGTAAATCATCATTTCTTTTCCTCCCTCTAATTTTCCATCAATTGAAGTAAACAACTGTAAGGATAAATTAAAGAACATTCAATCACCTATTTATGTTAATCAGTTCTTCCATTTTTTTTTCATCCAACTACTCTAATCCATCCTTCTACGATAAGAAATAAAACCTTGCTAATTTACATTTACCAGTTACAACAGACAAATAATACTAAAAACACATGGAATGGATGCCTAAATAATCGATAGAAGGTAAAACTGATCCTAATAATTGTTTTTTTTTTCACTTCAAACCAAGTAATGTAGTATGCTCAAACATGGAGTAAAGAACTAGACTGAAAGCGGCAAAGGTTAGCAAGAAAGCAAACTGAAATGAGGGGTACCTCAACCCCGTACTTTATGGCGACGCCAGGAAGCGTATCCATCTTGGACACCCGATGCTCTATGCAGTTCGCCTTGGGAGGGGAATCCGATGAAAAAGATGTCTCAGAAGAGGACGAGGTACCCGTCTGGATCATAATACTCTCCCACGAAGGGAAATCTGCTCCGTCCACGAAACTATCCGACAGGACACGAGAGTTCCTTGGGATCCCCTTCGCTCCCATTCCCGACAACTCCGATCACGCTTCAGTCGACCAAGAATAATGGAAGAACGTTGCAAATGCCCCAAACGGCAGGCTTTTCGCCCTAGTTTCACGGTACCAATCGACGACGGACGACCTCTAAGATCTGCCCGCCAGATCTCCCACCGAGGAGTCAATCTCCCCCAAATGCAGACCAAAATTCAGCGGACAAAGAGCAGCGATCGGTACCCAATCAGTCAATCCGACGCCGAAGAACAGAATTTTCGCGAGGAATCCGGCGAGAGATGAAGCCAGAACGGACGAAACGAAGGAGGAGGAGAGACCGCAGCAAGAACTCGAAGGCCTCGTCGTCTTGACTTGATAAAGAGCGACGAGCATGCCACCGCGGAATTTGACTCGGTGCGACTCGCACGAGGACACGTGGCCTTATTCCACTGGAAGCTGGGTTTTTAACGTTTTACCCGTTCTACTCGGCGTTGTAAACCTTCTCCGGTTTCGTGCCCGAAATACAAAGGTCCCCACATAATTAAGCCGGTAGAGCGGAGCCACGTGTTGACGGAGACACCCGATGAAATAATATAATTTTAATATTATTATTAATTATTTTTTTTAGTTATAGTCAAGGAATTCGACCTAACTCTCCCTGTTTTTAATTATTAATTCTTTTATTATTGATGAAAAAAATATATTAATTGTACATTCGTTCGATTTACATCTTCAATTCAATTAGATTAATTTTTTTTCTTGGAGTGGATGACATCGATAATGGAAGAAGTTGTTTCCACGGACGGTTAAGATACGATAGAGTTTGCGAATAAGATAAAAATTAATTTTGAAAGAGATCTAAATTTTTTTTCTGAATTTAAATGACTCTCAAGTATCTTAACCACTACGACATGACTCATAAGATCTTCCGTGATTTTTTTCCTCACAATAATCGTGGGACATATCGATAAGGACCACTAGATTGATCGATTCTAATTTTTTACGGATGATGAAAGAAGTTAGAAAAGTCACCTACGGTCTACAAGATACAGCGGAGGGACAAAGCGAAAATACATTTTATAAAAGAACAGAGTTCAATTATTTGTTAAAATAACTTTCGATGATAAATTAAAAAAAATTTATAAGAGTGATCTTTTGTATAGGAGTTTGTTTGACGATTAAATAGTCTTTCAAGGATGGTACAACTGCAGAGCACATACTAAATCATCGAACTATATAAGTGCTTCTCTGTTTTATCCAGATAAAAAAATTTTGATTTTTTTCGACTCAATTATCGAACTATATAAGGTCAAATTAATCGTTCTTAAAAATTAATCTGACTACAAGTTCGATTCCGAACACTCGATGCTAATAAAAAATAAAAAATAAAATAAAATAAAAAGGTCGGAAAAGTCGTCCAAAGGGTTTGGTAGGTAGCTTCAACTAAGTTGGCTTATGTCTTTATCAATCGCATAGAAAAATAATTCTTCCACATAATTGATGAGAATATCAAGGAGTATAGTATAAGCTATGTCAAGTCGGTTAGATATATGTGCACTCGTGCATACGTAGCATGTGAGATATAATAATGATGTGGCATTTTATTGGTGCGCCAAAAGTCGCATAGGATTGACCAGCCATAATGGATAGTGGTGAGTGATCTACGAGTGGGATATGGCTAGACTCGTGGAGTGAGTGACTTAGATCATTAATATGATCCGATGGCTCAGATTTCAAGATGTATCCCCTAATTTATTTTGCCTTTTAATTAGTTAAATCTAAATAAATAATTCAAATTTAACCAGACAAGGATTGCAACACCAAGATGCAATTGATGATAAAATGACTCTAATTTTCGTCTTAAAAAAATAATAACTTCGAAACTTACCCATTAAGAGATTATAATCCCTTATTTATAATTTGATTATATGACTTATTTTTATAAATATAAAAATCTAACAAAAGTTTAATTATCCTAATAAAATTCGAGTGAACCTTCAAAAAGAAATAAAATATATAACTTTGAAAAGTAAAACTAAAGAAATAAAACAGTTTTTTAAATGTTTCAAAATATTTATAAAAATTAATAATTTTAAATAATTCTAAATAGAATTAAATTCTTGCCTATTTTATTCTACCGATCAAAAAGAACTCCTCTGTCAAATGAGAGAATCAAATTGTAGAGTGGAGATGCTTTTACAATCGAATTAGACGGTTGTTAATTAATTTATTTTTTTAATTATTATCCTTTTGATACTTTATTATTTACACGAGTGCCTAAAGACAATCTTGCCTATGGGGTTTCTATTTTTTTTTTTTAATAATTCAAGCATTCAGGATGATTTTATTCGAAGAGGAGACATCGATCTCAATGACAAGTCTAATTAATTCTAAAGATGAGCTCGATCCTATAAATAAACATCAGATAAATTAAAAAAGTACATATGATTCCATCAAAAATTTTCAGCGTCTAAAATCCCTTCCTTTCACTAAGCTTTGTAGTGTTCAGATTTGTTTGATAAGATAATTAAGTTGAGCCGAGCCAAACCTAAAATTAACCAAGCTACTGAAAAACCTGTTCAAGCATGACTTGATATTTTTTTTTTTAGCTTGAACTTGGCTTGAGCTTGACTTATTTAATGGATATCAAGCTTCTAATCAAGCTTGTTTAAATTTGATTTATTTAAATATTATTAAGCTCTGGAGTCAAACTTGTTTGTTTATTTAAAATTTTACTAATTTAATCCTAATTTATAAATGAGTATAAATAAAGTCAAATTTTTTTTTTAAAAGAGTATAATCATAAATTGACTTGTTAATATTCATGAACATTGTTCACGAACACCGTTCACGAACATTATTCACGAATACCGTTCACAAACACCGTTCACGAACATTGTTCACGAATACTGTTCACGAACATTAACAAGCCGAACACATGCATGTTCAAACTTATTTATTTAATTTATCAAGTTGTTCAAGCTTGTTTATTAATTGACTTTGATGTATATTGAACGAACGTAAACGAACTCTTACCGAGTCGAACACCAAACTCGTTCATGAGCATTTGGTTCGTTTATAGCCCTACTTTCACTGATCGAGCAAAAATTATTGTTAGAATTTGATCCATGATTCTTTGAAAAGTCCATTTTAAAATTTACCATCACACACATTATAATTCTCACCCTTAAGATGTTTAGTTGGATCATTGAAATTCTCATCACTAACTTATTTAGCAAGTATAAATAGAGAATTCTTAAATGAACGTCAATTATTAAAGAGATCACGATTCTAAGCTATTAATCGACCCCCTTTTTATATTTATCATCTAAAATTTTAATTTATTTTCTCCGGTCCGAAGGGCACTAATACGGTTCCACATTTTTTAGTTGGATCATTGAAGGGCTGTCCATGGTGCAGATAGCAGTGAGTGCAGCCATACATGACATCCACCTCCTCCAAACAAGGGTGGAGCAGTTGTCAGAGTAGCAAACAATGTGGCCAGTTAAACATTAGGAAACACAGATTGTAAAAAACCTCCAGATCCTCTAAACAAATTGATCGAAAGTAGAGTAAGGAGACTAGTGAATGCAGCACACTTCAGCCAGACATGTCCATGGCTATCTGATGATTTAGGTTTCTAATTAGTAGACTCCATGGGATGCTGATTAGAAGGAGGTCACCATGAAGAAGGTAATGAATGACCTGTGCTTCCCCTGTGTGCAAGTTCATTGAATCCAGAAGATTGAAACGGGATATCTACCAGTAGCTTTTAGTTTCGATGTGGAAAAGGAAATGATGAGATACTTTCCGTCGAAGACATGAGATTCTTATGGCCGTAGCAATAAATCTAAATTCGTCAGAGTTAACACGCATCAAATGACCGTCGATACTTCTTGACGATGGTCCTTCGATGTTTAAGTCGACGGTCTTCTGATACTTAATTAAGCCACACAGGTGTAAAGTAAGAAAAAATATAAGTACGAAATTAAAGATAACTTCGTTTTTTTTATCTTAATTTGTTTTTATATAGTATCTTCAAGATTCTTCGAACACTCCGATAATTTGTCAGTAACATCGTCTGCTAAATGGTCAGGGGACAACCTCTACAAAAGATCCTTTCTTGGCATGTGTATACCGTAGTTATCATTAGAAAAGATCGTTAAGACACAAAACATCATCGCACTAAGAAGAAATCTTCTCGGTGGTCCCTACCTCACTATGTTCCAAACTAGGGATACTACAATCCTCTTTACCTCTTAAGCTCTCAAGTTATCCTTCTTCTCTTGGCTTGACCTATCCTTGCCTACTCTTTGATTCACCCTATTTCATATTCGGCTTCCTTTTATTTTTTGTTCTCTCCGAGTCTTCCAACTTCCTACTCAATTTATGTCTATTTTTTACTCTTTCCGAATCATCTTGTTCCCGACTCGATTCTCTTCTGTCTTTTACTCCTTTGAATCGTCCTGCTCCCGACTAGATTTACTTTTGTCTTTTATTCTTTCGAGTCACCCTGCTCCTGACTCTCCCGCCTCGGCTCTCTTCTATGGCTTGAACAAGGATCCTACCCATATCTTTGAACATCCCCTCGATCCCATAGATTAAGTTATATCCATATCCAGGTATATCCGATCAAGGTTCACAAAAACACTCCAGTTGCTACCATCAGAGCCAATTGAGGGAGTGAATGGTGAAACTCCAACAAACAACTGCAAGCCATATCGCTAAAAACTGGTAAACAAAAGACGAGTAAGAATAGACTATGGAATTGAAATATTCCGAGTATTGCAGTGTATTGCCTCCGAAGCATTGTTTGCCAAAAACCTTGGACCTTCCTTGCTAACTGTAGGTTGGCGAACCCATTCTCGGTGAGCATCCCCAAGGAAGGACGTTCTCCAAAAGGTTGGTCACTGTGCAACTCTATGAGCTATCAGATAATAGAGTGATAAGATTAAACAAATTAGAATGATTAACGAAGTAAGCGATTCAAAATGGGGAGTAATTATAAGTTTAAGAAAATAAGCCAGCTGATAGCGGATCTAGCAAGTAGCTGGTTCGTGCAGATTGTCTGAAAAAAATAGATATTTCTGTTGTCCAAACAAACAAAAGCTAATATCAGTCGACTGGATGGTAGCATAACAAAGAATTGAAGAAGCATTTAGATACCTAACGCTATGTAAAAGAATATATACATAAGGCTAAACTGCACCTGAAATACAAGTGAACTCCTCCTCCTGTTTGACCATTTTTTTTCAGGTTCTGATTGCACTGTAAAAATATGGTGGGATGTTATTTATCTAGGAAATATGTAGAGATAAACAAAGGGAAAACAGTTCTCACTTATCATGGCATATCAAAGCCAAGTTAATTACCTTATCTTTCTGCATCATTCAAATCTCAAAAGTGTTGGTGTCCTATAAATGAGATGAGGTGCAATCTGAGTATAGATAGAATAATGGCATACCATCGCTTAAGCAAAGTCGAGGTTAGAGTTGAACTCTATCTCCTTAAAATGAATTTATCCTGTATACGGTGTTCACGGAATATGACAATCGTCTCCTAAGATACCACAACTTTATCTTGTGATAGCAACACTGCAAATTACATGACGTCTGAACCGAAGAAGCTTTTCAAACTCTCCATAATGTAAATATGTAATGCAATGTTTACTTTTCCTTGAATTGGAATGAATTGAATGAAACAAATGAAGTGAGAGATCTTATTTATACTTGTGAAGGGGTAGAGAAATCTCTAGGTTCAATCAAATATCATTCATTCAATTTAATTGGATGATCTAGATTGTATATCTCTTCCTAAGAGACACAAATATCTCTTCATTTATATGCATCTGAATTTTTCATTCTGAATTTGATGACCAATATTGAGTCATCAAAAGAGTACTTATGCCCTTTCATTTGAATGAATCGGATTTATTCATCTTAATATGACGATCCAAATTAAGCCATATTAATTTTTCATTCATCCAAATTGAAAAAATGATTTATTGGATCAATCAATTTTTCAACAAAAAGTCGAGCATGATAATTATACTGAACAAAAAACTCACTCGGATGTATGCCTATATCCATCTATCTTTTAATTTGTTCAAGAATCATACCAAGAAAATGGGAAACTAGTTTATTCATCTACCAAGAAATAACAAGATGAAATCTCATAATTGAATATGTCAAATAGAAGAAACTCATAGAGGCCCACGAATAAATCAGGCCATAATGAGTTTTCCATTTTAGTATGGATTATCACCCACAAGGTCACTACAATGAGTCTAAGCATGCTAAATTCTAAGTGTCCAAACTGCCTCCTTCAGTGCAAATGTAAGGAATGGAGTGATGGATCGCAATCTGTCAATGGATCGCACTGCCACATATGAATTCACAAAAGAAAACTTAAACGATCTACCACACTATTTTGTCAATTAATGTTCAGTAATTATGCGAGAAAACTAAATGCAAAGGAAAGAAATAAAACAGTAAATTTGCACTTGAGTTCGGTAACATGGTCGCTGTTAACAAAATATGAAGTTCGGAAGCAAATTAACTGTAGGACGAGTGAGACGACTTCGAAAGCTCTCAGCCCGAAAGGAAAAATGAGAGAACCATCTGATCACCTCTCTTGTGGAAATCACACTCTATATATAGAGTGAACACAAATAGGTTAACAACTCATCAATGCTAATGGTAATGGGCTAAAGAATTCTACACATGTGTATCCACATCCAATAATACAAACCCACAACCTAAACCAAATTAGACCACTTTAATAGATTTGTTTGCATCCACAATGATAAAATCCATGTATAAATGGGTTAAACATGTTTGTTCACCATCCAACAATCTCCCACTTGGATCATATGTGATACCATATATAACAATAATATCTAAGTTGACATCAACAATTCCAAAACTTCATTGGTTAAAAACGTTTGTAGAACAATCTGGTCCATCAACTTCATTGGTAAAGGACTAAAGTGATCATAGTTACACCATATATAATCGGTAACAAGACCAATCAATAATCACAATACCAATATCATTAATGACATAGATTTGATGTGGATGTGTAGCATGAGAAATATATAAAATGTGATCTGCACATATCTATTCTCAACTGATCGTTCTTATGATTCAAAATTGAATCTCGATATTGTTGCAAACATCATATACTAAATCGCATCAACAAATCATGATCACCTTATAACTCAAAATTGAGCCATACGTCACATTTACAAGCATCATATGCAAACCATATTAGCAAATCATTATGTCTTTATTCAGAGTGTAAAAATACACATATATAAAAGAAAACTTTATGTCATACGATAATTAAAATTTACATGTGTTCATTATATATAGAGAGCATTCAAAATAACAAATAAATACAGACTTCCCTAAATGGGTACTTCATCCATATGAATGACCTGCATATACAACACATGCCAATGAAATATCTTGGACAATAATGTTGGTGCAATCGGCCCAGGTCACGATTGACCAGGACTCGAGTTTGGCTCGAGTGATGTTTTGATGTGTTTTGATGTTTCGACAAAAACATATGACAATATAATTGTCATGGAAAGTCCAAGTCGGACACTTGGCAATGTAAAGTCCAACATGGGTTGGCAAGGGAAGTCCAAGCATGGTCTTGGCATGGAAAGTCCAACATGGGTTGGCAAGGGAAAGTCCAAGCTTGAGCCTTGGCATTTGAGAAGTCCAAGGGTTTGATATTGGCGACGTAAAGTCCAAGCGGGAGTCTTGGCAGCATAAGTCCAATGGTTGGCGGCGTAAAGTCCAAACGGAGTCTTGGCGGCATAAGTCCAATGTGCCTTGGCGGTGTAGACACCGTTAGCATGACATAGCCGACGGAAGCACCTGAAGGCTAGCGCGATGGATGAACAAGTCATGGATGACTTGGAGGGATCCGAGAGGCGTGAGGCTGTTGGAGGTGACTAGAAGGCTTAGGTCTAGGCTAAGGGTGGTCTAGCAAGTATGGGGGAACCATACTTGAGTTAAAACCTCATGGTTGAGGTGTGCCAGTCGACTGGTGCCATGTGGCAGTCGACTGGACCGAGTCAACTAGGGTTTGACTGCGGGTTATGGCCTAGCGATCATTGCCATAGGTTAGCGATCGGTGATGCTCAGCAGCGATCGGCCCGATCGTGTGATCGATCGTGGTGCTCCGAATTCGACCCGCGAGAATGGAGTCGAGACTCGGTGGTCAGTGAGGACTTCATCCGATCGTGATGGTCACAATCGATCGGTGATAGGTAGTTGGACTTATCCAACGTGGAACTAGCCGTTGTCTCACGCGACAGCGATGGCATCGATCGTGATGGTCTCGATCGGTCGTGATGGTCTCGATCGATCGGTGATAGACTTTTCGACAGGTTGAAGCTATATATGGAGCTCGTGATGGAGGAAAAAGCAACTGTTTCTTGAGGGCTATTGGGGCGATTTGTTGGTGCAAATCAGGTCTCCAAGTGCAAGCAAGCAACCAAGCATTCAAGCAATCAAAACAAGTGTTGTAAAGTCTTTTCTTTACTTGTATTTCATATTTACATTGTATATTGCTTGTATTTCATTCTTACTGTTGTAAGATTTATTGTAAGGGGTTTCTCCGCCTCCGACTTGTGTCGAGAAGGAGTGTTTATCATTAGTGAGTGCGTGTGCATCACTAGGGCTCTTTAGAGCTCGATCCGTGGAGTAGGAACCGTGCGGTTCCGAACCACGTTATATCATTGTGTTAGCTTGTTGTCTATTTCGTTATCGCTTTTATTATTTCTATTTCCGCTGTGCACTAACGAAATTGTAGACATAAACGGGAGCGAATTTCATCTACGCTATTCACCCCCCCTCTAGCCGTTCCAAGGGTCTTAACAAGTGGTATCAGAGCCCGGGGCTCTTCTACGGATTAACAACCGGGAGCTAAGGCAAAAGGCTAGAGGGTGAAGATGGAATTCCAAGACAAGCTTGGATGGGAAATCAACACTCCACCTCCATATGATCCAGAAGATTTTACGGCATGGAGAGCAAGAATGGAAACATTCTTGATGATGAACATAGAGGATTGGTTTATCCTCATTGAAGGTCTTGAACCCCCTAGGGATAAGAAGGGGAATGTCCTAAAATTGAAAAAGTGGACCCAAGAGCAACGCCAAAAGCTCAAGACCGAAGTTAAGGTAACGAAACTTTTGGAAGATTTAATCCCTAATGATGTTTTGTGCAAGTTAGGGGATTACATGTATGCCAAGGAGCTATGGAGAAAATTGGCAAGATACCATGAGGAGAGCTCATCCTCAAGTGAAAGTGAGGAATCGGAAGTTGAGATGGAGTCAACTTCCGAATCGGAGAAAGAAGAAATAGAAGAAGTGGAAGAAGCATCTACTTCTAGGATTGAGGAGGATAGACCATCCTCTACACCGGAGCAACCTCAAGAAGAGCTCTCAACATCCGATCAAGATGAGGAAGCTCAAAATTCAACTCCGGCACCTACCACCACCCTAGGTAACTCAAACACTTTATTTTCAAACAAAAATCATATTATGTGCTTTGAGTGTAGGGAGTATGGGCATTACAAGAGCAAATGTCCAAAGAGAATCAAGAAAACTCCTCCGGCGCCTAAAAGTCAACAAAAGTCAACGGACGCCGGTTCTCCAAGACAAAAGAGCAAGGAGCATGTCATTTGCTTCAAATGTCTCACTGGTCATTACTGAGTCAATGCCCAAAGAAGAAAAAGAAGGGGCAAAGGGGAGCATCACAAGTAGGGGGAGCCACTAAGGCAAACCCTAAGGTATATTTAAATAATGCTCCGTCTAATTTAAAGCATGCTAGAACTAATTTTAGCAATTGTGGTATGTATCATAAAGAGCATGCTAGAAATAACAAACATATGTGTTTAGGAGCTAAGAATGTTCACCTTAAGAATAAGGAGAAATTTGGGACTAATGTCCTTAGGAAAACAATACCTAAGAAATCTATTAAGAAAATCCAAGAACATCTAGGTTTTAATCCAAAATGGACTAGGCATTCGCCAAGAAAGTCCAATGCCCAAGAGTTAAATAAAAATTCTAAAATTGGGCAATCAGAATTAGAAAACCAAGCCTTGAGGTCAAGGCTTGAGAAATTGGAAAAGACCCTTAAGGTTATGCAAAATCAAATGCAAGGGTCAATTAGTCAAACTTCTAGGTCCAAAAGTCAAAGTCAACACCTAGGACCTAAGAGTCAAAAGTTAACCAAGGGCAAGCAAGGTTTGGGTCACAAACCTAAGCCTAAGGTGGCTTACCATAATGTTCCATTTGACTATGGAACACTAACTAGGTCTAGGAAGACCAAGGTCAATAGGGAAGTCATTCCTAGAGTTGACCATGGTGTGTGCCTAGTGGCTAGGGTTTCTAGGAAACCTAGGGAGGCCACTAAGAAGGTTACAAGGGGAGTCACCCCTAGAGTTAACCATGGCAAAACCAAAATGACCAAGGCTTCTAAGCCTAGAAGGGTCATCAGGAAGGTATCTAGGGAGGTTATCCCTAAGGAATATCTAATTAACCCTAGGAGCTCAAATCAATTTTGGGTTCCTAAGAGCGTGATTGATTCACGCTAAGATGGGTTTAGGGTGTGCCAACCTTGATTGGATGGGTAGTTAACTCAACCACAATAAAGGTGGCACTTTAAGGTTACTTTCAAGGTTATGGTTACTTTGGAAATATCCTTGAGTCTTAATCTCAAAATTTTAGGTTGTGTCAATATATATATCTTGAAAACATGAAAATCAATAAAATTGACACGATCTAGATTTAGAGGTCATAGTGTGTACCTTTGATTATTGGCACACTTGGGAAGGTCATGTATCAAGAAATGTGTGGTTAAGATGTAAAGGTAATATCTAGAGTGATACTCAAGTGCCACACAACTTGGTGTCTTGTATTCACCATGCTTCATATGTTTTACCATATGTTTGCATGGAATGAATGTCTAGGATAAATTACATCTCACAAAACAAGTCTTTGACCTTGATTGTGTATTTCAACACTTAGAAAGGGTGAGATGTTAGGTTTTGGAAATCATTGAATGTTAATGTTTGCAAAAATGAAATAAAACGTTAAAATACATTAACAAATACATAAATAAAGGTATAACATCAATACATTCAAAATACAAGATCTAACGTGATAAAATGGAACAATTAAGATGATAAAATCGAGATTTTCTGATTTTCAGAACTGGAAATCAGACATCAGTCGATTGATAACACTGTAGCACGTTACGATATGGCCATCAGTCGAGTGCTAGCTCCATGACTCGACTGATCGAACATCAGTCGATTGATGAGGTCCATCGGTCGGTGATGGTGCATTCACCGAGAAAGGCCATCGACGAGTGCTCGACGGCGATCGAGTGATATGCACATCGATCGATGAGCAACATCGATCGATGATACTCAACGTCACGCAGAGTTCGGTCGATTCTTTGAGCCGGACGATCAGTTGGTTCGAAAACTTCGATAATGACGCGATCGATCGATCGATGCTCACATCAGTCGACTGCATCGCGATTTTATAACGCCGAACCGCTAGGGTTCGGCGTCTTCACGCGACGAGTTCTCCTTCTTCTTTCCCTCTCCGATCGTCGTCTTCCTCTCCGATCGACTCCTCCGGCCGTCCCAATCGTCCAAGATATTAGGTTTGACAGATAAGCCCTTCCTCTTCCATTTTTCACTTGTTTCGAGCCAAGTTCACCCGGTTTAGGTTTTTGTTCCTTGCTCAGCTTAGGGTTCGTGGTGGCACGCTTCCGGCGACTTTTCCGGCGATCCTCAGCAACTTTTGAGTCTTCCCTCCGGCACACACATGGCGCCTAAGTAACGATTTTTCTTTCCGAGCCCTAATTTTCATTTCCATTACAATGTAGGTTTATCTAATCGCGTATTGTTGCCATTGCATTGCATATCATCACATTACATTCATAATAGGAGAGCCCGTAGGAATGATCCATCCGAGAGTGACTCTCGGTTGTACCAACCTATGTTGGTTCGGTACATAGATAGAGATTTCTTCAATAGGCATTGTAGTGACGTCATGGAACTAATTGCATACTACAATTTGATGAAGATTGTCTTGTGCACACATCCAATCAATGATGACCTCATTAAGGAATTTTACCAAAACCTTAAAAAGGTAGATGACGGCCCTACATACACTACTCGCGTTGCAAAACGCGACTTAGAGTTCACTCCTGCGATACTGCAGGAGTTTCTCGAGTGTAGGCCTTCAGATGACACCTTCATCTTTTACCCTACCATGGACTTTCCTCTACCTGAGCCTTTTGCCCACATCTCTATGGAGTCCATGCATGAGCATATTTTTGGTTATCCTCGTCCACTGGCCCAGAATTTATTTCCTATCACCGAGTTATCTGCACCTGACAATGTCCATTACAAGGTCATTGTTTTTCGCCATTGTCACTGAGTGCCGCCAAGATTCGGCCTCCCCATATCTTTCTTCTATATGCCATGCGTCATCTGTTAGACATAAATTTTGCATTGAACATCTTCCATTGCATTGTGCACTTCACTTCCCTTGTACAAGGGAAAGTGCATATGCCATTTGGTCATATCATCACAGCATGACTCGACTCCGTAGGCATTAACATCCATAGGGGCTCTCTGCGACAGCTATCGGAAGTGTACGACTGTATATCAGTTCGTAACTTCTCCTTAGCGAAGCTACGGATGGCGGCCCGGGCAGATGGAGTTGGCGCCTCGACCACCCGAGCGCCGCAGCGGCCTCCTCCGCCACCCAGAGATGGCGAGAGGGCAGACGAGGATGCGGACACCTCGATGAGGATGACCGGATGCCAGCACATCGTGAGTCCATCGATTCATCGTGGCCATATGGAGTCCAGATTGAGATTACAGCAAGAATGGTTGACTCAGTTCGAGAGTTATTGGCGAGCGGCGGCTTTGGCACACGTCTCGATAGGATGGAGGAGACCAGGCGCAGAAGCAGCATCGTAGCGATATGCTAGAGATGATGCGGGAACTGGACTCGAGTCGTGACCACCTCCACCGCCACCTCCTGCGGACGATTAGAGGATATTATTTTTTTTTAATGTCGTTTTTGTAGTGAGATTGAGCATAGCCAATCTCCATTTTGATTGCAAAAGACAAATTTAAGTTAAATGAAATCCTTATTTCTGAAAAATCTTGTGTGTATGAATGAATATTTGTATAATTGTATTGCTATCATATGCCATGTCATGACATCATGTTTATTCTTAATCATCTTATATGTCATGATTATGCTTAGGGATTAAGGACCAATGTCATGTGTTTTTAGATTCTATCATATGCCGTGACATCATGATCATTGGCCATGCTTAATTATTGCTATCTTTATGCCATGATCATTTCATGCATTTAAATTGATTAAAATTGATTTAAGGACTATGGCATGACTTGGAGTCCCATTTATAAGGGAATCAAGTAGAGTTGCCTTAGAAAAATGCTTGAAACCCTAGATTAGGGAGAACAAAACCCACATCTCACATCTAATTGACATGTATGTGTATGTATACACCCTAGATACATGTGAGATGCTAGGATATGAGTTAAGTTCAAGGTGCATAGTTTTTGCATCTAGATGAACTAAAACTCATCTAATTTTAGTAGTGGATCATTAGGAGAGCTCGTGTACAAGTCACACACATAGAGCCCAAGGAATATGATCCAAGATAAGGTCTTGAAAACATTTTAAAATCATTTTAGAAAACCTTGGTGAAGTCTATCTTTTGATAGCAATCACCATTGATGAAGTTGATACAAAATAGGGCCAAAACATTGAAAATTTCAATGGTTTTGAGTTTTGTATCAAATTCACTATTTTATGGGTAAAATAATTTTCAAACATTTTTCACCCATTGTATTGGTCATAGGTATTATACGTATCAAATTTCGTGATTTTTCGATATACGTATAATTAGTTATGATTTTCTGAAACTCGTTCGATAATCCGAAATTGAAATTTAGTTATCACCGACGCCTGAGTGGTAGTCGATCGATGAGTCTGACGATCGTAGCTGATAGTCATTGCCAAGGCTGATTTCGGAAAACTAAGTTTGGTTAGTCCGTGTTCAGCCATGGCAAAGGTCCCTAACCACTCCTAACCCTAGGATATGCTTTGGGAAGCATTATAAAGGGTGAAAAGCTATTGGATATGGATTAGGAGAGTTGTTTAGGGTTTGTATCAATTTTAAGGTGTGGAAAGTTCAATGTTGAATTTCTAACCTTAATTTTGATGGTTTAGAGTTCCTATTGGCTTAGGGACTTCCCAAGGACATTGTTGGTGCAATGGTCAAGGGGGAGCAAGCCTTTAGGGGGAGATATCCATCTTGGGATGATGGATGTGTTTTTCTCCTTGAAGGGGAGAATGTTATCAATTTGGGAAATTTATGGATTTTTAGACACCCAATTTGGAAATTGGGAGAGTGAATAGGATTGCCTCTCTTGAGTGATATGGGACTTATCACTAGGAAGATGGTAGGCATCCTAGGTATTTTTGGATCAAGGGGGAGATTGTAAGATCTCATTGGGATATGAGACATTGACCTCCTTGGAGAGAAAACCTTTTTGATGTTAGTCAAAAAGGGGGAGAATGTTTGGGGGAGAACATTTGGGATAATTGGTAAAGGAATTGAGTTAGTATTCTAACTCAATTATTTGTTTGGTTTTTGTCAAACATCAAAAAGGGGGAGATTGTTGGTGCAATCGGCCCAGGTCACGATTGACCAGGACTCGAGTTTGGCTCGAGTGATGTTTTGATGTGTTTTGATGTTTCGACAAAAACATATGACAATATAATTGTCATGGAAAGTCCAAGTCGGACACTTGGCAATGTAAAGTCCAACATGGGTTGGCAAGGAAAGTCCAAGCATGGTCTTGGCATGGAAAGTCCAACATGGGTTGGCAAGGGAAAGTCCAAGCTTGAGCCTTGACATTTGAGAAGTCCAAGGGTTTGATATTGGCGGCGTAAAGTCCAAGCGGGAGTCTTGGCAGCATAAGTCCAATGGTTGGCGGCGTAAAGTCCAAGCGGAGTCTTGGCGGCGTAAGTCCAATGTGCCTTGGCGGTGTAGACACCGTTAGCATGACATAGCCGACGGAAGCACCTGAAGGCTAGCGCGATGGATGAACAAGTCATGGATGACTTGGAGGGATCCGAGAGGCGTGAGGCTGATGGAGGTGACTAGAAGGCTTAGGTCTAGGCTAAGGGTGGTCTAGCAAGTATGGGGGAACCATACTTGAGTTAAAACCTCATGGTTGAGGTGTGCGGTGCCATGGAGTCAACTAGGGTTTTGCGGGTTATGGCCTAGCGATCATTGCCATAGGTTAGCCGATCGGTGATGGCTCGAGCGATCGATCGTGTGATCGATCGGTGCTCGAGAATTCGGCCACAGAATGGAGTCGAGACTCGACTGGTCGAGTGAGAACTACATCAGTCGACTGATGGTCACAATCAGTCGACTGATAGTAGTTCCGTTGGACTTATCCAACGTGGAACTAGCCGTTGTCTCACGACAACAGTGGCATCAGTCGACTGATGGTCTCGATCAGTCGACTGATAGACTTTTTCCAGCACAGGTTGAAGCTATATATGGAGCTCGTGATGGAGGAAAAAGCAACCGTTTCTTGAGGGCTATTGGGGCAATTTGTTGGTGCAAATCAGGTCTCCAAGTGCAAGCAAGCAACCAAGCATTCAAGCAATCAAAACAAGTGTTGTAAAGTCTTTTCTTTACTTGTATTTCATATTTACATTGTATATTGCTTGTATTTCATTCTTACTGTTGTAAGATTTATTGTAAGGGGTTTCTCCGCCTCCGACTTGTGTCGAGAAGGAGTATTTATCATTAGTGAGTGCGTGTGCATCACTAGGGCTCTTTAGAGCTCGATCCGTGGAGTAGGAACCGTGCGGTTCCGAACCACGTTATATCATTGTGTTAGCTTGTTGTCTATTTCGTTATCGCTTTTATTATTTCTATTTCCGCTGCGCACTAACGAAATTGTAGACATAAACGGGAGCGAATTTCATCTACGCTATTCACCCCCCCCTCTAGTCGTTCCAAGGGTCTTAACAAATAATCCTTTGGTGAGCAGATTCATTAGCATCGAATTTTTCTGAATATGCTCTATCATTATTTGACAACTCTGACTTTTCCTTTAATTGCCAAAAACTTGATGTCAATATGCTTTGACTTCAACGAACTACAGTTGTTCTTAAAATAGAATTCTACAACTTTATTATTACAAAAAAAAATTAATTGTTTGTCAACGCCATTAATGATTCGTAATATCGTGATAAAGTTTAGCAGTCATATCTCGTGATTTGATGTTTCATAGTCGATTATAAATCCTACCTCTATTGTGGAAGTCGTTATAAATGTTTGTTTGTCGTTTTTCCATGATATAGCTATTGGTACAATCGGCCCAGGTCACGATTAACCGAACTCGAGTTTAATTCGAGCGATATTTTGATGTTCGATAAAAACATATGACAATGTGATTGTCACGGTAAAGTCCAAGTCATGGGTACTTGACATAGAAAGTCCAAGTGGGACACTTGACATTGGGAAAATTCAAGTCTTGAGTACTTGGCATGTAAAGTCCAAGCATGGGTCTTGGCAAGGAAAAGTCCAAGCATGAGTCTTGGCAAGAAAAGTCCAACCATGTATCTTGGCAAGGAAAAGTCCAACATGGGTTGGCAAGGGAAAGTCCAAGCTTGAGTCTTGGCATTTGGAAAGTCCAAGAGGAATATTGGCGACATAAAGTCCAAGGGTGAAGTCTTAATAGCATAAGTCCAATGGTTGACGGCGTAAAGTCTAAGCGGAGTCTTGGCAGCGTAAGTCTAATGTGCCTTGGCGGTGTAGACACCGCGTATGGATGAACAAGTCATGGATGACTTGGAGGGATCCGATAGGTGCGAGGTTGACGGAGGTGGCTAGAAGACTTAGGTCTAGACTATGAGTGGTCTAGCAAGTATGGGGATACCATACTTGAGTTAAAACATCATGTTTGAGGTGTATCAGTCGACTGGGATCTATGGTCAGTCGACTGATGGGAGTCAACTAGGGTTTGACTGCGGGAAGTGCCCTGACAGTCGACTGTCAGAGGTGGGCAGTCGACTGCTGGCCTAAGCAGTCGACTGATCTGGTGATCAGTCGACTGATGCTCGGGATCTCGGGCACAGAAGGTTCTCCAGTCGAGTGATCGACCCGAACACTCGACTGATTGAGCCATCAATCGACTGATGGGTATGATCAGTCGACTGATGGTGTATCCTTTGGACTTATCCGACGTGTTTCATGTCGTTGTGAGACAACAACTACAGGGGCAGTCGACTGATGGTCCCGATCAGTCGACTTATAGGCGAAATCCAGCCCAAGGAGCAGCTTTAAAGGGAGCTCGTGGAGGGAGGATTCACAATCAGTTCTTGAGGAGTTTTGGGGCGATTTGTTGCTGCAAATCAGGGTCTCCAAGTGCAATTCAAGCAACCACAAAGCAAGCATCCAAAAGCGCATTTGTAAAGTGTTCTTTACGTGTTCTTGTGTATTTCATTTGTATCTTGCTTGTATTTCATTCTTATTGTTTTGAGAATTGTTGTAAGAGATTTCTTCGCCTCCGACTTGTTGTCGAGAAGGAGTATTATTGCTTAGTGGTGTTGTGTGCATCGCTAGGGCTCATTCGAGCACAATCCGTGGAGTAGGAGTCATACGATTCTGAACCACGTTATATTTGGTGTTGTTCTTATGTTTTTATTGTATTTGTTTTATTATTATATATTCCACTGCATATAACAAGTTTTGTAGCAAGCACGCGATCGAGTTCCAATCGAGCGATGACAACGCTATTCACCCCCCCTCTAGCGGGCGCAACGTTCCTAACAATTAGTATCAGGGCGGGTTGCTCTTCATCGGCTTCACATCCGAGGGAGCAAGCTAGAAGGAAGATGGATTTTGAAGAACAACAAGGTTGGGACATCAACACGCCGATCCCATATACCTTCTATGGACAAGAAGGATTTAGACAATGGAAGGCGAGGATTGGAGATTTTATGATGATGATGGACTTAGATGATTGGGCCACTTTGATGGAAGGGTTCCAATTTCCAAGAGGGCCTAAGGGAGGGTTCCTCAAAATGAAGAAGTGGACCGAAGAACAACTCCAAGGATTCGAGAGGAGTAATAAGGTAATCAAATTTTTGAGTGATTTAATTCCTAACGATATTGTGTCCAAATTAGGAGAATACAAGGATGCAAAGGAATTTTGGAGCGAATTGGCCAAGCTCCATGAGAACCCTCAACCGGTCCAAGAGCCCGAAGAAGAAGAATCCTCATCCTCACAAGCAAGTGAGGATTCAGAAGTTTATAGGGAGTCAACTTCCAGATCGGTGGAAGAAGAGGAAGAATTGGAGGAGACCTCCACCTCTAGGATTGAGGGGGAGGAGATTAGGGCATCCTCAATATCGGAGCAACAAGAAGAACCATCTACATCCGGTCAAGAGGAAGAGGAAGCTCAGGGCTCCCCTACCATGGAAGGTAACTCAAGCATGTCAATAAATAGTAAAATTCATATTATATGCTTTGAGTGTAGGGAGCAAGGACACTACAAGAGTGTCCAAAAAGAGTAAAGAAAGCTCCTCCAGCACCAAAAGTCAACGAAAAGGTCAAGGATGCGATGCCCCCATCAAGAAGAGCATGGAGCACGTGGTGTGCTTCAAATGTCGACAACTGGGACACTATAGGAGCCAATGACCTAGGAGAAAGGAAGGAGCATCACATGTAGGAGGAGTCTCTAAGGCAAACCCTAAGGTAAAATTTATTAATGCACCTTTGATTAATAGGCAAAAGCATGCTAGGAATTTTATTGCTATTACTCATGAGTAAAAGCATGCTAGAAATAGATTTTATTGGCTAGGTGCAAAATCATATCATATTTCAAATAAGGAGAAATTTGGGACTAATGTCCCTAAAATAATGATACCTAGGGAATCTATTAGGAAAATAGAGAACCATCTAGGCCTTAACAGTAAGAAAGATCGACATATGCCTAGAATGAACCAATCAAGTCAAAGAAATTATGGGCCCACAAAGATTGAAAAATTAGAGCTAGAAAACTAAGCCTTGAGGTCAAGGCTTGAGAAACCTGAGAGAACCCTTACAAAAATGCAAAATCAATTTCAAGGGTCAAAGGATCAAAAATTTAGGTCTAATAGTCAAAATCTAGGTTTTAGGAGACAAGAGTCCACCAAGGGCAAGAAAGGTTTGGGTCACAAACCTAAGCCCAAGGAGACCTACCATAGTGTTTCATTCGATTATGGAACACAACCTGGTCTAGGAAGATCAAGGTTACTAGGGAAGTCATCCATAAGGGTAACCAAGGTATATATCTAGTGGCTAGGGTTTTAAGGAAACCTAGGGAAGCCATTAAGAAGGTCAAAGGGAGAGTTACCTCTAGAGTTGACTTAGTAAGACCAAAATGACCAAGGCTTCTAAGCCTAGGAGGGTCATTAGGAGGGTATCTAAAGAGGTTATCTCTAAAGAATACCTAGTTAACCCAAGGAGCTCAAATAGGTTTTGGATTCCTAGGAGCATGATCGATTCACGCTAAATGGGTTTAGCTGTGCCAACCTTGAATGAATGGGTAGTTAACCTAACCATATTAAAGGTGACACTTTAGGTTATTTTCAAGGTTATGGATACCTTGGAAATAGGTTTGAATTATAATCCTAAAAGATTTTAGGATGTACCAATATCATTTAAGAAGTTTGATAAATCAATCAAATTGACATAATTTAGGTTTAGAGGTTGTAGTGTGTCATTTTGGGTTTTTTGCACACTTGGGAGATAAGCAATAATATGGCAAAATGAGTTTAATTATAACAAATAGCAATTAATATTAAAATTTAGGTATTATACCTATACATTTTACTTGTTATACTTTGTTTGCCATATAATATGTCATGATATCATATCTACTTTTAATCATTTAATATGTCATGATCATGCTTAGGATTAAGGTTAAATGTCATGTATGCTTAGATTCCATCATATGTCATGACATCATGATCATTGGTCATGCTTAATTATGTTATCATTTATGCCATGATCATTCATGCATTTAATTTAATTAAAATTGATTTAAGGACTATGACATGACTTGAAGTCCCATGTATAAGGGAATCAAGTAGGGTTGCCCTAGAAAATGTATGAAATCTTAGATTATGAGAACAAAACTCACATATCATATTATATTGACATGTATGTGTATTGATACACCCTAGATACATGTGAGATGCTAGGATATGAGTTAAGTTCAAGGTGCATAATTTTTGCATCTAGATGAACCCAAACTCATCTTATATTAGTAATGGATCATTAGAAAAGCTTATGTTCAAGTCATGTACATTAAGCCCAAGGAACATGATCCAATATAGGTTTTCAAAAATATTTTAAAATCATTTTAGAAAACTTTGGTGAAGTCTATCTTTTGATAGCAATCACCATTGATGAAGTTGATACAAAGTGAGCTTAAATTTTGAAGTTTTTCTTCACTTTTGAACTTTATGTCAATTTCACTATTTTATGGGTAAAATATTTTTCAAACATTTTTCACCCATTGTATTAGTCATAAGTATTATACGTATAAATTTTCATGATTTTTCGAATTACGTATAATTATTTATGAATTTTTAAAATTCATTTCTGATAATTGAAAATCAGATTTTTCAGCTATCGACATCGCTTGCCACGAATGATCGATGTGAAGGATAATCGCTGATCGATAGAGTCGATCGCCAGTTGATTTCGATAAACAAGATATGTTTAGCCCATTTTCAGCTATGTTAGGGTTCCCTAACCACTCCTAACCTTAGGATATGCTTTGGGAAGCATTATAAAGGGTGAAAATCCATTGAATATGGATTAGAAGAGTTGTTAGGGTGATTTATCAAATTTAAGGTATGGAAAAGTTCAATGTTGAACTTTGGACCTTATTTTTGATGGTTTAGAGTTCTTATTGGCTTAGGGACTTCCCAAGGACATTGTTGGTGCAATGGTTAAGGGGAAGCAAGCCTTTAGGGGGGGTATCCATCATAGGATGATGGATGTATTTTTCCTCATGAAAGGGAAAAATGAGCATCTCAAATACCCAATTTGGAAATTGGGAGAGTTTATAGGAGTGCCTCTCTTGAGTGATATGGGGCTTATCACTAGGAAGATTGTAGGCATCCTAGAAGTTTTTGGACCAAGAGGGAGATTGTAAGATTTCATTGGGATATGAAACATTGACTTCCTTGGAGAGAACCTTTTTGATGTTAGTCAAAAAGGGGGAGAAAGGTAAAATTACCAATTTGGGATAATTGGTAAGGGAATTTGAGTTAGGGGCCTAACTCAAGGGTGTTTTTATCAAACATCAAAAAGGGAGAGATTTTGGTGCAATCGGCCCAAGTCATGATTGACCGAACTCGAGTTTGACTCGAGCGATGTTTTGATGTTCGACAAAAACATATGACAATGTGATTGTCATAGTAAAATCCAAGTCATGAGTACTTAATTGGCATGGAAAGTCCAAGTGGGACACTTGGCATTGGGAAAGTTCAAGTCTTGAGTACTTGACATGTAAAGTCCAAGCATAGGTCTTGGCAAGGAAAAGTCCAAGCATGGGTCTTGGCATGGAAAGTCCAACATGGGTTGACAAGGGAAAGTCCAAGCTTGAGTCTTGGAATTTGGAAAGTCCAAGGGGAATATTGGCGGCGTAAAGTCCAAGGGTGAAGTCTTAGCAGCATAAGTTCAATGGTTGACGATGTAAAGTCCAAGCGGAGTCTTGACAGCGTAAGTCCAATGTGCCTTGGCGGTGTAGACATCGTTAGCATGACAATAGCTGATGGAAACACCTGAAGGCTAGCGTATGGATGAACAAGTCATGGATGACTTGGAGGGATCCGATAGGCGCGAGGCTAATGGAGGTGGCTAGAAGGTTTAGGTCTAGGCTACGGGTGGTCTAGCAAGTATGAGTGCACCATACTTGGGTTAAAACTTCATGTTTGAGGTGTATCAGTTGATTGGGATCTATGGTCAGTCGACTGATGGGACCATACTTGGGTCCAATGTGCCTTGGCAGTCGACTGCCAGAGGTGGGCAGTCGACTACTGGCCTGAGTAGTCGACTTATCTGGTGATCAGTCGACTGATGCTTGAGATCTCGGGCAGAGAAGGTTCTTCAGTCGAGTGATAGGCCTGAACACTCGACTGATTAAGCCATCAGTCGACTGATGGATATGATCAGTCGACTGATGGTGTATCTGTTAGACTTATCCGACGTGTTTCATGCCGTTGTGAGACAACGGCTACAGGGGAAGTCAATTGATGGTCCTGATCAGTCGACTGTTAGGCGAAATCCAGCTCAAGGAGCAGCTTTAAAGGGAGCTCGTGGAGGGACAATCGGTTCTTGAGGAGTTTTGGGGCGATTTGTTGTTGCAAATCAAGGTCTCCAAGTGCAATTCAAGCAACCACAAAACAAGCATCCAAAAGCGCATTTGTAAAGTGTTCTTTACGTGTTCTTGTATATTTCATTTATATCTTGCTTTTATTTCATTCTTATTATTTTAAGAATTATTGTAAGAGGTTTCTCCGCCTCCGACTTATTGTCGAGAAGGAGTATTATTGTTTAGTGGTGTTGTGTGCATCGCTAGGGCTCATTCGAGCACAATCCGTGGAGTATGAACCATACGGTTCCGAACCACGTTATATTTGGTGTTGTGCTTGTGTTCTTGTTGTATTTGTTTTATTGTTGTATATTCTGCTGCGTATAACAAATTTTATAGCAAGCACGCAATCGAGTTCCAATCGAGCGACGACAATGCTATTCACCCTCCCTCTAGCGGGCGCAACGTTCCTAACAATAGCTCTCCCAGCAATCATGAAGACATACCTTGAGGTGAACCTCTTGTTGTCTAAGCATTTGACAAAATAAAAGTCTGAATATTCAATCACATCCAGTCGACTATATCTCTTATATGTGAGTATGAATTGTTTGGTTCTTTGAAAATATTTCATAACCCTCTTTACGACTTTCGAATGCACTGGTTCAGGGTCACTTAGATATATGTCTAACATTCCAACTATGTAC
This sequence comes from Wurfbainia villosa, assembly GCA_025175895.1. Lineage (NCBI taxonomy): Eukaryota > Viridiplantae > Streptophyta > Magnoliopsida > Zingiberales > Zingiberaceae > Wurfbainia > Wurfbainia villosa. Next base: position 9,096,183 of record CM045997.1, read on the forward strand.
GTTATATCTGAATGCGTATACACCTGAGCATACATGAGGCTCCCTATTGCGATGCATAAAGGAGTTTCTTCATCTCCTCAATTTCAAGTTCACATTGTGAATATTGTTGCAAGCTAAATTTGTCACCTCTAGACACAGGCATGCCCCCAAGTGGACAATGTTATATCATGACATATCTGCATGCCTAATACGAAGGATGATTTACCAAGATCTTTCATTTCAAATTTACTTGATAAAAATGACTTGGTCTTATGCAATAATTATTTCTAATTGTTTGCAACAAAATATCATCCACATAGAGGACGAGTATTATAAACATACTTCCACTGAACTTGATGTATATGCATTAATCAACTGGATTCTCATTAAAATCAAATGAAGTAATCATTTGATCAAATTTCTTATACCACTAATGAGATGTCTACTTCAAGCTGTGAATAGACTTCTTTAACTTGCATACTAGGTAATTATAGACTTCTTTAACTTGCATACTAGGTAATTTGAATCATCAGATTTAAAGTTTTCTAGTTGCACCATATATATAGTATCTTTAATATCTCTATTAAGGAAGATAATCTTAATATCCATTTGATGTAACTTCAAATCATAATCAGTTACAAGTGTAATATATCGAAAAAAACTATAAATTAAAATTTAAAAATAATATAATATAATTTTAAAATGAAATAAATAAAATAAAATGTATTTACTTATTAAAAAGAAATTTAGTTATTTATTAGCATTTTAGTTGATAATTTTAGGTTAAAATTTTATTAGATTTGATTAAGTCTAATTATTTTATCCAAAACATTAATTAAGTCAATTAATATAGGGTTATATAAATCAAAACCTAAACTAGGGTTTAATTGGAAAAGCCTAAGGTGCATTTGGTTCAAGTTATAATATATAACCTTGGTAATGTAATTACTCGGTAATCACATTACTAAGGTTATGGGGAATGAAACATTACCAAATATTGTTTAGTTCAATCCGAAGTAATCCAACCAAAACTTATTTATTTGGAGGTTTTAAAGTATCACCTAATTTAATATATTACTATATTATCCAGATGATCGAGGATCGACGACGATCGACCGACCGGCGGTTGACCGACGTGGCGGCGATCGATCGACCGACAACCGACGATGATCGGCAAGCGACGACGATCGGCAACGGCCGACGATGGCGGGCGACAGACGGCGGCGACGACGGCGAGCAGTCGGTCGGCGTGATGGCGATAAGCCCGGCCGGCGATGGCGACGGCGACGGTGGTGGAGACGGCCGATACGACGACGGTCGGCCGGCGATGACGATCGACAACGGTGGTTGGTGCTGATCGGCGGCCATGGCCGACCGCGATCGACGACCATGGTCGACGGCGACCGGGCGACCGGCGATCGGCGACGGCGGTGGTCACCAAAGAACACTAGATTGTTATTTGATAAATTGATAAGGATAGTGGTTTTCTAAATGGTAAAAATTAGAGAGTATTTTTAGAAAAAAAATCCATAACCAAGGGAATCAAGAAAAACCAAGCTTCTTGGAGGTTTTTCAATTTCCCCATGCATAACCCTTTTGCTGATGTGGCATGATGTGTCGGGCATCCATCATGACTTGGTAATCGTTCAAATCCTAAACCAAACAAGATTTTTATTGATAACCTTGGATGGATAACCAAGGTTATGGAGAATAACCCTGAACCAAACGCGTCTCCTCTTCCTCGCGTTCGTAGCCCATCGCTGCACCGCCACCTTCTTCTCCGTCCGCAGCATCGGCCTCCTCCCCTTCTACTCACGCGCCCACCCTGTCAGGCTACCTCCGCTGCTTCGGCAGTTGGTACCACGGCCACCCTGCACGCAACGCCGGCTAGCCACCGCGCCACCCTCTGTTTCCCCCTTTCACTGTCGCCGTCGTAGCATGCACCGCAGCCAGTGTCAGCTTTATGGCCAGTCGCGATTGCAGCCGCCCACACACGACACCACTTTGTCACAGCCAACCTCCGCCCCTTTTTGTCGTTGTCGTGCAGAGCCTCAAGTGAGCTGCATCCAGTCGCTCAATTTATGTTGCCACTGTTGGTCGCGGACGACCTTACTGTCAGTGTGTTGCTTCCATCTTTGAGCTTCCAGCGACCACCTCGTTCGGTCAAATCCCGTCGTAGTTAGGAACAAACTCAAAGGAATCGTGCAGATGATCCAATTTTGGGAAAGGCCTGCTCGGTTCCAAAGATTTGCTGGTGAAGTTACTCCAATACAAACAGAGGAGTCAATCCTTAAGGAGCAGTACCTCTTGGGTTCAATGTACTCTTCACAGACTCTTGGGGTTTTTTTCGGCAGCAACTCCATTTGTTCATTGTTGAATGGATTTGACACTAAGGATGTTTGATTCTCTATGGTGTGATTTTCTTTGTTGTATCTATTGTGCAAGGGATATGACAGTTTCTAGTCTATGGGTTTTCCATGAACCATCTAACATGCCTCCTTTGTGCCGAGGTTTGGTAGATGATCCTCCATTGAGAAAATATGATGGAATATGCTCCGATGCAATGATACCAAGAAGAGAATAATAGTTGGAATTATACTGAAGCAAATGATAATAATGGTGGTGCATGACAGAGTTGGGAGTCGAAGCATCTTTGGATTGAAAGACAGTTAGCACGGTCTACAGATCAGGTGGGTGGATCTTTGACCTTTTTAGAATTTAGTGCATGGTTATATTGGTTATGTGGTTTACTTAGGTTATCTTGTAGTTACCCTTTATGTTCTTGCTAGAATTACTTTGATCCTATATTTGTTGGACCCTTGGATTCTAGGTTGTTTGCTCACCATTAGCTTGTAATTACTGATTGATATTACTGTTATACGTGCCTAGCTTTTGCTGTAATAATTGATAGATATTACTGGCAGATGCTTACCTATTATGTGTTGGATTAGTATCATGATTGGACTAGTGGGATAGTATAACTAAGATGAGATAAACTCTTAGAAGGTATATATAGGTTTTATGACCTCTCTAGATTTTATTGCATGATTATTGTGGTTACATTGCTTATTTAGTTTATATGTGTACTTGATGCTCTTTCTAGTATTGTCTTGACCTTGTACTTGCTTGACCCTTTTTATATCCTATTTGACTTCGGCTATTGATTTCCATTAGTATGCTTAGGTTGTTGTTGATTGAATATCACCGTTATGTGCTTATTTGGTTATGTATTGTTGCGGTTGATACCATGATTGAGACTAGTAGAGTTAGTATAACTTAGATGAGATTATTCCATAGGAGTGGATCTCAGGAATGAAACAACATTATTAGAACCCTAGGTGTTAGAACCTTAGGCGTAATAAATTGGATGTGCTTACTGGTAGATGTTACTGGTATAGGTTATTTAGTTATTATCCCGGTTGATATTTGGATTGAGACTAGTAGAGATGGTATAATGTAAATGAGGTTTTTCCTTAGGAGCGAATCTAAGGAATAAAACAACATTAATAGAACCCTAGGTGTTGGAACCCTAGGCGTAATAACTCGGATGTACTTATTGATAGATGCTACTTATTGGTTCGGTGGATATTGTGATCGAACTAGTAGAAGTTGTATGATTAAGATGAGACTAATCCTTAGGGGGTATATATCATTTCTCATATCTCGGCTGCCAATCATGTTTCCCATTCGTGGTTGAGAAGGTTACAGTAGAGTTTCTCTATGGTTGCTTTGTATATTTGTGGTGGATCATGTCTCCCAATCATGGTTGAGATGACCTACCATAAAGTTATACTCTTGCATTATCCGTTCGGAGTTAGTGATAATTGGATTTGTGTGTCTTCTGTAGCTAGATAGCTACTTTACATCTTAAGTACTTACGAGATTTGTTCGTGGTAGCATATTGTAGCATGCATGATTGTACTTTAGGCTTAACCGTCTCGATGTGTTTATGAGTAGATTTATGATCTTTATCAACCTTGATAGACATTTCCTGTTAGTTGGGTTGGAACCCTATGATTAATCTTCTTGATGTGTTTATTAGTAGACTTATGATCTTTATCGGCCTTGATAAGCGTTCATGTTAGAAGGGTTGGAACCCTAGGCTTAACCACCTCGACGTATTTATTTATAAATCGATGATATTTATCGACTTTGATAGACGTTCTATGTTAGATGTATTGGATAATCCTAGGCTTAACAACCTAGGATAATCGACTGTCCACGAGACCCATTTGTGGTAGCATGTTGTTGCGTGCAGTCGATAACTATATAGTTATATACTCTGACTGTCCACGAGACTCATTCATGGTAGCATGTTGCTGTGTCAGTCAATAGCTAGATAGATATATACTCTGTCTGCCCACGAGACCCATTCGTAGTAGCTTGTCATTGCCCGCAGACATTGAGTCTTTATATTACCTGTCTACCCACGAGTCCCGTTTGTGGTAGCATGTAGTTGCACATAGGCAGTGCTTTGTATATTGCTTGTCGGCCCACGAGTTTTGTTCGTGGTAGCTCGCAGATAGTACCCCTTTGTATTATCTCGAGAGCCATGAGGCTTTGTTGCGGTATCTTGATGTGTATTACTTGTAGATTACAGTTGGTTGTATATGTTACAGGTATATTTGTTATACTGCTGACCAGGTTAGTTGCATACTGATATTGGAACTCTAAGATTTGGGTTACTCTAATTTGTTTCCTTTGACTTTCATTATGTCCATTATGATTATGCACTATTTTCTATCCACCTGCTGAGTGGTTGTACTCACCTCCTCTTCTCTTATCCTCCAGGTTAGCTGATAGAGGGCGTGTCCTGTTGACCTACCTTCGCGTCGCTCAGAGAGTCCCTTGCGGTGCTAGTCCCACTGCATCGTTGAGATGTCATTCTGGTTTCCTTTATTATTATCGTCGTTTGTTTATGCGCTTTGGTTTTGTTGCAATTTGATTTAATGTCATAAAACTATTTTACTTTTAATTGATTTATGTTTAGTCGTGCATGCATGCAGTTAATAAAATACTTATATTCTATTATTATTTCAAGGTTTTTACCAGATCTGGTTCCAGCGATGTATTTCGGAATATTGTCATTAAGGGGCTCTTTCGTCATTTGGATGACAAATATGCCCCCGGAGCGTGACAACAAGTGTCATGATTACCCTTAGGGAGTCTTTCGTTGGCACAGTTGAAAAAAATCTCCTTATCAATATACTCTTTTTGAGTGAATTCGTTAGCTACAAAACGTGTTTTATGCTTTTCGACTTGCTTAGTGAATCTCATTTAGTTTTAAATATTCATTTACAACTAATAAGCTTCACTCCTTCAGAAAATTAGACAAGTTCATACATCATTTCCCACCATGGACTTCATTTATTCTTCATGACTTTGATCCATCTTTCAGGATTGGAGTATTGTTTGACTTCCTAAAAAGAGATAGGATCATTTTCCATCCTATGTCAAACTCATGCTCTTGGGAATAAACATAATCATGTGAAGCAGTAGATCTTCTTTCCCTAATTGATTGTCTTAGAGGCACTTGCACTTGAAGCACTTGAGGCGCTTAAGGAATCTGCTCAACCATATGAGGGTGTGCCTCAAGCTGAGCAGATGGTTCATCTACTTGCGTAGTGGAGGACATAGATGTTGGGTTTCCGGCACCGCGGCGAGTGTGTGTTCGAATATGTTTCGTAAACATGTGCACAACGGAAAAAATAAAAATAACAAATCTAATTTATTACAAAACACACACCACACGCATGCATAGTACAACATGTGTAGACATAATCGTAGTTTCAAATTTTGCAATAAAAGAAAATTTATTTTACGTATACCTGACGTATCACGTATAGCGGGAAAGGAATCAACCAGAGCGACCCTCGCTAGAATTGCCTCTATCCGTATCTACGCCGAGTATCTTCGGGATGACTTCACAAAGTCACAAGCCTCGTGTCGAAGACGATGTGATCGAGAGAAGATCACAATCCGAATCAAAATTCGGATTCAAAACGAGTCATCAAAAACTCGCTTCTCCGGAGAGGTATTCGTCAACCGTTTGACGAATTCTTCATCCTCAACCTATGAGGATTACCGGAGATCGAATCCCCAACAAGGAAGCCATTTTCGGAGCTCCAAATGTCGTCTAAACGACGCTCCGACATGAAGTAAACAAGCTGTCCAGAAAACTGGACAGCTTTGGTGGAGGATTAGCACCGGCCAAATAAGGAAGCTAGACGCTCACCTTGTCGCCGGAGCCAAGGAAGATCACCGGAGCTCCTCCGACAGAAGTTAGACGCCAACAAGAGGGGAGGACGGCAGCTGCTGGATGCCGGCAAGAGGGGCTTGGGCGGTGGTGGTCGGCGGCAAGGAGTTGGCGCCGGCTACACAAGGAGAAGGAGGGGCGACAACTTTAGGGTTGCTTAGATTAGGTTTTCACAAAACCCTTAAGCCCTATTTTATAGAGAAAAAATTCTCCTAATGGTTATTGGTTCATAACCAAAACCTGTTAACCCGCTCCATTAATTTAAGTTAAAATAAACCAAACCGATTTGGTCTATTTTAAGTTAAAACGAACTGAACCAACTTTGGTTCATTCGTTTAAAACAAACCAAACCCCTTTGGTTTATTCTCCACCATTGGATTAGAACCAAACCAATTTGTATCATCCATCATGTCTTCATAAAACACGACCCATCCACGCTTCCATTGCGACTGAAACGATTTCATGCTCGCTCCTTGTTTGGTCCAACCAAACCTAGTTTCTCTCGGTCTGAGATCTCATTCTCAAACTCGTTTTAAATCCCTCGGATTACGCTCATTGTGAGTGTGACCAAATAGGTTCTCGATTTATGTTGGTCGTCTATAATTAACCATTAATTATAGAACGATCATGAGTGGCACCTAGTAGTACATCATGATCCCCAATTAACCGAAAAGATCAACGGTTGATCCAGAACTATTTCTGAAACCCTTTAGCAGCTATAATGAATCATGCCCCATTCCCTTCACTCATCTTATACCCACTTGGTTCAGGACATGGTCTATAGTGTCAGTCCCCACTAGGTTGACTACGTCACACCTAGCCCAAGTATCATTTCTTCGTCATACGGATTCTAGTTACTGCACATGTATCAAAGAGTACCTTACTCTAAACATGTAATGCTTTGGCCAAAGACTTTAGTAACAATCCGACGAGAGGCCATGGGTATACATCTCCTCGCAAGTAGTGGTGAATCCTTTATAGGCTATTCAAACACCTTCGATCACTCCGACTTATACCCAATCATCCCGGGTCCACATCTCCTCGGAGATGCTTACTTAAGATGTCACAGCATAAGTCTTCTTGATCAAGATGACTTGAATACCGCAAGTCAAAGGAATATCACACTTAAGCTGCAGTAAGAACTTCATTGACATATCTATATATGCAGAGAACCATATGAAGTCTTACGGCTGGTCACTCCAATGAACTAGTTACCATAACTAGCATTCACGATTAACTCCGGACATCACAATGTCTCTAGCCAGTGAGAATCATCTGCTCGGATACACCAAGGAGTATACCTCGTGCTAGTCTCGACAGAATTGATGGTGTCCAAATCCATCAATTCATCGACCAGGGATAATTCTGATACATCACAATTACACATGTAGAGATACTCACTAGTTGTGATCCAATCACAAATTCTCTCATGCTGTGAATTGTATCGTGGACATTCAGTAAATGAGTTTAAGATCTAATCAAACACATGAGAACATGTATACTCAAATAGTGAATCCTCATTTATCATATAAATGGTTCAAACATAAGGCGATTGTCTTAGGACATCTCTTATATATTACTAACAATAGAGGCATTATGAGGTATTACTCTCACTGGATGTACAACACCAACGACATAGGGTATGAAAATTATACCACTACCAATTACACTTATAGTAATTGAGATAGGATGGTTAGTGTTATCCTCCTCAAAAAATATGTCCCTGAGTTTAATGATCCCACTGTTCTCAATAAACTTGACATTTTCCGTTTACAAAAGGACATGTTTGAGGGGTCATAAAACTTAAAGAGCCTTGATTTTTCAGAATACCCTACAAAATGACAGCTAACCGTCATTGAGTCCAGTTTCCTTTCATTGGGCCTATAAGGTCTAGCCTCAGTTGGATAATCCCAAACGTGTAAATGTTCAACGCTAGACTTCTTACCCATCCATATCTCATATAAGATTTTACTCATTGCCTTACTGAGTACTCTATTTAGAAAGTAAGCTGTAACTTTGAGTGTTTCACCACACAAGGACTCCAATAAAAAAAGTGAAAGATATCATACTTTTCACCATGTCCTTTAAGGTTCAATTCCTTTGCTCAGTTACATCATTTTGATGAGGAATAACAAACATTGTGTATTAAGTATCCCATACTCAAAAAGGTAATTAGCAAATGGTCAATGAGGTTGCTCACCATATCCATTATAACGACTACAGTATTCACTTCCACGATCAGATTTGACAGCTTTGATCTTTTTACCTAGTTAATTTTCAACTTTGACTTTGAAGATCTTGAACACATCCAAGAACTCTAATTTCTTATACAAAAGGTACAAGTAGAAATATCGAAAGTAGTCATCAATAAAACTGATAAAATATATTTGTTCATTCCAAAATATCTTAAGGAATGATTTATATATATCTGTATGTATCAGTTCTAAAATGTTACTACATAACTTGCACCTTTATTTCTTTTATTAGTCGTTCTCCCTTTAACACACTCTATACAAACATCAAAATCTTACATATTAAGGGAATGAAGAATTTCTTATAACATTAACCTTTCTAAGCATTGTTTGGATATATATCCTAAATGTCTATGCCACAATATGGACGAATTATTGTTAATCAAATTGTACTTCATACTTATATTGTGCACTATTTCGTTGCTCGTGAGAGATGTGATATTTAACCTATACAACTTATCGGCTAAGGAATCCGTACTAATAAGTATTAAATTTTGGAAAATAAATGTTTCATTTCCAAATGAACAAGAGTATCCTGATTTGTCTAAATAGGAAATAGAAATTAAGTTTCATCTAAATGATGGAACAACAAATGTATTCTCCAAATTTAAAATTACATTTGTCCCTAGACAAAGCTGAAAAATACCTATAGTAGTCACTTTAGTCTTCTTGTCATTACCAATATAAATATATCTTTCATCATTAATAGACAATTAGTTACTAAAATAACCATGTACAGTGACATTAATATGAGTGGCAACTCTAGTGTCTATCCATCAAGTATCTATAGGTATGGTGACAAAATTGACTTCCAAACTAATCAAGCTGAAAAGTTCATTATCAGATGTTGCAGTTTTATCATTCTTACTCTTATCAATTGTCCTTTCATGTTCAGTGATTTCTAAAATTAAAGTCATCGGAATGTTAGTGTTATAGCAGATACCTTGTGTACTATGAGACAGAAAAAGAACAGAACAAATGTTCATAGTAATAATCATAAATGTGGATATATATAAACAGTGATATAAAGTAACACTAAGATATATGCATTTATAATAGGTCCCTTTATGAGATACTAAATGCAATATTATAATTAATCTTTGAATTCAATTGCAATTTGTTAGTGATACTTTCTAATCCAAACTTAAAATAATTATAATCAATCACACAATGTCTTCTTTTGAGTCGACACAATATATGCATGATTTATAACCAAATATGAGTCCAGTTTGGTTATATCGATTATAACTACAATTCGTTATTTCTTTAATCATCCACATAATATGTCTTCTATTGGGTTGATATATTATACTCATAATCAACACCAATGTGTTTATAGTGAAACACTTTAAACATATTTCTAGTCTCAAAATAATTTTTCTTTGGGTCGACCATCTTTAGCATAGATATACATACACTCATACAATGATGCGCTAAGTTTACCTGATATTTTTCGCTTTGGCGATGATATTAGTTTAAATTAATAACACATGTGATAATAGATATAAATGAAATTCTAGAAAATTGAATTGTATTATTGTTATTTAATGATGCAGAGGATAAAAAACTACCTTAACAAAAGACTAAAAAACTTTGAAGCTCCCAAAAATGTCTTAAATGACTTTTTTAGGCCAGAACAGAGGTTCACCCCATAACAAACGTAGACATTTGAATGAACTAGGAAATGCATCATAACACGTCTCAAAACTCATCTCGAACGAAAAGTTATGTCTATGGAATTTCTTTACATCAATTGTTCTCAATTTCATCAACATCAGTACCAGTTGATTAATACTAATGGTAGTTGATTAATGTACATCAATTGAATGTCACAGTTGATCTGAAAACATTCTGTGAACGACTTTATCAAAACCAGTTGACTGACACAATTAATAGAGTGTTCTAGTTGTCTCACTACCCTTCTGTGCTCAACCTTGGGTCTATTAGTTGATTGATTCTTGATGGTAGTCGATTGATAACAACACTTGAGTGTCTCAATTGACTCGAAAATATTATGTGCTCAAGTTTAAGCATATCAGTCTGACTTAAAATGGCAATCGATTAGTGTGCCCAGTCGAGTCCCGCAAACTTACTATTCGAAATTTTACGCACATCAGTCAAATGATAGTGATCAGTCGAGTACCTCAATCTACTCAGAAATATTATATGTGTTACTTTCGACCAGCAACCGACTGATGTTCACACGATTCAATTTATGCAAATAAATTGCGACGATTTCATCGAAAAATGATGGTGGCTATTCCTAGAATTGTCAAACGGGTTAACCCTGTTAGGACCTGTGCTCCCGCTAGAGGGGGGGGGGTGAATAGCGATTCGTCATCGGATGATGGAATTCATTCGCGTTCGTCTCTACAAAACTTATTATGCGCAATGGAATATATATAATAGCAAAAACAAAGATAAAGACAAACACAAATACACCAAGATATAACGTGGTTTGGAACCTCAAGGTTCCTACTCCACAGATTGAGCTCAAACGAGCTCTAGCGATGCGAACAACACCACTAATCACAATACTCCTTCTCGACAACAAGTTGGAGGCGGAGAAACCTCGTACAAGAGACTACACTAAGTAATATACTAAATACAAGCAAGTACAAATATGAAATACAATGCAAGTAAAGAAAAAATACTTTACAATAGCTTTTGAATGCTTTCTTGTTAATTGCCTTGGACTAGCCTTGAAAGTTTGAATTGCAACAACAAATCCCCTCTAAATCACCCAAGAAAATTGCTGCTAAATCCCTCCCTTCGTGCTCCTTTTAAACTTGCAACTTGGGTTGGATTCCGCCTAGCATTTGACTGCCAATAACATCAGTTCGACTGATGACACTGTTGTTGTGAGACAACGGTTCGATCCACGCTGGAAAAAGTCCAATGGGACTCTCATCGACACGCCAACATTGGCGATGATCTGCTGCCATCGCGCCCTTGATCGGCTATCGAGATTTTGTGCTCACGACCAAAAACCATTAGTCGATCATCGCATCAATGGCGATCGGCGCATCGATCAACTACTACATCTAGCAATGATCGCGGGCTATTTTGCCGCATTAGCCACAGTCGATTTCCATCAGTCGACTGATAACCTCAACCATGAGGTTTAACCCCAAGTATGGTGCCCCCATACTTTCTAGGTCATCCATAGCCTAGACCTAAGCCTTCTATCCACCTCCGTTAGCCTCGCGCCTATCGGATCCGTCCAAGTCATCCATGACTTGTTCATCCATATGCTAGTCTTCAAGTGCTTCCATCGGCTATTGTCATGCTAACGGTGTCTACACCGCCAAGGCACATTGGACTTACGCTGCCAAGACCACGCTTGGACTTTACGCCGTCAACCATTGGACTTATGCTGTCAAGACTCCACCCTTGGATTTTACGTTGTCAATATCACCCCTTGGACTTTCCAAATGCCAAGTACCCATGACTTGGACTTTCACCGCCAAGACTATACCCTTAGACTTACGTGGCCAAGGCTATACCCTTAGACTTACGTGGTCAATCTCTCCATTGGTCCAAAAACACCTAAGGTGGCTTCACTCTTCCTAATGATAAGTCCCATATCACTTAAGAGAGGCAATCCTTACTTCTCCCAATTTCCAAATTGGGCATCTCACATTCCCAATTCTCCTCCTCATGAGAAAGAACACATCCATCATCCCATAATGGATCCCTCCCCCTAAAGGCTTACTCCCCCTTGACTATTACACTAACAATGTCCTTAGAGAATCCCTAAGTCTATAGGAACACTAAACCATCAAAAATTAAGGTCCAAAGTTTAACATTGAACTTTCACATACCTTAAAATTGATACACACCCTAACAAATCTCTTAATCCATATTCAATGAATTTTCATCTTTTCGAATGCTTTCTAAAGCATATCCTAGGATTAGGAGTGGTTAGGGAACCTTACCATAGCTGAAATTGGGCTAAAAAAATCTTGTTTACCCAAAATCAGACCTAGTAGTCGACTCCTAACAATCAACAATTCGACTGCCCTTCATTAGTCGACTGTCATTAGACGGCAATCGACTGATAACTGAAAATTCCGAATTTTAGTTATCAGAAACGAACTTTGGAAATAATTATACGTAATTTGAAAATTTTTGAAACTTTATACGTATAATACTTATGACAAATACAATGGGTAAAAAATATTTGAAAAATAATTTACCCATAAAATAGTGAATTTGATACAAAATTTAAAAATGAAGAAAAATTTCAATGTTTTGAGCCCTCTTTGTATCAACATCATCAATGGTGACTTCCATCAAAAGATACATTGCACTAAGGTTTTCAAAATGATTTTCAAATTGTTTTAAAACCTTATATTGGATCATGTTCTTTGGGCTCAATGCACATGACTTGTACATTAACTTTTCTAATGATCCATCAATAATATAAGATGAGTTTTGGTTCATCTAGATGCAAAAATTATGCACATTGAATTCAACTCATATCCTAGCATCTCACATGTATCTAAGGTGTATCAATACACACACATGTCAATGTAATATGAGATGTGAGTTTTGTTCATCATAAACTAAGGTTTCATGCATTTTTCCAAGGCAACACTACTTGATTGCCTTATACATGGGACTTCAAGTCATGTTATATTCCTTAACTCAATTTTTATTAATGCATGAATGATTATGACATTAATGACGATATAAATAAACATGTGCTCATAATCATGATGTCATGGCATAAAATAGAATCTAAGTATACATGACATTTAACCTTAAACCTAAGTAATATCATGACATATTAAATGATTAAAATAAACATGATGTCATGAAATGACATATGACAAATCAATCATGGAAAATAAAATGTAAAGGTATATAATACCTAAATTTTAATATTTATTGTCATTTTTTAGGATTAAATTCATTTTGCCATATTATTACTTTTCTCCCAAGTGCGCCAAAAAAACCAAAATGACACACTATGACTTCTAAACCAAAATTGTGTAAATTTGATTAATTTTTCAAACTTCTTAAATAATATTGGCACAATTTAAAATCCTTTAAGATTTTGATCAAACTTATTTCCAAGATACCCATAACCTTGGAAATGACCTAAAGTGTCACCTTTACCATGGTTAGGTTAACTACCCATCCATTTAAAGTTGACACCACCTAACCCATTTAGCATGAATCGATCACGCTCCTAGGAACCCAATACCTATTGGAGCTCCTTGGGTTAACTAGGTATTCTTTAGGGATGACCTCCCTAGATACCCTCCTAATGACCCTCCTAGACTTAGAAGCCTTGGTCATTTGAGTCTTACTTTGGTTAACTCTAGGGGTAACTCCCCTTGTAACATTCTTAATGGCTTCCCTAGGTTTCCTTGAAACCTTAGCCACTAAGCATCTACCTTGGTCAACCTTAGGGATGACTTCCCTATTAACCTTGGTTTTCCTAGACCTAGGTTGTGTTCCATAATCGAATGGAACACTATTATAAGTCCTTTTGAGCTTAAGCTTGTGACTCAAACCTCTCTTGCCCTTAGGTGGACCTTGCTTCCTAGGATCAAGATCTTGACTCCTAGACCCTTGAATTTAATTTTGCATATTACTAAGGGTCTTTTTAAGTTTCTCAAGCCTTGATCTCAAGGCTTGATTTTCCTTTTCTAATATCTCGATTTTTGATTTTTCATTAACTCTTGAGATATTCTTATTTCTAGGCATATGTCTAGTCTATTTAGGGTTGATGCCTAGGTGATCCTCTATCTTCCTAATGGTCTCCCTATGAAGGATTTTTCTAGGGACATTAGTCTCAAATTTCTCCTTAGTTCTAAAGTTAACATGTTTAGCTCCTAAACAATATAACTTATTATTTCTAGCATGCTTTAATTCATGAGTCATAGCAATAACATTAAAAATTTTCCTAGCATGCTTTTGACTATTAATTGAAGAAAATGCATTATTAAATTTTACCTTAGGGTTAGCTTTTAAGGCTCCCCCTACTTGTGATGCTCCTTCTTGGACCTTCTTCTTCCTCCTAGGGCATTGACTCGTAAAATGCCCCGGTTGTTGGCACTTGAAGCAATTAATATGCTCCTTGCTTTTATGTGTTGGGGGACCAACATCCTTGGTCTTTTCTTTAGGTTTTGGTGTCGGTTGACTTTTCTTAACTTTCTTAGAGCACTTACTCTTATAGTGCGCTTGTTTCTACACTCAAAATAAATTATGTGATTTTTAATTTTACCAAAATTGCTTGAGTTACCTAGGTCAATGGTGGAAATTGGAGTTGATTCTTCATCTCCTCGACCGGAGGTAGATGACTCTTCTTCTTGCTCTGGCATGGAAGGTGATCTTTCCTCCCCCTCAATCCTAGAGATGGAGGCTTATTCTGATTCTTCTACTTCGTCTTCCACCAATCCGGAAGTTGACTCCTTCTCAACTTTCGACTCCTCACTTCCTTGTGAGGACGAACTTTCTTCCTCTTATGCCGAGTAAGACACCTCATGGAATCTTGCCAACTTGCTTTATAGCTCCTTGACATCCATGTAATCCCCTAGCTTGCACAAAATGTCATTAGGATTCAAATCAATAATAAATTTTACTATCTTCTTGTTTTTCTCGAATCCTTGGAGTTGTTCCTCATTCCATCTCTTCATCTTGAGGAATACTCCCTTTGGCCCTCTTGGATATTCGAATCCTTCCATTAGGGTGGATCAATCTTCGATGTCCTTCATCATCATGAAGTTTTCAATCCTTGACTTCCATGAATTAAAGTTTTCTCGTCCATAGAGCGCATATGGGACCAGAGTGTTGATATCTCATCCTAATTGTTCTTCAAATTCCATCTTCCCTCAAGTGATCTTGCTCCCGGGTATTAGTCCGTAGAAGAGATCCTTGCTCTGATACCACTTGTTAGGACTTGTGCGCTCGCTAGAGGTGGGGTGAATAGCGATTCGTTGTCGAATGATGCAATTCATTCGTGTTCGTCTCTACAAAACTTGTTATGTGCAGCAGAATATATATAATAGCAAAAACAAAGATAAAGACAAACACAAATACACCAAGATGTAATGTGGTTCGGAACTTCAAGGTTCCTACTCCACGGATTGAGCTCAAACGAGCTCTAGCGATGCGAACAACACCACTAATCACAATACTCCTTCTCGACAACAAGTCGGAGGCGGAGAAACCTCGTACAAGAGACTACACTAAGTAATATACTTAATACAAGCAAGTACAAATATGAAATACAATGCAAGTAAAGAAAAAATACTTTACAATAGCTTTTGAATGCTTGCTTGTTGATCGCCTTGGACTAGCCTTGAAAGTTTGGATTGCAACAACAAATCCCCTCTAAATCGCCCAAGAAAATTGCTGCTAAATCCCTCCCTTCGTGCTCCTTTTAAACCTGCAACTTGGGTTGGATTCCGCCTAGCAGTCGACTGCCAATAACATCAGTTCGACTGATGACACTGTTGTTGTGAGACAACGGTTCGATCCACGCTGGAAAAAGTCCAATGAGACTCTCATCAGTCGACTGCCAACATTGGCAGTCGACTGCTAGCGCCCGTAGCCGACTGCCCAGTCGGCTACCGAGCATTCTGTGCTCGCGACCAAAAAACCATCAGTCGACTGTCATCAATGGCAGTCGACTGCCATCAGTTGACTACTACATCTAGCAGTCGACTGCCAGGCTATTTTGCCGCATTAGCCGCAGTTGACTTTCATCAGTCGAACCGGTCATAATGTCAGTCGACTGATAACCTCAACCATGAGGTTTAACCCCAAGTATGTTGCCCCCATACTTGCTAGGTCATCCGTAGCCTAGACCTAAGCCTTCTATCCACCTCCGTCAGCCTCGCGCCTATCGGATCCGTCCAAGTCATCCATGACTTGTTCATCCATACGCTAGTCTTCAGGTGCTTCCATCGGCTATTGTCATGCTAATGGTGTCTACACCGCCAAGGCACATTGGACTTTCGCTACCAAGACCACGCTTGGACTTTATGTCATCAACCATTGAACTTATGCTGCCAAGACTCCACCCTTGGACTTTACGCTGTCAATATCACCCCTTGGACTTCTCAAATGCCAAGTACCCATGACTTGGACTTTCACCGCCAAGACTATACCCTTAGACTTACGTGGCCAAGGCTACACCTTTGGACTTTCCATGTCAATCCAATGTTGGACTTTCTAAAAGTCAAGACCCATGCTTAGACTTTCCCTTGCCAAGACTCATGCTTGGACTTTCCATGTCAAGTACCCATGACTTGGACTTTCCCATGACAATGACATTGTCTTACATTTTTGTTGAACATCAAAACATCGCTCGAGTAAAACTTGAGTCTGGTCAATTGTGACTTGGACCGATTGCACCAACAATCTCTCCCTTTTTTATGTTTGATAAAAACCACAAACACCTTTGAGATAGGCCTAAAACCTAACTCAAATCTCCTTACCAATTGCCCCAAATTGGTAATCCCATAAATTTCCCCCCTTTTTGACTAACATCAAAAAGGTTCTCTCCAAGGAGGTCAATATCTCATATTCCAATGAGATCTTACAATATCTCCATTGGTCCAAAAACACCTAAGGTGGCTTCACTCTTCCTAGTGATAAGTTTCATATTACTTAAGAGAGGCAATCCTTACTTCTCCCAATTTCCAAATTGGGCATCTCACATTCCCAATTCTCCCCCTCATGAGAAAGAACACATCCATTATCCCATGATGGATACCTCCCCCTAAAGACTTACTCCCCCTTGACTATTGCACTAACAATGTTCTTAGAGAGTCCCTAAGCCTATAGAAACACTAAACCATCAAAAATTAAGGTCCATAGTTCAACATTGAACTTTCACATACCTTAAAATTGATACACACCCTAACAACTCTCCTAATCCATATCCAATGGATTTTCACCTTTTCTAATGTTTTCCAAAGCATATCCTAAGATTATGAGTGGTTAGGAAACCTTACCATAGTTGAAATTGGGCTAAACAAATCTTGTTTACCCGAAATTAGACCTGGTAGTCGACTCCTAACAATCAACAATTCGATTGCCCTTCATTAGTCGACTGCTATTAGACGGCAATCGACTGATAACTGAAATTTCTGAATTTCAGTTATCAGAAATGAACTTTGGAAATCCATAAATAATTATACGTAATTTGAAAAATCTTGAAACTTTATACGTATAATACTTATGACAAATACAATGGATGAAAAATATTTGAAAACTAATTTACCCATAAAATAGTGAGTTTGATACAAAATTCAAAAATGAAGAAAAACTTCAATGTTTTGAGCCCTCTTTGTATCAACATCATCAATGGTGACTTCTATCAAAAGATACATTGCACCAAGGTTTTAAAAATGATTTTCAAATTGTTTTAAAACCTTATATTAGATCATGTTCTTTGGGCTCAATGCACATGACTTGTACATTAGCTTTTCTAATGATCCATCAATAATATAAGATGAGTTTTGGTTCATCTAGATGCAAAAATTATGCACATTGAATTCAACTCATATCCTAGCATCTCACATGTATCTAAGGTATATCAATATACATACATGTCAATGTAATATGAGATGTGAGTTTTGTTCATCCTAAACTAGGGTTTAATGCATTTTTCCAAGGCAACACTATTTGATTCCCTTATACATGGGACATCAAGTCATGTCATATTCGTTAACTCAATTTTTATTAATGCATGAATGATTATGGAATTAATGACGATATAAATAAACATGTGCTCATAATCATGATGTTATGGCATAAAATGGAATCTAAGCATACATGACATTTAACCTTAAACCTAAGTAATATCATGACATATTAAATGATTAAAATAAACATGATGTCATGACATGACATATGACAAATCAATCATGGAAAATAAAATGTAAATGTATATAATACCTAAATTTTAATATTTGTTGTCATTTGTTAGAATTAAATTCATTTTGCCATATTATTACTTTTCTCCCAAGTGCGCCAAAAAAACCAAAATGGCACACTATGACCTCTAAACCAAAATTGTGTAAATTTGATTATTTTTTCAAACTTCTTAAATAATATTGGCACAATTTAAAATCCTTTAAGATTTTTATCAAACTTATTTCCAAGATACCCATAACCCATAACCTTGGAAATGACCTAAAGTGTCACCTTTACCATGGTTAGGTTAACTACCCATCCATTTAAAGTTGACACCACCTAACCCATTTAGCATGAATCGATCACGCTCCTAGGAACCCAATACCTATTGAAGCTCCTTGGGTTAACTAGGTATTCTTTAGGGATGACCTCCCTAGATACCCTCCTAATGACCCTCCTAGACTTAGAAGCCTTGGTCATTTGAGTCTTACTTTGGTTAACTCTAGGGGTAACTCCCCTTGTAACATTCTTAATGGCTTCCCTAGGTTTCCTTGAAACCTTAGCCACTAAGCATCTACCTTGGTCAACCTTAGGGATGACTTCCCTATTAACCTTGGTTTTCCTAGACCTAGGTTGTGTTCTATAATCGAATGGAACACTATGATAAGTCCTTTTGAGCTTAAGTTTGTGACTCAAACCTCTCTTGCCCTTAGGTGGACCTTGCTTCCTAGGATCAAGATCTTGACTCCTAGACCCTTGAATTTGATTTTGCATATTACTAAGGGTCTTTTCAAGTTTCTCAAGCCTTGATCTCAAGGCTTGATTTTCCTTTTCTAATATCTCGATTTTTGATTTTTCATTAACTCTTGAGATATTCTTATTTCTAGGCATATGTCTAGTCTATTTAGGGTTAATGCCTAGGTGATCCTCTATCTTCCTAATGGTCTCCCTAGGAAGGATTTTTCTAGGGACATTAGTCTCAAATTTCTCCTTAGTTCTAAAGTTAACATGTTTAGCTTCTAAACAATATAACTTATTATTTCTAGCATGCTTTAATTCATGAGCCTTAGCAATAGCAATAAAAATTTTCCTAGCATGCTTTTGACTATTAATTGAAGAAAATGCATTATTGAATTTTACCGTAGGGTTAGCTTTTAAGGCTCCCCCTACTTGTGATGCTCCTTCTTGGACCTTCTTCTTCCCCCTAGGGCATTGACTCGTAAAATGCCCCGGTTGTTGGCACTTGAAGCAAATGATATGCTCCTTGCTTTTATGTGTTGGGGGACCAACATCCTTGGTCTTTTCTTTAGGTTTTGGTGTCGGTTGACTTTTCTTGACCTTCTTAGAGCACTTACTCTTATAGTGCCCTTGTTTCCTACACTCAAAATAAATTATGTAATTTTTAATTTTACCAAAATTACTTGAGTTACCTAGGTCAATGGTGGAAATTGGAGTTGATTCTTCATCTCCTCGACCGGAGGTAGATGACTCTTCTTCTTTCTCCGGCATGGAAGGTGATCTTTCCTCCCCCTCAATATTAGAGATGGAGGCTTATTTTGATTCTTCTACTTCTTCTTCCACCAATCCGGAAGTTGACTCATTCTCAACTTTCGACTCCTCACTTCCTTGTGAGGATGAACTTTCTTCCTCTTGTGCCGAGTAAGACACCTCATGGAATATTGCCAACTTGGTTTATAGCTCCTTGACATCCATGTAATCCCCTAGCTTGCACAAAATGTCATTAGGGTTCAAATCAATAATAAATTTTACTATCTTCTTGTTTTTCTCGAATCCTTGGAGTTGTTCCTCATTCCATCTCTTCATCTTGAGGAATACTCCCTTTGGCCCTCTTGGATATTCGAATCCTTCCATCAGGGTGGATCAAGCTTCGATGTCCTTCATCATCATGAAGTTTTCTCGTCCATAGAGCATATAGGACCAGAGTGTTGATATCTCATCTTAATTGTTCTTCAAATTCCATCTTCCCTCTAGTGATCTTGCTCCCGGGTGTTAGTCCGTAGAAGAGCTCCTTGCTCTAATACCACTTGTTAGGACTTGTGCGCCCGCTAGAGGAGGGGTGAATAGTGATTCATTGTCGGATGATGGAATTCGTTCGCGTTCGTCTCTACAAAACATGTTATGCACAACAGAATATATATAATAGCAAAAACAAAGATAAAGACAAACACAAATTCACCAAGATGTAATGTGGTTTGTAACTTCAAGGTTTCTACTCCACGGATTGAGCTCAAACGAGCTCTAGCGATGCAAACAACACCACTAATCACAATACTCCTTCTCGACAACAAGTCGGAGGCGGAGAAACCTTGTACAAGAGACTACACTAAGTAATATACTAAATACAAGCAAGTACAAATATGAAATACAATGCAAGTAAAGAAAAAATACTTTACAATAGCTTTTGAATGCTTGCTTGTTGATCGCCTTGGACTAGCCTTGAAAGTTTGGATTGCAATAACAAATCCCCTCTAAATCGCCCAAGAAAATTGCTGCTAAATCCCTCCATTCGTGCTCCTTTTAAACTTGCAACTTGGGTTGGATTCTGCCTAGCAGTCGACTGCCAATAACATCAGTTCAACTGATGACACTGTTGTTGTGAGACAACGGTTCGATCCACGCTGAAAAAAGTCCAATGAGACTCTCATCACCGATCGCCTAGCATCGTAGCCGATCGCCACACTACCGAGCATTCGGCTCGATGACCAAAAAACCATCGACGATCGTTATCAATGGTAGTCGATCGCCATCGCTGATTACTACATCTAGCAATGATCGTCATTATTTTGTCGCATTAGCCGCAGTCGACTTCCATCAGTCGAATCGGTCATAATGTCAGTCGACTGATAACCTCAACCATGAGGTTTAACCCCAAGTATGTTGCCCCCATACTTGCTAGGCCATCCGTAGCGTAGACCTAAGCCTTCTATTCACCTCCGTCAGCCTCGCGCCTATCGGATCCGTCCAAGTCATCCATGACTTGTTCATCCATACGCTAGTCTTCAGGTGCTTCTATCGGCTATTGTCATGCTAATGGTGTCTACACCGCCAAGGTACATTGGACTTTCACTGTCAAGACCACGCTTAGACTTTATGCTGTTAACCATTAAACTTATGCTGCCAAGACTCCACCCTTGGATTTTACGCTGTCAATATCACCCCTTGGACTTCTCAAATGCCAAGTACCCATGACTTGGACTTTCACCGCCAAGACTATACCCTTAGACTTACGTGGCCAAGGCTATACCTTTGGACTTTCCATGTCAATCCAATGTTGGACTTTCCAAATGTCAAGACCCATGCTTAGACTTTCCCTTGCCAAGACCCATGCTTGGACTTTCCATGTCAAGTACCCATGACTTGGACTTTCCCATGACAATCACATTGTCATACATTTTTGTCGAACATCAAAACATCGCTCGAGTAAAACTTGAGTCTGGTCAATCGTGACTTGGACCGATTGCACCAACAATCTCTCCCTTTTTATGTTTGATAAAAACCACAAACACCTTTGAGATAGGCCTAAAACCTAACTCAAATCTCCTTACCAATTGCCCCAAATTGGTAATCCCATAAATTTTCCCCCTTTTTGACAAACATCAAAAAGGTTCTCCCCAAAGAGGTCAATATCTCATATTCCAATGAGATCTTACAATCTCTCCATTGGTCCAAAAACACCTAAGGTGGCTTTACTCTTCCTAGCGATAAGTCTCATATTACTTAAGAGGGGCAATTCTTATTTCTCCCAATTTCTAAATTGGGCATCTCACATTCTCAATTCTCCCCCTCATGAGAAAGAACACATCCATCATCCCATGATGGATACCTCCCCCTAAAGGCTTACTCCCCCTTGACTATTGCACTAACAATGTCCTTAGAGAGTCCCTAAGCCTATAGGAACACTAAACCATCAAAAATTAAGGTTCAAAGTTCAACACTGAACTTTCACATACCTTAAAATTGATACATACCCTAACAACTCTCCTAATCCATATCCAATGGATTTTCACATTTTCTAATGCTTTCCAAAGCATATCCTAAGATTATGAGTGGTTAGGAAACCTTACCATAGTTGAAATTGAGCTAAACAAATCTTGTTTACCCAAAATTAGACCTGGTAGTCGACTCCTAACAATCAACAATTCGACTGCCCTTCATTAGTCGACTGCTATTAGACGACAATCGACTGATAACTGAAATTTCCGAATTTCAATTATCAGAAACGAACTTTGACAATTCATAAATAATTATACGTAATTTGAAAAATCCTGAAACTTTATACGTATAATACTTATGACAAATACAATGGATGAAAAATATTTAAAAAATAATTTACTCATAAAATAGTGAGTTTGATACAAAATTCAAAAATAAAGAAAAACTTCAATGTTTTGAGCCCTCTTTGTATCAACATCATCAATGGTGACTTCTATCAAAAGATACATTGCACCAAGGTTTTCAAAATGATTTTCAAATTGTTTTAAAACCTTATATTGGATCATGTTCTTTGGGCTCAATGCACATGACTTGTACATTAGCTTTTCTAATGATCCATCAATAATATAAGATGAGTTTTGGTTCATCTAGATGCAAAAATTATGCACATTGAATTCAACTCATATCCTAGCATCTCACATGTATCTAAGGTATATCAATACACATACATGTCAATGTAATGTGATACCGCTGTTACGTCTTCTGTATACACCAGATAATGGGATTTGCCTGTAATACATTATCTGAGCCGAATAATTGGTTCGGCAGAGGAGGAAAGGAAAAACGGTTCGGGCGCAAATATCCTAAACCCTTGGCATGGGAGAGCTAGTGGAGGTACTTGGCATGACAAAGAGGAGACGAAGGGCGCTTCACTAAGAAATAAGCCGTAATCGATTCGGCCCGATGAGCCTAGAGGCAGATGGGACAGATAAGAATTGGTTCGGTCAAGTAATCCTAGAGGCAGACGGAACAGATGAGAATCGGCTCGGCCTAGATAGGCCAGAGGTTATTTGGCAAGGGAAGAAGGAGAGTTGGTTTAGGCAGGTGGGGAACCCAAAGGCTATACCCTCTGTGAGCTATAGACCTAAGTTAGTTTCACCAAAAGTAGATGGTTGAGGGGGACAGGCTAACCTTACTTCCTGAAATGTAGACGAGGAGGCAATATGTAACAGAAGGAGAGGTCCCCACATAATATTCCGAGGAGCCTTCGCCCCTCGTATTTGTAACAGAATTAGTCTCTAGGTGGACGTGGTGGCCACGTGTACGATGGGGATAGCCTACGAGGTAGGGATGGATCAGAGGAGGAGGATAGAAAGAAGGGGGATCCGCATTATTCCAACGAGCAAGAAGCTAAGGCGCAGGAGGAGGAGAGCTATCACTACATCGCCGGAGAAGGAGAGTATCGACCTTCACGGTTATATTGCATGTACTCTTTCTTGTATTGAGATAAAAAACTGTAAGAGGTTGTCTCCTCCACCTTGGGAAGTTTCTCTTCCGAAAAGGAGGACGTTCATAGTTGAAAGTGTTTGGGCATTGTCCCCGGTAAGAGAGCTCACCTCCGTGGAGTAGGAATACTCATTCCGAACCACATTACATCATGTGTTCTAGCTTTCTTTGCCTGTGTGGGTTTTGCGTTTCTTAGCTTTATCTTCTCATTCTTTACTGTTGCGGCCGATGAGAACCCCCAAAAGCTTCCTTCGTGCTTTCGTCGCATCGAAGGGAGATAATTGCATTTTCCTCGCCGCATCAGTTGGCGCCGTCTGTGGGAACACTTGAGCTAGACGTTGAGATGCAGCCAGAAGAGATACAACATCCAGTTTCCTCCGCAGCGGAGGAAAACCCCATCACCATTCTACCATCACAGTTGAGGGCTCTGGTGGATGACGCTGTTACTGAAGCCCTCGCTAGAGAAAGAAGAAGGACCGGATACCTTTATCCCCATTCTGGCGAACCTTCTTCTCGAGGCCCGCCCCCAGAGATGCCTCCCCCTTCTCGTACAACCATTAATGTCGAAGCAGTTCCTGGAGAGAGACCTGGAGGGCGAGTACCTCAGAATACTACACCCTTAATCCAGACCCGACGGGAAGAACAGGGTGAAAGTCAATCGACTGGGGCTCCGGAGGTTTATGAGCCCAGTCCTTTTACCATGGACATCCTCTCTGAGACCCCTCCATCCCACTTTCAGAATCCCCAAGTAGAGAAGTATAATGGCTCAACGGATCCCGACGAACATCTATTGTAGTTCGATGGAGCGACCTCACTCCACTGTTATACCGATGCCCACAAATGCCGAGTCTTCCGGACCACCCTAACCGGCCCAGCACAAAAATGGTTCAACATCCTACCCCCGGGGTCTATTACTTGTTTTGCTGATTTTCAGGGGATGTTCAGCCGGGAGTTTACCAGCTGTAAGGCGTATAAGCATGACGCCTCCATCCTGATGCACATCACACAGGGACCCTCAGAATCACTCAGAGGATATCTCCACCGGTTCACCTCTGCAGCCAGGGGTATTCCTTCTGCAAGATCAGAATCATTCAGAGTTGTTATTCCGCATGGGCTGAATGAGGGCTCCTTCCTCAGTTCCCTTTTGAGACAGCCTGCTGACAACTATGAGGAGTTGCTAGTCGTGTGGAACAATTTATCCCCGAAGAGGAAGGACTGAAAGTGTGGAGAGCTGAACGTGCTGTCGCAACCGCCCCAGTTGAAAGAACTCGCCCCACCGCCCCTCAGGTACCCCCTCATCGGGGATATGCACGACCCCTTCGACCGGAGGTTCCTAGGCCCCGGCTTTTGCTACCGGGCGCTCGCCCCACGCCGTCATTACAGATTATGGCCGCTGATGCACTTCCTCCCACGAAGACTTGGAAGGAGCGGGAGATGGAATTCTATGATCAGCAGGGTCTGCTGCAATGACCCTTAGGATATAGGGGGGTACCGCGTAACCCCCCCGGCCCTGTTTTTCTGCCAATATCATAAGGAGTATGGCCACGCTAGTGGTCGATGTTTCAAGTTACAGGAGGAGCTAGAGCGCCTTCGAACCGCATACCCACAATTGCGGTTTCAGATAGGAGGGCCAGCACGGCGAGGGCAACAGCTCAATGTGGCCCGCCCAGGGTCGTATAGCCAACAACCGCAAGTTACCTTCCCTCCAACACCGTCCCAGGAGGTGGTTTCTCAGGAAGGCCCATCAGGTGAGGGCCCCTCATCCACTATAAATAACGCTCCCACAAGGGGGGTTATCCATGTCATCGCAGGAGGACCTACTGACGGGGATTCTAACTGGGCGCGAAAATCGTACGCCCGTCTCATGGAGAGTCTGGCCATTATCACCGACCAAACCGTTCAAACCGCACCGCCCGTTTCGTTCGGGCCGGAAGATCTTCAAGGTGTCCTGCTTCCCCACACGGACACCTTAGTCATTCGTATATCCCTGGCCAATTACGAAGTGGCCAGGGTGATGGTCGACTCGGGAAGCTCTGTCAATATCCTCTTCCAAGAGGCTTTTGGACAGATGCAGCTGGGAAATGCCCAGCTAGAAGATGTGGCCACCCCCCTCTTTGGGTTCGTAGGGCATGTGGTCCACCCTACAGGGCAGATTTCACTGCCCCTTACTCTGGGCATGAAGCCCAGTCAAAAAACCAGTATAATTCCTTTCCTCATCGTGGATGCTCCATCCACTTATAATGCTATTCTTGGTCATCCTTTCCTTACCATGTTTCAGGCGGTGGCTTCCCCGTACCACCAGAAGTTAAAATTCCCCGTGGGACAGTTGGTGGGGGAAGTCCAAAGGGAACAGAAGGTCGCCAGGAGCTGTTATGTGCAAATGGTTCGGGATGACCAGAAGAAGGCCCAAACCGATGATCTTAAAGGGAAAGCCATCATCATTTCTGACGTATGCGTCCTGGAAGAATCCCCCCCCCAAAGCAGATAAAATAGAGGAAGGAGAGCTAGTGGAAATAGCTCCGGAAAAAACCACACGGGTGGCGCAGCAGCTGGAAGCCAAGGGGGAGCTGGTGGCTTGCTTGAAGAAGAACGAAGACATCTTTTCCGGAGACATGCATGATCTCACGGGGATTGACCCTCGTGTGGCTGAACACCACCTCAACATAACCAGAGGGGTCCGACCCGTCCAACAGAAGTGGCGACACTTTGGACCGGAGAAGGACAAGGTCATAGCTGAAGAGGTGGACAAATTGCTAAAAGCGGGTCACGTGAAGGAAATCCAATTCCCCGAGTGGGTCTCCAATGTAGT
The DNA here is from genome assembly GCA_025175895.1 of Wurfbainia villosa. Lineage (NCBI taxonomy): Eukaryota > Viridiplantae > Streptophyta > Magnoliopsida > Zingiberales > Zingiberaceae > Wurfbainia > Wurfbainia villosa. Next base: position 9,122,818 of record CM045997.1, read on the forward strand.
CCTGGTCCCCAAGCCTTCTGGGCAGTGAAGGATGTGTATTGATTTTCGTGATTTGAATAAAGCGTGCCCTAAAGACTGCTACCCCTTACTTCGTATTGATCAGTTGGTAGATTCTACGGTAGGGTATGAAGTGGTATCCTTGATGGATGCCTATCAAGGATACCATCAATACCCCTGGCTAAAGAAGATCAGAAGAGGGTTAGTTTTGTGACAGCAGGAGGGTTGTACGCTTATGTGGTAATGCCCTTCGGTTTAAAGAACGCAGGGGCCACCTATCAACGACTTATGGACAAAATTTTTGCGGAGCAGAAAGGGAAAAATGTGGAAGTTTATGTGGATGACATCCTAGTCAAATCAAAAACCACTCGGGATTTGGTAAAAGATTTAAATGAAACCTTTGCTACACTGAGGCGGTATAATATGAAGTTGAACCCTAAAACATGCCTGTTCGGGGTAAGAAGCGGCAAGTTCTTGGGATATATAGTAACTGAGAAAGGGTTGCAGGCTAACCTTAAGAAGGTGCAAGCGCTGTGCAATATGAAGTCGCCCACTAACTTGCGGAAGACTCAAAAGTTTGTGGGCCGAATTGTTTCCTTATCTCGGTTTATAGCCAGATCGGCGGACAAGGGATTACCTTTCTTCAAGATTCTGTGGAAAGCTACCAAGTTTCAATGGGACGATCAATGCGAGCAGGCTTTCCAAGAGTTGAAGAAATATTTAGCTGGGCTTTCGCTGTTGGCCAAACCAATGGCAGGAGAACCATTATGGATGTATTTGGCCGTCTCGGAGGGAGCTATCATTTCGGTCTTACTGAAACAAGAAGGCTCTCATCAACGACCTATTTATTATACCATCCATATTCTGAAAGGGGTTGAATCCCGTTATTCAGAGCTACAGAAGCTGGCGTATATTCTAGTTCTAACCGCCCGCAAACTGAGGTCGTACTTTCTGGTTCATCCCATCACTATTCTAACTCACAGTGAATTGGGTAAGGTCGTCACTAAGCCCAACTTCTCCGGAAGATTAGCTAAATGGGTGGTAGAATTAAGTGAATATGACATTCACTACCAACCCCGAACCGTTATTAAGGCTCGGGCACTCGCTGACTTTCTGGCGGAGGTACCTTTTGGCTCGGAGGATGGCTTGTCAACAAAAGAGGAAGGATCAGAAGTATGGAACATCTTTGTAGACGGTTCTTCAGGGTCTATGGGTAGCGGTGTTGGTGTTCTGTTAATTTTCCCTGATAAAGAGGAGACCCGCATAGTCGTACGCTTGGGGTACCGGGCATCTAATAATGAGGCGGAATATGAAGCTATTCTAGCAGGATTGCAGGCTGCCAAGGCGGTAGGGGCTTCTTCAATTATAATCCATTCGGATTCCCAACTGGTGGTATCACAACTTCAAGGTTCTTTTGCTGTTCGGGAGGAAAGGTTGCACAAGTATTTGAAAGCTTTCGAGAAAGAAAAAGCTCCGTTTCAGCAAGTCCTCTTGAAGCAAATTCCACGGGAGAATAACGTGAGGGCAGATGAATTGGCTCGGGTGGCTAGCACTATGGAAGGGGTGAAATCATGGGAAACGGTCCAGGTGGAAATCCCTACTTCCCTAGCGATATGCAATGTGGAGGGAACAGCGTCTGAACCAGACTCAACCCCTGATTGGAGGACCGATATCATAGCTTATTTACAGTATGAAAAGGTCCCTGAAGAAAAAGGAGCGGCATCCGCTCTAGTGTGCAGAGCCCGACGCTTCACCCTCCTGAACGGAGATTTGTACAAGACATCTTTTGGACGACCATTATTGAAGTGTTTGGGAAGTGGAGATGCAGAATGGGTACTTCGGGAGATTCATGAGGGTTGCTGCAGTAATCATCTGGGGGGAAGAGCTTTAGCCAGGAAGGCCCTGTTAGCGGGATATTTTTGGCCGACCCTCCAACAAGATGTCGCTCGCCTAGTGCAAACTTGTTCAGCTTGTCAAAAGCATAGCAATCGGTCCGAACGGCCGGTTGAATTCATGAAAGCTATGGTTGCTTCATGTCCCTTCGATCAATGGGGAATGGATATAGTAGGTCCGATGTCGGTGGCACCTTTGCAGAAGAAATTTTTATTGGTGGCCGTAGATTACTTCTCCAAGTGGGTGGAAGCAGAGCCTCTTGCTAAAATTACCGAGAATGCTGTAATAAAATTTCTATGGCAGAATATCGTTTGTCGATATGGTATTCCTCGGAGGATAGTTAGTGATAATGGACGTCAATTCCAGGGCAAAAAGATCAAAGAATGGTGTCAAAGTCTCAATATTCAGCAAGCTTTCACTTCGGTAGCCCACCCTCAAGCTAACGGGCAAGTTGAAGTCACTAACAGAATTCTCATTCAAGGATTGAAGACCAAATTGGGGGCTCAACTGGGAAACTGGGTAGAAGAACTGCCTAGAATCCTATGGGCCTACCAGACTACACCGAAAACTGCAATGGGAGAGGCTCCCTTCAGTTTAGTATACGGGACGGAAGCTGTTATTCCAGTCGAAGCCCTCTTAAGTAGCGCCCGAATAGAGGTGTACGAGCCGGAGCAGAACCAAATTATTCGAAGCACTGAATTGGATTTGGTGGAAGAAAAGAGGGAGTTGGCACGAAGACGAGCAGAGCTTTACAAGCAGAGAGTACAGCAAGCCTTTAATAAGAAGGTGACGCCTCGAAGATTTAAGGAGGGGGATTTGGTTCTGCGTAAAGCGAACCCCGCTGGAGATCCTGGAAAGTTAGCTCTAAACTGGGAGGAACCCTACGAAATAACGTGCCGCGTAGCAGGGTCAACATATTATCTGAAAGATGACCAGGGCAAGGAGCTTCCACGACCTTGGAACGCCATTCATTTAAAACTTTTTCACACTGTATGAGAAGTGGGGGATAGAAGAAGAGGAGTTGTGGGACTCCCGAAGGGGTGCACTTCCTAACTTGATTGTATTAGTCAGATGCAAAGGGAACCCGAATTTGATTAATGAGCCATTCACGATCGCGATATAGTATCTCTAATAAACTTTGAAAAAGAGAAGAGGATGGAAAGGGAGCCCTGTTCCGAGACAATACATCAAGCTATAACTTAAACCTGTCAGGGGGATAGCGCCGAAAGTCGGCTTCCCAATTTAAAGAGAAAGTAGGATATGTCGGGGGAGGAAGTCCTTGATCAGCGTATTGCCGGACCGCTTCATTAAACCCGTCTTGATAAGTGGCGCGCAGCAGGATGATTAATCGCTCCTGTCGGTTCGGGCGGTCCGGGCTTCGGTCCCGATGGAGTCTATGACATTTCTCTTGGTGCTTCCGAAGGGCTCGGCGCATGTCACTATAGCGCCTGGATACTTCCATAATGGCGTCAGCCAAGACTGAAATATCGTCGGCTCGGGAAGTTTGATCCTGCTATACAAGGTGCGTCATCTCCATCATGTTCTGACGCATGGAGGCCGAAATCCCCTCTACCGCTTCGGAGTAGGATCTGGTTCGGACAAGCTCAGTGCTCAGTCTCTGGAGAGAGGTTTCTTGCCTGCGTAGACGGGCATGAGCATGCACCCTAGAATTTATGAGAGAGGAGTTTTCTTATACCTCCTTGCACAGGCGAGTGCGGAGGTCCCCTATTTTATCCTCCGCTTTCTGTTATTGAACCTGGAATCGAGCGATGGTGTCTGAGTCCTGTTTCCAAAGGAGCCTCGCTGCACTATTGCTCGGCGGGTCAATTCTTGAGGAGAGGAAGACTCCTTGTCAAGATGGGTCGGCTGAACCTCCCGCTGTAGTAAAGGTGATTCCACACCTGGCCATCAAGTGTTCTAGTAATGCCGCTGATGGTATTGGCATCTTTTTGAATTTGGTGGCAGCCTCGCCAATTTCTCGGCATAGTTGTAGTTTGTTATGGCTGTGAGTTGTTCCCATTTCGGTCGCCGCTTAAATCCTTCACGCCGCTGCGTTCGATTCTAGAAACCGAGCTTGATGTCGTGGAGAGAGTGGTCCAACTCTTGGTAGTTGGTTAGGGTCTGTACGCCGGTTGTTGAAAAGAAGTTATTCAGTAATAAAAATTAGAAAAGCTGATTAGAAAAACATACCAAGTCGAGGGCGTGGCGCAGGCCTTCCATGCGGGGGACCAGTTCCTCTAAATTCAAGATCCGAAGACTCCGAGGAGAACGGGAAGAAGAAGGGACGGACGACCCCGAAGGTAGAGGTTCACTCATCAGGGGAAGAATGGGGGTGGTATCCATAGGTTGAGAAGGGGACGAAGAAGGAGCATTGGTCAGAAGGCTCACAAAGGTAATAGTTGGGGGCAAAGAAGCAGGAGCCGGGGGAGGGGCAAAATGTGCCATGGCCGGTTGTGAGGTAGGCACGTCAGGAATGGTAGAAGGAAATTGGTTGGGTGAGGAATCCGGAGAGGACGATATGATGAGCATGGGGCTGGCGGAGCCTTCGATGGGAAGGCAAGAAGTAGAAGGACGTGGGCTAGTGCCGATAGGAGGTGAAGGGCTCTTCAGGCGAGAGGCAGAAGGGGAGATAGGCAATGGGGAATTGTCAATCACCATGGGTTCAAAAGTGGAGTTATATTCAGGGGAAAAAGAAGGCAAGGATGTGCAAGCATCTATTGTTGGCTGACATGGAAGCATGCCTTCCATGGATTCATCTTTAAGGAGAAGGTGTCTTCCGAACACTTACGGCGGATGGGGAAAAAGTAGGGGAGTTAGGGTTTGTAAGTAACAGAGGAAGAGAGGAGGGGCTGGTTATTCCGGTTTCCTCTGGCATTGAGGTAATAAGGGTTTCGGGTGGAAGCGAAGAAGAAAGGCGAGACGAAGCAGGAGTGATGGCAATAGGGAAAGGTGAGGAGGAGGATGAAGTTGGCGGCTGACCCTCGCCTCGCTTGAGGTGTGAGTAACAGCTTGATATTTCTTGGAAGAAAGTGGAATGCATCTTGCTGGTCTGAGAATAAAGAAGGGAGGTGCTGAAATAGGGGATTGAGGCAACGGAGGATGGCGGCGGAAAGAGGAACAAACGAAGACGAAAAGGCGTAAGGAATGAAGGTAACAAAAGGGAAGACGAAGAATCCCCTATAAAAAGGGGGAAGAATGGGCTTATAATGATTATTAGGCTCCTCATTTATAGAAAAGGAGGCCCTAAGTGGAAGTAAAACAAGGATTTATTCTGCAGATGACCCATTATGTGCTGAAGCCCTCGCTTTCATAAGAGGGATGAAGATAGGAAGAATAGTGGTGTGAAAACATCACACTCTTTATGCTGAAGGCCTTTGAGCACTACATATTATTTTATCCCCGTGTGGTGGCGGAACGGAAGAACCGAGATTTCCTCGGTTATACATCATTTTTATCCCCGCGAAGCGGAAGAAATCCCCGTGCGGTGGTGGAACGGAAGAACCGAGATTTCCTCGGTTATACATCATTTTTATCCCCGCGAAGCGGAAGAAATCCCCGTGTGGTGGTGGAACGGAAGAACCGATATTTCCTCGGTTATACATCATTTTTATCCCCGCGAAGCGGAAGAAATCCTCGTGCGGTGGTGGAACGGAAGAACCGAGATTTCCTCGATTATATATTATTTTTATCCCCGCGAAGCGGAAGAAATCCTCGTGTGGTGGTGGAACGGAAGAACCGAGATTTCCTCGGTTATGCATCATTTTTATCCCCGCGAAGCGGAAGAAATCCCTGTATGATGGTGGAACGGAAGAACCAAGATTTTCTCGGTTATATATCATTTTTATCCCTGCGAAGCGGAAGAAATCCCCGTGTGGTGGTGGAACGGAAGAACCGAGATTTCCTCGGTTATACATCATTTTTATCCCCGCGAAGCGGAAGAAATCCCCGTGTGGTGGTGGAACGGAAGAACCGAGATTTCCTCGGTTATACATCATTTTTATCCCCGCGAAGCGGAAGAAATCCCCGTGCAGTGGTGGAACGGAAGAACCAAGATTTCCACAGTTATACATCATTTTCATCCCCGCGAAGCGAAAGAAATCCCCGTGCGGTGGTGGAACGGAAGAACCGAGATTTCCTCGGTTATACATCATTTTCATCCCCGCGAAGCGAAAGAAATCCCCGTGCGGTGGTGGAACGGAAGAACCGAGATTTCCTCGATTATACATCATTTTTATCCCCGCGAAGCGGAAGAAATCCCCGTGTGGTGGTGGAACGGAAGAACCGAGATTTCCTCGGTTATACATCATTTTTATCCCCGCGAAGCAGAAGAAATCTCCGTGTGGTGGTGGAACGGAAGAACCAAGATTTCCTCGGTTATACATCATTTTTATCCCCGCAAAGCGGAAGAATATCCCCGTGTGATGGCGGAACGGAAGAATTGAGATTTCCTCAGTTATATATATCATTTTTATCCCCGCGAAGCGGAAGAAGTTGAAGTCCTTATTCAGTTATATATTATTCTATCCCCTTGTGGCTGTGGAGCAGCAAAGTTGGGTCATTTAGTGACTCTATATTATTATATTCCTAGCAGAAGCGCCGAAGTAGGCCTCAGCTATGTGTCATCTTATTTGGGTATGAGGAAGGTAAAATAGGGCATAACATAAGAGGTATTGGAAGAAGAAGACAAACAGGAAAAGTTCATTGCTTCAGAAAGATTACATATTCTAATTCTTCTTACAAGAAGAAAATAAAAAAACCCTTATATGTAGGGTATTACAGTTCTTTGTTAGGAGGGGCTGAAGGAGCTTCTTTGCATGGAGGAGGTGGGCACATCAGTTGTCGAAAGTAGGATTGCTGCAAAAATATCTGCTTAGATAGTTCCTTCTGGGACCCTGCTAGCTGTTGACGCAATGAGTAGTTGCTGGCGGAGACTTCCCTCAGTCGCTGCTGCAAGTATCTCACCTGTTCTTCCAGGTTAACAATATAACGTTGCTTGTCCACCTTTTCTTCAGAAGGAAAGGAACTGATGCCCTGTTCAGACATCCTGTCCATGGCTAAGGGAGAAGAGGGGAAAAGATGTATGTTATATAGCTGGGGTTGGAGGTCCTTATAACGATGGGGGAAGAGGGCACATTTATTAGCAGAGGAAGTGGGGATAATGAATGTTAGTAAAGAAGGGGAAACGTAATGACAACATGTGAAAAGTCGCTGGTACAGTAATTATAAGGAAAAAGGATCCGAATCCCCGGGAGATGGTAAAAAAAAGTATGCTTCTTCTTCGATGGCGTAAAACCTCACTTCTACAGGAAAACGACAAAAGTGAACATCAATTCCCTCCTTCATTTTTATTAACATATTTAAAATGGTTACATCATTTAATTTATGAGGATTTTCTCTGATTGCTCTTAACAGAAGAAGCGTTAGAGGTCTCCTTAGGAGGGGAAGGCGCCAAGATGACCCTGAAGCACTCGCCTTGAGCAAAAGGTATTGCTGATGAGCCTTCATCAAAGGGAGGAGGATGGACTCTCGCCGGGGAGACTGGGAGGAAGGCCATAGCCAATGGGAGTGGAGGAAGTTCGGCGGCGGCCCGGAGATCTCCTACTGTGCACTCCCATGTTAAAGGAGGGTTCCACACCCAATTGCGGAACGAGGGAAATGGTGCTCGAAAAGACCTCTCTGGGGGAGAGGTGGGAGCTGTGGTGTGAGGTGGAAAAGGAAGGAGGCGAAAAATTGAGGTGGCTGTCGAACGGGTCTCTGAATCTTCAGTGTCTTCAGAAATCCAGTCTTGCAGCTCGAAAGATTCGGGATCCGAAGAAATCTCAATAGGGTGTCCCGCTGAAGCCATGGGAGTGAGATAGAAGGACGAAGACATGGAGGGTGATAATTTATAGTGGAGGGAAAGCGACGGCAGTAGTTCTTGGGAAGGGGAAGAAGAGGAAGAGACTGATATCATTTCCGAAGCAGTAAGAGAGATAGAGAAGACCAACAGGCGAAAGTCATTTAATTGTTGTCCGAGCCAAAATTGGGTCGGATATGAATAAGAGCATTCGAGACCTTCCAAGTAAGTCCCCGAACCAACTAGGTGATTGTGTCATACGACATGAGAAAAGAAATGACAGTATAAAAAGAGAAAAGCTTAAGGTTGGTTCAAAATTTCCGACCCGCAAGAAGACATGCAAGGATAATAACAAAAAGCTATGTTAACCAAATTTACTTTTTAGTATTAAGGAAAAAGTCATTACAAGGAAGAGAATGTTGGAATTTACAATTCAAATAGTTCGGGGGGACACTTGGTTAGTGCGTCCACAGGATTTAAATAGTTGGTGTCCGTGCCAGGGGGCGGATATCCCCATTCAATGTTCAGAGCCGAAGACCCATTGAAGCCTAATATGAACTGATCCACCCCCTTCTTGACATATCGTCCCTTGAGATCAGCTTCCTGTTCCTTCAGCTGGTCCTGACATTTAGCCAGTTGGATTTGGCTCTCCGTTAGTTGGGCTGCCAAGGCATCCCTCTCGGTGGCTACTTTTCCCAAAGTTGACAGGCTTGAGTGTTCTTCGAAGAGTAGATCGCTGTTAGCCGCTATAGAGTTTGAGGAAGAGCCGCCACCAGGGAGGAGAGTTCTTGGCACTTCTCTATGCAAGATTTCCTAGTGACTTTTGGCCGGAGCTGCTCGAGCAGAAGCGATCGAAGAATTGGCGGCTTGAATCATAGCGTCCCCAAGATGCCCCTTATATTCTTTTAGTTCACGGGCGAGGATATCCACCTGCTGTAATTCACTGGATTAGAAGAAGATTCGCTGTTCGAGTTCTTCATTTTTTCGCTGCAACTCCTCCTTCTCACTTCGGACCAGGGCCAATTGCATCATGACGTCTTCACATTGGCCCCTTAGGTCAGATTCTTTCTGTTCTCTCTCACTTAGCTGCTTAGCGAGTTGTTTCTGCTGCGTTAGAGAGGCAGAGTGGCGTGCCTCTACGTTGGACTGAAATTGAGCCAGTCGAACGACCATTTTGTTATGCTGGGTGGAGGCCTAAAGGAAAGAAAGAACCATCAATGCATGCTGGCATACGGAGATACATATAGTAAAGATGAGAAGGAGATGGTAAGTACCTCAGCCAGCAACTTGCCTACTTGTTCGCACGGGCCTTGCACGCCCGATTGGTTGAAGAATTTCACTTCCGACGGACGACGAATTTGCAGCAGCGACCCCAATGTAGCCCTCGCGGGGGTCGGGACAAGAAGGTCTTCTCCTTCGGAAGGAAGGTTGGGTCTGACACGTCGAAGGGGAGCAGGAGAAGTAAGGGTGTCTGAAGGGATAGGGGCAGAGAGGGATTCGGTTCGGGGTGGTACGGGAGAATCATGATGATAGGAGGATGAAGCAGGAGAGTGGGAAGGGGAGTCTCCTCCTCGGGGAGATAAAGATGGGATGGATAGGGGGGTGTTCTTCCTTCTCGGTTCATAAAGGGTTAGGGATTGTGAACCAGGTTGGTTAGAGGAGGAAGGAGGGAGAGCCGATGAGCTAGGGGCTCCTTTCTTGACGAGTCGCAATTTTTTCTGGGGGGAAGAAGGGGCTGCCACAGATTTGCCCCTTTTCGTTGAGGTTTTCTTTTGCTTGGCCGCCTCAATATCTTCTCCTTTTACTAAAGCGTCCTGCATTAGGTTATCTGCAAAATACGATGGTACGAAAGGGAGTTGACACAAATAAAAGGTTATATGAAAGGGTGAGTGGCATCCTACCTATGTCAGTTGGGATCGCTGAAGGGAGGGGGATAACCCAAAGTAACTCAGGAGGGGAGTTTTCAGTAGATGGTTTGAACAGTAGTGTGACTCTCCCAGTACTCTATAGGCTTCCAAAAAGGGACATTGGGTCCTCATCTCCCGGAATGGAGGTAATTCAGGAAGTTATAACTTCCAGGTATCAGAATAGGGTAGAGGTACCGAAAGTTGTGCGAAGAAATATAGTTCTTCCCATCCTTTATGGGAAGTAGGCATATTAACTAGAAATTGGCAGTCCGAGCGGCTGGACAAGTAAAAAAGGCCAGCCTTAGAAGATTTTAGTTGAAAGAAGCAGTGGAATACTTGAGGGGATAAAGGAAGGTTTAAGTGTTGGAACACTATAACGACCCCTGATAGAATGCGAAATGAGTTGGGGGTAAATTGGTTTAAGGGTAATCCATAAAAGTCTAGGATTTCTAAATAGATGGGGGGTACTGGAAGAGACATACCATTTAGGAATTGCTCGGAGAAGAAGCAGGTTAAACCAGGAGGAGGACGATGTGGTAGGTGCGCCTTGGTCGTAAAGCAACATTTTATAGAAGAGTCTATGTACCTATCTTTAAGGTTAAAGAAATAGTGGTTGCAATCGAGTTTGGTTACAGTATGTTCATATCATGCGGGTGAAGGGATAGTCTTAGGGGCCATTGGTGTGAAACAGGACGGAATACTTACTTGGGGCTAAAGCAGAAGTGTGTAGGAAAGGAAGGGCTGGGTCGCCGAAATGCCGCCGGTGAAAATCGCTGAGGGAAGAAGTGGAAGAGACAGGATTGTTAAGCATGCTAGGTGATACCTAAAAGAAAAGGCGGGGGATTATATAGGGTTTTTCGTGACGGTTCGACTATACGAAAGGAAAAAGGAGAAGCGGGGCCCATAGGCCCATTAGGCCGCCTCGAATATACGTAGAGGAGCCATAAGGGAAGAGTGAACTCGAATTAAGGAGAAAAGGATGGAGCCGAAGACTTTATATACATCTGGAAAGTCAAGCTTATAGCTTCGCTTGACTATTTTTTGGGGTTGACTAATGATACCGCTGTTACATCTTCTGTATACACCAAATAAAGGGATTTGCCTGTAATACATTATCTGAGCCGAATAATTAGTTCGGCAGAGGAGGAAAGGAAAAATGGTTCGGGCGCAAATATCCTAAACCCTTGGCACGGGAGAGCTAGTGGAGGTACTTGGCACGACAAAGAGGAGACGAAGGGCGCTTCATTAAGAAATAAGCCGGAATCGATTCGGCCCGATGAACCTAGAGGCAGATGGGACAGATAAGAATTGGTTCGGTCAAGTAATCCTAGAGGCAGACGGAACGGATGAGAATTGGCTCGGCCTAGACAGGCTAGAGGTTGTTTGGCAAGGGAAGAAGGAGAGTTGGTTCAAGCAGGTGGAGAACCCAAAGGCTATACCCTCTGTGAGCTATAGACCTAAGTTAGTTTCACCAAAAGTGGATGGTTGAGGGGGACAGGCTAACCTAGTTTCCTGAAATGTAGACGAGGAGGCGTTATGTAACAGAAGGAGAGGTCCCCACATAATATTCCGAGGAGCCTTCGCCCCTCGTATTTGTAACAGAATTATTCTCCAGGTGGACGTGGTGGCCACGTGTACGATGGGGATAGCCTACGAGGTAGGGATGGATCAAAGGAGGAGGATAAAAGGGAGGAGGAGGACAGAAAGAAGGGGGATCCGCATTATTCCAACGAGCAAGAAGCCAAGGCGCAGGAGGAGGAGAGCTATCACTACATCGCCGGAGAAGGAGAGTATCGACCTTCACGGTTATATTGCATGTACTCTTTCTTGTATTGAGATAAAAAACTGTAAGAGGTTGTCTCCTCCACCTCGGGAAGTTTCCCTTCCGAAAAGGAGGACGTTCATAGTTGAAAGTGCTTGGGCATTGTCCCCGGTGAGAGAGCTCACCTCCGTGGAGTAGGAATACTCATTTCGAACCACGTTACATCCTGTGTTCTAGCTTTCTTTGCCTGTGTGGGTTTTGCATTTCTTAGCTTTGTCTTCTCATTCTTTACTGTTGTGGCCGGTGAGAACCCCCAAAAGCTTCCTTCGTGCTTTCGTCACATCGAAGGGAGGTAAATGCATTTTCCTCGCCGCATCATAATGTGAGATGTGAGTTTTGTTCATCCTAAACTAGGGTTTAATGCATTTTTCCAAGGCAACACTACTTGATTCCTTTATACATAGGACTTCAAGTCATGTCATATTCCTTAACTCAATTTTTATTAATGCATGAATGATTATGACATTAATGACGATATAAATAAACATGTGCTCAAAATCATGATGTCATGACATAAAATGAAATCTAAGCATACATGACATTTAACCTTAAACCTAAGTAATATCATGACATATTAAATGATTAAAATAAACATGATGTCATGAAATGACATATGACAAATCAATCATGGAAAATAAAATGTAAAGGTATATAATACCTAAATTTTAATATTTGTTGTCATTTGTTAGAATTAAATTCATTTTGCCATATTATTACTTTTCTCCCAAGTGCGCCAAAAAAACCAAAATGGCACACTATGACTTCTAAACCAAAATTGTGTCAATTTGATTAATTTTTCAAACTTCTTAAATAATATTGGCACAATTTAAAATTCTTTAAGATTTTGATCAAACTTATTTCCAAGATACCCATAACCTTGAAAATGACCTAAAGTGTCACCTTTACCACGGTTAGGTTAACTACCCATCCATTTAAAGTTGACACCACCTAACCCATTTAGCATGAATCGATCACGCTCCTAGGAACCCAATACCTATTGGAGCTCCTTGGGTTAACTAGGTATTCTTTAGGGACGACCTCTCTAGATACCCTCCTAATGACCCTCCTAGACTTAGAAGCCTTGGTCATTTGAGTCTTACTTTGGTTAACTCTAGGGGTAACTCCCCTTGTAACCTTCTTAATGGCTTCCCTAGGTTTCCTTGAAACCTTAGCCACTAAGCATCTACCTTGGTCAACCTTAGGGATGACTTCCCTATTAATCTTAGTTTTCCTAGACCTAGGTTGTGTTCCATAATCGAATGGAACACTATGATAAGTCCTTTTGAGCTTAAGCTTGTGACTCAAACCTCTCTTGCCCTTAGGTGGACCTTGCTTCCTAGGATCAAGATCTTGACTCCTAGACCCTTGAATTTGATTTTGCATATTACTAAGGGTCTTTTCAAGTTTCTCAAGCCTTGATCTCAAGGCTTGATTTTCCTTTTCTAATATCTCAATTTTTTATTTTTCATTAACTCTTGAGATATTCTTATTTCTAGGCATATGTCTAGTCCATTTAGGGTTGATGCCTAGGTGATCCTCTATCTTCCTAATGGTCTTCCTAGGATGGATTTTTCTAGGGACATTAGTCTCAAATTTCTCCTTATTTCTAAAGTTAACATGTTTAGCTCCTAAACAATATAACTTATTATTTCTAGCATGCTTTAATTCATGAGCCATAGCAATAGCATTAAAAAATTTCCTAACATGCTTTTGACTATTAATTGAAGAAAATGCATTATTGAATTTTACCTTAGGGTTAGCTTTTAAGGCTCCCCTTACTTGTGATGCTCCTTCTTGGACCTTCTTCTTCCCCCTAGGGCATTGACTCGTAAAATGCCCCGGTTGTTGGCACTTGAAGCAAATGATATGCTCCTTGCTTTTATGTGTTGGGGGACCAACATCCTTGGTCTTTTCTTTAGGTTTTGGTGTCGGTTGACTTTTCTTGACCTTCTTAGAGCACTTACTCTTATAGTGCCCTTGTTTCCTACACTCAAAGTAAATTATGTGATTTTTAATTTTACCAAAATTGCTTGAGTTACCTAGGTCAATGGTGGAAATTGGAGTTGATTCTTCATCTCCTCCACCGGAGGTTGATGACTCTTCTTCTTGCTTCGGCATGGAAGGTGACCTTTCCTCCCCCTCAATCCTAGAGATGGAGGCTTATTCTGATTCTTCTACTTCTTCTTCCACCAATCCGGAAGTTGACTCCTTCTCAACTTTCGACTCCTCACTTCCTTGTGAGGATGAACTTTCTTCCTCTTGTGCCGAGTAAGACACCTCATAGAATCTTGCCAACTTGCTTTATAGCTCTTTAACATCCATGTAATCCCCTAGCTTGCACAAAATGTCATTAGGGTTCAAATCAATAATAAATTTTACTATCTTCTTGTTTTTCTTGAATCCTTGGAGTTGTTCCTCATTCCATCTCTTCATCTTGAGGAATCCTCCCTTTGTCCCTCTTGGATATTCGAATCCTTCCATTAGGGTGGATCAATCTTTGATGTCCTTCATCATCATGAAGTTTTCAATCCTTGCCTTCCATGAATTAAAGTTTTCTCGTCCATAGAGCGCATATGGGATCGGAGTGTTGATATCTCATCCTAATTATTCTTCAAATTCCATCTTCCCTCTAGTGATCTTGCTCCCGGGTGTTAGTCCGTAGAAGAGCTCATTGCTCTGATACCACTTGTTAGGACTTGTGCGCCCGCTAGAGGAGGGGTGAATAGCGATTCGTTGTCGGATGATGGAATTCGTTCGCGTTCGTCTCTACAAAACTTATTTTGCGCAACAGAATATATATAATAGCAAAAACAAAGATAAAGACAAACACAAATACACCAAGATGTAATGTGGTTCGGAACTTCAAGGTTCCTACTCCAAGGATTGAGCTCAAACGAGCTCTAGCGATGAGAACAACACCACTAATCACAATACTCCTTCTCGACAACAAGTCGGAGGCGGAGAAACCTCGTACAAGAGACTACACTAAGTAATATACTAAATACAAGCAAGTACAAATATGAAATACAATGCAAGTAAAGAAAAAATACTTTACAATAGATTTTGAATGCTTGCTTATTGATCGCCTTGGACTAGCCTTGAAAGTTTGGATTGCAACAACAAATCCCCTCTAAATCGCCCAAGAAAATTGCTGCTAAATCCCTCCCTTCGTGCTCCTTTTAAACCTGCAACTTGGGTTGGATTCCGCCTAGCAGTCGACTGCCAATAACATCAGTTCGAATGATGACACTGTTGTTGTGAGACAACGGTTCGATCCACGCTGAAAAAAGTCCAATGAGACTCTCATCAGTCGACTGCCAACATTGGCAATCGACTGCTAGCGCCGTATGACGCCTACGGCCACGAGCGTGCTCGCGACCAAAACCATTAGTCGATCATTATCAATGGCGGTCCGATCGCCATCGCTGACTACTACATCTAGCGATCATTGCCGCGGGCTATTTTTGCCGCATTAGCTACATTCGACTTCCATTAGTCGAACCGGTCATAATGTCAGTCGACTGATAACCTCAACCATGAGGTTTAACCCCAAGTATGTTGCCCCCATACTTGTTAGGCCATCTGTAGCGTAGACCTAAGCCTTCTATCCACCTCCGTCAGCCTCGCGCCTATCGGATCCGTCCAAGTCATTCATGACTTGTTCATCCATACGCTAGTCTTCAGGTGCTTCCATCGGCTATTGTCATGCTAATGGTGTCTACACTGCCAAGGCACATTGGACTTTCGCTGCCAAGACCACGCTTAGACTTTACGCCGTCAACCATTGAACTTATGCTGCCAAGACTCCACCCTTGGACTTTACGTTGTCAATATCACCCCTTGGACTTCCCAAATGCCAAGTACCTATGACTTGGACTTTCACCGCCAAGACTATACCCTTAAACTTACGTGGCCAAGGCTACACCTTTGGACTTTCCATGTCAATCCAATGTTGGACTTTCCAAATGTCAAGACCCATGCTTAGACTTTCCCTTGCCAAGACCCATGCTTGGACTTTCCATGTCAAGTACCCATGACTTGGACTTTTCCATGACAATGACATTGTCATACATTTTTGTCGAACATCAAAACATCGCTCGAGTAAAACTTGAGTCTAGTTAATCGTGACTTACTCTCCCTTTTTTATGTTTGATAAAAACCACAAACACCTTTGAGATAGGCCCAAAACCTAACTCAAATCTCCTTACTAATTGCCCCAAATTGGCAATCCCATAAATTTTCCCCCTTTTTGACTAACATCAAAAAGATTCTCCCCAAGAAGGTCAATATCTCATATTCCAATGAGATCTTACAATCTCTCCATTGGTCCAAAAACACCTAAGGTGGCTTCACTCTTCCTAGTGATAAGTCTCATATCACTTAAGAGAGGCAATCCTTACTTCTTCCAATTTTCAAATTGGGCATCTCACATTCCCAATTCTCCCCCTCATGAGAAAGAACACATCCATTATCCCATGATGGATACCTCCCCCTAAAGGCTTACTCCCCCTTGACTATTGTACTAACAATGTCCTTAGAGAGTCCCTAAGCCTAAAGGAACACTAAACCATCAAAAATTAAGGTCCAAAGTTCAACATTGAACTTTCACATACCTTAAAATTGATACACACCCTAACAACTCTCCTAATCCATATCCAATGGATTTTCACCTTTTCTAATATTTTCCAAAGCATATCCTAGGATTATGAGTGGTTAGGAAATCTTACCATAGCTGAAATTTCGCTAAACAAATATTGTTTACCCGAAATCAGACCTGGTAGTCGACTCCTAACAATCAACAATTCGACTGCTCTTCATTAGTCGACTGCCATTAGACGGCAATCGACTGATAACTGAAATTTCTGAATTTCAGTTATCAGAAACGAACTTTGGAAATTCATAAATAATTATACATAATTTGAAAAATTCTGAAACTTTATACGTATAATTCTTATGACAAATACAATGGGTGAAAAATATTTGAAAAATAATTTACCCATAAAATAGTGAGTTTGATACAAAATTCAAAAATGAAGAAAAACTTCAATGTTTTGAGCCCTCTTTGTATCAACATCATCAATGGTGACTTCTATCAAAAGATACATTGCACCAAGGTTTTCAAAATGATTTTCAAATTATTTTAAAACCTTATATTGGATCATGTTCTTTGGGCTCAATGCACATGACTTGTACATTAGCTTTTCTAATGATCCATCAATAATATAAGATGAGTTTTGGTTCATCTAGATGCAAAAATTATGCACATTGAATTCAACTCATATCCTAGCATCTCACATGTATCTAAGGTGTATCAATACACATACATGTCAATGTAATGTGAGATGTGAGTTTTGTTCATCCTAAACTAGGGTTTAATGCATTTTTCCAAGGCAACACTACTTGATTCCCTTATACATGGGACTTCAAGTCATGTCATATTCCTTAACTCAATTTTTATTAATGCATGAATGATTATGGCATTAATGACGATGTAAATAAACATGTGCTCATAATCATGATGTTATGACATAAAATGGAATCTAAGCATACATGACATTTAACCTTAAACCTAAGTAATATCTTGACATATTAAATGATTAAAATAAACATGATGTCATGAAATGACATATGACAAATCAATCATGGAAAGTAAAATGTAAATGTATATAATACCTAAATTTTAATATTTGTTGTCATTTGTTAGAATTAAATTCATTTTTCCATATTATTACTTTTCTCCCAAGTGCGCCAAAAAAACCAAAATGGCACACTATGACATCTAAACTAAAATTGTGTCAATTTGATTCATTTTTCAAACTTTTTAAATAATATTGACACATTCTAAAATCCTTTAAGATTTTGATCAAACTTATTTCCAAGATACTCGTAACCTTGGAAATTACCTAAAGTGTCACCTTTACCATGGTTAGGTTAACTACTCATCCATTTAAAGTTGACACCACCTAACCCATTTAGCATGAATCGATCACGCTCCTAGGAACCCAATACCTATTGGAGATCTTAGGGTTAACTAGGTATTCTTTAGGGATGACCTCCCTAGATACCCTCCTAATGACCCTCCTAGACTTAGAAGCCTTGGTCATTTGGGTCTTACTTTGGTTAACTCTAGGGGTAACTCCCCTTGTAACCTTCTTAATGGCTTCCCTAGGTTTCCTTGAAACCTTAGCCACTAAGCATCTACCTTGGTCAACCTTAGGGATGACTTCCCTATTAACCTTGGTTTTCCTAAACCTAGGTTGTGTTCCATAATCGAATGGAACACTATGATAAGTCCTTTTGAGCTTAAGCTTGTGACTCAAACCTCTCTTGCCCTTAGGTGGACCTTGCTTCCTAGGATCTAGATCTTGACTCCTAGAACCTTGAATTTGATTTTGCATATTACTAAGGGTCTTTTCAAGTTTCTCAAGCCTTGATCTCAAGGCTTGATTTTCCTTTTCTAATATCTCAATTTTTGAGTTTTCATTAACTCTTGAGATATTCTTATTTCTAGGCATATGTCTAGTCCATTTAGGGTTGATGCCTAGGTGATCCTCTATCTTCCTAATGGTCTCCCTAGGAAGGATTTTTCTAGGGACATTAGTCTCAAATTTCTCCTTAGTTCTAAAGTTAACATGTTTAGCTCCTAAACAATATAACTTTTTATTTCTAGAATGCTTTAATTCATGAGCCATAGCAATAACATTAAAAAATTTCCTAGCATGCTTTTGACTATTAATTGAAGAAAATGCATTATTGAATTTTACCTTAGGGTTAGCTTTTAAGGCTCCCCCTACTTGTGATGCTCCTTCTTGGACCTTCTTCTTCCCCCTAGGGCATTGACTCGTAAAATGTCCCAGTTGTTGTCACTTAAAACAAATGATATACTCCTTGCTTTTATGTGTTGGGGGACCAACATCCTTGGTCTTTTCTTTAGGTTTTGGTGTCAGTTGACTTTTATTGACCTTCTTAGAGCACTTACTCTTATAGTGCCCTTGTTTCCTACACTCAAAGTAAATTATGTGATTTTTAATTTTACCAAAATTGCTTGAGTTACCTAGGTCAATGGTGGAAATCGGAGTTGATTCTTCATCTCCTCGACCGGAGGTAGATGACTCTTCTTCTTGCTCCGGCATGGAAGGTGATCTTTCCTCCCCCTCAATCCTAGAGATGGAGGCTTATTCTGATTCTTCTACTTCTTCTTCCACCAATCCGGAAGTTGACTCCTTCTCAACTTTCGACTCCTCACTTCCTTGTGAGGATGAACTTTCTTCCTCTTGTGTCGAGTAAGACACCTCATGGAATCTTGTCAACTTGCTTTATAGCTCCTTGGCATCCATGTAATCCCCTAGCTTGCACAAAATGTCATTAGGGTTCAAATCAATAATAAATTTTACTATCTTCTTATTTTTCTCGAATCCTTGAAATTGTTCCTCATTCCATATCTTCATCTTTAGGAATCCTCCCTTTGGCCCTCTTGGATATTCGAATCCTTCCATTAGGGCGGACCAATCTTCGATGTCCTTCATCATCATGAAGTTTTCAATCCTTGCCTTCCATGAATTAAAGTTTTCTCGTCCATAGAGCGCATATGGGATCGGAGTGTTGATATCTCATCCTAATTATTCTTTAAATTCCATCTTCCCTCTAGTGATCTTGCTCTCTGGTGTTAGTCCGTAGAAGAGCTCCTTGCTCTGATACCACTTGTTAGGACTTGTGCGCCCGCTAGAGGAGGGGTGAATAGCGATTCGTTGTCGGATGATGAAATTCGTTCGCGTTCATCTCTACAAAACTTATTATGCACAACAGAATATATATAATAGCAAAAACAAAGATAAATACAAACACAAATACACCAAGATGTAATGTGGTTCGGAACTTCAAGGTTTCTACTCCACGGATTAAGCTCAAACGAGCTCTAGCGATGCGAACAACACCACTAATTACAATACTCCTTCTCGACAACAAGTCGGAGACGGAGAAACCTCGTACAAGAGATTACATTAAGTAATACACTAAATACAAGCAAGTACAAATATAAAATACAATGCAAGTAAAGATAATAGCTTTTGAATGCTTTCTTGTTGATCGCCTTGGGCTAGCCTTGAAGGTCTGGATTGCAATAACAAATCCCCTCCAAATCACCCAAGAAAATCGCTGCTAAATCCCTCCCTTCGTGCTCCTTTTAAACCTGCAACTTGGGCTGAATTCCGCTTAGCAGTCAACTGCCAAAAATATCAGTTCAACTGATGACACTGTTGTTGTGAGACAACGGTCCGATCCACGCTAAAAAGACCGCTACCTCGTAGTCGATTTGCCGTCGGCTGAGCGTCTGTGCTCACGACCAAAACTATCGAGATGATTGACATCCATGACGATGGCCATCGATCATCGCTACATCTAAGTAGTTAATCACGAGGTTATTTTGCCGCATTAGCCGCAGTCGAACCACAGTCGACTTCCATCAGTCGAACCGGTCATAATGTCAGTCGACTGATAACCTCAACCATGAGGTTTAACCCCAAGTATGGTGCCTCATACTTGTTAGGTTATCCGTAGCCTAGACCTAAGCCTTATAATTACCTCAATCAGCCTCGCGCCTATCAGATCCCTCTAAGTCATTCATGACTTGTTCATCCATACGTTAGCCTTCAGGTGCTTCCATCGGATATTGTCATGCTAACGGTGTCTACACCGCTAAAGCACATTCGACTTACGCTGCTAAGATCACGCTTGGACTTTACGCCGCCAACCATTGGCCTTATGCTGCCAAGACTCCACCCTTGGACTTTACGCTGTCAATATCACCCCTTGGACTTCCTAAATGCCAAGTACCCATGACTTGGACTTTCACCGCCAAGACTACACTCTTGAACTTACGTGACCAAGATTACACCCTTGGACTTTCTATGTCAACCCAATGTTGGACTTTCCAAATGCCAAGACTCATGCTTGAACTTTCCCTTGCCAAGACCCATGCTTGGACTTTCCATGTCAAGTACCCATGACTTGGACTTTCCCATGACAATCACATTGTCATACATTTTTGTCGAACATCAAAACATAGCTCGAGTGAAACTCAAGTATGGTCAATCGTGACCTGGGCCGATTGCACCAACAAACCCATGGTGAGGTAGGTCAATCCATCTTAAACACATTATTTAGTGAAGTGAGGCGGGTCGGTCCGCTATCTCAGCGGATTGAGAAATCTCCAACCCAAGATGGGTTGTCAATTAGGAGGGCTAGCCCATGACCCATAAAAAAATTAAAACAAAAAATCTCTAAAATTACTCTGTCACTTTCTTTAGAAATATCACTTTGAAGTGTCATTTGCACATAATCAATGTAATCCCATTTGGAAGAAATATGAGTTTAAATAGAGATATTACTTTCTCCTATTAGTTGAGTATGATAAATTAAATTAAGTTCATTTAATAAAATTAATGCACATACAAACTAGAAATGTTTTAAGAGAGAGAAAGACTTTCAACTTTCTTAACCCACAAACCAATCCAAACCTACCGCATGTCGGCCAGTCTTGATCAGCAACCCATGTAGGTTGATCCGTTTAGGTCTGTCGGATAATGAATTGATAAAATTTCAACCAACTCGCTTAAATTATTTGACGGGATGGGTCAATATGACGGGTCCAACCCAAATTAGTGACTCTAGTTATGTCGCTGTTATTTGTATAAAAATATGAAAAATATCGATTACGGGGGATTACGGGAGATCCTTCTATATCCTACCGGATGTTGAAGGATATTTTGTCGATCATGCGCCTCCATTTCTCGCTCTTTCCATGTCCGCAGGGGAGGAAAGGCTTCTGTAGCCATAATTCACAAAGGAGGAGGGGGACGCACTCCCAACATCGGAGGTCGCAACCGAGGTGCTTCATGCAGGAAAGACCTAACATATTCCCTTCTGGGAGGCTCCCGCGGGATAGGAGGAGGATTCCTTTCTGTGGTAGTAGAAATGGGCTTCTTCTCTGCCCTTCTCACTCTCAGCCCTTCCTCTTCATTAATATACTCCTCAGCACGGCTTAGAAGTTCTTCATAGTTGGTGGATGACTTTCTTAACAAGGAGATAAGGAAGAGTCCTTCCTTCAACCCATGAGGGATAGCCATCCTCAAGATACCAGGCATGACCGAAAGAATTTCCCGAGCAGTAGCACTGAAGCGGTGGATGTAACTCCTCAAAGACTCTGAGGATTCTTGTTTTAAATGAAGTAGAATAGAAGCATCATGCTTATAAGTTTTGCAACTAGCAAACTGTTGAAGAAAAACTCCTTTGAAATCAGCAAAACATGTAATGGAACTAAGGGAAGAGACTTAAATCATCTTTGAGCAGAAGCAACCAAAGTGATGCGGAAAGCCCTACACTTAAGGGCGTTATAATAGCAATGAAGTGAGACTGCCCCTTCAAACTGAGATAGGTGCTCTTCCGGATCAGAAGTGTTATTGTACATCCCCACCTGTGGAGCCCTAAAATGCAGTGGTGGTTGCTCTACCATAATGTCTTCAGTGAAGGGACAGGGCTTATAGGGCTCAGGCGCCCTTATGGACTGACTCTCCCCTTGATCTTCCTGTCTTGCCGGTGCCACAGGGACAGGATAATGGTACATTCTTTCTGTCGACATTTCTCCTTGTAATATTTCAGTCTCTTGGGGACCTGACGGGGGGACATGGGAAAGTCCTTCGAATGGTTGTTCCCTTTGAGAAGGTTCACTGGAGTGCGGATGGAGATATCCCATCTTTTTCCTTTCCCTCGCTAGAGCCTCAACTACGGAGGTATCTACCATGGCCCTCAACTGGGATGGTAATAGAGTGATAATGCTATCCTCTGCGGAAGAGGCTACCGGGGGAGGGATCTCTTACAAATTCATCCTCACGTCTTGTTCAGCAAAATAGTTTCCCATAGACGGCGTCAACTGATGCGACAATGGATTTTCAACCTCCTTTTCAAGTGGGAGATGTCTGGGAGGTTTGGGGTCCTCTCCGACTGCAACATTAAGAGATGATGATGATTATAAAGCGAGCAACAAAGAGCTATGATAAGAGATTTAACGTGGTTCGGAATTCCAATTCCTATTCCACGGGATGAGCTCTAGAGAGAGCTATGGCGCTAGACATCTTTACTATAAAATCCCTCCTTCTCGGAAGTACTTCCGTAGGTAGAGAAGACCTCTTACAGATAGAAACTGTGTACAAAATAAAGGAATGATTAAAGCTAATAAGACTCTCTGTCTCCCTTCTTCCTTCTTTCCTCTCTTCTCTTCCTTTGATCACTAGTCTCCCGTCGGAAAAACTCCTTTGCTTGCCCCAGTCCGTCGGAGGTAGGAAGAGCGAGAAAGGTAGTGTGTAGAGGTTTTGTTCAATGGAATCGATCCCTCACCTCTTCCTTCCTTCTCTCCTTTTATACCTGTTACCGTTGGAGCTAGCTGCTGCGTAACAAACCACCTAAATCATCGTCCACGTAGAGGGCCCTTTCAACCTGAAGAATCATTCGGTTACGATGTTAGTGGATGGAGACTCTTAAGAATCTCCCGTGGGGTCCTCCAAACTGGTTTGTGTTGGTGCAATCGGCCCAGGACTCGAGTTTGACTCGAACTATATTTTGATGTTAGACAAAACGTATGACATGGGATTGTCATGGGAAGTCCAACATGGGTTGGCCACGTAAATCCAAGTGTGTAGCCTTGGTGGTGAAAAGTCCAAGCATGGGGCTTGGTGTTGAGAAAATCTAAGCATAGGGGTTGGTGTTGGGAAAGTCCAACATGGGTTGGCCACGTAAATCCAAGTATGTAGTCTTGGTTGTGAAAAGTCTAAGCATGAGGCTTGGTGTGGGAAGTCTTGAGGACTTGGCAAGTTCACTAGGCTCGGGGTCCTTGAGTCGGTGAAGGATGACATTGCGAAGTCGTGCGCTTGGTGCATCCGAGGGACCACCGGACGGGGAGCGAATGGAGTGAGGCCCAAGGGAAGCAGACTTCGAGGGCAAGAGACGCGAAGGATGACATTGCGAAGTCGTGCGCTTGGTGCATCCGAGGGACGTAGGCCGAGAGAAGAGAGCTTCGGTGGGGAACTCCATGAGAGGATGCGATGGACTTGGTCAAGTGACTAAGACTGAGTGTCGGATGCTCAAACAACTTGGTGTTTGAGATTTTACCCGATATTAGTCGACTGGTATAGGTATCAGTCGACTGCTCCAGGTTGATTGGACTTGACCGTCGACTGACCAGGTTCTGGCTGAACAGTCGACTGCAGAGGGAGGGCAGTCGACTGCCGACACCACCAGTCCACTGATGAAGGCATCAGTCGATTGGTCATGGTGAATTCGACCACAGAAGGTCTTCTAGTCGAGTGATCGCAAAAAGTAGTCGACTGATGGGATCATCAGTCGACTGATGATGGATCCGTTGAAACTTTGCCAGCGTTGATCGAGTTGTTGTGAGACAACGACTACAGGACCAATCAACTGATGGTCACGATCAATCGACTGATGGGCACGAAATCAGCTCGATGTAGGTTATAAATAGAGCTCGAGATGGAGGATTTCGCCAAGAGTTTTTAAGGAGATTTTGGAGGGGAATTGATGTTGCATTTCAGACCTTCAAGAGCAATCCAAAGCAAGCAACAAGCAAAAGTGATCAAAGTCATTTGTGTAAAGTTTTCTTTCGTATTGTCTTTGTATTTGCTTATACTTTTGTATTACATTGTAATTGCTTGTACGAGGTTTCTTCACCTCCGACTTGTGGTCAAGAAGGAGTTTGAGTAGTGTCGTGTGCATCTCACAAGCTCGTTGAGCTCACCCGTGCAGTAGGAACCCTAAGATTCTGAACCACGTATATTATCGTGTATTGTGTGTGTGCTTGTGTATTCACTTTTTTTACTATTATTCCGTTGTGCATTAACGAGTATTGTAGATGAGCACGCAACGAACAGACGATTTCCACCGTACACACGAATTGGGGCTATTCACCCCCCTCTAGCCGGCCATTGATCCTCCAACAGTTTGTTATACCACGTAACAAACTCGTGCGGGAGAGCACAACGAGAAGCATCTTTCCTTTTCTCTACCTGCGCCTTCCCTTGGGACCCCTATTTTCCCTAGTTACCTCTTTTCGCTTTTACCTCACCTCGGCCCTATCTCTAGAGTTGCTCCTATATATCTTATTCTCTCGATTGGCTCTCTTACATCATTTCAGTTATTTAAAACCGAGGTATATATGATGCAACTTGACCCGCCGAGTTGATATTTGACTTTGTTTCAAACATTAGGCATAGACACTTACAACTTACCTTACTTTCCCGAGTCATTTCCCTACTTAATCTCGACTCACTTCGTCGGGTTACTCATCCGACTTCTTTTTAACCATCAGACTCCCTCATCCTTCCTCGAGCTGTATACTCGTCAACTTGGTCTATTTTCCCAGGTCAGATCTAATTAGGCTAGGCCGCAAACCTTATGCTATACTCCTTCCCTCAAATTCCACCTTACCGATCGTGATTCCTTTCTCCAACTCTTAAGTCATATTATAGCAGTATCAAAAATAATCAAAAACTCATATTCTAATGTTGTACGATCATCATACACCTAACTTGTGGCTCTAATACCAATTGATGGATTGCAATCAGTTAATGAATCACGTTGCCACATACGAATTCACAAAAGAAAACTCAAGCGATCTGTCACAGGATCATGTATGCTAATCTTCAACAATCACGCGAGAAAATTATACGCAACGGAAAGAAATAAAACAGTAAATCAACACATGAGTTTAGTAACATTGTCATTGTTAAAAAAATTGAAGATCGGAAGCGAATTAGTCGCAGGACTTGATCTTCTGTAGGTACATGGGAGACGACTCCAAAAGCTCTCAATTCGATGGAGAAAATGAGAGAACTATGTGATCACTTCTCCTACGGGGGATCACACTCTACATATATAATGAGTCTAAACTTGTTAATAGTTCATCATGTTAACGAGAATGGATTAAAGATTTATATACATATGTATCCACATCTAATAATATAAATCTACGACGTAAGTCCAATTAGATCATTTTAATAGATTTGTTTGCATCTGCGATAGCAAAATCCATATGTCAATTGATTAAACATATTTGCTAACCACTCAACATGGAGATCAATCTTCTATATAAATTGCAATGAGAGAAATGCTAGCTAGGTTTTTAGTTGGTAAGTATAAAGGGATAACTTTTAAGTAGACAGGGATCAATTCTCGAAGAGGTCCTGACTTTGAGCTATCGACCAACTTCCTCATTTGCATTTGTCACTTATATTCCTGATTTATCTCTTTTATCGATGAGTCAACCGGAGAACCAGAGGCGATGTTGGATCTAGCAAGAATAATACATAGATACCTAAAAAAATGGTTGCACATCTAATCTTACGAGAGGCTAGGCAATGTTGCCATGGACATTCCCGTCTAAACCAAACCAAAATATTTTTCATAGCAGTTCAAGCAACAAATAATCGAATAATATATTGTAATCCTACAACAAACAAAGAAGTTGCATAAAAGGCATTAGAAATAATTACAGTGCAGAGAACTGATATTTTGCACGATTTACTTTGTGTATCCGTCTACAATGAGAAATGCACATTAACTAAGAATGCCTTTAGTACTTTTATAAGATTAATGAATAGAGTTTTAAAATTTTTCATAGGAAAATTATTGATGCTTCATTTTAGATGGCGTTTGGTTTGAATGCGGGAATAGGAATGAGAATGAGTTTGATAGTAAATTGGAATGGGAATGGGTTTAGCGATTCCAATGTTGTTGTTTGGTTTATAGATTGGAATGGGTATGATTGCCAATGTTGTTGTTTGGTTTGACAAAGGTTTGGGAATACAACTATAATAAATTATTCAACTTCTGCTTCTCCATATTTACTGTTCTAGAAGGCCTACTTTTGAACTGCCAAACCCACTTCATTAATGTTGGATTAGAAGCTTCATTAATGTGGCAAAATCAACAAATGTTTGGATCTGAGGAAGTAAACAATTTTCTTCCTTCTCAATTTTCAGAAAATCTCTAACAGCTGCTGAATCTCCGTGCGCTGCGTGCATCAGGATTCTGGCGAACAGGCAATCAGCAGCTCGATCGAAGGAGAAGAAGCTGAGGTACATCTCAGAATTGGAGCACAAGGTTCAAACTCTGCAAACTGAAGCGACTATCCTATCTGAGCAATTGAACTCGTTGCAGGTATGAGTTCATACTTCATATGATGTTATGTCGGATGAATTCTTCAATCGAATCATCTCCACCAGTTGCAAGTACAGCAGCTTGAACAGCAGATGAATAGACTTGAACAGCGTGGATAGGGCTGCCGCTACTTTGGTTCAGATCAGGCAGAGACACAGAAGAGTTGGCGTGAAAAGCAGACTGCCTTGAGGTAGAAGATCCTACTAATTTGAGGGAAAGAGCAGAAGGATCTGGTACATAGTCCATGCTGTCGCCAATGCTGAGTTTGGACATGCCGACAACCTCCTCAATGTTTAGTGCTTCCTTTGGGACAACCGGAATGGGTTTTACGATCTCATGAGAATCCCTCATTGCTTCCTCTTTCGGAACAACAGTCAAATTTGCAGTCCAAAATGGCAATTGCACTGGCAAAGCCGGTCCAGAATATTCAAAGGCCCTGGGCGAAACATAAAAATTAGGCCCTTTTAACAAACATATCTCATATCAAAAGTTTTTAACCAATTTGATAATTATAATATTTTATTTTTTATCTTCATCGACAAACACTATCTGGCATATACAAATACAAGTTTTTATTCTAAAAATTGAACAATCTTTCACAATAACAACATAGTGTTTGTGATAAGTAGTTCATTAGTACAGAAGCAAAACCATTTTCTCTATATTTTTCAAAAAAGGAAACAAGATTAGACAATTGTTTTACAGCAACATCAAGACGCATATCCTCTGACTGTAATTTTTTACTAACTATGTTAATTTTATGCAAAATATCATGTCAAATAACAAGACTTAATATAAATTCAAAACTTGAAAGTTCACCGGATGCTAAAGTTTCAGCATCTCTACTTAATTTATTGTCTTCACTTATTTCTGCTAATTTGAACAAAGCTTCTCTAATTTGAGAAGCTTGAGATAGTATTGCTTTGACTGTTTCAAAATGACTTTCCCATCTTGTAGTTGACAATGATTTTAAAGTTAATCCATCAATATATTCAAGCAAAATATTCCATCTTTTTGTTGACTTAGAAAACACAGTGTACATACATTGACATGCTCCAAAAAATGATTTTGCTTTAGCACAAGAATTTGCCATGTCACTAACAACTAAGTTAAGAGAATGAGAACCACATGGCATATAAAATGCTCTAGGATTAATATCAAGTAATCTCCTTTGCACACCTTGATTTTTGCCTTTCATATTAGATCCATTATCATAACCTTACCCTCTCACATTATCAATATCAAGTTCTAAAGATTGTAAAACAACTTGCAATTCATTGAAAAGACCTAAACCAGTTGTATCTTCTACATTTAAAAATTCTAAGAAGTACTCTTCTATTTTAATTGGAGTATCTGAAACATCTACACATCGTAATATAAGAGTCATTTGTTCTTTGTGACTTGCATCTGTTGTACAATCAAGAATTACTGAAAAATATTTTGCCTCTTTTACTTTTTTAATTATTGCATTCTTGACTTTAGAAGCTAAAATAGATATTAACTCATTTTGAATTTTATGACTGAGATAATGATAATGAATCTTTTTATCTTGAATGAGTCGAAAATGCTCTTGCATTATTGGATCAAAATCTGCAATCATTTCAAGTAGACCCAAAAAATTACCATTACCATCTTCATCAATTTTGTCATGTGAACCACAAAATGCTAAATTATGTGTAGCAAGACATTTGACAACAACAACTATTCTTAGCATAACGTGTTTCCAATGTTTTGTATCCTTTTTAATTTGTTCTTGTATTTCCTTATCAATTGTCAATGTTTTTTTTAATCTCATTTGTAGTTCAACAAAAGCTCTCAAATTAGTGAGGTGTTCAACACTATTTTCATGTTGTTTAAGCTTCTCATATAAATGTTTCCAGTCATTTACTCCTTCTCTTGCTAAATTACTTTTGGTGTGTATTACTTTAAACAACTTACAACAAATGCAAAATACTTTGTCCAACTCCTTTGAGTATACTAACCATTTTCAATCACGAGTGTCACCATTTGGTAACATTTGAACATAGTAAGTATGAGAAAAATGTCGAGATTCTTTATCTAAAGGAAACTTGAGAATATCTTCTCTTTTAGGACCACTTTCCACAAGTAAATCTCTCATTTTTGTATCAAGATTATCCCAAACTCTTGGATCAAATATGTTCAAATCATATATGGGTGTCAAACATTGATATTCGTTTGTATGCTCATCGCCACAACAATTCTCAATATCTTTAGTTTTGTCAATTTCAATTTCATCCAAATCATTAAAATATGTATTCTCTTCGTTCTCATATTCTACAAATTTCTCATTCTCATCACATTTGTTTCTCACAAATTCTTCATTTTCATCATTCTTGTTTTTAACAAAATCTTCATTTGCATTTGATTCATTAGTTAAAATTTGAACTAAACTTTCTGTTGTGTCATGTGATTCTTTACTAAAATATTTATTCAATGAACCTCTTAAGCTTTGGGCTATCTCTTCTTCTTTTTTCTTTTTTTGTCTTTTTTGATATCCAGAAAGTTGTTTCATGATGATAGATAATTATGAATAATAAGCAATAAGCAAAGAACAATAAAACCTGATATGGAGAATTTTTCTTTGATTCAAAATCCACTTATATAAGATCTTACACAGATATCCTGCAAGTTTATAAAAAAACACAACAATTCAATTGTCTAGTACTTTATTCGTGCAATTAAAGACACAAGCACATTAATTTTAGTATAAACTTCTACAAATCTTAATCTTGAAAAATATAAGTCAAGGATCAAGCTCTTGAAGTAAATTTAAAATAAAAGAGTACTTCTACAAATAAACTCTTAAGTCTCCTGATCTCCATTAGCTCCCAAATTTAAAAAGTATAAGTAACAAATTTTTTTTAAAAAAGCAAATCAAAAGTGGCACAATGATCTATTATTATTATAAAACACCCATTCATCTCATGCTTCTCAAAATTTCCCTTTTAAAAAAGGAATTTGTTTGGCACAAATCAACATGACATATGGATATGTAAGTTTACTCTTCTAAAACTATATTTATGGACAATGCAACCTAACTTTGAAATTATAACATTCTACCTTGCTAAGAGCCTAATGTCAATTCACTTATGTAACTGTAACTTAGGTTAAATCTCTCCCTTCTCGGCTTTTCCAGAATTTGCATAAGCCTACAATAAAGGGTTTTAACTTTGAAAATGAATGTATCATGCATGGCAATTGGTCAAAGGAACCAAATTATGGTATAATTCTTGTATTTCTCAGGATATTTGCTCTATGCCACACGGCAATTGCTGAGCCAAACAAGAAAGGGGATGGTTTTACTTATGAAGCAGAATCACCAGATGAAGGAGCTTTCCTAGTTGCAGCTAGAGAATTTGGCTTTGAATTTAGATCTATACAAAAGTATATATGTAAGAATACATCAATACAACAATACAAAATCACAGAGCAAATCACAGTCAACGAGTTTCATCTAACCCAAGCAAAGAAAACATGAAAAGGTCATCGACCGCCAGCTCCTTGAATCCTTCAATCTAACAAGATCCCCATGAATCCCAGAAGTAAATTTCAAAATTTGCAACTCGATTTCGACTTCAACGATCCAATCTTGCCCTCTAAAATCCCCCTCTCCCAAAAAAAAAATAGAAAAAAAAAACCCCAAAAAGGAGGAGAAGACGAACCTGAAAGAGAATCTGCATAGAAGGAGAAAATTTTAACTCACGTAGCACGGTAACAACCTAACAGGAGAAGTCTATCCGAGGCTCCGAGCGATTGAGCTGGGTAAGGCTGGATCTCGCGAAGCAGATTAGGAGAACTGGAGAAGGCGGGGCGAAGGTCGGAAGGCGAAAAGTCACGAAAAGTCGAGAAGAGGGATTAACGAATGAAAAGTCGCGGCTGCAAAATATATTTTGCAAGATTTATTTTTCATTTGGGCCCTCAGAAAATTTGAATTTTACTTAAAAATCTAAATGTAAAAATATCAGAAAATTTGGGCCCTGGGCGAGGGCCCCGGTTGCCCTGGCCCAGGGCCGGCTTTGTGCACTGGAATGAAAGCAGTGTAGATTGCAGGTATCATTGCTATAGAGTTTTGATCAGGATGGATGCTTTCTGTTACTTCTGGAACATATTTGGTTGCTGAAGCTTCCAAAAGATTAGCTCCTTGTTCGCTGGAATGCAAAGTTGCCAAGTGATTTGTGTTATCTGGTTCATTAGGAGGTGAATGAAGCCTCAAGTGTTCTTCATGGACTGGGATTCGCTCAATTGTTTTTCTGGTGTTAAAGTGGGCAAAAGCGAATAGACTTGAATGAACCCTTTCACTTTGCCACCAATACCTGCAACAAGATGAAACTGATCAGGGGCTCAGCTGACTTAAATGACATCTGTGTTGGCATGAATCTCATAATATATTTAGCTTATATTATCGTTAACTGAGCAAGTTGTTTAAAGATATGAAGTAAAACTTTGCTGACCAATGCCATAAAGTAAATTCTTTGCATTGTAATTGCAGATTTGGAACCATCATTTTACATAACGTTGGAGACTTTGCAATGCTTCTTGCAAGTCAGTTTTCCAGTAATACTGATCTCGCACATAAGTAGCAGCTACATGATAGACCTAGAAATTCAAGTTGTGGAACTTACTAACAAACCTTTTTTTCAGCCGTTCACATTTCAAGTAAAAAAATCAACACCATCTCAAAACTCCCAAAATTCAAAAATAGTCAAGATAGTTTCCACAAAATTCAAAAATTCCATCACAAAACTCGACACTGCAATCACAAAATAAAGCATAATAGTCATGTCCAATGTAGTTTTTACAAAATCTAGCAAGATTATCAATGTTATCAACATTGTTATCACAAAATTCAACATAAAAGTCATCTCCAAAGTAGTTTCCACAAAATTCAACACCATTATCTACATATTTGGGGAGGCGACGAGTAGGCTAACCACGTAATTTCTTCGCAACTCCGAAGGAAGATTGAACAGCACATCAATCTTGTCCCTATATGCAGTGAATATATTAGCTGCTTTAAATACATCACCACTAGGAAGGCCAAGGTTCATTAGCTCAGTAATCACTTCTTTCATTCTTTCTGAAGCTTTTTTCTCTCGCAAATTCTCTTCTGCCATGACATTTGCAATAGTTGCAAAATTCGCATTAAAACCATCCACAAAAGTGTGAAATCCAATGTTCATATCATGTAGTTGTGTCTCAATATCCAAGTGTGCTACTGTTGATTTTCTTTTCTTTGCAACTTTATCTCCAGTTGGCAATGGTTGTTTTCGTTTTGTAGCTGACTTTGTCACATCAGTGTTGTGTGAAGCAGTTGGGCTTGATTCTGATTCAAAATACACATTATTATCTTCTTCGTACTCATTTGAAGAATGATAGAATGCGCCTAGATTATCGCCACCACTATCATCATTTCGATCAACTTCCAAATTGCGAATAGCATCAACATACCCTTGAACAACAACGCCAGTAGCTCTATCCCTCCTATAGACTAATTCAAGTTGATTCAAATATGGAAATTTGAAATCCCACATTTCTTTTGCCTCTTTGTGAGTCTACGAAATAAAAAACACACATGATTAAAAAAACTTAAGGAAATATGAAATTAAATATTTGATAGAGTAAAAAATTTTAGACACAATATATAAAATTACCTGACAATAGCTATCAAACCATTGCTTTTCACATGCTATTTTTTTCTCCACATCATTCCATTGACATCCACTTTGCCTACACATGTCATTAATAATATGAAATCTTGTCTTTAACCATTTGATTTTTGACTCAATATAAGGTGTAACTTGTTTTGTAAGAGTAGGAATTTTGCTTAGCATTCTTCTATGCACCTCAGCCATGTAATTGCTTCTAAACCCACTATCTGTCTTCCATGAAGGATCACAAGCCATATCTTGAAGAGTTGCAATTAACACTTGGACCTCATGCTCTATCCAAAAGCATTTATTTCTCCCACGTCCTCGAACTCTTTGATCTTGCTCCATCTTAACATATGATCATGGTTATAAGAAATTGTAACATGTGATACAAAATTTATCAAGAATCAAAATTTATTCAATCATAAATAATATATATGCCAAAATAAAAAATTTCTAGAATAAATGAATAACAGTTAAGATAATAGAATAATCGTCTTCTTAAACATGACAAATAAGTTGAAACATTCATGGAATACAATAAGAACATCATTAGCATATCCCCTTGGCCCATAAATGGTCAAGGCTATAATCTTTCTCTCCAATGATTAAACATTTCAAGTGCCAGCGTATTTCTAAAGTTGCTCCATTCTTCTGTTGGGACAATACTTGTCACATATTCATCATCTTGAAAGTGGTCATCTTCATTTTCATCTTCTTCAAGTGGTTCCAACTCTTGAGGATCAAAACTCATTTAGAATGTAATGATGTTAACTTGAGTTTGTGTAAAAGGCAACATGCCAAAATAATGCGCACTTGAGTTTCAATTGGAAAAAATGAAGGGGAAGATAATATTTTCCATCATCCTTTTAGCAAGTCAAAGCATCTCTCAATCACATTTCTAGCCTTAGAATGTTTCATATTAAAATACTACTGGATTGTATGTGGTTGGTGGCCGTGAAACTCATTTAGATGGTATCGTTGGCCTCGAAAGGGAGCTAAAAATCCATCCGCATTACAATATCCAGAATCCACCAAATAGTAACAACCTTCAAGAATAAAAAAAAATATTTTGTATTAATTATAAGTTTGAATGAGGTTTAAATATTTAGTCGAAGACCAATTGTACCTTGAGGAACTTTAAGACCATTATGTTGGGAATTTGAGGCCGCTAGAGGGGGGGTGAATAGCGTAGATGCCCGTACGTAGATGGAAATCGTTCGCGTGCTTGTCTACAATTCGTGTTAGCGCAGCGGAATAATAATAATAAAAGCAATACACGAAATACAATCACACACGAACACGATGATATAACGTGGTTCGGAACCGTAACGGTTCCTACTCCACGGATCGGGCTCAAACGAGCCCTAGCGATGCCAAACACACACCACTATCAAATAACTCCTTCTCGACACAAGTCAGAGGTGGAGAAACCTCTTACAATAAGATTACAACAATAATCTAAATACAACAAGCAAATATAATAGGAAATACAATAAGAGAAGTAAAGAACACTTTACAAAAACTCTTTAGATCGCTTGCTTGTTGATCGCTTGAATCGTGGTTGAAGACCCTGATTTGCAGCAGCAAATCGCCTCAAAAACGTCCAAGAAATCGCTGCTAAAACCCTCCTTCCGAGCTGCCTTTATAACCTGCGTCGGGCTGGATTTCCGCCTATCGATTCGACCGCCATAAGTCACGATCGATGCCATCATTGTCGTGAGACAATGGATCGATCCACGCGAAAAACTCCAGCGGATCTCTTGGCGATCGATCGCCAACATTTGCGATGCCGATCGTTAACGCCCGTAGTCGACCGCCTGGGCGATTACGGAGCGTTCGTGATCGACACTCGGTCGCCGATCGCCAGAGATCGATCGCTCCCATGAGGAGCAATCGGCCGTCGAGCAATCCAGCTCTAACCAGCGCAATAACTCAAGTCGACTCACGGCAGTCGAACCGGCCATAATGCCAGTCGACTGCCAACCTCAAGAATGAGGTTTTAACCCAAGTATGGTGCCCCCATACTTGCTAGACCACCCTTAGCCTAGGCCTAAGCCTTCTAGCCACCTCCATCAGCCTCTCGGATCCCTCCAAGTCATCCATGACTTGTTCATCCATCGCGCTAGCTTCCAGGTGCTTCCATCGGCTATGTCATGCTAACGGTGTCTACACCGCCAAGGCACATTGGACTTACGCCGCCAAGACTCAAGCTTGGACTTTCCCTTGCCAACCCATGTTGGACTTTTCATGCCAAGACCCATGCTTGGACTTTCCTTGCCAACCAATGTTGGACTTTACATTGCCAAGACCCATGCTTGGACTTTTCCTTGCCAACCCATGTTGGACTTTTCCTTTGCCAACCCATGTTGGACTTTCCATTTGCCAAGACCCATGCTTGGACTTTCCCATAATCACATGGTCAACCCTAGTCAACCATCAAAGTCAATTATAACCTGGGTCGATTGTATAAACAATCTCCCCAACATATTAACCGACATTAATGTCAAACATCAATGTCAAACCACTTTGTCAAATCCCTTTGTCAAACATCAAAACATCACTCGAGTCAAACTCGAGTCTGGTCAATCGTGACCTGGGCCGATTGCACCAACAATCTCCCCCTTTTTGATGTTTGACAAAAACCAAACAAATCATCTGAGTTAGACCACTAACTCAAATCCCTTACCAATTATCCCAAATTGGTAAACACTCTCCAAATGTTCTCCCAAACATTCTCCCCCTTTTTGACTAACATCAAAAAGGTTATCTCTCCAAGGAGGTCAATGTCTCATGTCCCAATGAGATCTTACAATCTCCCCCTTGATTTAAAAATATCTAGGATGCCTACCATCTTCCTAGTGATAAGTCCCATATCACTCAAGAGAGGCAATCCTATTCACTCTCCCAATTTCCAAATTGGGTATCAAAAATCATCAATTTTCCCAATTGATGATACTTTCCCAATAACTTCTCCTTTTCAAGGAGAAAAACACATCCATCATCCCAAGATGGATACCTCCCCCTAAAGGCTTGCTCCCCCTTGACCATTGCACCAACAATGTCCTTGGGGAGTCCCTAAGCCAATAGGAACTCTAAACCATCAAAATTAAGGTTGGAAATTCAACATTGAACTTTCCACCATCTCAAATTGATACTTTGACCTAACACCTCTCCAAATCCATATCCAATGAATTTTCACCCTTCATAATACTTCCCAAAGCATATCCTAGGGTTAGGAGTGGTTAGGGACCTTTACCATGGCTGAAAATGGGCTAAACAACCTTGTTAACCCGAAATCAGACCTGGCAGTCGACTCGACAAGAATGTCGATTCGATTACATACATCGATCACGCCAATGTCGGTCACGATCGTAAATAATTTTCGAAATTCAAATTTATTAGAATCCAATTTGAAAATCATAACTAATTATACGTATATCGAAAAATCACGAAATTTGATACGTATAATACTTATGACCAAAACAATGGGTGAAAAATGTTTGAAAAATATTTTACCCATAAAATAGTGAGTTTGATACAAAATTCAAAACCATTGAAATTTTCAATGTTTTGGCCCTATTTTGTATCAACTTCATCAATGGTGATTGCTATCAAAAGATAGACTTCACCAAGGTTTTCTAAATTGATTTTAAAATGATTTCAAAACCTTATTTTGGATCATATTCCTTGGGCTCTAAGTACATGACTTGTACACAAGCTTTCCCAATGATCCATGATAAAATTAGATGAGTTTTGGTTCAACTAGATGCAAAAACTATGCACCTTGAACTCAACTCATATCCTAGCATCTCACATGTATCTAGGGTGTATAAGTACACATACATGTCAATTGGATGTGAGATGTGGGTTTTGTTCTCCCTAAACTAGGGTTTCATGCATTTTTCTAAGGCAACTCTATTTGATTCCCTTATAAATGGGACTCCAAGTCATGTCATAGTCCTTAAATCAATTTTAATCAAATTAGATGCATAAAAATGATCATGGCATAATGATAGCAAAATAAATCATGGCCAATGATCATGATGTCATGGCATATGATAAAATCTAAAAACACATGACATTTAAAACTTAATTCTAAGCATGATCATGACATTTAAATGATAAAAGTAAACATGATGTCATGTCATGGCATATGGCAAACAAATCATGGCATATAAAATATATAGGTATAATAATACCTAAATTTTAATATTAATTGTCATTTGATATAATTAAATATATTTTGCCATATTATCACTAATCTCCCTAGTGTGCCAAAAACCCAAAATGACACACTAAAAAACCTCTAATCCTAAATTGTGCCAATTCGATCATTTTATCAATACTCATAATTAATACTGGCACATCCTAAAAACTTTTAGGATTCAAATCAAACCACATTCCCAAGGTAGCCATAACCTTGAAAATGACCTAAAATGCCACCTTTGCCATGGTTGAGTTAACTACCCATCCAATCAAGGTTGGCACACCCTAAACCCATCTAGCGTGAATCAATCACGCTCTTAGGAACCCAAAATCTATTTGAGCTCCTAGGGTTAATTAGGTATTCCCTAGGGATAACCTCCCTAGATACCTTTCTAATGACCCTCCTAGGCTTGTCAGCCTTGGTCATTTGGGTCTTACCTAGGTTGACTCTAGGGGTGACTCCCCTTGCAACCTTCTTAGTGGCCACCCTAGGTTTCCTAGAAACCCTAGCCACTAGACACACCCTTTGGTCAACTCTAGGGATGACTTCCCTATTGACCTTGGTCTTCCTAGACCTAGTTAGTGTTCCATAATCTAATGGAACACTATGATAAGCTACCTTAGGCTTAGGTTTGTGACCCAAACTTTGCTTGCCCTTGGTTGACTTTTGACTCTTAGGTCCTTGGTGTTGACTTTGACTTTTGGACCTTGACTTTTGATCATTTGACCCTTTAAATTGATTTTGTATAATTTTAAGGGTCTTCTCCAATTTCTCAAACCTTGACCTCAAGACTTGGTTCTCTAATTCTAATTGCCCGATTTTAGAATTTTGATTTAGACCATGGGCATGGGACTTTCTAGGCATATGCCTAGTCCATTTAGGGTTAATACCTAGGTGCTCTTGCACCTTTCTAATGGTCTCCCTAGGTAAAATTGGTCTAGTGTTATTTGACCTAGGTTTATCCTTAGATGAATTATTTTTAGGGACATTAGTCCCAAATTTCTTCCTATTATCTAAGTGAATATTTTTAGCTCCTAAGCAATATTCATTCCTATTAGCATGCTTTTCATAAATTGCAAGAGAATTAAAATTATTTCTAGCATGCTTTTGCCTATTAAATCTAGAAGGTGCATTATTGAAATATACCTTAGGGTTTGCCTTGGAGGCTCCCCCTACATATGATGCTCCTTCTTGCCCCTTCTTCTTCCCCCTAGGGCATTGACTCCGATAATGCCCCTTCGAATTGCACTTGAAGCATATGATGTGCTCCTTGCCTTTAGGTGTTGGGGAACCGGCATCCTTGACTTTTGGTGCCGGTGGAGCCTTCTTAACCCGTTTAGGACACTTACTCTTGTAGTGTCCTTGCTCCCTACACTCAAAGCATATAATATGAATTTTATTATTATTTGAAATGCTCGAGTTACCTAGGTCCGTGGTAGGTGCCGGAGTTGAATTTTGAGCTTCCTCATCTTGACCGGATGTTGAAGGCACTTCTTGAGGTTGCCCCGGTGTAGATGGTCTCTCCCCCTCAATCACGGAGGTGGATGCTTCTCCCACCTCTTCTATTTTCTCTTCCGATCCGAAAGTTGACTCCTCACTTTCTTCCGATTCCTCACTTTCACTTGAGGATGAGCTCTCTTCTTCATCCTCCTTGTCTTCTTGGATTGAATGAGGTTCTTCATGAAATTTCGCCAAAATGTTCCATACCTCTTTGGCGTCTTTACAATCCACATAGTCACCTAGGCTACACAAGATGTCATTAGGTACTAAATCAAATATAAATTTGATTACCTTCTTATTTTTCTCGAATTGCCGGAGTTGCTCCTCACTCCATTTCTTCTTCTTGAGAAACCCTCCCTTTGGTCCCTTAGGATACTCAAATCCTTCCATCAAGGCGGACCATTCCTCAAGGTCTCTCATCATCAAAAACTCTTCAATTCTCGCCTTCCAAGAATTGAAACCTTCTCGTCCATAGAATGAATAAGGGACCGGTGTGTTGATGTCCCATCCTAATTGATCTTGGACTTCCATCTTTTACCCTCTAGCGTCTTGCTCCCGGTTGTTAATCCGTTGAAGAGCCACCAGGCTCTGATACCACTTGTTGGGAATTTGAGGCCGCTAGAGGGGGGGTGAATAGCGTAGATGACCGTACGTAGATGGAAATCGTTCGCGTGCTTGTCTACAATTCGTGTTAGCGCAGCGAAATAATAATAATAAAAGCAATACACGAAATACAATCACACACGAACACGATGATATAACATGGTTCGGAACCGTAACGGTTCCTACTCCACGGATCGGACTCAAACGAGCCCTAGCGATGCCAAACACACACCACTATCAAATAACTCCTTCTCGACACAAGTCGGAGGTGGAGAAACCTCTTACAATAAGATTACAACAATAATCTAAATACAACAAGCAAATATAATAGGAAATACAACAAGAGAAGTAAAGAACACTTTACAAAAACTCTTTAGATCGCTTGCTTGTTGATCGCTTGAATCGTGGTTAAAGACCCGATTTGCGACAAATCGCCTCAACGTCCAAGAAATCGCAAAAACCCTCCTTCCGAGCGCCTTTATAACTGCGTCGACGGATTTCCGCCTATCGATCGACTACCATAAGTCACCCGGTCGGTGATGCCACGCTGTCGTGAGACAACGGATCGATCCAGGAAAAACTCCAGCGGATCTCTTGGCGATCGGCGCCAACATTTGCGATCGGCCCGCCCGCGTAATCGTATCGATCGGCTCACGGGCGTTCGTGATCAACACTCGTGGCGGTCATTGCGCCAAACCATCGATCATTGCTCCCATGAGCGATAATCGGCTCTAACAGGTCGAACTCAAGTCTGAGGTTTTAACCCAAGTATGGTGCCCCCATACTTGCTAGACCACCCTTAGCCTAGGCCTAAGCCTTCTAGCCACCTCCATCAGCCTCACGCCTCTCGGATCCCTCCAAGTCATCCATGACTTGTTCATCCATCGCGCTAGCTTCCAGGTGCTTCCATCGGCTATGTCATGCTAACGGTGTCTACACCGCCAAGGCACATTGGACTTACGCCGCCAAGACTCCGCTTGGACTTTACGCCGCCAATATCAAACCCTTGGACTTCTCAAATGCCAAGACTCAAGCTTGGACTTTCCCTTGCCAACCCATGTTGGACTTTTCATGTCAAGACCCATGCTTGGACTTTCCTTGCCAACCAATGTTGGACTTTACATTGCCAAGACCCATGCTTGGACTTTTCCTTGCCAACCCATGTTGGACTTTTCCTTTGCCAACCCATGTTGGACTTTCCATTTGCCAAGACCCATGCTTGGACTTTCCCATAATCACATGGTCAACCCTAGTCAACCATCAAAGTCAATTATAACCTGGGTCGATTGTATAAACAATCTCCCCAACATATTAACCGACATTAATGTCAAACATCAATGCCAAACCACTTTGTCAAATCCCTTTGTCAAACATCAAAACATCACTCGAGTCAAACTCGAGTCTGGTCAATCGTGACCTGGGCCGATTGCACCAACACATTAGGCCTCATTATAGCATCTCTGAGCACACGACCATCATGTGCAGAACCCTCCCATCCAGGTAAAACATATATAAACTGCATGTTCGGACAACAAACACCCAATATATTTGAAGCTATATTTCGTTTCCTAGTGCGATATCGGGGTTTTTGATCAGAAGGAGGTGTGACTTTGATTAATGTACCATCTAAAGCACCTAAACAATCCTGCAATTTAAAAAATTTAGAAAAATAATAAATAAGGTGTTTTTTTCCAATAAATTATAATTTCAAGAAATACAAATGCAAAGTACCTTGAAACACCGCCAACGATCATCTTGACAATCTTCAGTAATAGAAACTGATTTTTTAAGCAAAATGGAATGCAATTTCAAGATTGCTAGAAGGCAACTATTAAAATGATGACTGATAGTTTCTCCACTTCGTAAAAATAATAGACTCATTGACCTATTTTTTTTGTGGTGAACCAAAACGTACACAAAAATAGCAACTACTTCTTGTAGAGACATATTTTTGGTGTCTTTTAAATCTCCAATATCTCTTACCATCTCACATAATATTCCAAAAGTGCGTCTATCCATTCGAAGCTCACTAATACAAACAGTATCAGATTCTTCAGTGAGTCTAAACACCCAAAGTATTCTCTCAAGCCTTTTCTCTTCTTTGGTTTTAAGTGGAGGTCTCATAATATGCAAATGTAGCAACAACAATTGGTATCACATAACATATACAACACTGAACACGTTCACCATTGATGCAATAATACGAATATTTCTCAATATTTTGCGTCTTCTACTAGTAGTAGGAGTACGTGCAATTATCTTCTACATGACAATAAAGAGATATTAACATAACGTATTAAATGTCGAATAAGTGGTCAATAAATTTGTATAAATTATATTCCATGTATCATGAATCAAAGAGAAAAGAAGCATGCTTAAGATAGACTAATCCTTCGATGACAAAACTAAACAGATAGGAAATGCACTAAGCAAAAAAAAAGAGAAGCATATGGTGTTATAGATGGAAAAAGAAGTATACTTAAGACATATGAAAGTGGATTTTATCTCAATGAAATAACACTATTATCGAAAAATAGTTTTGTAACCAATGACATTGATAGGAACATGGACAATATATTTCACGATTAGATTAGCATCAAATATAGTACTTAGGTTATAGAAAAAACCATGAACGATTCCAGTTGATCCAAATTGTTTAGCAATCAAATGAAGGCAGAAGCTATAAATCTGAGCATAGTTCACATATGCAAAATAATTATCCTTGGAACTACAATGAGATATTTTCCTGAACCTAGCACCCCAAACAGATAAATAAAAAAAATTATGGCACAATCTTCCTGAACCTTTATCCTCTATCTAGCTATAGCTATCCAGTTTATCCTCTATCCTTGAAACTACAATGAGATATTATCCTTGGAACCTATTGATTCATGGTTATTCTACACAATATCAAACGAAATCAAACCATACAAATATGAAATACAGTATGTCTTCTAATATGAGTGAATGGAAATTTACCTGTGCTCGACTCGAGTCTAGAAATGAGCAGATTCTAGGTTTCCGTTGTCGAAGACGTTAGCTTCGGAAATCCTATTGGCCAGATGAGTTGATTCGATGCTCAATTGGTTGCCGACGAAGCCCACTGCAACGATGTCTTCAAGGGGAGGAGAGGATGAAGGCTGCGAGAAACGGCGATGGAGGCGGACGAAGCGAGAAGGGCGATGGAGGCGGACAAACGGCGACGAGAAGCAACGAACGACGACGAGAAGCTACGATGGAGGCGGACGAATGGCGACGAAAAGGCTGATGGAGGCGGAATGACGCGAAAGGAAGGCTGGGCGAGGCGATGGGAGGCGGACAAGCGGCGGCGAAGGAGAACGATGAAGCAGCGATAGGCGGGCAAGACAGAGAGAAGAAGCGTGAAGGCGGATGCCTGCGACAAGAAAGGGGTAGGCCGCAAATGAGGAGCGAGAATGATTTGAGAAACACATGCCGTTCCTATTCGGATTTCGTTGATTCCAAATCATCCGGGAATAATTCCAAACTTTTTATTCCTAAACCCATTAACCAAACATCCTTTTTTATTCCCATTCCTATTCTTTCATTCCAAACCTGCAAATCAAACGGCACCTTAATGATATTCTGATTTGTAACGCGACACACGATGATCATCGCATGAAGCATATTCCTACAAACTAGAAAAGCACCTTGTCTTGGACACCTTAAAATTAGAAGGCTCTATGTCAATCTGAAAAAATATTTTTTCCTACAACTTCGAGTTCTTTTCCTTAGGGGTATCATCTCCACATAAGGTATTTCAACCGATCAGAAAAAATTAAGATAATTCAAGAATGACCCAAGCCGTGAACCTTTCAAAGGATTCATGCTCTTGAACACTCTTCTAAAAATTCCTCTAAAAACTTTTTGCTGACTCCTTTAGTGGATTTCAAATTGCTAAGAAATTTGAGAGTCATGCATAATTTTAATATCAGTCGAATTTTCAATATCAACGACTTACTGTTCTATGGGAGAATATTAAAAAAAAAAATTTTGTTCATCGATTTGTTTATAAGTCCTACCGTGTCAATTCCCACACTCGTGCACTACTTTCTCATCATATTAAGAGCATCATAGGAACATATATAAAACACTTTTAGAGATTTTGATGATATGTAAATAATTGAAGATGAATTTCAAAATCTCTCCCCAAGTTTATAGAAGAAATTGAGCAATCTATTCGAATTTAAAATTATTCAAATATAATTCTATAATTTTATATTTATCAAGGGATGCACTCATTCCTTTTTTATCCCTCCCGTCAAACATGAATATCAAACTGGTCGAAAAAAATGGTGCTGAGAATTATATTCCTAGGAATACAGTGGTCCTGAGATTTAAATCCCCAAGAACACAGTGGTTCTGAGATTTAAATTTCCAACGTACATCTGATATCAATTCGCTTAGAAAAAGATAGTCTTTGAAATTATATTTAGAACAGCGATGGTCTTTGGGATTTAAATTCTCAGCACCACGTACAATATCAACTAGTCGAAAAAAAAGATTGTACAGGAAATTATATTCGCAGGAATACAATGAGTCTGAAATTTAAATTTTCAGTACCATGTATAATATCAATCTCAGTATTAATTACATATTTATTTAGCGAAAAGATAAAAAAGAAATGAAGTATATATTTTGATAAATAAAAATATATTTAGACAATTTCAAATTCAAAATACGCCTTTGATAAATTATCGAACCTATTATGCTATATTAGCATACTTATTTTCTGAATTCATTTTTCCATTCAGTCAAATTTTCTTCGATCGGACAAAATAACACGATTAAAAATTCTCTGAGTCATTCATTTTTATAATTAATTAGAATTTTAAAAATTATTTATTTATTTTAAAAAAAAGTCTATTAATTTTTTTTATTAAAAACATTAAAAATTTATATTATTGTATAAAGGAAATATATTATATTCTTAAATTATAAAAGAAAAATTAAGATTTCATATATTACTCCCGTTAATATAATTTATATAATTTTCTTTTGAATCAATATTATTATTATTATTTTAATTTGAGTTGGCTAGTCACTAGTCAGCCTAAACCAGAAGACTCCGGTTCGCCTTCCGTCCTGGATGTTCAGGAAGGTTCCAGAACTCGGAAGAAACCCTTGCAGCTTCATAAGCATACCAGACCGCTTGAAGGCAACAATCAATCGTACGCTTTTCCCGATCGCCTCCAGAGCGGTTCTCTCTCTCCATGGCTGACGCCGCCAAAGCCGAGGGCAACAAGGCCTTTTCCGCCGGCCGCTTCGACGACGCCATCCGCCACTTTTCCACGGCCATCGAGCTCTCTCCCGACAATCACATCCTCTACTCCAACCGCTCGGCTGCCTACGCCTCCCTGCAGCGCTACGATGCCGCACTCGCCGACGCACGCAAGACCGTCGAGATCAAGCCTGATTGGGCCAAGGGATATAGCCGCCTCGGCGCAGCACACCTCGGAATCGGTGACGTCGACCAGGCCGTCGCCGCGTACGAGAAGGGCCTCGAGCTCGATCCTGCCAGCGAGGCCCTAAAATCCGGCCTTGCCGATGCGCGCGCCGCCATGGCCAAGCCCAGGGGCCCTCCTCCGCAAGGAGCGTCCCCCTTCGCCAATATCTTCCAGGGGCCTGAGCTTTGGACGAAGCTGACGGCGGATCCGACCACCAGGGGTTACCTCCAGCAGCCGGATTTTCTCAATATGATCCGCGACATCCAAAGGAATCCTAACAGCCTCAACATGTACCTCTCTGATCCGAGGATGATGCAAGTGATAGGGGTTCTTCTCAACGTGAAGATGAGGGAGCCCTCGGATGAGATGGCGAGTGAGGCTTCTGAGTCAGAACAAGTGAAATCCCATTCGGAGCCAGCAAAGAAGGCCCCAGAGCCGGAGCCGGAGCAGCAATCCGAGCCCATGGAGGTATCAGTGGAGGAGAAGGAAACTAAG
Organism: Wurfbainia villosa; assembly: GCA_025175895.1. Classification (NCBI taxonomy): domain Eukaryota; kingdom Viridiplantae; phylum Streptophyta; class Magnoliopsida; order Zingiberales; family Zingiberaceae; genus Wurfbainia; species Wurfbainia villosa. The sequence continues at coordinate 9,167,440 of CM045997.1, forward strand.
CAGATAAAGGCTGAGGCACAAAAGGCGAAGGAAGCAGGGAATGCAGCTTACAAGAAAAAGGACTTTGAGACGGCAATTCAACACTACACTCGTGCAATGGAGCTTGACGACAGCGACATTTCCTACCTCACTAACAGAGCTGCAGTCTACTTGGAGATGGGAAAGGTGATACCTCTGGCATCGTATTTGCTTGATTAATTCTTTCTGGTAAAACAATGAAAAATCCTTTCTTATCAAATATAATTAGGTCAACCTAGTCCTTTCTTGGCATGCTTTGCATTGTCATTAGACTATAATTCTTAAATAGGAAATAGAATTTATATCATAAGAATTATGAATCCCGTGACCCCAAGTGTCCTTCTCACACACAATCAATGACTTCGATCTGACAATTCTCAAGGTATGTGAGAAAAAAAATGGAATTAAAGAGAAAATATCACTTGGCATCTTGTTGGTAGATTTCAGGTAGCCAAGTTCTCTAACAGAAGCTTTTTTGGTTATTTATTTAAAATGATTTGTCCTGTTGTTCCAAATATTCGCCAAAGAAGTTCCAAAAAATTGGAGAATCCAATGCATTAAGAGGCACATGGCAGGGCAGTGAAGACGCTCAATACTAGAACAAGTTGTTGGGTTCATCGTTGAATGATAATCTGATGCATATTTCAAAACATATACAATGACAATCTACTATTAATGTGCTTATGTTGTATAATAATGATCCTTCTAGTAGCTACTCCTAATGGGTAGGAGCAAGCAGCAAGCAACATTCTATTTAGTTGGGTTTTATGACAGAAACGTATGTTGTGCAAACATTTGATACTTTGTCCTTGATGCCAAAACCTGGATTACTCATAGCAATCAATACATTTTGCCTGCTCCAGCTTCTTCTAAAATGGGCAGGGAGCTTTGCTGCCCTGCTGGCTTCAACAATACCTAAGTTATGGTATAAACTACAACTCGGTGCACGAAGCTCCCGCCACGTGGGGGTACCGGAGAAGAAATCCATTGTACGCAGCCTTACCTTGCTTTTTTACAAGAGGCTGTTTCCAGGATTTGAATCTGTGACCTCTTGGTCACAAGGCAACAACCTTATCGTTGTGCCAAGGCTCCCTTCTACCTAAGTTATGGTATAGTAAAAAAAATTTCTCCTTCCCCAAAATGAAACTTTTAGCGGATGCTTTTCTTTTTATAAGAAAGAAAAGTGTTGTTAAGGCATTGAAGAATGTTGTTAGACATGGCTCTGAGTGGAACGTAGGAGTGTTAGATTCTCTGTCTTCCATATATTCAGTTTACAACTAATTATTATGATCCTTTATTCAAGAGGCCCATTATAGCAAGTTTTCACTTTTATGGAAAAATTTCCCATCTTTGGATCAATTATATCACTAAATTGGTTGTGCAATAGGATTTATGTCTGTAAATTGGTTGTGCATGGACATCTGTTTTTTGTTATTGTAATATTGTTTCATCTAAGGGGGAGTCATGATGCAATGGTAAAGTTGCTACCGTATGACCTAGAAGTTACGGGTTCGAATCACGGCAACAGTTTCTTGCAATGTAAGGAAAAATTGTATACAATAGATCCTTCCTCGAGACTCCACAACGGCGGGAGTTTAGTACACCGGACTATCCTTTTTTAGCATTGTTTCATCTGTTCGTGGTTTCTAATTGATAAATCGGCCATAATATGGGCTTAAGATTTCACAATTATGTGCAGAATTGACACAAAGTAAAGTATTGGGATACAAAATCTCATTACTTCTACAGCCAACATAGTGGTGTAAAGCTTCTTATAGTTAATTGGTCTTTATCTTGTTGGCCTTTGACCTAACAATCAAATTTCACTTCAAGATGAATATTGCAATTGTATATGATATTTAGTTATCCTATGATAATTGTTACTGTTTTCCTTACTTATTTCTCTACTTTTTTTTTTTTGGCTTAATAAGTAGGCTATAAGTGGTAGTATGTTCTATAATCATGTACCTTGGAAATTGTCTTATGAGGTGATGTCAATAACGTTCAACTACCCATGATTTTATCGTTTATCAACTAGAGTGTGTCACAATAGGTGAGCAGTCTTAAAAACCCATCATGGAACACACTTGGCTAGTGGGTTTTCTTGGATAGTGTTGTCTACGAATTCCATTTCGTTCCTGTTTCAGGCCACCAATCACTATATCGAATTTTTGTAAATTCTGCTTGATCAAGTTTTTGACTTGGGATCCAGTGTGCTAACTTTTTTGTCTTTGTTTTGCAGTATGAAGAATGCATAAAGGACTGTGACAAAGCTGTTGAGCGTGGAAGAGAGCTTCATTCTGACTTCAAAATGATAGCAAGAGCATTGACTAGGAAAGGGACAGCTCTTACAAAGCTTGCCAAAAATTCTAAAGACTATGAACCAGCTATTGAAACTTTCCAGAAAGCCCTAACCGAACACAGGAACCCTGATACTTTGAAAAAACTAAATGATGCGGAGAGGGAAAAGAAAGAATTGGAGCAACAAGAATACTTCAATCCTGAAATAGCAGATGAGGAGCGCGAAAAAGGTTCTATCGTGTTTTGTTTCATTTTGGGGATTATTCTATTGTTACAAATGCTCTCATTACTAAATTTTGTCATGCTCAGATGCTACCATCTCCCATCATCTTTCTTTTAATATATATTTGAATTGACATGCGATTATTAATGATTTGACAAAAGAATCATTTTCATATGTTTATCTCTGCTTGTCTTCATTGTTCTATGCTATCATTGTCAATACCATTTTGCCTTAAAGTCCATTTCTTCGCCAAGAGTGACACTGATATGACTTTTACTCTGGCCAGGCAATGAGCTTTTCAAACAGCAAAAGTATCCAGAAGCAATGAAACATTATACTGAAGCTATAAAAAGGAACCCAGAGGATCCAAAGGTATTTTCCTAGTCAGCTTGCTTAGTTGACGTGTGAGCTTGTGCAGACATCAGAAACACTCACTTGCTAGTACCAATTTTGTTATCTCTGCCACTCAGTAAACTGGACTAGGTTATTTAGAATCTGGTTTTCTATTCAACAAGTCATTTGATCTCTGCTTTAGATAAAACCTCATATACCATAAAAATTATATTTACATTTGCAAAATCATCATCATAATTTATTAATGCACATTTTAATATTTATTTATTTATATTTCACGTGTTTTGACTTTTGATTTGTATGAACGATTTTACCTTTTATGTTCCCGCATACTGCATATGCGGCTGTCCGTATGTTCCCGCATACTGCATATGCGACTGTCCGTATGTTCTTTTCTAAAAAAAATTTGGTCGAGATTTTTGTTTCTATTTCGATCAAATTAGCATAATAGCATTAACTGATTATTAATTTTATTAAATTTTTGTCGTCATATCTGCTCCAAGAAAATCACCAAAGATTTACAGCAATTGATGTTCAATTAGAAACATCCATTGGCTTTGCAATATATTTCTTAATTCTCTGCATATATGTTGTTGGCGTTCGACTCTGCAGGTTTACAGCAATAGGGCGGCATGCTATACCAAGCTGGGTGCTTTGCCGGAAGGTCTTAAAGATGCAGAGAAGTGCATTGAGCTGGATCCATCCTTTTCTAAAGGATACACCAGGAAAGGTGCGATCCAATTCTTCATGAAAGAATATGACAAAGCATTAGAGACATATCAGGAGGGCTTGAAACATGACTCGAACAATCAGGAGTTGTTGGACGGAGTGAGGAGGTAAATTAGCTTTTCCCCCCCAAAATGCAAGTTTTTTACTCACCACGAGCTCATGTCTTCTCCTAAGGTATCAAATATCTATTCTCTGATTTCAGGTGCGTTGAACAAATCAATAAAACCAACAGAGGAGACATAAGTCCAGAGGAATTGAAAGAGAGACAGGTGTGTTAATGCAGTGACGCTTTTCCTTTGTCTTCTCTCTTTGGGATGTGTTTACTGAGCTTGATTTTGTTTGCAGGCAAAGGCCATGCAGGACCCGGAGATACAAAATATTCTAACAGATCCTGTTATGCGACAGGTATGTTTAGTTACTCTTCTTATCGACTTCGGACTCAATTCAGTTCCATGTCTAATCGTGTTTTTTTTTTTTGGTAACTTTCTTATGAAGGTGTTGATTGATCTCCAAGAGAGCCCTAAAGCTGCACAGGATCATCTCAAGAACCCTCAAGTGATGCACAAGATACAGAAACTTGTGACCGCTGGAATCGTTCAAATGAGATAGAAAGTGACGCATGGGAGTTTTTGGTCATTGGCATTTCAGCTGTGAACATAACATATTACGATTGCTTTATGATTCCTCCTCCGAACTTATTGCCTCAGTTAAGCCTTTGTTATAGTTTTTTGTTAACTCAGTTTCGTCATTATTTTTAGCTGGACAATTAAAAATGCTTCGATGATTGGAACTATTTACCTTCGTTTTCAATGAAAATTTTCTGTTGTGGAAAGTTTGGTTTTCACTGTCAGAATATTTCCACCAGTGAACGTTACACTTTGACCGACGCTAAGCAATCTTGGTTTTAGTTTTTGTCGATCGGCGTTTCACAACCAAGTGATATATAACTTTTTTACCATTGCTGTTTGAGAAATGAGTAGTGGACTGCTGAAAGGGAGAGGGGGAAAAAAGGCAAAAAATCAGAAGGCCCTTTTAGATTTAACCAAAAAGAGAGTTACTTTTTTTATAAAAAGGTAACAGTGTTTTTATTTTTTTTTTATTTAAAAATAATTCTTAGTTTTTTTTATTAGCACTCAATATTTGATGCTACTAATTTTTTTTGTAAAAAGATAATAGGTATTCTATTTTGAGAAGTTAAATTCTTTATCATTCGAGTTTGTCTAAATCTTTTTAAAATTTAAAATTGATTTTGTCTTTGTTAGTGAGATATTGTTCTATTTTACTATTACATCGTATCTTTAGAAATAAATTTTGATTCATGTTCGAATGAGAGATAAATTGAGAAGTATTCGTGTGGATAATTTTAATTTTTTTAGTTTATTATTTTATTTAAAGAAAAATTTTATAAATAAATTGAATCGTAAAAATTTAAAAATTAAATTGAATGTACCGTAGGTAGTAATCCAAGGGAAATAAAAATAAAAATTCTAAAATTTGGAGTATTATTTTATTCAAATTAAAAAAACAGTCTAGTGTGCGGACTAAAAGAAAGGCTAAATTATATTAGATTAATTGTATATAATTTTATTTTTTATTGTAAAAGGATATTTTACTAACTTAAACTTTTATTATAAAGTAATGTCATAATAATTATAATATAAATTAAAATTATTTTCATTTGCTAGTGTAGCAGTGTAACTATTTTAGTTGATTGAGTCGGTTTATTTTTAACATATATAACGATAATTAATTTGTGGCTGTTATACATTTTAATAGGTATATCGTAGCTATTATAATAGTGCTAACAGTGCCACAATAAAAGTATATTTGAGATGAAAAATATGATGAATTATTATTACTTTTTTATTTTTGAAATGTATTCTTTCAATAAAAAAAAAGACAGTAAAATGCCCTTCTTTATTTTTATACCATTAAAAATTATATATAATAATAATAATTACCACGTGGAACACGCCTTCGATCATCCACATGGATGTGTTGGTACAATCGATTCAGGTCACGATTGATCAAATTCAAATTTGACTCGAGCAGTGTTTTAATGTTGATGTTTTGATATTTGACAATGAGTTGATCATTATTTGACAATGAGTTGATCATTATTTGACAATGAGTTGACCATTATTTGACAATGAATTGACTATATAGTTGACATGGGATTGATCATATGATGGAGAAGTCCAAGTGGAACACTTGGCCAAGCATGAGTCTTGACAATGGTAAAGTCCAAGTCTTGATTATTTGGTATGAAAAGTCCAAACATGGATTTGGGCAAAGGAAAGTCCAAACTTGAGTCTTGACAATTAGAAAGTCCAACATGGATTGACAAAGAAAGTCCAAGGGCGTAATATTGACCATGTAAGTCCAAGTGTATAGTTTTGGCAGTGAAAGTTTAAGTCATGGATACTTGACATTTGAGAAGTTCAAATGTTGATATTGGCAGCGTAAAGTCCAAGGGTGGAGTCTTGACAGCATAAGTCCAATGGTTTGGTAGCGTAAAGTCCAAGCGGTAGTTTTGGCAGCGCAAGTCCAAATGTGTCTTGACAGTGTAGATCACGTTACCATGGCAATAGCCGATAGAAACACTTGAAGGCTAGTGTATGGATGAACAAGTCATGGATGACTTGGAGGGATTCAATAGGCGTGAAGTTGATGAAGGTAACTAGAAGGCTTAGGTCTAAGCTAAGGGTGATCTAGCAAGTATGAGGGCATCATACTTAGGGTTAAACCTCATGTTTGAGGTTTGTCAGTCGACTAGGATTATGGACCAGTCGACTGGTCAAGTATTTTGACACTTGGTAGCCGAGTTGACTCTGTGCAGTCGATTGGGATTATGACCAGTCGATTGTTAGAAGTCGACTGGCGTTCGACTACGACAAAATGACCTTGGCAGTCGACTGCCATGGATGGGCAGTCGATTGCAATGGAGGGAAGTCAATTGATGGTTGAAGTCGCGGGTATAAAATATTTCCAAGTCGACTGCTAAGTAAGGGCAGTCGACTGATGGGTGAGATCAGTCGATTGCTAGGTATTTGTTGGAACCTTTCCGACATAGATTAAGTCGTTGTCTCACAACGGCTACAGGAACAGTCGACTGATGGTCGCGAACAATAGACTGCTAAGCGAAATCTAGCTCGAGTTGCAGCTTTAAAAGGAGCTCGTGGAGAAGCATTTTGGTATAGTTTTTTAGACGATTTGGAGGGGATTTGCTGTTGTAATCCTGACCTTTAAGGCTCTTCTCAAGCAACCAAAAGTAAGCATTCAAAGTCTTTTTTGTAAAGTATTTTTCTTTACTTATATTGCATTCCATCTTTGTATTTTCTTATAATTCATTGTATTACTTTTGTAATCGCTTGTAAGAGGTTTTTCCACCTCCGATGTGTCACCGAGAATGAGTGTTATTGATTAGTGGTGGTGTATGCATCACTAGAGCTCATTCGAGCTCAATCCGTGGAGTATGAACCCTAAGGTTCCGAACCACGTTATATCGTTTGTCTTTGTATTATATGTTTGTATATTTTGTTTATGTTTTATTATTATTTTCACCGCACATATTAATAAGAATTGTAGACAAGCATGCAAGCACGAATGAATCCCGTCAAACGACAAGAACGTGTCATTCACTCCCTCTAGCGCTCACTGAAGATCCTACAATTGGTATCAGAGCTAGGAGCTTTTTTACGGATTAACAATCGGGAACAAAAGCACTAGAGGATGGAGTTGCCAAAAGACGGACTTGGATGGGACGTCAACACTCCAATCTCGTACGTATTCTATGGACGAGAAGGCTTCAATCAATGGAAGGGAATGATTGAAGATTTCATGATGATGATGGACATTGAAGATTGGTCCGCTTTGATGAAAGGATTTGAATATCCAAAAGAGCTAAAGAGAGGATTCCTCAAGATGAAGAAATGGATCGAAGAACAACTCCAAAAGTTCGAGAAAAATAAAAAGGTAATAAAATTTTTAAGTGATTTAATTCCTAACGATGTTTTTGTCCAAGTTAGGTGAATATAAGGATGCAAAAGAATTTTGGAGCGAATTGGTCAAGCTCCATGAAGAACCATCCATGACTCAAGTAGAAAGAGAACCCGAAGAAGAAGCAAGCTTATCCTCACAAGAAAGTGAGGATTCGGAAGTTGATAGGGAATTAACATCCGGATCGGAAGAGGTAAAAGAGGTAAAAGAAGCCTCCACCTCTAGGATTGAGGGGAAGAGATTAGGTCATCTTCAATACCGAAGCCAACTCAAGAGGAACCATCTACCTCCGGTCGAGAAAATGAAGAAGCTCACAATTCCACCACCACCCTTGGTAACTCAAGCATGTTAATTATAAATAAAAATCATATCATGTGTTTTGAGTGTAAGAAAGTAGGATATTACAAGAGTAAATGTCCTAAAAGAATTAAGAAAAGTCAAACGACACCAAAATTTCAAGAAAAGACCAATGAAGTCGAAGACCCAATTAGGAAGAGCAAGGAGCACGTTATGTGTTTCAAGTGCCAACAACGGAGCCATTATAGGAGTCAATGCTCTAGGGGAGGAAGAAGGTTCAAGAAGGAGCTTCACATGTAGGGGGAGTTTTAAAAGCAAACCCTAAGGTATATTTCAATAATGCACATTCGAATTTTAATGTCAAAAAGCATGCTGGAATAATGTTAATAATCTTGCTATTTTTCATAAGGAGCATGCTAGAAATAATAAATTTTATTGCTTAGGGATTAAACATATCAATTTTAGAACTGAGAAATTTATGACTAATAACCCTAGAAAAATCCTACCTAGGGAAACTATTAGGAAGATAAAAGATCATTTAGGCATTAACCCTAAGAAGAATAGACATATGCCTAAAATGAAGAACCATGCTCATAGAATAGATGAAAAATAAAAAATTTGACAATTAAAGTTAGAGAACCAAACCTTGAGGTCAAGGCTTGAGAAATTTGAAAAGACCCTTAAAAAGATGCAAGTCAAATTCAAGGGTCTAATGATCAAAGACTAAGACCTAGGAAACAAGAATCATCCAAGGGCAAGAAAGGTTTGAGTTACAAATCTAAGCCCAATAAGACCTATCATAATGTTTCATTTGATTATGAAACTCAACCAAGTCTAGAAGAGCAAAGGTTACTAGGGAAGTTATCCCTAAGGGTAACCAATGTGTGTGTCTAGTGGCTAAGGTTTTAAGGAAACCTAGGGAAGTCACTAAGAAGGTTACAAGGGGAGTCACCCCTAGAGTTAACTTAGGCAAGACCACAATGACCAAGGCTTCTAAGCCTAGAAGGGTCATTAGGAGGGAATCTAGGGAAGTTATTCCTAAGGAATACCTAGTAAATCCAAGGAGCTCCAATAGATATTGGGTTCCTAGGAGTGTGATCGATTCACGCTAAATGAGTTAGGATGTGTCAACCTTGATTGGATGGGTAGTTAATCCAACCATAGCAAAGTTAACACTTTAGGACATTTTCAAGGTTATGTGATACCTTGGAAATGAAGTTTAATTTTATATCCTAAATGATTTTAGGATGTGTCAATATAATTTATGAAAGTTGAAAAATCAATCAAATTGACACAAACTATGTTTAGAGGTCATAGTGTGTCATTTTGAATTTTTGGCACACTTGGGAGATAAGTAGTAATATGACAAATGAACCTAATTCTAACAAATGACATTTAATACTAAAACTTAGGTATTTTTATACCTTCACATTTTATTTGTCATGACTTATTTGTCATATGTCATGTCATGACATCATATTTCATTTTATCATTTAATATGTAATGATAATACTTAGGTTTAAGGTTATGTCATGTATATTTAGATTTAATCATATATCATGACATCATGATTTTTGACACATGCTTATTTATGTTATCATTTATGCCATGATTATTCATGCATTAATTAAAATTGATTTAAGAACTATGACATGATTTGAAGTCCCATGTATAAGGAAATCTAATAGAGTTGTCTTAGAAAATACATGAGGCCTTAGATTAGGATGAACAAAATCCACATCTCACATCAAATTGACATGTGTGTGTATTGATACATCATAGACACATGTGAGATGCTAGAAAATGAGTTAAGTTCAAGGTGCATAGTTTTTACATCTAAATGAACTCAAACTCATCTTATACCATTGATGAATCATGAGGAAAACTTATGTACAAGTTATGTGCATTAATCCTATAGACCATGGTTCAATATAAAGTTTTTAAAAATATTTTAAAATCAATTTGAAAAACCTTGGCGAAGTATATTTTTTGATAGTAATCACCATTGTAGAAGTTAATACAAAGTAGCTCAAAAAATTGAAGTTATCAATGGTTTTGAATTTTGTATCAATCTCATTATTTTATGAGTATTTTATTTTCTAAATATTTTCACCCATAATGTTTGACATAAGTATTATACATATGAAATTTCATGATTTTTCGTATTATGTATAATTACTTATGATTTTTCAAAAATCGTTTCTGAAACTGAATTTATGCATTTGCAAAAATCAGTCGACTGCCGCTTAGGGCAGTCGACTGCTAACTGACAAAGTCAACTGTCATCACTGATTTCGGATAAACAAGGATGTTTAGCCCATGTTTCAGCTATATTAGGCTATCCTAACTGCTCATAATCCTAGGATATGCTTTGGAAAACATTGGAAACGGTGAAAATCCATTGGATATGGATTAGGAGAGTTGTTTAGGGTGATGTATCAATTTTAAGGTGTGTGAAAGTTCAAGTTTGAACTTTTGTCTGTAATTTTGATGGTTTAGTGTTCCTATAGGTTTAAGGACTCTCCAAGGACATTGTTGGTGCAATGGTCAGGGAGAGCAAGTCTTTAGGGGAGGTTATCCATCATGGGATGATGGATGTGTTCTTTCTCATGAGGGGGAGAATTTCGAAAATTGGGAGAGAATGAGGATTGCCTCTCTTTAGTGATATGAGACTTATCACTAAGATGAGTGAATGCATCGTAGATATTTTTGGACCAATGGGGAGATTGTAAGATCTCATTGGGATATGAGATATTGACACCCTTGGGAAGAGCCTTTTTGATGTATGTCAAAAAGAGGGAGAATTAAGAGAAAATATAATTCCCAATTTGGATAATTGGGAGGTTTGAATTGAGTTAATGTTCTAACTCAAAGGTATTTGGTTTTTGTCAAACATAAAAAAGGGGGAGATTGTTGGTGCAATCGACCAAGTCACGATTGACCAGACTCGAGTTTGACTCGAACAGTGTTTTGATGTTTGACAATGAGTTGACCATTATTTGACAATGGGTTGACTATATGGTTGACATGAGATTGATCATATGATGGAGAAGTCCAAATGGGACACTTGACATAGAAAATCCAAGCATGAGTCTTGGCAATGGTAAAGTTTAAGTCTTGAGTACTTAACATGGAAAGTCCAAGCATGGGTCTTGGCAAGGGAAAGTCTAAGCTTAAGTCTTGGTAATTGAAAAGTCCAACATAGATTGACAAGGAAAGTCCAAGAGTATAGTATTGGCCACGTAAGTCCAAGTGTATAGTCTTGGCGGTGAAAGTCTAAGTCATACGTACTTGGCATTTGAGAAGTCCAAGGGTTGATATTGACAGCGTAAAGTCCAAGGGTGGAGTCTTGGCAGCATAAGTCTAATGGTTTGACAGCGTAAAGTCCAAGCGGTAGTCTTGGCAATGTAAGCTCAAATGTGTCTTGGCAGTGTAGACCACGTTAGCATAACAATAGTCGATGGAAGCATCTGAAGGCTAGCATATGGATGAACAAGTCATGGATGGCTTGGAGGGATCCAATAGGCGTGAGGCTGATAGAGGTGGCTAGAAGACTTATGTCTAGGCTAAGGGTGGTCTAGCAAGTATGAGGACATCATACTTGGGGCTAAACCTCATGTTTGAGGTTTGTCAGTCGACTGAGATTATGGACCAGTCGACTGATCAAGTGTTTTAACACTTGGCAGTCGAGTTGACTCTGTGCAGTCGACTGGGATTATGATCAGTCGACTGATGTTCGATTGTGGCAAAATGTCCTTGACGGTCAATTGCCCTGGATGGACAGTCGATTGATGGTTGAAGTCGCGGGCACAGAATATTTCCGAGTCGACTGCTGAGTAAGGGCAGTCGACTAGAGGCTATGCGCAGTCGATTGATGGGTGAGATCAGTCGACTGATGGGTGAGATCAATCGACTGCTAGGTATCCGTTAGAATCTTTCCGACGTGGATTAAGTCATTGTCTCACAATGACTACAAGAGCAGTCGACTGATGGTCGCAAACAGTCGATTGATGGTCGCAAATAGTCGACTGTTAGGTGGAATCCAACTCGAATTGCAGCTTTAAAAGGAGCTTGAGGAGGAGGATTTTGGTATGATTTTTTAAGGCGATTTGGAGGGGATTTGTTGCTACAATTCAGACCTTTAAGGCTCTTCTCAAGCAACTAAAAGCAAACATTCAAAGTCTTATTGTAAAGTATTTTTCTTTACTTGTATTGCATTTCATCTTTGTATTTGCTTGTAATTCATTGTATTACTTTTGTAATCGCTTGTAAGAGGCTTCTCCATCTCCAGTGTGTCACCGAGAAGGAGTGTTATTGATTAGTGGTGGTGTATGCATCACTAGAGCTCATTCGTGCTCAATACGTGGAGTAAGAACTCTAAGGTTCTAAACCACGTTATATCGCTTGTCTTTGTATTTTGTGTTTGTATATTTTATTTATGCTTCATTATTATTTCTGCTGCGCATATTAACAAGAATTGTAGACAAGCACGCAAGCACGAACGAATTCCGTCAAATGACGAGAACATGTCATTCACCCTCCTCTAGTGCTCACCGAAGATCCTACAAGATGTACACAGAAAACACTCTTATATATATATATATATATATATATATATACACACACACACACACACAGTTAGGTTTTGCTGGGCGCGCATGGTGCACGCCCAACATGCGCGAGCGAGAGGGAGTGAACAGTATTTTCACTGTTCACGTGAACAATGAAAATACTATTCACTCACACATGCACAAGCTGGGCGCACATATATATATAGTATTGTATATCTCCTCCACCATCCATGTCACCTCCTCACGCTCTTTCATTGTGCCAACGAAGAGTTCTCAATGACGATTCTCAAGGAATTGTAGGGTCGATGGTGGCCAGCTAGAGGGGAGTGAATAGCCCTCAATCGTCGTATGACGAAATTTGATCGTTCTTCTTGCATCACTTGTCTATGATTATCGTTAGCGCAGCGGAATAACAATAATAATGAAAATACTAACAACAATGCAAGCACACGACAAAACACAAGATATACATGGTTCGGAACCGAATGGTTCCTACTCCATGGGCAAGCTCACTGAGCTCTAGTTATGCGCACGACACTAACTAAACCACTCCTCGATAACACGTCGGAGGTGGAGAAATCTCGTACAAGCTATTACAACAAGTAATATGAAATACAAACAAGAATACAAATACAATACAAAGAACACTTTTCACCGATTGCTTTTGATCGCTTGTTTGTTGCTTGCTTTGGTTGGCTCTTGAAGGTCTGGAATGCAACAGCAATTCCCCTCCAATGTCACCCTTAAAGTCTTGGTGAAATCCTCCCTCTTGAGCTCCATTTATAACCTGCATCAAGATGATTTCTCCCCCATCAGTCGACTGGTACTGTAGTCGTTGTCACACAATGGTCAAATCCACGTCGGTCAAGTTTCAACGGATCACTCATCAGTCGACTGATGATACCCATCAGTCGACTGATGATACCCATCACGATCAGTAACACCATCACCGAGTCCGGCGCGAGCACTGACCGAAACCATTCTGCGTGGTCGAAAACACCCCGATCGATCGATCGATCTCCTCATCACCAATCGATGGTGTTATCGATCGTCATCCTCTGTAGTCGATCGATCACCAGACTCGCTCACCGAACCTGTCGACGAGTCGACCGATCGACACCTATGGTCCGACCGATGTCGGGTAAAACCTCAAACACCAAGTTGTTTGAGCATCCGACACTCAGTCTTAGCCACTTGGCCAAGTACACCTCATCCCTCATGGAGTTCCCCACCGAAGCTCTCTTCCCTCGGCCTACGTCCCTCGGATGCGCCAAGCGCACGACTTCGCAACGTCATCCTTCGCGTCTCTTGCCCTCGAAGTATGCTTCCCTTTGGCCTCACTCCATTCGCTCCCCGTCCGACGATCCCTCGGATGCACCAAGCGCACGACTTCGCAATGTCATCATTCACCGACTCAAGGACCCCGAGCCTAGTGAACTTACCAAGTCCTCAAGACTTCCCACATGCACCAAGCGCACGACTTCACAATGCATTTCTCACCAAGCACCAAGCGCACGACTTCGCAATGCTTTGGACTTTCCCACACCAAGTCGTATGCTTGGATTTTTCATGTCAACTCCATGTTGGACTTGCCCATGACAATCCCATGTCATGAGTTTTGTCTATCATCAAAATACTGCTCGAGTCAAACTGGGTCGATTGCACCAACAATCTCCCCCTTTTTGATGATTGACAAAACTATCATCTCAAGTCTACCAATTCTCCCATATTGTCAATTCTCACATCCTAATGAGAATTCCAATGAACCCTACTTGGTAACTTCTCCCCCTTTTTGACATTACATCAAAAAGGTCTAAAAGAGTTTCAATGTCTCATATCCCAACGAGATCTTACAATCTTCCCCTTTGCATGCCCTCGATCTTTCAAGTGATCCCATATCACTTAAGAGAGGCAACCCAAATTTTCCTCCCATGAGGAAATACACATCCATCTTCCCATGATGGATACCTCCCCCTAGAGGCTTCCTCCCCCTTGACCATTGCACCAACAATGTCCTTGGAAAGTCCCTAAGCCAATAGGAACATTAGCCAATCAAAATTAAGGCAAAGTTCAACAATGAACTCTCATCCACCTTAAAATTGATACTCTCCCTAAACACTTCTCTTAATCCATATCCAATGGATTTCCACCCTTTCTAATGCTCTCTCAAGCATGTCCTAGGGTTAGGAGTGGTTAGGGGACCAAAACACAGCTGAACATGGGCCTAACCACCAAGGTTTACCCGAAATCATCCTGTGCCAGTCGACTCTCTCAGCTACCAGTCGATTGGACTTGTCCTCAGTCGACTGTCATTCATGGCAGTCGACTGATAACTGCATTCTACAGGTTTCAGAATTAAATTCTGAAATACATAAGTAAATATACGTAAATTAAAAAATCTTGAAAATTCATACGTATAATACTTATCATAAACACTATGGGTGAAAAATATTTGAAAATTATTTTACCCACAAATTAATGAGATTGACACAAAGTTCAAAAGTTTAGAAAAGCTTCAATAATGAGCCCTCTTTGTATCATCTCATTCAATGGTGATTGCTATCAAAAGATAGACTTCACCAAGATTTTTTAAAATATTTTCAAAATATTTTTGAAACATTTAATTCATTTTTCCTAAACATCTCACTTGTATCTAGATGTGTAAAACACATACAAGACAATTAATCTAGTGAAATGTGGGTTTTTATTCTTTAATAGTCTCATGCATATTTTTAGGCAATATTATTTGATTCTTATCAAATCATGTCATAGTCCTTAATTTCATTTTATTTTATGCATGATATGATTATGGTATATATATATATATATATATATATATATATATATATATATATATATATATATATATATATATATATATATATATATATATATATATATATATATATATATATATATATGTATGTGATATAACTAAGTATGTGCCAAAATCATTTGTACAACAAGGCAATTTAATCATTTTTCAATTTCTCAAAGCATATTGACACATCCTAATGTGTCAACTCACAATGGCTAGGTTAACTATCCATCCACTTAGGGTTGACACACCCTAACCCATATAGCGTGAATCGATCACGCTTCTAGGAACCCAATACCTATTGGAGCTCATTGGGTTAATAAGGTATTCACTAGGGATAACTTCCCTAGATACTTTCCTAATGACCCTTTTAGGCTTTAAAGTCATAGTCTTTTTGGTCTTTCCTAGGTCAACTCTAGAGGTGACTCCTCCTTTGACCTTCCTAGTGACTTTCTTAGATTTTCTTGAGTCCTTAGCCACTAAGCAAACACCATGGCTAGACTTAGGGATAACTTCTCTATTAGCCTTGGTTTTTCTAGACCTAAAAATTGTTCTATAATTAAATGGAACATTATGATATGTCTTCTTGGGCTTAGGTTTGTGACCCAAACCTTCCTTGCCCTTAGACCGTTTTTGAACCGTAGGTCTTGACTTTTGGGCCTTATACCCCATAATTGTGTTTGTCATAATTTTGAGGGTCT
The DNA here is from genome assembly GCA_025175895.1 of Wurfbainia villosa. Classification (NCBI taxonomy): domain Eukaryota; kingdom Viridiplantae; phylum Streptophyta; class Magnoliopsida; order Zingiberales; family Zingiberaceae; genus Wurfbainia; species Wurfbainia villosa. The sequence goes on from CM045997.1 coordinate 9,183,451, forward strand.
TTTCCAATTTTTCTAGTCTTGACCTCAAGGCTCGATTCTCCACCTCTAATCTTTCCAATTTTGATTTATCATTGGATTTTTGGGAATTATTTTTCTTTTTAGACATATGCCTAGATTTCTTGGGGTTAATGTCCAAGTTTTCTTCAATTCTCCTAATTGACTCCCTAGGCAAGATTGATCTAGTATTATTGGTCCTAGGTTTGTCCTTAGATAAACTACCATGTTTGACACTTTACAATAAACCTTATTATTTCTACTAGCATGCTTTTCATTAATAATTGCAAGAGAACTAAAATAGTTTTTAGCATGCTTTTTAACTTTAGGAATTGAAGGTGCATAATTTAAATATACCTTAGGGTTAGCTTTAGAAGCTCCCCCTACATGAGATACACCTTCTTTCCCTTTCTTCCTCCCCTAGGGCATTGACTTCGGTAGTGCCCTCTTTGGTTGTATTTGAAGCACACAATGTGCTCTTTGCTCTTAATTGTGGGGACTCCGGCATTTTTGACTTTTGGTGCCGGTTGAACCTTCTCCTTAGCCAAATTAGGGCATTTACTCTTGTAATGCCCTTTCTCTCTACACTCAAAGCATATTATATTATCTTTATTTAAAATCAAAATACTTGAGTTACCTAGGGAGGTGGTGGAAGCCTCTTGATCACATCTTCCGGAGGTAGATGCTTCGTTTTGACTTTGCTCCGGAATGGAAACTCTTTCCTCCCCCTCAATGCTAGAAGTGGAGGTCTCCACCAAATCATCAATATCTTCAAATGTGGTGGGTGCTTCTTCCTCGGCAATCTCCTCTACTTGTGTCGGTTGAGAATTTTCTTAGAATTTCATTACCTTATTCCATAGCTCCCTTGCATCCCTATAGTCACCCAATCTAGACCAAATAGTATTAGGTAACAAATCACTAAGTAATTTTATTACCTCGAGATTTATCTTGAAGTCCTTGATTTGGTCTTGGGTCCACCTTGACTTCTCAATGAGCTTGTTTTCTCTATCCCTAAGCATTTTAAAATCATTTTCTATGATTAACATGAAATCGAAATTGGTTTCAAAATATACCTCTATCCTTTTCTTCCACCAAGAAAAGTTTCCATCATATTTCGGTGGATGGATGTTGCCGGGCATTTTGTAGTGCTTGTGTCGGTGGTTAGTCCTCGACAAGCGCCTTGGCTCTGATACCACTTGTAGGGTCGATGGTGGCCGACTAGAGGGGGGTGAATAGCCTTCAATCATCGTACGACGGAATTCGATCGTTCTTCTTGCGTCGCTTGTCTACGATTATTGTTAGCGCAACGGAATAACAATAATAATGAAAATACTAACAACAATGCAAGCACACGACAAAACACAAGATATACGTAGTTCGGAACCGAATGATTCCTACTCCATGGGCGAGCTCACCAAGCTCTAGTTATGCGCACGACACTAACTAAACCACTCATTCTCGACAACATGTCGGAGGTGGAGAAACCTCGTACAAGCTATTACAACAAGTAATATGAAATACAAACAAGAATACAAATACAATACAAAAAACACTTTTCATCGATTGCTTTTGATCGCTTGTTTGTTGCTTGCTTTGGTTGGCTCTTGAAGGTCTGGAATGCAACAACAATTCCCCTCCAATGTCACCCTTAAAGTCTTGGCAAAATCCTTCCTCTTGAGCTCCATTTATAACCTGCATCAAGATGATTTCGCTTCCATCAGTCGACTGATCGTGACCATCAGTTGACTGGTACTGTAGCCGTTGTCTCACAACGGCCAGCTCCACATCGATCAAGTTCCAACGGATCATTATCACCGATCGATGATACCCATCACCGATCAGAACACCATCACCGAAGCCGGGCGCAAGCACTCGACCGAAACCATTCTGTGGTCAAAAAACACCGATCACCGATCGATGGTGTTATCCGATCGGTTATCTCTAATGACCGATCGTACCTGACCGTGTTCAATCGAACACCAGTCGAACCCAAGTCGACTTAGAGCAGTCGACTGACACCTATGTCAGTCGACTGATGTCGAGTAAAATCTCAAACACCAAGTTGTTTGAGCATCCGACACTCAGTCTTAGCCACTTGGCCAAGTCCACCTCATCCCTCATGGAGTTCCCCACCGAAGGTCTCTTCCCTCGGCCTACGTCCCTCGGATGTGCCAAGCGCACGGCTTCGCAATGTCATCCTTCGTGTCTCTTGCCCTCGAAGTATGCTTCCCTTGGGCCTCACTCCATTCGCTCTCCGTCCGACGGTCCCTCGGATGCACCATGCGCACGGCTTCGCAATCTCATCTTTCACCGACTCAAGGACCCTGAACCTAGTGAACTTACCAAGTCCTCAAGACTTTCCACATGCACCAAGCGCACGACTTCGCAATGCATTTCTCACCAAGCACCAAGCGCACGGCTTCGCAATACTTTGGACTTTCCCACACCAAGCCCCATGCTTGGATTTTCCATGCCAACTCCATATTGGATTTTCCCATGACAATCTCATGTCATGAGTTTTGTCTATCATCAAAATACTGTTCAAGTCAAACTCGAGTCAACCCGGGCCGATTGCACCAGGTAAAAATTGAGTCGGTGAAGGGTCTCAATGACGATTCTCAAGAAATGACCGGTAATAATTGAAAATTAGAATCTATTTAATGTTAAAATATGTTTGCCTTGGGCGAGGGTCTAATAGCTCTCTCGAAAGTCGGCTTGGTTGTCACATAACTATGTCTTTTAGTCATGTAGGCTGACACATATAAGGGGCATATGACGTATCAATATCCCTTCTTTCTATATATATAGGGTTGTGATATGTTGGACGTACACAGTGTACGCTCAACACGAGCGACTGAGATGAACAGTGATTTTTACAATTCGCGTGAACAGTGAAATCACTGTTCCCATCAGTCTTAGTCACTCAAGCTGGGTGCACACTATGCGCACCCAACGTATCATTTGCTTATATATAAAAGTAAAAAAAAGTAAGAAAAATTGAAATTGAGAAACTAAAGGAAAAAATTTGAAAGGTGTGGCAAACGTGCACAAATGCACAGGTCGCATATATATATTTATGATCACATGGACACCTGCCCATGCATGTCGGCGTGCGCATCGACCATGCCAGGTGGGTGTCTGCCCTCATGCTTGCATGTCGTGCACGAGCAGACGTCTACGTGATATATATATATATATTTTATGCTGCGCGATTTGTGCACGACAGTGTCTCAGTCGTCGAATCAAAATCGCGATTGTACAGTGACAGAGAACACACAGTATTTTTTCCGTGTGATTTTCATCGTTGTCACTGTCGATTCACCGTCGGCCGACCGGATTTCGATCGTCAACCGACCGACATCGAAGTTCGATCGATTTCCGATCAAATTACAATCGAATCAGAGTCGAAATTCGGCCTTCCATCGACGAGATCTATGGTATCAACGTGCGATTACTGTGCGTCACCACAGTAGAGCAATGAAACGGTTTATATCACCGCCAGTGCCTCTCCATTCTCTAAGTCACTATTCATGGCTATGTGAAGATTCGATCTGGCCTTTCAAAATATTGCCTCGTCGCCCACTCCGCTGTTCCAGACAACCTCAACATGGCCGATCCCGCCGACATAGCCGCTGCCACCACCCTAGTCAGTGACGAGGTGGATCCATCCCAGAGGGAGGACGACGAGCACGACTCCAAAGAGGCGGTCCTCCTCCGTTACTTTCTCCAAGAATGGGAGCTGGTGAAGTCCATCCTCGACAGCATAGTCGACAACGGGGGCATCACTTCTCCGGCCGATGTTCACAAGATCCGATCCATTGTAGGTTTCCTTCGCTCTTCTATCGCATCTCAATTTGATTATTTCCACAAATCTTTGATTTACCGCTGAGCAAAATCTGTCTTTTTTTTTTTTTTTGCCCTCTTAATTGACTGCGCAGATGGACAAATACCAAGAACAGGGCCAGCTTATAGAACCCTTCCTGGAAAGAATAATTTTGCCTATTATGTCGATAGTTCGCTTCCAGGCGACGCAACTTAGGGTCTCACCGGAGGGAGCTATGGAGATTATCAAGCCCCTGTGCATTATAATATACTCGCTCGTTACAGTGTGCGGCTACAAGAGCGTTGTTAAGTTCTTCCCGCACCAAGTTTCAGATCTTGAACTTGCGGTCGATCTTCTGGCGACATGCCACCAAGCTACTTCTGTGACATCATTGCGGCAGGAAAGTACGGGCGAGATGGAGACCAAGTGCGTCGTTCTCCTGTGGCTTTACATACTCGTGTTGATTCCTTTTGATATCCTGTCAGTTGATACACAGGCAGTGAATAAGAGTTACTTGGATGAACCCGAACCCTCACCATTAGTCAAAAAAATATTGGAGATTTCCAAGGATTACCTTTCAAGTGCTGGTCCTATGCGTAAAATGGCTGGTTTGTTGCTTGCGCGGCTTTTAACCCGTCCTGATATGACAAATGCTTTTAATAGGTTCGTATGAATGGTGCAAGATCCTGATATGTTCCTGTTTATTGGCAAAGAGTTTTACATTAAGACGTTTTCAAATTCTATTTCATTGTTTTTGTGCTTATGGTTATGCTCTTTTCAGTGACAAATGCATTTAATAGGTTCGTATGGATGGTGCAAAATAGTGATATGTTCATGTTTATTAGCAGAGTTTTACATTAAGCCGTTTTCAAAATATATTTCATTGTTTTTGTGCTTGTGGTTATGCTCTTTTCTATTAGCAAAGAGTTTTACATTAAGCCGTTTTCAAAATATATTTTATTGTTTTTGTGCTTATGGTTATGTTCTTTTCAGTGACTTTTTGGATCCCTTGTTTTCATTAGCTCGAAATGTCAAAAGGAATCCCTTAGTGCCATGGCTGTTGGACTTGCTTATTTAATCTATCATGTCTGCATGCTTACCAGCATTTGCTTCAGCATCCTGATCATAATATTGTTATGTTAAGCCCAGCTATTTGTGATCAGCTACATATATCTTATCCCTCTTTTGAACTCAATACAGAGCTATATCATTATATAACTCTTAAGTTCTGATTATGTTAATTAGAATTTTTTTATTTTCTTTTATTCCTCACACTTAATAAATTCAACTTATTCAACTATAGAATCTCCTATTTGCATATATCTTATCCCTTTTTTGAAGACAATACAAAGTTATGCCATTATATAACTCTAAGTTCTGATTATGTTAATTAGGATTTTTTCCCCTTTATTCCTCACTTAATCAATTCACCTATAGAATCTATAGTTACATATATCTTATCCCTGTTTTGAACTCAATACAAAGTTATATGATTATATAACTCTAAGTTCTGATTATGTTAACTAGAAATTTTTTGATTTTCCTTTATTCCTCACACTTTAATCAATTCAACTTATTCAACTATAGGACCTACTAGTCATCTTCAGACATGTTCATACCATCATAACCCATTTTCTCTCATTATCATTTATTGGAGCTACTAACCTGTTCTTTAACCAAAGTTCTTCTAGATATACCTCACTAAGTTGTCTTATTGTCTTAATATGTTAATCATTCTTGGTGGGCCGAATGGTCCTAATAGAAGAGCTAGGGCTGGCAAGACAGGGCGAGGAGATTAAATAGGGGAGGGGAGGGAGTGGGAGAGTATCATGTGGACTGAGCTAACTAGGGGAGTTGGACGAGCTGACCAAACTATGTTGATCAAAGGGGCCAAAAGAATATTACTTATATAGAGATTTTAATATTGTGGAGGTTATCCCTTGTCTATTTCTTGCAATTTCTATACATCAAAAATAGGAATGAGAATGAACCATCTATTCCGGTCCTTAAACCAAACTAAAGAATACATATTGCTATTGTATTTCTTGTTTATCCCACTCCCTAGGAATCACTATTTCATTTCCTATTGATTCCATTCCACGAACCTTATGCAACATAATTTTCTTTTCTTTTTTGAGGTGTTAAATTATTCTTATGACACCCTCCCCTTAGTTCCCTTTAGTTGGAGCCATGTGCGCTAGATGGTTCTTGCCTCGTGCAAGCACCATATTAAACTATTTAAATGAACAAGTTGAAGTGCTGATGGGTTAGATATGAATGCTTTTGAAATATATTTTCCCTGAATTTGTCCGCTATCTCTTACAGAGAACTGGATTTACATGGTGCATTCAATAACTTTGGGAATTCAAAAAGTCCTACCAATTAACTTGAAAAAAAAATTCCATTAATATGTCATTTAAATACCATTTCATAGGGAACAAGTATAGGAGTGGTACTTTCTGACAGTTCCTCTGCTCTTCGGGTATAAAATTATTTGAATTTGGGCATGGAGATGTCACTCGAATTTTCAGTTATAATTCTCATTGAATGTGATGGACATTAAATGAAAAATCCGATGATGATTGAATTTGATTTTGCTGATGTCTATCCTTGAAGCTAAGGAGATACTAGTTTAAAGAGTTGCTTTGTAGCTTTGCCCTCTTGCATAATTTGATAACTGATTGCAAAGGAACAATTAAAGCAGTTTGGGAATTTGAACACCACCACCTTGAAGCTGAAGGTAGGAAGCCAATAAGGATTACATAAGAGACCAAACGAGGACTCTAGTACCCAGAAAATATAGTTTAAGTTAAACATTTATTTCAGATACAGTTGCCCTTCCTTTAAGTTCATCCTTACAACAATATAAAATATAAATAACGTCAATCAATACATTTGCTATTAATAGATATCATGGTCAATTTCATCTATTTAGATTGGTAAATGGATGAGTATGCACCATATCCTTGCGTCAACAGGTTGTAGTAGTGATTTGGACCTGCTGAATTTTGCAAACAAGCATGAGAAGTTCAAAAAAGTTCTTATATGGTTATGCCGAACATTAAGCTTTTTCTATCGACATAAGATCTTCTGACCAGAAGCATTTTCAATTTTATCAACTGATGGGACCCTCTCTCTCTCTCTCTTGATACAAAATTGAGTTTGCGATTTCTTATAATTTTTGAAATGTGAATAATTTTTTTAATCTAGGTTTGTTCTCTAAAATGTTATATATTCAATAGCTAGTACCTAATTGAATTATTTAAGATTTTTTAACTTTTCTTTTAATAAGTTAATTTCCTTCTCTGCTAATAATGTATCCTTACATCTCTATTGATCATCTATCAGGTTTACTGAGTGGGCTCATGAAGTCTTGTTATCTGTCACAGAAGATGTTTTGGACCACTTTAAACTACTTGGATTTGCTGAAGTCCTTTCCTCCATTTTCAAGGTTTTTTTTGTAGATTTCTTCTTGTGAAATTCTTTAGCATTAAATTTTTAGTTTCTAAATTTGAGTTGGATTTTAAAATACCAAGGTATTTTTATCCGCCTGGGGCTATAAATGAATTGACCGTTCATGAACAAGTTTGATGTTCAATTCAATAAAATTTATTTATGTTTGTTCAATAGTCCAAAAAAAAAAAAAACTTGAACACTTGGTTCGTTAATGTTAATGAAGAAAGTGCATGAACAATTTATGAATAAAACTCATTAACTTGTGTGAAATTCAATTGTAAATTTATTTATTATTTTTTTAATTTAAATTTACAAAAATATAGTAATTTATAAATTTTTATAATTTTAAATTATAAGAAAATAATATAAGTTTAATGTATCAGATAAACTTTTAGCCTAAGATAATTGCACTTGATAAAATGGTCGAGCTCAGCTCGAGCTTGATAAGATTTTCAATAAATAAATTCGAATAAGCTTGATAAGTAAATAACCAAGCTTGAAAACAGCTAAATTCAACTCGGCTTGTTTACACCCTTATATCCAGCCATCTAGACAAGGATGTAGTATTTGAAACTATTTCTATGAATTGAATTCCTCCAATTTGCTCTTGATTCACTTGAGAAATGCTACTTTTAATCTGCTCATGTTATATCTTTGATTCTTCAGTATTAGGTATGTTGTTCAGTTTCATGGTTATAATCTTTAAAACACTAAGTGTTATCTAAATAATTATCAGGAAAACGACCAACACGAGTCCCAAGCTTAAGTGGAAAAATGTTGGTGTTAAACTTGTCTAATTGAATATCAATCCTAATTCTATTTTTGTAAGACTAATTTGTTACCCATAAGTGACAAAGGTGGCTGTGAGAATGTTAAGATGATAAAACGGGAGAGAGATAAAACAATTTGGTTTACCCTGAATCGATGATAAACATGAGAGAAATTGATGTGATAAGCTTAGTTAGGAAACTCACTGGAAAAATTGGGTGGGTGGGCGAGGGGGGGGGGGGGGGGGGGGTGATGTACTCTCTTATGTTCAAACCGTGCATTCCCTCCATAGTTGTCAAAATTGTTATTATAAATGATTTTGAATAGACAAAAATTCAAGTATTTGTTGAATTGGTTTGATAGGATGTGAAATTAAAATTGGTGAAAAAAAATGAGAAAAGATATAATAAAATTATTTATATTATAATAATATTCTAAAATCTTAAAGAGAGTATCTATTTATACATATTTGATTATTAATAATGCAATACCAATAATAACATTATCTTTTTAATATAAATTATCCAATAAAACTAAATTACTAGCCTTGTGAGATGCGACAAGGCTAAGCAATTTAAGAGGGGATGAAAACTCTCTTCTTCTTGTACAAGTTTCCTAAGCATCAAGTAGGGACGAAAGGAAAGACTAAATTGGCTGTCTTTCATAGTCATCTCAATCTAACCATATTTGAACTCAATTTGATCTATTTTGACACTCATTTTGATTAAATTTTTAATGGATTCCATTAATTTTCTAATATAAGTTTACTATTTTCTAGCTTTTTTTTTAAAACTTCTCTTCATTTTTTATAACATATCTATTTCTCAGAAAATATAGGATCAACCATTGTCAATACTATCCAACTTGGGTGATTCATATTGATAACGGGCAATTTTGCCGACTGTTTCCCACCATCTGATGGCCTTTTTTCTTACCTGATTGCATAGACCATCACATCTCTATCTCTGCCATATTCTGCACTTTATTCTTGACTTTTTCTCCACTTGGAGACACTTCTACTCTTGGTCATCTTTTGATTCTTTATCACGGCATTGCTTCCTTTGACTTTAACCTCTCATGGGTTTAATGGCTGCAAACACTATTTATCTTACTATAATTGCAGGATAATAATCAGGTTCAAATGTTCTTTTGCATTGGCATTTCTATCTCCTGGCTTGAACGAGATGTGTTGGTGCTGTTGCTGGCATCTTGAGAGGGTGCTTGTCAAGAAAAATAGAGGAAGAATCATGGTTGAGGTGAGGTAATTTTGAACCCTAGCTGAGATCTCGGCTGAGTTGAGGTGATCTTGAACTCCAGATGATGCATTTCTGCTTTTCATTGTGAGTTAGGATTTGAAATTGCCTTCCACCATGAGCTAGGTTTGATTCATTGAAGGAGAAAGTGGATGATAGTGAGGAGGAAGAAAACCTAATTGAAAATGTGTCAGAGTCATCGCTGTCAAAACTATTACTAAGATGGCTTTCAGAAGTCTCCATCGAAGGTTCTTTGGCTTGCCAGCATCTCATAGAATGTGAGGAGACAATAGAAGATTTAAAACAATGATGTCCCAAATAGTTATGTATGTATAGCTTGTTAAATTAGTATGTTTTGGCACTATTGTGAGCATTTTAGGTCACCTAGAAACCAATTGGTTAACAATTTATAACTCTTGGAATTTGTCCATCCCCTTTTTACTTTCAACTTTTTATTTTTATATTTTTTGTTCATTTCATCTGATAAAAGAATAGTTTTGAAAGATGCATCTTATTTTACTTTTGTTTCTTTTTTATCTCCCTTCTTGAGAGATTGGATACATTATTTTTGACTTTGACTTTTCCTTGAGTTTTACAATACAGGTTGGCACCCGTAAAGTTTTGCTTAGTGTCGTGTCTACCACCTGGAGTGATATATCTCTGCTAATGAAGTCTAACACTTCAGCTCGCAGTCCTTTGCTTCGGAAGTTTTTGGTTAAACTATCACAACGTATTGGGCTTGCATGTTTGCCTCGTCGTGTGCAATCATGGCGATATCAGGTTTGTCAATTCATATCTTTGTTTAGCAATGATACATGTCTTGTTTATCAGCATATATTATTGTTTGAAATTCTAATAGTTTCAGTTCCTTTGGTGAATCTTGTGTAGGTATCATATGTTCTGTTCTGAATTGCTTAGTAGAGAGTAGAGTCATTGAAAATTTCTGTATGTCGATGCTAAGTAGAACTAAAAATAAAACAAATAAAATCAAACGACATTTTTTCACATTAATCATAGTGCTCTACTTTACATGGTGTTGAAAGCAAAGAGAAACAGAGGGAAAAAGAAATGGCAAGAAAGAAAAGAATTTGGAAAAAGGTTCTTTTGACTCCTATCATGCAACAACATAGTTACCTAGTGATAGAAAAAGAGAAGCGGTAGTGAAACAAAAGGAAAAGGGTAAAAGTGCTTTGCTACTATGCTCTCTCCTCCCACACTGTAGTTAGTACATACTGTTACCGTTTAGGTTCTTATTTTCCATTATTTTCACAATGAAGGATATTGCACTTTCTTTTTCGTCTCCTTTACTATTATTTTAGAATACAAAATAATTATTATATAAAAAGAGAAATGTGCATACTGGTAATGGTAATTCAGGTAATCTCAGGTCTCTGGCTCTTCTGTGATCTATATTAGATGCAAACAACAAGTTTACTTTACTATTGAATTTCCTGTCTTCACCCAGCACTGGCATTGTGGATGTAATTTTTATCTGTATGTTTTCTATCCTTATGACTGGAACGAGCACTTTCTCTTCTGTCCTCGTCAACTTCAGCTCACCTTGGGAGGAATGTGAGCATACAATTTCTTTTTGACTTGTCTTTTCTGCACATTCAGATCCCATAAATTCCTACAAATATTATTTTGCTGTTTTTTTGTTTTAGGACTAGACCAGTCCTTTTGTTGTTTTTGTTTTTCTTTAAATTTTATTTCTTTACATTTATAGTACTAAATCTATAATTTACATCATCCAGGGACAGAACAGATTATTAGGAGAAACTATTTTAAAAAATTCTGGAGAAGGTTACAGTAGTAATATTGGTCAGCTTGCTGATTTTTCCAATAATGGAGAATATGCAGAGTTGGTCGGAGAAGACATGGATGTTCCAGAAATTGTTGAAGAGATACTTGAATTGTTGTTATCTAGCTTGAGTGACTCGGTATGTTAGTTCATAATATGCTGATGTGAACTTATCCACTGGTTTAATTTTTTTCAAATTAAATATATTCAGTTAGCCTAATACAAACATTTAGTGATCCCATCTTTGTATAACTTCAACTCACATCTTGTTGCAAGAAAATATTGTTTATTGCTACGATTACTTCTAAGTGTTTGATTGATTGGTAATGACAACCATGGTTTGAAATCTTGTGCCATGCTAATGCCATCGTTGAAACATATTGTTTTTATAAATTACTAAAGTTTGACGTTATTCAACATGTAATCTCTCATGTGCCAATAATGCTAATCCTAATGCTAATGAGTACCATACAGTGTTGGCACTTGACATGCTTTGACACGCTTCAACAATTGTTATATTAGTCCAAGTAATGTTTATCATTATCTTTAAGTTTGTTTCTTTAAATTGTAGTTCAATTGGTTATCTAATTGGTATAATCTAATTTTAATAGAACCTAGTGGAGGCGGAAGAAGACTATAAGAGTAAAATTAATATAAATTTATTTTGTCATGCACACATTGTAGTAAAAATGATTTTTTTATATATTGAACTATCTCATTGATAAAATTTTTATTAAAACTTATAAAATCTAAGTGTGAGAGAAATAACTAATACCCTATGAATTCATTCTACCATGCTACATGTCGAGTATAGTACAATAAAATTTTAATTCAATGACTATCTAATCATTATGAAGGGGAGCTTTGGCACAACGATAAAGTTGTTGTTATGTAACCTTGTAATTGTGGGTTCGAGTCGCAGAAATAACCTTTTACAATGCAGGATGAGACTGTGTATAATAGATCTAATGTAATCCAACTCTTTTCTGGGATCTTGTATTGGCGGCAGCTTTGGTGCACTCCCCTTATGACTTTCTAATCATTATAGTTCTATTTTAGAAATAAATAAACTAAGTGAAATAATATTAAAGGGGCAACCTCATCTAAATTCATCTTAGCACATTTGTGCCAAACCATACAGAAAGTCAATGTGACACGTTGCTCAAATCATACTCTTTTCAGACTGTCAACAAAATTCCAATGCAGAATGATACTAATTTTTGCTTCCATTTGATATACAACATTTGTTATGGTACTAGTAAGGTGTAATTAGTAGTTGAAAACTTGAAATGCTGGTAATGTTTGTAACTTATTGTTCTAAAATTTTAATTCAAATGACTATTAATTGGTATAGAATTACATATGAAAGAAAAAAAAAGTTAAGTGGATGTTGATTAGAGTACTCAATTTATTCGGATTTATCTTGTCATGTTTGGAAGCATGTTGATGTGTATCAAGTGTCGGCAACACAATATTGAAACATACTGTTGGAGATCAAAATATTGGCACCAAACAAATTTTAAACCTTGATGGCAACTGAAATACTGCTCATTAATCAGGATGCAGGATCATTCACAGGACTGTATAGTTTAATCTTTATTTTATGAGAGTTAAAATAAAACCTCATAAAATAAAAATTGAATGATGCAATTCTGTGAAATTTCACTTTAGTCATGGTTGTCTTTATACGTTTAGTATCTGCCAGCATAATCACGATCATAATGCAGGATACAGTTGTGCGTTGGTCAGCTGCAAAAGGTATTGGGCGAATAACTGCACGCTTGACATCTTATCTTGCTGAAGATGTGCTGTCCTCAGTAATGGAGTTATTTTCACCGGGCGAGGTTTGTAATTAAATTGCTTCTGTATCTCTTGCTAAAGTTACATATACTTTTTTGAATGCCATTGACATCAGTGTTCAAGTGTCCGTTTTTCCTCTAGGATGTTAAACGGCTTTGTATTATGCTCTTATCTTAAACTTGTTTCTGATTTTGATTTTAGACTGTAGAGGTTCTGCAATTGATTTTGATTTTGCAGGGAGATGGTTCATGGCATGGAGGGTGCTTAGCCTTGGCAGAGCTGGCACGGAGAGGGTTGCTGCTACCTAGTAGCTTCTCTATAGTAGTTCCTCTGATAGTGAAGGTAATAACTAATAACCATAATGCGTCTTGATTGACTGATGTTTTGTTGCCTTATTGATTACATAAGTGTACTTAATTTAATATATCTATTGATCTCAATAAACTCTGACGGTAGGGACCTCAAATTGTATTGCTTCATGAATGATTTCTGGTGATCTAATTTATTCATATTTTGTCTTCAACCAAGGTTCAATATTAGTGTAATAATGGCACGTCCCATATAAAGTTATGGCTTGGTATAGACTAATATTCTTCAATCTTATCTTCCAATTTCAGCCTGTCTATCTATATCCATCCTCAATTATAATACCTTAGTGAAATATAACAGAAAAAAAACCCTCTCATCTTGTCGAGCATGACAAAGTTAGCCTTGCTGAAAGAGCATCCATTTTCAGGCTTTACATTATGATGTGCGTAGAGGCCCCCATAGTATTGGATCTCATGTTCGTGATGCTGCTGCATATGTTTGCTGGGCATTTGGTCGTGCATATTCCAGCAGAGATATGAAAGATACTTTGGAACAACTTGCTCCACACCTTCTAACAGTTGCTTGTTATGATCGAGAGGTTAGTATTATACGCTATACTCTTCTGCATTATGAGAATTCACTAAATTTGTTAATGAAGTCTCGGCATATATTTCATGATATTTCCTATTTGTTTATAGTACAATTAGCCTCTCTACCTGATGTTGGTAGGTTAATTGTAGAAGAGCAACCTCTGCTGCCTTTCAGGAGAATGTTGGAAGACAGGGAAACTTTCCACATGGCATTGAGATTGTCAATAAGACAGATTATTTCTCTCTTGCATCACGGACAAATTCTTATCTTGATGTTGCTGTCTCTATTGCTCGGTATAAAGAGTATCTCTATTGTTTTGTGGAGGAACTGTTGTGCAGCAAAATTAACCACTGGGTATCCCCTTTTTTTACTTGATTTAGCCTCTAGTTCTGAAATTTATGATTGATATATTCTTTGATTCTATGAGATTTGTGATAAATTCCTTATAATTCAAAATTGTACCTAAATTGTTATGGTTTTACAATGACCTAACTGATTAAAGGAAAACAGAATTTGTTCTGAATTAGGAAAATCACACCAGTTCTAGCAAATAGTAAAGAACAAGCCTAACCATACCATCTGTATTTGTTAGCTCTAAGAGAACATCTCTAGTTGTCTGATTGATGCAGCATGGAATAATTGGCTTTTCTTAATCAGTCTCGTGGAAGTCGGCATGCCTCAATTGGTAACCTTGCAGGAGAGAGGGGATAATATTAGGATAGGAACTTATATTATTGCTTGAATCAATGAACAATGGATTGAGCTTCTTTTGTAGGCTTTCACGACTCAGTTGCATTGTGACTTGGATAAAGTTAACTAAAGGCAAAAAAAAAAGAAGTGAAAATAAAATAAAATAAATACATTTCAAACCCTTAAAGTGGTTTGCTTCATTGGCAATATCTAACCTGTTTTGCTCAAAGTTGAGTCCTAATATTGAAACTAGTTAGATTGTCACAATCTCCCTCACTTTAATTCTTGACATCCTTGTCAAGCCTGAAACTTAAACTCAGCCTAGAATCATGCTTAATAACTTTTGAGGCTGATAATGGTTCCACCATCATGCAAGAGAGCTAGCTTTGATATTATACTGATGTTGTTCAAGGGATGTATCATACAATATGTATAGGGTTCTCATGTAACAACCAATGCCTAAATATTAAGTACGTCATTAAACTCATAATGTCTATAATAAATTTCATAATATTTCTAGTAACTCTAACAAGATTGAAATAAAGGACTAAACTTGCTGCAAATAGTAAATGTAGTAAAGGCCCCTCATGCCACTTACGAGTGATAACTTAGCCTCATGAGGATTAGGGTTAATATCTATATTCATAGTTTTAAATAAATTTTGATGTTGGTTACTCCGACCTAATGCAACCATCAACTATTTTCAACTAGTGGGATTATGACTTATCCTACTAGGTGGGGTTGATTATATAGATCCTCCTATGTCATTGAGCTCTATCCGTTACTATATCATCATCTATATTTAAATAAATTTCATTTTATTTTTTCATTGCTAACTAAGCCTTTTTTAGGTTTTTCTCGTTTAATTTATATATTTATAATAGTTTCACATCACCTAACTGGAGTATTTATCAGTCGCTTA
This sequence comes from Wurfbainia villosa, assembly GCA_025175895.1. Lineage (NCBI taxonomy): Eukaryota > Viridiplantae > Streptophyta > Magnoliopsida > Zingiberales > Zingiberaceae > Wurfbainia > Wurfbainia villosa. Next base: position 9,198,858 of record CM045997.1, read on the forward strand.
AATACATGTCCATACTATCTTAAATGTATTTCTCGAAATTTTTCTTCTATAGATGCAACCCCAACTTTCGCTCTATTCTCATTTTTTATTTTATCCATCCTCATATGTTCACACATCTACCTTAACATTTTCATCTCTGCAGCTCTCATTTTCTGTTCACGTGCTCGAATCATAGTCTAGCACTCAACTTCATATAATATAGGATGCCTAACTGTCATTTTGTAAAACTCCCCTTTAAGTTTTAAATGCATTTTACGATCACAAAGAACACCTTGTTGGTGCAACAATGCTCCAAGCATTTATATGTTTTGATGTTTGGATAATTATCTAAGTTAGGCAATGTCTTGTGATCTAATTGCGAATATGTTTAAGTGACAGGGAAATCCAAGGATGAAGACTTGGTAAAAGAGAAGTCCAAGTATGATCTTGGCAAAGAAAGTCCAAGGGATGGACTTGACAGCATAAGACCAAGCTTGTAGTCTTGGCAGCGTAAAGTTCAAGTGAACCTTGGCAAAGAAAGACCAAGTATGATCTTGGCAAGGAAAGTCCAAGGGATGGACTTGGCAGCGTAAGACCAAGCTTGTAGTCTTGGCAGCGTAAAGTCCAAGTGAACCTTGGCAAAGAAAGTCCAAAGTAAGGTCTTGGCAGCATAAGTCCAAGCTTGTAGTCTTGGCGGCGTAAAGTCCAAGCATTTGGCAACCCAAGACATGACGAAACCGAAGGAAGCTCTTGGAAGCAAAGCGCAAAGGATGAACAAGTCGCGGACTCGGAGGGATCCTGAAGGCGCAAGGCTTAATGAGGAGCTAGAAGGTTGAGTCTAGGTCTAGGGTGTAAAATCAAGTGTGAATTACTCATACTGATGAGACACCGATCGATACGATGTATCACCGATCGGGTCGCATTCGACCGAGTCGTCGGTGAAACCTCGCCATCACCGATCGCTTGTCGGCGATCGATTGATGTTACATCGATCGCCAAGCGCAAGAATGATCCGATCAAGGAGAAAATCGCCACAAAATGCAATCTCACTCGAATCGACGCTTGATCTCGGTGATCACCCATCACGATCTGAGGGATCACCGACCGATCACCGCCGCTGGAAAATGCGGCTACGAATCTCCGCGGATCTGCGATCGAAGCCGGTTGCTTCGGCGCAGCTGATCGATGATGAGCATCGATCGATCGCACTTAACGGGAAAACAGCCCCTCTTCTATAAAAAGGGGCCTTGGGGAGCTTGATGAAGCTAGTGCTCTCATTCTTAACTACACCCTCGTGCTCACCAAGCTTTCCCAAGTGTTTTAGCAATTCAAAACCTCCTTTTCTCTAGTTCTTAATCATCCATCATCAGAAAGAAGAGGAGAGCATCAGAACAAGGTTTCTCCACCTCGTTCATCCAAAGGAGAATATAGTGAAGCTTGGTGAGACTAATCCACCTTATGGATTGGTGAGTAGAGCGTCTCCGAACCACGACATCGGGTGTTAGCGTTGCTGCTTTCATCGTTTTCTTACTTGTATTCTTATTCAGACTTGTATTGCTTCGCATTAACTTGCTTAGAAACGAAGAAAGGCTAATCACCCCCCTCTGGCCAGTTCTAAAGATCCTAACAAGTGGTATCGAGAGTCGGATAGCTTGGAAGATCTCACCATCAACCAAGGCATCAATGACTCTTCAAGAGGATATAGCACCGCCAAGCCACCGCTCTTCGATGGGAGTCACTGCGATTGGAAAGGTAGGATGAAGTATTATCTAATGAGTAATATTGAAATTTGGCGTAGTATTGTAGATGGCTTCGAGGAACCGCGGATGAACATGGAAACCCTATTCCAAGCAAGGATCGACAAGGGAGATGAACCGGAAGTTCGAGTCAAATGCAAAGGCCGTACTCACCATCCAATGCGGCATTACAATGGAGCAACTCAACAAGGTGGGGCCTTTCGAATCCGCCAAGGAGTTATGGGAAAAGCTCATTGAGCTAAATGAAGGTTCCAAGGAGTCAAAGCGGGCCAAGAAGGACCTACTAATTGGACAACTTCAAGCCTTCCAAATGAAGATGCATGAAACCGTAAGCCAAATGCATGGAAGGTTCAAGGAGATTGTGAACGGACTCCATATCATAGGTGAGCGAGTTGACAACCGGGACTTGGTAAGGTATATTCTTCAAGCATTTCCTAGAAATTCTTTATGGACTTCTACAGTTGATGCCATTAAGGTAACTAGGGATCTCTCTCAAATTAAAATTGATGAATTATTTTGTGAGTTTGAATTACATGAGCAAACCAACATATCCTCTAAGGAATAGGGTTTAGCTCTATTTGTTGAAAAGGAGCTAAAGAAGAAGGAGGAAAAAGAAAAGAAAAAGAAGGACAAAAAGAAGGAGGCCATGGTGGCTCAAACCACATGGGACACACCAAGTGTTGAAGACTCCTCCTCCGATGATGAGCTTTGCCACATCACACGCCATGTGGCACTCATGACACTAGGAGATGATTCCGGTACATCAAGCTAAGAAGACTCTTCAAGTGATGAATCGTCATCTAGTGACGATGAGGTAATGAACTCTCCCAAAGTTAAGCTTCTTTATAAATCAATTGCCTATCTTAAAGAAGCTCTAGATAAGTCTAAATCTAAGGTTAAGAGCATGAAGGTAGAACTAAAGGCTATTAGGAATGAAAAACCTTCACATGTTGATTCTTGCATGCTTAAGGAAGAAAATGACAAACTTAAGGATGAGGTTAGTGAATTGAAAGCATGTTTAGAGAAATTTTCAAATGACTCAAAATGTCTTGATATGATTCTTAGTAAAAGAGTAGTTTCTACAAGGCCGGTTTAGGATATAAGCCAAAAGAAAAAGAAGTTGCTTATATTTCATTGATTAATAGGAAAGCAACCATTAAGGGAAAGGTTAAGAAAGCATGGGTACCTAAGAAGTTTTTACTTAATGTTACCGGTCCAAATGTTTGGGTACCAAAAGCTTGTGTTTTTCATGTGATTTAGGTAGGAGAGCAAAGTATGTGGATTGTGGATAGCGGTTGCTCAACACATATGACCGGGGATGTGAGCAAGTTCTCCACAATTAAATATGTGAAGAAGGGAGCGGTGTCCTTTGGGAATAGTGGAAAACTCAAGATATTAGGTAGAGGTACAATTGAGGTATCCCTCAAAATTGTCATTCACAAAGTTTTACTAGTTGAAAATATGAAATTTAATTTATTAAGTGTTAGTCAACTTTGTGATGCAAACTATCATGTCTCTTTTGAATTCTCTAAATGCATGATTAGACACAAGGAATTAAATGATTGTATGTTAGTTGGATATAGGAAATCAAACATTTATTATGTTGATCTTTCATATGCTTCTAACATTTCTACTAAGTGTCTTGTTGCAAAAGAAGAGGAAAGTTGGTTATGACATAGGAGATTGGGGCACATCAACATGAAAAACATAGCTAAGGTAGCCAAGATGGAGTTGGTCAAAGGGCTACCAAAGATCAAGTATGTCAAGAACAAAATGTGTGATGCATGTCAAGAAGGAAAACAAACAAAGGCATCACACAAAGGTAAAACCTTAACTAATACTTCCTTACCATTAGAACTATTGCATCTTGATTTATTTGATTGCCATAGTACTCTATCTTTAAATGGTAACAAATATTGTTTGGTTATAGTAGATGATTTTTCTAGGTATACTTAGTTTATTTTATGAAACATAAGGATGATATCTTAGAAATAATCATAGGATTTAGTAAAAGGGTTGAAAATGAAAAGAGTCTCAAAATCAACCGGATCCGTAGTGATCATGGTGGTGAATTTGAGAACTCAAAATTTTCACAATTTTGTTTAGATCAAGGGTACAAGCATGAGTTCTCTTGTCCTAGAACACCCCAACAAAATGGGGTGGTGGAAAGAAGAACTACGCTAATGCATATTCTCTACCTAACTACTTAGGCAAGCGGTTAATACCGCTTGCTATATCCAAAATAGGGTTCAAATTCATAGGTTTTTAGGAAAGACACCATTTGAATTATGGAATGGGACTATTCCCACAATTCATTATTTCAAAGTCTTTGGATGTAAGGTTTATATTTTAAACACCAAAGATAACTTAGGAAAATTTGAATTAAAAGCGGATGAGGGAATCCTAGTTGGATACTCATCTACAAGTAGAGGATATAGAGTCTACAATAAGAGAACCCAAGGGATTGAGGAATCTTCTAATGTTCAATTTGATGAAGCCACTAGTACCTACCCTAGAAAGTCCTCCATTGATAAGGATATTAATGACAATAATCAAGACATTACCCAAAAACTTCAAAATTTGACCATTAGGGGTAATGATTAAGGGGGAGGAAGAGGAGATTCCGATGATGAAAGGAGGGTGGAAGACAATGATGATCGATTTGAAACCCCTACAGTAACCCTAAGAATTCATCAAGATCATCCACTTGACGAGTAGTAGGAGATCTATCTCGAGGAGTAAGAACTAGGTCATTTCATGACCTCCTACTAGTCAGTAGCTCTCATTTCACAAATTGAGCCCAATCGATCAATGATGCATTACATGATCCGGATTGGATTTTCGCGAGATGAATTTAATCGCCCGATTTGAGAGGAGTCAAGTATGGGAGTTAGTACTAGACCAAATGATAGCACCATAATTACTACTGAAGATAGGTCTTTAGGAATAAGCTAGATGACAAGGAAATATCATTAGAAATAAAGCTAGGTTGGTTGCTAGGGATTTAATCAAGTTGAGGGCTTTATGATGAGACTTATGCTATTCTAGGTTAGAATCTATTAGAATCCTCTTAGGGTATGCTTCCTATATGGGATTTAAACTTTACCAAATGGATGTTAAATCGGCATTCTTAAATGGTTATATTAAGGAGGAAGTATATGTAGAGCAACCACCCGGATTTGAGAACATCGATTATCCAAACCATGTATGTAAGCTTAGGAAAGCATTATATGGGTTAAAACAAGCTCCCCGGGCATGGTATGAAAGATTATCATCTTTCTTAATTTCTAAGGATTTTAGAAGAGGCCAAGTAGATCAAACTTTGTTTATAAAGTCAACATTAAAGGATATATTCATAGCCCAAGTATATGTTGATGACATCATTTTTGGGTCAACAAATGATGATCTTCTTCAAGACTTTATAAAAAATATGGAAAATGAATTTGAAATGAGTTTAGTTGGAGAGCTTACCTTTTTCCTAGGCTTACAAGTCAAGCAAACCAATGAAGGGATTCACATTTATCAAACTAAATATGTAAATGAAATGATCAAGAAATTTGGTTTGGAAAATGCCAAAATTGTAACCACTCCTATGGCCACTAGCACTAGAATAGATAGTGATCATGATGGTAAATCAATTGATCTTGAACTTTATAGGAGTATGATTGGTAGCCTACTATACCTAACCGCTAGTCGACTCGATATCTTATTTGCGGTAGGTATGTGTGCAAGATACCAATCTTGTGCCAAAGAATCACATTTAGTAGCCGTTAAAAGAATTTTAAGATATATTAAAGGCACCCTAAATGTAGGATTTTGGTATCCTAGGACTAGGTCGTTTGAATTGCTTGGGTATACCGATTCCGATTATGCCGGGTGCAAATTGGATAGGAAGAGTACTAGTGGTGGATGCTAATTTCTTGGGTCCTCCCTAGTAAGTTGGAGTAGTAGGAAGCAACATTGTGTTGCTTTATCAACTATCGAAGCCGAATATGTGGCTATGGGTGGTTGTGTAGCTCAATTACTTTGGATGAGACATACTCTTGTGGACTATGAGCTACACTACTCTAACATTAAAGTTTATTGTGATAATGTGAGTACCATCAACTTGACCAAAAATCCGGTACATCACTCTAGGACTAAGCACATTGAAGTGAAACATCACTTCATAAGAGATCATGTGGCAAGAGGGGACATTGAACTTAATTATGTAGAATCTAAGTCCAACCTTGCCGATATCTTCACCAAAGCTCTTCCCGAAACCGAATTTTCATCATTAAGGAGAGAGCTTGGTATGTGCTTTGTAGAGTAAAATTCTAGGTTTGCATGATCCTATACTTTTATAGTATCTTTATACCTTGATGCATCTCACAAAAAGCCTTAAGAAACCTTGATTTTTGTATTGAGACACTTAGAAACATGTGAGATGATAAGGAAGGTGTACTTGGCTCATCATGCTTGTTATGATGCATTACTATGAGCCAATAACACACCTAGAGACATGAATACCTTATGGACCAATCATTGGGAAGGCTTGTATTCAAGTAATGAATACATAGCTCTAAGAACATGGTTGGAAATTCCAAATAATATATATTTTAAACTATGTTCATCATATTTTAAAAAATAGCTAAATGGACCACAAAAGTGATACAAAGTTTGCAAAATCTTTAGAACTTTTGTTAGGTTCCAAGTTTGTATCAATCTTGAAATCTGGAAAACATACATTTTTCAAATTATTTTTCCTTAATAAAGTATGATTTCAGAAATGTGTACGCAAAATTTCGTGATTTTTCGAGATTTCTGGAATTTCTACCGCATTTCTGAAGTTAATGAAAAGGTCAAATTTCGATTAGCCTATCAATGATCGTTCGTAAACCAATGATCGATACTCGTTTTTCTGATAATGAGCTCCATTCTCTGATATTTAGTGTATCTTTGATGTCCTAACACTATAGCATGATAATATTGCATATAAACAAAGTTTTAGGACTGTTTAAGGCAGTGTTTTAGGGAGAGTTTCATAAATTGTATCATTTTCATCCCCAAATCCATTGTTGGTGCAAAGTTAGGACTTAATTTTTGAATTATTGTTATGCTTTGCTTCAAATATTGTTTACACATTATAAAGCATATCTTGGATTAAGGGGGAGCTTAATTTCTATCTTATATCTTAGTCCAAGATCCAACACCTTAATTCTTTCATGTTTTTGAATCCTTCTCTTTTTTATGTATGTTAAAGGGGGAGAAGGAATGTTTAAGTTAGAATTCATATTGAAAATATGATTATGTATGTATCTTTAAAGACCTAACTTAAATGATTGCCAAACATCAAAAAGGGGGAGATTGTTGGTGCAACAATGCTCCAAGCATTTATATGTTTTGATGTTTGGATAATCATCTAAGTTAGACAATGTCTTGTGATCTAATTGCGAATATGTTTAAGTGACAGGGAAATCCAAGGATGAAGACTTGGTAAAAGAGAAGTCCAAGTATGATCTTGGCAAAGAAAGTCCAAGGGACGGACTTGGCAGCATAAGACCAAGCTTGTAGTCTTGGCAGCGTAAAGTCCAAGTGAACCTTGGCAAAGAAAGACCAAGTATGATCTTGGCAAGGAAAGTCCAAGGGATGGACTTAGCAGTGTAAGACCAAGCTTGTAGTCTTGGCAGCGTAAAGTCCAAGTAAACCTTGGCAAAGAAAGTCCAAAGTAAGGTCTTGGCAGTATAAGTCCAAGCTTGTAGTCTTGGCGGCGTAAAGTCCAAGCATTTGGCAACCCAAGACATGACGAAACCGAAGGAAGCTCTTGGAAGCAAAGCGCAAAGGATGAACAAGTCGCGGACTCGGAGGGATCCCGGCGCGCAAGGCTTAATGAGGAGCTAGAAGGTTGAGTCTAGGTCAGGTGTAAAATCAAGTGTGAATTACTCATACTGATGAGTATCGATCGACCGATATGATGTATCACCGATCCGTCGCATTCGATCCGAGTTAGGGTGAAACCTCGTTATCACCGATCGCTTCGTCGTGGCCGATCGATCGGCCGACCGATCGCTAAGGGCGCGAATGATCGATCAAGGAGAAAATCGCCGCAGAATACAGTCTCACTCGACTGCTGCCTTGATCACTCGACTGATCACTCCATCAGTCGACTGATGGAGGGATCAGTCGACTGATCACCTGGCCGTTGGAAAATGCAGCTACGAATCTCCGCGGATCTGCATGGTCGGTCGTTGGCTTAGCGGCAGCCGATCGATGATGAGCATCACCGATCGATCGCAGCCTAACGGGAAAAACAGCCCCTCTTCTATAAAAAGGGGCCTTGGGGAGCTTGGTGAAGCTAGTGCTCTCATTCCTAACTACACCCTCGTGCTCACCAAGCTTTCCCAAGTGTTTTAGCAATTCAAAACCTCCTTTTCTCTAGTTCTTAATCATCCATCATTGTAAAGAAGAGGAGAGCATTGTAAACAAGGTTTCTCCACCTTGGTTCATCCAAAGGAGAATATAGTGAAGCTTGGCTGGGACTAATCCACCTTATGGATTGCCGTGGAGTAGGAGCGTCATCTCCGAACCACGTACATCAGGTGTTAGCGTTGCTTTCATCGTTTTCTTACTTGTATTCTTATTCGTACTTGTATTGCTTCCGCTAACTTGCTTGTAGAAACGAAGAAAGGCTAATCACCCCCCCTCTAGCCGTTACAAAGATCCTAACACACCTGATGCTCTTCTCTATTTCAACTATTCTGCTTGTATTTTATATAAAACATCTTTCTCAATTCCTTCATCATTTTGTAAAAATGATCTTAAATATTTAAAACTTTATAGACATCTCATTATCTCCTAACTTAATAATTGTCTTATTGTATCTAACGTTACTAAATTTAAATGTTATATATTCGGTCTTTATTCTACTAAGTCGAAGACCTTCCACTTCTAGTGTTTCCTTCTAATATTCAAATTTACTATTTACTCCACATGTTTCATCAATCAAAACAATATCATTTTCAAATAACATACACCATGGTACCGTGTCTTGGATGTGTTTAATGAGTTCATCCATGATTAGTGTAAAAAGATAGGGACTTAAAGTTAATTTTCGTTATAACTTTATTTTTATGAGAAATGCTTCAGTTAATCATCCCAATGTTTTTACTCTTTTCATTACATCACCATATATATTCTTAATTATTTCAATATACGCTACATTAATACATTTCTTTTCTAAAATTCTTTACATAATTTTCTTTGAGACTATCATAAGCTTTTTCAAGATTAATAAATGCCAGGTGTATGTGTAAGTTTCGCTTTTGTTCCCAATACTTTTCAATTAGTTATCTAAGAAGTGTATAACTTTTATTGTCAACCTTTCCACTATAAATCTAAATTAATTTTTGGTCATCGTGGTTTCCTTCTTTAGTCTTTTTTTCTATAGTTTTATGGTATTAATATTACTTTATTTCTTGGCTTAATTAATGAAATTCCTCGTCAAACAAATTGTGATGATCTGCTGATTATTGAACTTGACATTGAGTAGTCTAAGCTCATATATCATTTTTCTTGAATATGCTACTTGTTCTTTTACCTGGTTTCTGTAAGTTTCATCTACAATAACCATTAATTCTGTATGCAATACATTACCTAGTATTTTCATCTAAACTCTGGTAAAGTTAGACTGCCACCTCTTAACTGTACGCTTAGCATTGGTACTTATCAAGTTATTCTGAATTACCTCTTAAATAAAATAAACTATATTTTTTGTCTTAATCAAAATTTTACTATCTCATTACTAATTATATAAAATTTTCTTTCAAAGTAACTATGCCTTTTCTTTACAATAAACATAGTCATCAGTTAGATATTCATTCAAGATTGTTTTTTATTGCACAGATTGTTTTTTTTATTGCACTCCATTGCATTTCACATCCTCCCTTTTCTTCTTTAGGACAAGAGCCTGAGAGAACTGGCTGCAGAGGCACTGTCTGCCCTTGCAAAGTATGATCCTGAATATTTTGCAGATCATGTTCTTGGCAAATTAATTCCTAGTACTTTATCATCTGACTTATGCACACGCCATGGTGCTACATTGGCTGCTGGAGAACTTGTTCTTGCTTTGCAAAGCCACGGCTTTGAGTTTTCTGCAGGTAGATGCTTGCACACATTGAACTCATTAATATGCTTCTCTATTAATGCAAGGTGGATAATATCATTAAAAAACAATATTTTCCTCTGTTTGGTTCACATATTCAAGCTTGTACAACCTTGAAAGATTAGCTGGCCTTTTTTCAGCTGCATTTTAGTAATTTTGTTGACTTCAAATGCCTTTTATTTCTTATCCAACAATGAACTATATGAATGCTTTGATTAGCTTGAATTTTATATTGGATGGCATTTCCTATCTATAATAATTGAGAAGGATGACTGTGTCAAACATTGGCAAATATAGGCACACAGATAAAAATGGAAATGCTTGTGATGGAGTAATTGAGTCGATTTGGATTTATGCTGTCATTCCAACCCACCATTTCATGGAATTTCTCATATTAGCTGCTTCCTTGCAACTTTTCACCACATGCTGCTAAATAACAAAAATTATTTGCATTATCTTCTTAAAGGCTGTTGAGTCTTTAATAAGTGCATTCTACATTAATACAAAATAGCATCAAGTTTTGATGTTGTCATTCTCTCGAGTTTTCTTTAGAAAGTTATTTATGATTTCATCATTCTAGTTTCTATATTTATGATGCTAGTACCTAATGTTATTTGCATCTCCATCATTTTCATTGTGAAGCCATGTTTGCCCCAAGTATTTTGAGCGGTTAGATGAATCTTATCCTTCAATTCAGCTTTATGGAAGGTTATAGCACTAGTGGCCTAGGTTTACTAAAAATAGGTTCAAAATTTATGTTCATAGGAACATAGATTTAGACAATTTTAATGATGGCTGTCCAAGCCTAGCACAACCTTCAACCTTTTTCATTTTCATGTTGGCTTAGGATGGGCATCGACTAATGATCTACAACCTTTAATCTTCATTGATACAAATTGTTAAATCTCTTGTCATATAGTGTATAATTTTCTGGGATATCTGCATATGTTAATTTAATCTTGAGAGACCTTCCAGTCAGTTGCCAACTTGACTCATCTGTGCTACCTTTTGTTCCTTCGTTCCCAACATGGTATTATTTGGTTGTGAATTTCCTCTGTTGTTTTGTCATCATTGACTGTATTCTGAAACGGATAACTGATGCTTGCATGCATATTCTGCAATTGATTGTTTGATCAATAAAATCATGAGAGTTCTTGTTAAGATCAAAATTAGATATGTTTTTTCCTAGAGAAAATACATGCCTTATTTGATATAATCCTTTAATTATTCCCGGTCCTGTATCCTGGATGACTCTCTTTTATATATTTTGTGGTTTTGCTTTTCCTTATAGACAAACAAAAGTCTTTATCCAGTGTTGTGCCAGCAATTGAGAAAGCACGCCTTTATCGAGGAAAGGGAGGAGAGATCATGCGAGCTGCTGTTTCAAGATTCATCCAGTGTGTCTCTCTCTCTAAAGTATCCTTGAATGATAAGACAAAAAGAAGTTTACTTGATACTCTAAATGAAAATCTGAAGCACCCCAATGCTCAGATACAGGTAAAATTTCTTTAAATCGGAACTTCTCTATGTCCTTTCCTGAATTCTCTAATAATACTGCAATATAACTAGTTCTGTATGGATATGTTTATTGCGTGTCAATTTGTTGTTGTTGCAATCATATGAACTCTAATGGATAAAATCGCCTGTCCAGTTTGCTGCTGTTAATGCATTAAAGCATTTCATCCCTGCTTATCTTGTTATGTTGGGAGATAAAGCGGCTAATGAGGTAACTTTAAAGTACCTGGAACTTCTAGATGATGCAAATGTGGCTGCAAGAAGAGGTGCAGCATTGGCCCTTGGCATCTTGCCTTGTGAATTCTTAGTACTTAAATGGAGATCTGTCGGAACAAAGCTTTGCAGCTCCTGTACCATTCAGGTATTATGTCAGCTACTTGGAGGAAACTTTTCAGCAGTATCAGTCATTCATTAGATGCCTTTGTATGCAGCATAAGCCAGATGATCCAGATGCTGAAGCACGTGTAAATGCTGTCCGTGGATTAATTGCAGTCTGTGAAATGCTGGCAAATTCTTCCACTGATGACTTTGGACAAGAATTGTCCTCTTTGTATTTATTTATCAGAAGTGATGTGATGCAAACTCTGCTTCAAGCCCTTGATGACTATGCTGTTGATAATAGAGGTGATGTGGGTTCCTGGGTGCGTGAAGCTGCTATGGATGCTCTTGAGAGGTGCATGTACATCCTATGTAAGAGAGACACTATTGAGTCTAGAAAATCTCTTGAGCATCAGGGTGAGGCATGCCATTCTGATGGCCAAACAACTAATCTTAGCTCCAGGCTTGTTGGCCCAGAAATTACTACAAACTTAGTCGGCGGAATAGCAAAACAGGCTGTTGAAAAAATAGATAAAATAAGAGATATAGCTGCCAAGACTTTGCAGAGGATTCTCTACAACCAAAAGTATTTTGTTTCATTTATATCAGATAGGGAAACACTAGAACAATTTATTCCCAATGATCCAGAACTGAAGTGGAGTGTAAGTCTTTTGTTGATAATTTCCATGCTTCTTGTTCATCATCAAAATTCCTTGGCGTTTCCAATTGATTATATTTTCATCTAAGCTTTGTTAGTATAATGGATTATTTTAGTTCCGCTATTTTTCATTGCTTGATGAATGAATCCTTCTGAATTTTAATTTTCTTATCAATCACAGAAAGCAATTTCTTGAATGCATGCTGCTCAATTGTTGCTATTAAACCCACAAAGACAGCACCAAACTGTTAGGACAAGCAGTTTTCTTGTGTATTGTACCGGTAACTAATGGCTGGAAAACACCTACCTAATCATTTGTTTTGTCATTTTTCATTTATTTTTCCTCAAAGTTAGAAAAAGTCGATCTTGTCTGTACTTACAAAATTTATCCTTTCATATTCTTGCAATCACAATGTAAGCAACAGAAACATAAGTTTTAGTTTATCTGGGTTTTTCTGAATGAATCTTTCCGTCTATTGTGCTCTATAGGGCCACATCATTAGTGAAACTATCAGCAACCAAAGATCTTTGTGATTGTATTTCATGATTTTGTCTCTATAATACTTTTATACCTTCGGTATTTAGATGGGCACTTTTGGTAGTATTAAATTAACTTTTATGAATTACTGTTGGTTTCTTCTATTCCACAAGAGCCGGAATTCTTACACATATTTTATTCTATCAGGTCCCATCTGTTTCTTTTCCACGCTTGGTGCAACTTCTACGAATCAGCAGCTATAGCAGATTTGTGCTTTCTGGTTTGGTAATCTCTGTTGGTGGATTGCAGGAGTCTTTGAGTAAAACTTCCGTGACAGCTTTGCTTGATTATCTCCAAGTGTCAGAATCTGATAAAAATGAAGAGCGAAATCTCAGAGAGTATTTGTTGAGTACTGGTTTTCTTTGGATTTTGCAACAATATCAGAAATGTGACAGGGTTATTACACCAACTTTAAAGGTATGGAAATATATAGCATAAGATGTCGATTATTTGCTTAGAACTATGGTCTTTAAAATGGTATATAGGCAGTCTGAAGTTGGCCTTTGAATAATGCAAACGTGGTCACATGGAAAGATTTAACTCTTTATGTTTAAGATGAATAACATACAAATGGTATGTACATTTCTAATAATTACCAGTATACGAATATATAGTGCGTATGCAAACTCCTTTTAAATCTAAATTGTTCAGTGACTGTTCTTTTAAATTTATCACATTTATTCACACTTCTATTTTCAGTCAACTATGTCTTCCCTTCTCATATTCTTGATTTAATTTTTGGACAAAATTATACCTAAACTATCTCTCTATGCATTAAAAATAGATTTTTCCAGGTGAGTTAATTGATTGAGGTAATCTGTGACTGCATTTGAATATGTGGTCGTATGCAGTCTGGTAAAGCACTGTATGTGGCCACAGGAAACACATTTTAAAACATGCATAGATCTTTGAAATTTGTCTTACCGTCAATATACATTTTTGTTGTTATATGCTATCTCTTAACATTTAGATTCATGTTCACAAGGACGAATCTACAAACTTGGAGTACACAGCTTGCCACATTCTTGTTTTGTTTGATTATCTTGTTTGCTTGCTATACATACTGCTGTTAAATTTGATCTTCTGCCTTTTTTTACAATCGTTGATGGATTACACGTTTTTTTTAGTGTCGTATCATTTTTGTACTGGACAACAAGGTTTGGACTCTCTAATTACTAATGGCTCTTGTGGTACATGAAACGTTTGCATTATGAATTTTTTCTCTACATTGTTTTTCTCAGCCTAGTAAGTTTATGACCTTTGTCATCAATATTGACTCTCCCATCATTATACTTTTCATATTTGATTGTTAGCTGTCTTGACCATTCATTTTTCTGATGAACAATTATTTTCTAAATATGTACTTGATCTGCTGTAATATCTTCCTTTCTAGCAGAACTTATAAATAAGAAAGTAGGCCTTTTCTGTGTTAGTTTAGGGAGGGATTCCTACTGGAATTCTTTTCGACTATTTTTCTTTGAACTTATTTTTTGGTTTGTATCTCTATGTTGTTTGTGCTTTAGTACTTAAGATAGGATTGGTGGGGTTTGTATAAATGCTAATTACATTGTAAGAAAACCCTGCTTAAGATAAAATACAAATAGGATGGTTGAAATGGAAGAGAGCATGAGGTGTTCTTTGTTATCATAAAGTACATTTAAAACTTAAAGGAAAGTTTTACAAAATGACAGTTAGACTTGTTATGTTATATGGAGTTGAACGTTGAATATTAGGCTATGACTCTAGCACATGAGTAGAAAATGAGAGTTGCAGAGATGAGAATGTTAAGATAAATGTGTGGACATATTAGGATGAATAAAATAAGAAATGAAAATATTCGAGTGAAAATTGAGGTTGCACCTATTGAGGGAAAGATGATACGAATATGTACTTAGACGATTGGTAAATGATCCAGTTAGACGATGTGAATCTATTATAAATATACAAATCAAACGAGTAAGAAGAAGACAAAAGAAGACTTGGTTAACAATGATAAAATAAGATAATATTTATTTAAATATATATTATGATATAATAAGGGATAAAGTTCAATGATGTAGGAAGATCCATATAGTCGATTCCACCTAGTGGGATAAGGTTCGATTGTTGTTGTTGCCCTCAGTTTCGTATTAATGTAAATTGGAGAACAACATTCTGCATCTTAAACCCAGTAATATTAATGTTGAATACTAATTTGCACATTTCTTTCATTCGCTGTGAAAGGTCTAATTAATTTTGCAATTTTAACACATATTCAAATCAGTGCATGGGTGTGAGGCAATATGGGCGGTCCTAATGATATGAGTTTACATACAATTCAATTGTAAGATAATTTTTTTCTAGCTGGTCCCATATACTCGTGACAGTTTGTTTTTATTGTTGTGTTTCTAACAGACTTCTTTTTCCCTCTTCTATTTCTTCATTTGTTTTGCTGCAGACCATTGAGATTCTCTTTAGCAAAAAGGTTCTCTTGAATATGGAGGTAGGTCCTGCTACAAATAATTCTCACATTATAATGTTAATTATTTAGTTACGCAATTTTGTGACAGTATCTCATAGCCACTATGTCAAGTTCATGAATTTGGAAGTTTTGGGCATGTTTGTCAAAATTAATTTCTGTCAGGATTAAATGACAAAAGGAAATCTATATAGCCCACATAGGGATGGTGGGATTGGAGAAATCATTTTTCTTCCTCAATCAATTTAATTGATTTAATCTATTTTCTAGTGGGCAATAACACATTTTTGGGAAATTTCTTGAAATCTCTAATTTTTAAAACTTCACTGTTAAGGTTTGTGAGATGACTGATTTCTCAACAAATCAACCTGTCTTGATCAATCTTAAATCTTTACCGAGACCAATCCAATTTGGTTGGGCAATCTATATCACTGCCAGCTGATTTGAGAACTGTGCTATAAGTGTCAATGTTTGGGAGATGGTGCCTATCACTTTTCGAATCAACCTTGGTTGATCCTATCCAATTTGGGCAATTTGTGCCACTGTCAGTCGATTTGAGAATTGTGGGTCTTAGTTTCGATGTGTGTGAGATGACCAATATCTCAAGAAAGATCGAATTAACCTTTGTCAATACTGATCTAATTCTTCAATCTACATCACTATTAGCCTAGTTGAGGAGTGTGGTTTTGAGTGTATCTAAGGCTCCGAGAGGCATCTACTCATTATTCAAATAGTTTAACATTATTAATCACAGGAAATAGTCTAATTTGCTTGAATTCCATATCGAGTTGAAATTTGGTAAAGTTATGCATCTCATGTTTGTCATCCTTTCCTTCTTCAGTACTCCGCACGGCGGGAGCTTCGTATACCGAATCGTAGTTTTTTTTTATGGCTTAATATGAATAAATGGTTCTACAGGCTGATATCTCCTGAAACACTTATTTCCCTCGTCTTCAAAAAATTCCTGAGGAAAATACTAAATCTAGATAAGTAACAAGAGAGGCTTGAAAAAGGGTGATAAATGAATAAATAAAAATTCCTTAAAGGTTTGTCCGGCCTGTCCGCAGACTAACACATCGAACATTGAACAGGGCCATACCCAGGAATTCTTTAGCGGCGTTCTGCAATCTCTCGCCGTCGAGCTGAGAGCATCAAAAGACTTTGCTAAGCTATTGGCAGGCATATCCATACTTGGCTACATCGCTTCTGTTGTGGAACCAAACGATTCTCGAGCATTATATCAACTTCTGTTTTATCTTGCACACCGGTATCCAAAGGTAGTGATGTGCACACCATTGTGTTCGATAGATTTCTCCTTTTTTTAGTGCTCAGCACTATTGATCGTGTGTATTTGTTGTGTATGATTTTGTCAAATTTCAGATACGCAAGGCCGCGGCGGATCAGGTCTATCTTGTCCTGCTGCAGAATGAAAATCTTATGCCAGAGGATAAGACAGCGAAAACACTAGAAATCATCACTGAAACATGCTGGGAAGGTGCCACGGAGGAAGCCCGAAACGGGAGGTTCCAGTTATATGAAATAACTGGTTTCAATTCTGGCCCCGGTCAGGGGGCTACTACACACAAGGAATTGAGCAAGGCCGGCGAAAAGAACACCAAAGTAACCGATGAGAATGAATCGTACTCCTCGTTAGTCGGCTTCAGTGGGTTCTAGCGATCCGCTTTTGTAATTTATGGTGGCGGTTAGTTTCTCGATCGCTGAAACTCAGTTGTCTCGGTGGGTTCTATTGCTCCACAACATTTGCTTGCCACTTCGTTTTATGGGTTAGTTAGCACTTGGAGTTGAGCTCTTCCATGGTTGCTACTTGCGAGCTTGTTTCTGGAGCTTTCTTAAGGGGAGGGGAAAAAAAAGGGTGATGAAATG
This sequence comes from Wurfbainia villosa, assembly GCA_025175895.1. Classification (NCBI taxonomy): domain Eukaryota; kingdom Viridiplantae; phylum Streptophyta; class Magnoliopsida; order Zingiberales; family Zingiberaceae; genus Wurfbainia; species Wurfbainia villosa. Next base: position 9,216,105 of record CM045997.1, read on the forward strand.
GTAAATTGAACGAGGAGCATTTTAGTGAAATTGTTGTGACTTGCGACTGCAATCAGAACTTTTACGCCAATGCATCAGTTAATTCTCTCGGACAACAGAACTTTTATGTTGGACAGTGCAACCATATTCACTGCAGCAAAGATGATTCGTTCTCTTCAATATTTTCGTCAATCGATTTCACAATCAATACGAATAAAATAAATTAAAAATTATATCTATCCGTTGATTAGATTAGTCAAGTTTGCAGTCAAGCAATGAGTCATTGCACAGCTGAAAATGATGATTTTGGCTAATCGATTTGCACCTCCTATTATTTGAACAGGGAAAATAGTATTTTTATTTTAAAAATATTTTTTCTCAATTTGAGAGCAGTGTAAAATTAAATAAAATATTATATATAAATTACTATTATATCAATGAATAATAAGAAGATATTAAGAAGAATGTATGAGTATAAAGTGGATAAAATAATAAATGAAAATATTAGAATAAAAATAGAAATTATTTTTATTATGAGACAATTTTAAATGATATATTTAAGAGGGTATAAATATAGATTTAGATGATCCATAAATATTTCAATTAAATAGTATAAAATTATTATAAATATATAAATCAAATGAAAAAAAAATCACAGAAGACTTGGTCAATAATATATATAATTGAATTAAATATATTTATTTTTACACCCTGTAATATTAGCTGCTCTGAGATTGCTATTATTTTTTAACTTTTTTTTTTCTTTCCTTTTTCTCTACAAAATCTCACCCCCTAGGAAGCTTTCTAATAAGTGACATCCTTTCATAATTATTATATATAAATAAATATGGGGTGATAATTCACCATAATTAATAGAAAATTTCATGTTTATGTGTTTTATACAGCTTGCTTCCTACAATAGTTACATGTAAACTTCATGTATTTACTATCTTTAGCAACTATTATATTGGTATTGTAGTTACATGTAAAATTCATGCATATGCATTATATTGGCATCGTCATCTTATTTTTTTTCTTCATATTTTGATTTATATATTATTACATTATTTCAATATATATAATATAAATCATATTTGACACTGAAAATAATTTTCCAAAATTAAATATAATAAGTCGCACTAAAGTTTAAATTATTAACTCTTAAAACCAACTATGCCTTAAACTAATCTAATTTTTCATATTATGAGCAAAGAATATCGCCTTCCATACCATATTTTTAAAGATATTTAGATAATTTTAGGGGAAACAAATATTTCTAAAACATGTCTAATCATCAATTTTTAAAGTTTTATTGGCTTTTATAATATGGATAATTTCCTGTTTTGAAAAAATAAATAAATAAATTTAAATTATCTGTTTCCCTAAATAAGGCATAAATATCTAGCAATTAATGTCAATTAAATTATATGCATCGCAACCATTGGAAATTAAGTCTTTAAATATTTAATAAATTTAGATTGGAGATTTTTTTTAAGTCCCCGTGTATACGAAAGTGTTTATAGAAGTGAATTGATTTCGAATGAGGTCTAAAATTTTTTTTAGATTCATAATCTTATCTTGACTACTTATGTCAAAGTTAAAATCCTTCATAATTTATCTTTCTGATAATGATCAAGAAACAGACCGATGAGAATTGCTAAGTTGACGATTTCAATTTTTTACGGATTAAAATTTAAAAAAAATAATTTCAAAGATTATATATAATTTAAAGTGAGAAAATTAATTATGTTAAGGATTTGGTGGGTAACACTTCACTCTCTGCCTTTTTGATTAAAAGTTGTACAGAGATAAAGCAAACATCTTCGACAAAATACAATTCAGTATTTAATTAATTATGCTAGTTTTCCGGCGGTCGCCGGCGGCGATCCTGCTGCTGACGCTCTCGAACTTGGCGGCGTGGCAGGGGAGGGTGATGGCGCCGGAGTGGTGGAAGCCGAACTCTTCCTCCGCCTCCCGCAGCAGCTCCCCGAACAGGGGGTGGTTAAAATAGACGGCCGGCACGACGTACCGCCTCGGCCGCTCCCCTTCCTTCTCCGCCACGTACACGGCCAGGTGCCCCTTCGGCGGCGCCTTCCACTCCTCCTCGAGGAGCGGCGCGTGCTCCCCGATTGGGTGGCGGCGCAGGCGGCGCGAGATGCCGCGGGCCCACTCGCACATCCTCCTCGCCGCCGACGAGGCTTCGCCGACCCGTGACCGCCGGCGGCCGGGGCTGAGGCTGGCGTACGCGTTGCGGCGGCGGAAGAGGCGGCGCCAAACCCGGACGAGGCGGCGGCCGACGCGGAACCCACCCCTGTACATCCCCATCGGCGGTCCAATTATTTTCCACCCAAATGACGCGGTATGCGACCGTCGATATAAAGCAGACTATGCGAAGAGGTGCAAATTGCAAATAAGGACAAGTCTCTCCCGGCTCACGCATCCATTAATTGCGTCATTTAGAGCGGAATTAAAAGAAAGCCACAGATTAAATTGTGGATTATGTTTTACGGGTCCCACACCGCATTGGAATCCCAACGGTCCGTACGAACCGGCGAAAAGGTTCAAGGCTTGTTTACTCGGAAGGAAAAACACACGAAGGGAAGGGGAGAGGGAAGACAAAGAAATTAATGTTATCCATAAAAAAAACAAACAGACAAAGAAAAATAGCAGTTGACGATCTTGTTTACTTGATAAAGTAAACGGAAAGATACGAATTTTCTCATATTACTTTTTTTTTTTAAATATCATCGTAGAATTTACGATGAGGGCATGGATTGTAATATTTGATAAAGTATGGGATAATCAGGCCATTTAAGAAAAAAGGCAATTATTATTTGCCTGTTGCTTTCCCCTAACTTTAAACTGAAGTGATTCTACGGATTAAACACGATCTCTTCCCCTTAATTATCCATTCTTATCCCCACCGAATGGCACGTGAGACAACGTGATAATTACAAAATAAATACGGATCGATTTTGAAAGAAAATTTAAATTTTTTTTTTGGATTCAGATGACTCTCTCGTTAGACAGCATGATAATTACAAAATAAATACGGATCGATTTTGAAAGAAAATTTAAAAATTTTTCTTAAACTCAAATGACTCTCCATTATTTTTTACCAATGCATTAAGGTCTAAAAAAATTTTCGTAATTTATCTTCCTCATAATGAATTTCAACTTTTTGACAGAAGAGAGGTTGTAAAATTATCCATTTTTACCGGTAAATGAAGATTTTTCTTAAATTCTCTTTCCTTTTTTTTTAATTTTATTATTTATTTGTTTTCCTTTCCACTCTGCGAATGCCTAATAAATGTCATAACTCATCCAATTTCATGAGTGAGAAATTCTTAATCCCCCCTTTGATCCATTCTCTTGCCCTATAATTCTCTTCTTTTATTAATCTCTCAACGCTTCTTAATTCTTCTCCTTTGTGGATGTTAAGTGAGTTAGCTTGCTTAGCAACTTTAGGAGGATAAATTGCCTAGTGTCATACAAATAGATAGCACTCGAAAATCAGAAGTTGAGTAATGTTTGAGTTGGGAAGATGGATCAAAGCTGTAGCAAGTGAGCAACGAAAAAGATGAAAGAAAAAATGAAAGAAAGAAAACACACGGTGATGAAAGTAATTGAAATAAGATGGCAATAAACTTTATGCAATCGGAGAGGAAGAGAAGATGCAGCAGTTCTTCGAAAGCTCAGCTTCTATATCAATGTTCGCCTCATGCACTCGTTGACGTTGTCGACAAGAAACTGATTAGCTGAATGAGTTACATTGTCCGAAAGATGGCAATAAACCATTATGTCAAACACCTTAATGTTTGAAAGATGAAGTATAGACGTAGTTAAACGGAGATCGAATTTCGATATAAAATTTAGAATTTTTATCTGAATTTAGAAGTCTAATTCCTTTGTAATTTATTTTTTTATCATCAGCGAACCGATGAAAAATATTAAAAGCTAATATAATTGTCTTTTGATAAGAAAGACGAAGAGCACTATCAATGATTATTTGGATAATATTCCTCACTTGTCATAAATAAGAGGAGCATTTATTGGATTGTCTAATCGTCTTTTGGTAAGAAAGACGAAGAGTACCATCAATGATTATTTAGATAATATTCCTCACTTGTCATAAATAAGAGGAGCATTTATTGGATTGTCTTGATTGCAATAGTATAATCCGTGCGATTCAGTTTTAAGTAAATTGATTTGGTCGCCTTAGATTTCCAGGTCTAATAGCTATTGTAAATCATTCAACGATAGTTAGTACGTTAGTGGAAACTTTATATTCTTTAATATTTTAGTGAAATATTTAGGTCAAAACTCCTTGTTTCTATATGATATCGAAGACTACCTATATTTGATTTACACCTTTTTTTTTACATACACCTTTTTTTTACATAACAATATGTGATGGTCATTGTATAAAGATGTATAAATGGGCATGAATGGCCAAATTGAATAAACGACAAAGCTTACTCAAAGTTGACGCTACAGGTACAGTGACAAAATAGTCGACTTAGTTATATTCACGATTTGATTTTTGATTTTCGAATTTAAAGATTTATTATTATTTTTTTAAAATAGAATGACAAATTAAAAAAATTAAAATTATCCATACGAATATTCTCTTATTTACCTTCCTCCTTCAAATTAAGATATACTCGGACGATGATGACCATGCAGTTCGAACCTCTACGCCTATCTCCGTTGCCTGCCCGACCCAGTAGTTAACACAGGATGATTCCCAAACAGCATAAAACGAATTGAAAGATCAAGTCAAAGAAACACAAAACATATTATTTGGGACGCTAGTGCCTGTATGAGTACTGTTTCAAAGACAAAGGACGGATGCAAACATCATTTCAGAAAGGAATGTTCCTATGAACCTCGTGTCACTATGTCAACTGGAAAAGGGAGGGGTAATTCCGGACTACAGTACAATGATAAAATGTTCACATATATAATCAATTTCTATATTGATCTCTAACTATAATGTATTTATGAACTTTTTTTTTAAATAAAGATCGACCTGTTGGAACGTTTAAATCTATTAAGACAATTCACTACACTCACATCTATTCAATTTAACTTTCTTTTCGGTTAGGAACATTTTGAAAAGGGAGGGAGCTCTTCATGATGATTTTGTGCAAAAGTTTTGTTACCCACGTGATAGAAAATGACACTTGCCAACAACAGCAACTAAGATAAATCAACTCAAGCAATGTAAAAAATAATAATAATAAAGCGGTGAATTTGTTGCTGACTTGATGTATCAGAAATTTCTAGTTTCAAGAAGCATTTTGACTTTGCCAGCCAAAAAATCATTTATAACAAATAGAACCCTTGCAAGTTAAAAGTGTTTGCCCATTAATCAGCATTGTGATTTCCAGAAAGAACTGTATTTATACAAACAAAAACCGCTACGAAGATTATGGATGCAACAACTGAAGTAACGTAGTTTCATCCAATTTCAATTAGCTGCAATGGACTTATTCAGTCAGCCTTATTTATAAACAGCTAATTGGGCACTATTGGCATATTCTTGCAATGACAGAAGCTTTAAAAAAAAAAACCCTAAGTTTGGTAGGGACTTGAGATAATGTGCACTATCCTCTAATGAAATTATCATGAATGGAGCCTAATTCCATAATTGCTATTGCCAGAAGTAACTGGTCTCAATTCGCAGACATTGAAGAGATCAGTTCCCTGAAAAGTTAAACTATACATGGCTAAAGAGACACATGGAAGCTAATATTACCCTTAAGAAGGGACACAATCTGCCAATCTGATTTTATCAATGGCAATAAAACCGGTCTAAATCCAAGTAAACCCAACTTAACCCATCCAAGATTGAATGGTTTCAGATCTAAAAAATTGTGCTGCTGTGAATGAAGACGAGGACTGAGGCTGTGAAATTTGTGATGTCTTGAAATTGCATCAACTTTTTGATAAACTAACCTGAATGCTCTAATAAGCCTGTAGCTGAAGACTCTAGTCATGTTGGCGCTCTACACAATCTAGTACAACAACAACAATAACAACAATTAAATTTTATCCTTTTAGATGAGATCGACTATATAAATCCTTCTACATCATTGAACTCTATCTCCTATTATATCATTATCTATACTTAAATAAATTTTATCTTATTTTATTGTTGCCTCTACGCAATGTTGAAAATTTGATTTTTGAACTAAAATTTATTATCCAACATGAGTTTTTTAATAATATTAAGGGTATAGTATATAATTGGTCTCTTTCATAATAGCTTTTGAAATAAGTGGTTAGTCCATCAACTTCAACATAGTAATAGACTATTACTTTTGAGATAAGTGATTAGCCCATCAACTTTAGCATAGTCCCAGACATAGTATGAGTAGAAGGGTCAAGGTAATCTTGTCCGTGTCAAATGTATATATAATCTCAGCAATTCAAGTGTTGGGTTTATGTCTCTCAAGTGAAGTAGATCCACTCACACATGAAGGGGAAGTATCAAGGGTGTAAATATATAGTTGTTCCTTTCCTGCTCAAGTTCTGAAAAAGACAGTTACACAGGTTGAGATTATTAGCCACTGAGCAAGCAGTTTACTTAAAGAATGACCTATATGCAACCATAGCCAAACTGTTAGGAAGCAATTTAATTCATGCTTTCAAGAGCAGTAGCTTATTTTTTTATCTTGTTTGTTTTATTTTACAACTAGAAATTAAGATCAGCTCAACAACGTCTTGCTGACTTAAATTTGGACCAATAATCACTCAAGGCTTGATATACTTGAGCTGCATTAAAACTGAATGTCAAGTAGGAAAATCATACAATAACAGGGCAGTTGAACAAATAATTGGGATGTGAAACTACACATGTCCTGATTTCTCTAAGAGCATCTGTTCCATTCCTGACCAGAAAACTATTCTGTTAGTGGATCTGCTTAAGAACATAACCAAGTATCAAAGCTGTGAAATTTGGAGAAAAGTGATTCCAACAACCAGTCAAAGAATACAACAACAATAATAACAATAACTAACCTTTATTCCAGTAGGTGGAGTCGGCTATATAGATCGTTCTATGTCATTGGACTCTATCCCCTACTATATCATCATCTATATTTAAATAAATTTTATCTTGTTTTATCGTTGCCAATCAAGTCTTTTTTAGTCTTCCTCTTTCTCGTTTATTTGCATATTTGTAATAATTTCACATCGCTTAACTGGAATATTTACTGATCATTTAAGTACATGTCTATATCATTTTAAATATATCTCTCGGAATTTTTCCTCAATAGGTACAACTCTAACTTTCGTTTTAATATTCTCCTTTCTTATTTTATACATTCTCATATATTCACATATCGATCTTAACATCTTCCTCTCTGCAACTCTCATCTTTTGCTCATGTGCTCGAGTCATAACCCAACATTTAGCTTTATATAATATAGCAGGTCTAACTGTCATTTTGTAAAACTTTCCTTTAAATTTTAAAGGTACTTTACAATCACAAAGAACACCTGATGATCTCCTCCATTTCAGCCATTTTACTTGTATTGTATGTCAAAAATCTCTTTCAATCTTTTCATTCTTTTACAAAAACTTATCCTAAATATTTAAAACTTTCAGTTACAGATTACTCATTATCTTCTAACTTAACCATTATTTTATTGTATCTAATATTCTAAATTTAAATTTCATATATTCTATTTTATTCTACTAAGTGTAAGATCTTTCGCTTCTAGTATTTCCGTCTAAGATTCAAGTTTAACGTTTACTTTTTCACGTGTCTCATCTACTAAAATAATATTATCTGCAAACAACATACATCATGGTACCGTGTCTTGGATGTGCCTAGTGAATTCATCTATGATTAATATAAAAAGATAGTGATTTAAAATTGATTTTTAATATAACTCTATCTTTATGGGAAAAAAATTTCAATTAATTCTCTTAATATTTTCATCCTCATATATATCCTTAATTATTTCAATATATGTTATACTAATATTTTTCTTTTCTAGAATTTTCCACGTATCTTACCATCAAAGAATATGTTTAAGAAGTAGAATGCTATACTTATAAGTCGAAAAGCAATCAGACTTTCTAGAAGAGTAAACTCCAACAGAAACTGACCACCATATAAAGCAGTCAACAGTATAAAGGCTCACTGCTCAACAAAAGTGTGCTCAAATTGAGCACTTCCTTTACCATCTGCAGTAACTGCAGTCCATCCATCCATCCATAACCAATCACGCCAGACGCTCGAAGATAATAAATAACCTTCCAATAATATAAACAAGATTGTTCCCCACCGAGAGGGTGAATGGCGAGGTGTCCGAACAGCGAAAGTGACAACGGCCGAAGAGATGAAGTCGCTTGCAAACCGGGTTGCTTTATTAGACCGAGCCGAATGAGAACCTGCACAATAGCAAACGGTCAAGGGTGCCGAGACGGATCTCGGCAACACCCCTCCGACGCTCAAGCTAGGGGATTAGATGGAAGAAGTCTAGACAAACAGAAGAGAAGCTTCAGAGTGTGTGAACCTACCTCCTCTCGCGGAGGGTCATCCCTCTATATAGGGAGAGGAGAGGGAGTCCTTCTTTAGGGGACATTATTATCATTGCTTATCTGAAACCATATCCAGCAGCGCGTGGGTTGACATTAATGCATAATTGATAGAAGGCAAATCTCAATTAATAATGGCGGCCAATCCTCTGGAACTTCCGCAGGCAAATCTACTTTTGTGCAGGGGCAGCCATTAATACATGTAGCTTGGTTGATAGGAGGCAAATCTCCATTAATGCCCCGGATTAATGACACGGATACTCCTCTGCGCATTGTCAGAGAATCTTACTTTCTGTCGGAGAGAGGTAGTGACTAGGATCACCAAGTCAGTTCAAAGGGTCTGGTCTGATGGTAGAAATCCGGACCGAGACGTGGAGGGTCCGGCCGTATAGTAGGAATCCGGACCGAGACATGGGGTGTCCGTAGATAAGTAGGAATCCGGACCGAGACATGGGGTGTCCGGCCGTATAGTAGGAGTCCGGACCGAGACATGGAGGGTCCGGCCGTATAGTAGGAATCCGGACCGAGACATGTGGTGTCCGGCCGTATAGTAGGAGTCCGGACCGAGACATGGGGTGTCCGACCGTATAGTAGGAGTCCGGACCGAGACATGGAGGGTCCGGCCGTATAGAGTCCGGGCCGAGACATGGGGTGTCCGGCCAGATATAGTAGGAATCGGACCGAGACATGGGGGTGTCCTAGTATAGTAGAGTCGGACCGAGACATGGAGGGTCCGTATATAAGTAGAATCGGACCGAGACATAGGGTGTCCCCGTATAGTAGGAGTCGCATCGAGACATGGGGTGTCGTAGTATAGTAGAGTCCGGACGAGACATGGACTATCCGGTATTGTCGACATATTAATAATGAGTGATGAGGTATGACGATTAGTTAGACTTGGCATCATAAGACCTTCCCCTTGTGTCTAGTCGAAGGAGAGGTGTGACTTGACTGACTAGACTGAGTCCTGACCATCTCCTACTTTCCTTGACTTAAAGAGGGATGAGGAGCAATGCCGAGGAGGTGCCCCTTGGGAACGGAGAGAAAATCCTCTATAGTGGATCATTAAATGCGGGATACGGCGTGATGATCTTACTTCGAGATAGCGCCACGCGTTGGCCCGATCCGCGAAGATACTCTCTAGAAACGAGGCGTCGCGGCTTCTTTATAAATGCCCCCCTTTCTCTGCTAGGGTTCACGATTTTTCGCTCGAAGTTTCTGTCTCCTCTTCCGCCGACCTTCTCCCTTTCCTTGCTCCTCCGGCGCTCCTGCCGTCGTAAGTCCCTTTATTTCGTATCGAACCCTTCTATCATGGCCGGGCACTCCGACCTATGGTTCCTTAGGACTCGAAGCGTCACGCGTGCCGAGTGCCAAGAGACTAGGTCCCTACCGGAGTTCCCACTCCTATCGCCTTAGGGTTCCCCTACCAGATCAACGCCCCCACGAGCCCCCGATAGAGTTCGTTACCTTTTTCCTAGATCAGCTGGCGGCTGGTCTTCGCTTTCCCCTCCACCCTTTTTATTCCGAATTATCCCATTACTTCCGTATTCCCCTTCAGCAATTAGCACCGAACTCCTTCAGCCTTATCAATGGCTTTATCATTGTTTTCCTTTTTTACCATCTTCCCCTCTCGGCCGCTTCTTTCCACGCCTGCTTTGTTCCGAAAAGGAAAGAAGTCGGCGTTTTCTTCTTCACGGCCCGTCAAGAAACCAAGTTTCTGGCGAAACTTATTACCTCCCACAAGTATTGGAAAACCCGATACTTGTTTATACGGCCGGACTCCCCTTTCTCTTGGCCGAGTGAGTGGCAGCTTGAGCTCCCACCCTCTCCTTCCCTTAGGAGCTTTAAGAGGACTCAAGATTACCGAGACATAGTAAGAGTCCTCTCGGGACTTAGTTTTGACATTAATGCCTTACAAGAAGAAGGGCTCCTCCACCATTTTGACCTGAGCCCTGCCGAGACCGAGATGAAAGGCACTTTAGGTAAAAATTTCTTCTCTCTTCTTATGTTTCTAACCCTTGACTTGCCTTATGCCTTTCGCAGCCGAAGTCATGCTGAAAGCTTCGATCAGCAAGAGGATGAAGTGGAAGAGGGCGCAAATGATTGCCTCCAGCGGCTCGGTAGAGACCTCAGGAGGTTGGCTCGAGCATCTCCGCCTCCTCGACCATCATGATGGCCGAGACCATCACCAGGGAGAATCAGGAGCGTGAGGACGTCGGAAGAGAAGCCGTATGAGGACCCCTTCTTCCGAGGACAGCCCCCTCCGAGTCTCACCAATCCAAAGTTTCCCCAATCCGACAGGACCGAGTGGTACCGCGGCCGAAAACTCTCCGACCCCAGACCCCCCGTGCGAAGAACACCCAGAGGTCTCCGCGCCTGCACCTGAGCCGAGGCCTCCTCAACCGAGTCCTCCTCCCGCGGTACCTTCTGGAGGAACTGCCTCGCGACCGGCTCAGAGTTATCTCCGGGAAGTACGGGAGTCCATTGAGGCGTCTGCCAGAGAGAAATCTATTCCCGCTCTCAGCGACGAGATGAACCTGCACCTGACTAAGGTAATCGGACTTACTTCCCTTTTTCTTCTCTCTTTGTATAACATTTTATCTTCCTTTGTAGTTCTGGGGGTTCCACCTGGAACTAATGTCCCGGTTAACTCGCCTGTCTACCACCTATCCGGCAATGCAAGCCCAAGTGACGACCCTTACCACCCAGCTCCGGGAAAAGGAGACCGAACTCGGTCTAGCCCAATCTGAAGCAGCGGTCTCTCGATCCAAGGCCCTGCGTTACGAGGATGACCTACGTGCCCGGGGCCGAGAGATCAATCTCCTGCGACTTCAAGCGGCCGAAGCGGAGGCACTTAGGGCCCGGGTAGAGGAGGCCGAGGCCCGACTGCTGCAGGCGGAGCAACACCGGATTGCTCAAGCAGAGTCGGAGGCCAGGCGTTGTGCGGAGTTGATCGCCCAAATGGAGGTGGTCAAAACCGACTCGGATGCGGCCAAAGCCGAGCTGGCTTCCTATAAGGAAGGCGAGGAGGGTCGATGGCAACAACGGAAACAGACCTTCCTTACTTTGGAGGAGTTCTCCGACCTCCTCGGGAGTCGTACCGCCGACCTTCTGGAAATAGGCTATAACGGGGCCATCCGACACTTCAAAGAAGCCGGCTATCCGCCCGAGGGGGCATCTACCGAGTTCTTGGACCTACAGCGCCTAGTCGACGAGACCCCTGATGAGGAGCTCGGCGGCCTTCCCTAGTCCTTAGGTTTCTTAGAAATTTTGTAGCCGTATACGGCCGTATTGGTTTTCTTGTAATCGCACCTTTCCGTTTTATATATATAAAAAATACTCTTATGCTACTAATTCCAATAAAGCAGCAGGAGGATATCGACCAAGTACCTTTATACTGTCCCGAGACGGAACTTGTCGAGGAGCCGAGTTGCCCTTAAGTGACAGGGATCATGATGGGGCTTTAGCATTAATAGAACTTGCCTTGACTCTTGTAATACAACCCTTGTAAAGGGCTACGTAGCTCGAGCCGCTCCGATATAGGAGGCGACTAGGATGCATCGGAAAAAAAAAAGAAAAAAGGTGACCCCTTCTGAGATGCACCGTGAGGTGGTTGGCTGGCATGCACCGTAAGGAGCGGCTCATTCCGAGATGCACCGCGATAGGTGGCTGACTAGAATGCGCCGTAAGGGGCGACTTATTCCGAGATGCACCGTGCTAGGTGGCTGACTAGAATGCGCCGTAAGGGGCGACTTATTCCGAGATGCCGTCGCGGTGGGTGACTAGAATCTTGTAAGGGGCGACTTATTCCGAGATGCACCGTGCTAGGTGGCTGACTAGAATGCGCCGTAAGGGGCGACTTATTCCGAGATGCACCTGCTAGGTGGCTGACTAGAATGCGTCGTAAGGGGCGACTTATTCCGAGATGCACCGTGCTAGGTGGCTGACTAGAAGGCAATTACCTTCATATCATCACAAAAGTAGCTTAGTTTTTCCTAGGAAAAACTCTTATTACAGACCGCACAGTCCTTATATACGATACGGTCTCAAATGGAGAGCATTCCACGGCCGAGCGAGATCTTTTCCCTCTTGATCTTGTAGGTAATAAGCTCCGGAGCTAAGCTTCTGGACAACTCTATACGGTCCTTCCCATCGAGGGGCTAGCTTACGAACTTCCCCAGCAGGTTGAATCTTCTTCCACACAAAGTCGCCGGGCTGAAAAGAGCGAGGCACTACCCTCTTATTGTAGGCTTGCGCTACCTTCCTCCGGAAGGTACCCATTCGGCTGGCCGCATTATCTCTCGTCTCGGTCACCAGGTCCAACTCAGCTAGTCTGATGTCTCGGTTATCATCATCCGGGGCGTAGGCTAGGACTCGAGGTGATCCCATTCCGATCTCCACCGGGACTAAAGCTTCCGACCCGTAAACGAGATGGAAAGGGGTGAGGCCAGTACTATCCTTTGGTGTCGTTCGGTAAGCCCATAGAATACTCGGCAGCTCCTCTACCCAGCTTCCTCCAGTGTGATCCAATTTGATTTTGAGTCCCCGAATCAGCTCTCGGTTGGTCACCTCCGCTTGCCCATTGCTTTGAGGATACGCCACGGAAGTAAAAATCTGCTGAATTTCTAGTTGTTGGCACCACTCCTTGAGTTTTCGTCCTTGAAATTGCCTTCCATTGTCCGAGATCAGCCTCCTAGGGATGCCAAATCGACAGACTATGTTTTTCCAAAGGAATTTCAGCACTGCTTCCTCTGTTATCTTGGCTAAAGGCTCTGCTTCTACCCACTTTGAGAAATAGTCTACCGCCACCAGCAGGAATTTCTTCTGATTCGGCCCGAGTGGCAATGGTCCTACAATATCCATTCCCCACTGATCAAAAGGGCAAGATGTTACCGAGGCCTTAAGCCACTCGGCGGGTCGCTGAGAGAAGTTTTGATGCTTCTGGCAACTAAGGCATGACGGACGCCTTGATCTGATATCTTCTCGCAGTGGGCCAAAAAAATATCCTGAGGAGAACCTTTGGGCTAGGGATGTCCCACCGGAATGATTTCGCAACAACCCTCACGCAACTCCTCATTACGTATCCCGCCTCTTACAGACCAAGACACTTAAGGAGTGGCTACAAAGCCCTCTTGTATAGGGTATCTCCTACCCGACGAACTGCTCCCTCTCTTCTTAATGATTCGGACCTCGGCGATCTCTTGGCAATAGTCCTTCTTTCGGATAGTTAATCGAGGAGTCCTCGATCGGGGAGTTTTGGCGCACGGTCGGCTTGATCTATATGAGCGAATGAGTTGTGTCTCACCGGGAATCTTAGGCTCCAGGTGGTGGCGGGCCATACGAGCTAGCTCATCTGCTTTTTGGTTCTCGGCTCGAGGGATCTTATGGAGAATGACTTCTTGGAATTCGGCCGTCAATTTCTGATAAGCTTCCTTGTATAGCTGTAGTCGCGGATTGTTGATGTCATAGGAGCCTTTGACTTGCTCCACACCACTGAGAGTCGAGTACAAAGAGACCGTGATGCCCCAGCGTCTTAAAGCGGCTCGAAGTCCCGCCAGTAAGGCTTCGTATTCGGCTTCATTATTAGAGGCTCGGAAATTAAGTTGGACCACAATCCGGATTATCTCCTCTGCGTGATATCAAGAACACACCTACTCCGCTTCCTTGCTTAGTGGCGAAACAACACATATATCCTCCGTTCTTCATTCCTTTCGATTTGGATGTCTCGTGAGGAAGTCCGCACCGTGCTTTGAGAGCTGTCCTGGATTGATATTGGATGTCGTATTCGGCCATCTCCGTGGTCCATTTGATTAATCGGCCCGACGCCTCGGGATTAGTGAGTATTCTTCCCAGGCTGCTGTTGGTCAACACAGTGATGGGATGGGACAGGAAGTAGGGGCGGAGCTTCCGAGTAGTGATAAGTAGGGTCAGAGCCAGCTTCTCTAGAGTGGTGTACCTGCTTTCAGCAGATGACTGACAAAATAAATAGGTGATTATTTACCCTCTTCTAGGCGGAGTAGGACGGAGGCTACTGCCTCTTCCGAAGCGGCCAGGTATATTTGCAAACTCTCTCGCACCAAGCAGCTAGTGTAGGTAGCTCGGCTATGTATTGCTTCAATTCTGAAAAAGCTAGTTCGCACCTCTCGTCCCATGAAAACCGGGTCGACTTGCGAAGTATTTTAAAGAACGGGAGGCTCCGCTCGACCGACTTAGGGATGAATCGAGAGAGAGCAGTTATTCGGCCCAGCAGCCATTGTACTTCTCTGACATTCCTGGGGAAAGCATGTTCTGCAGAGTCTGGGCCTTCTCGGGATTGACCTCAATTCCTCGTTCAGTCACAATGTAATCGAGGAATTTTCCTCCACGGACTCCGAAAATGCACTTGGAGGATTAGGATTGACGGCGAAGTGTGCCGAATGTTTACGTTGTCAATGATATCTTTAGCCTGAGCACTTTTTATGAGGATATCATCTACGTATACTTCCATATTTCGGCCGATCTGTGACCGAAACACTTTGTCCATCAATCGTTGGTATGTGGCGCCAGCATTCTTTAATCCGAATGGCATGACGGTATAGCAAAAAATACCGTCCACAGTGATAAAACTAACTTTTTCCTGATCTTCCTTTGCTAAGGGGATTTGGTGATATCCTCGTAAGCATCTAACATACCGATCTCGCCGTGGAGTCAACTAGTTGATCTATTGGGGCAGCGGTAATAATCCTTAGGGCATGCTTTATTAAGATCTCTCGAAATCTACATACCTCTATTTTCCCCGGTTTGGGGACTAACACTATATTTGACAACCACTGGGGAATTGTACCTCTTTAATGACTTATGTATCTCGGTTCGGATAATATTATCCTTCTCCGGGCCGAAATGTCTTCTCTTCTGCTTTACGGGCCGGGATCCCGGTAGTACGTTTAACTTATGCTCCATTACGGTCCGGGAAATGCTCTGGCTTTGCTCTTCGGGCCATGCAAAGATATCCCGATTGTTAATTAGGTTTCTGGTCACCTCCTTCAGTGTGACGGATAAATCAGCAGCGATTCGGATTACTTTGTCGGGTTGATCCGGCCATACAAGCACAACTTCTTCTTCTAATGCTTCTTCCCGCAGGGTGTACACTTCAGCCTTTTCTATCTTCCGACTCTTCCTGGGGCCCGTTCGGACCTCCTCCACATAGCATTTTTGATCTCCCACGGCTTCCCCCATTTGACCACCCACTGGGAACTTTAGTTTCTAGTGATAAGTTGATATCGCAGCTTCGAAGGAGTGCAAGGCGGGCCTCCCTAGGATGACGTTGTAGGCCGACACGGCGTCCACCACGGTAAAGGTGGATATCCTTGTGCGCCGAAGGGGTTCTTCTCCCAGGGATAGGGGCAGGTCGATCCGACCAAGGGGGGCCACCTCGTGGCCCGAAAAGCCGAATAGGGTCGTGTTCATCGGGTGCAATTGGCTGGTCAATCGCATACGATCAGCGTCTTTGAACAAAATATTAACCGAAGAGCTACCAGTATTCACGAAAACCCGAGCCACGCTATAGTTGGGCGATGGTGGCCCCGATCACCAAAGCGTCGTATCATGGGGGATATCGATTCAAAGATATCCTCCGGCCAAGGTTAGTGAGAGCCTGCAGCCTTTTTCATTGGCGTTTACCTCATATTTTCGGTAGTCTTAGCCTTCGGGCCCGGTTGGAGTCTCCATTCGTGGCTCCACCTGTGATCATGCTGATGGTGCCTCGATGCGGAGTATTAATGAATTCGGGCGGTGATCCGGTCCGGGGAGCTGAGTCTCTCGGATAGGCCTCCCTAGTTCTTCGGGGAGCCTGAGCTCGTGGTTGACGCTCGGGTGACGGTCGAAGGACTCGCTTAGCTCGGTTGCGTGAACCTGCCCCTCTCGGCTCGGATCTTGCTTCTCTTTGCGGAAAGGGAGCCGAGCTATTGACTTTGGGTTGCTGCTCTTGCATTACTTGCCGGATGTCTTCCGCAAAGGTACGACATTCCCGAGTTGAATGCCCATGCATCTGATGATACGCACAAAAAGAGGGACTCGGATTTGGTAGTACTGGCGGCTGAGAGACTTCTTGTACGACCTGAATCGTCCTTTCTCCCAACAGTCTCGGCGGATAGGCAGGGGGGATTTTAAACGGGTGAGTTGATGCCGAGAGATGCATCTTTCTGCTTGATTTCTGGGATTGTGGCGGTCGCTCAACTTTCCTTCCCTTTTGCTGTTCATCTGCAGCTCTCTCTGCTTCTTCTAGATTGATATAGGCTTCGGCCCTGGCTAACAAAGACTCAAACCGGGAGGGCGATCTTTTCATCAAGGATTTGGAGAAGTCCCCTCTTGTCAGTCCTTGAGAGAAAGCGCTGATTATCGTTCCCGGGGAGGCATCCAGGACATCAACTGCCACTCGGTTAAATCTGTGTATGTAATCCCTCAAGGATTCTTGATCCTTCTGCTTGATAGTCATGAGGAATTGAGCTGTCCTGCGGTACCTCTTGCTACTGGCAAAATGCTGGAGGAAAAGGGTAGATAATTCTGTAAAGGACCTAATAGACCCTTCTGGCAACCGGTCGAACCATCTCTGTGCGGAGCCGATCAGGTTGAGGGAGAAAACTTTGCACCTGGCCCCATCAGAGTAACCATGTATCATGGCGGCTTTTATAAATCTCCCCAGGTACTCTTCTGGATCTGTTGAGCCATTGTACTCTCCAATGGATAACGCCTTGAACGCTTTAGGCATTTTCTCGGCGATGATGTCAGGGCTGAGAGGAGAGTCTAGGCTGGCCAATGGGGCCTTGCCCTTTTTAGGATCCCGTTCCTGGATCGGCTGTGAGGGTGTTTTCTTTAGAGAGTCCTGTAGGGAAGTCGTTGAGGATGACTCGGTTGATATTGAAGCTGTTGGTACTACCTTCCCCGCGACAGGAGTTGAGGGGGGCGGATTGGAGTGCGGGACCCTGGACTGGGCTAGGGGACTCTTGCTCGGGACCTCGGGAGAAGTGTTCACGTAAGATGTCTTGCATGGTGACCCTGACAAGGGCGATGATGTTTTCCCTGGTCAAGCTTCCTTCATCAGTCTTGGCATTGCCGGAGTTCGCTCCTTGGTCTCCCATTCTTATCTCCGATGTGATATATGTTTCCCAGCGGCGCGGTTATATGTTCCCCACCGAGAGGGTGAATGGCGAGGTGTCCGAACAGCGAAAGTGACAATGGCCGAAGAGATGAAGTCGCAAAGCCGGGTTGCTTTACTACCGGCGAATGAGAACTGCGATAGCAAACGGTCAAGGGTGCCGAGACGGATCTCGGCAACACCCCTCCGACGCTCAAGCTAGGGGATTAGATGGAAGAAGTCTAGACAAACAGAAGAGAAGCTTCAGAGTGTGTGAACCTACCTCCTCTCGCGGAGGGTCATCCCTCTATATAGGGAGAGGAGAGGGAGTCCTTCTTTAGGGGACATTATTATCATTGCTTATCTGAAACCATATCCAGCAGCGCGTGGGTTGACATTAATGCATAATTGATAGAAGGCAAATCTCAATTAATAATGGCGGCCAATCCTCTGGAACTTCCGCAAGCAAATCTACTTTTGTGCAGGGGCAGCCATTAATACATGTAGCTTGGTTGATAGGAGGCAAATCTCCATTAATGCCCCGGATTAATGACACGGATACTTCTCTGTGCATTGTCAGAGAATCTTACTTTCTGTCGGAGAGAGGTAGTGACTAGGATCACCAAGTCAGTTCAAAGGGTCTGGTCTGATGGTAGAAATCCGGACCGAGACGTGGAGGGTCCGGCCGTATAGTAGGAATCCGGACCGAGACATGGGGTGTCCGGCCGTATAGTAGGAATCCGGACCGAGACATGGGGTGTCCGGCCGTATAGTAGAAGTCCAGACCGAGACATGGAGGGTCCGGCCGTATAGTAGGAATCCGGACCGAGACATGGGGTGTCCAGCCATATAGTAGGAGTCTGGACCGAGACATGGGGTGTCCGGCCGTATAGTAGAAGTCCGGACCGAGACATGAGGTGTCCGGCCGTATAGTAGGAATCCGGACCGAGACATGGGGTGTCCGGCCGTATAGTAGGAGTCCGGATCGAGACATGGAGGGTCCGGCCGTATAGTAGGAATCCGGACCGAGACATGGGGTGTCCGGCCGTATAGTAGGAGTCCAGACCGAGACATGGACTATCCAGCTATTGTCGACATATTAATAATGAGTGATGGGTATGGACAGACAGTTAGACTTGGCATCAAAGATGATGAAAATAAACACAGAAATGCTGAATTACCTACATTGATCATTGGTTTTATTGTAAATGTCTGCCCAGCTTTCACGATACCAACAGCTTTATTTCCTTTTCAGGTGTCAAGGCAACAATCCCATGAATAACAACTTGATTAAAATGCATTCTTGAGCTTCTCAGCTCATAACCAAATCCATGTACCACATTTGTAAAAAGTTGTTATTTTCGACATGTAAGATGGACATGAATGCCCCCATCAGATCCAAAAAGAAAACGAAAATGAAATGGAATTCAGATTTTTTATTCCAACAAGGAGAACGAAACCTTGAACTTAGACATAAGAAGGATTAAACTAAAATATTAAGATTCCTACGTTCAGTGGAAACACGGGAAAATGTCCACGGAGATATAAAGAAAAAGGAACCGACTGCATTCAAAATCAACACATACTTAGTTCAGAAACTTATTTAGAATGAAGAATTTCTCTGCCAAGAATCTTCCGGACTTGCGCGATCAGCAACACAAGAAAACCTCGATTAGAAAACGAATGATCTTAATAATCACAGACGGAGCTGGGGAAGGAAAAGGGAAACAGAAGGAAGCAGAGGAGGTAGCTCACCGGGGTATTCGGAGAGGAATTAGAAGCTCTCGGGGAAGGAACGACCAGATCGACCGATGGACTAGGGTTTTGGCGAAGAATGGAAATGGCGAGGAAGACGGGAAATGGAGACGAAGCGATGATTTTCCATCTCATGAAAATTCGAATTCGAAAAGTTGTCGTCGTTTATAAAGGTAGAGAGTAGGGGTGTTTCTAAGAATTTCAAAGATAGAGGTCGCTTTCAGATAATCATCATGAGGCGATTCTGACCACCGCCCTTCCCCCGTTCCTCCGCTCCGCCCGATGCAGGGAAACGCCTGCTGCGGCCAAAACGGACGGAGGCCGAGGGAGAGCGGCACGAGCAGCATGACGGAAGCGCCTGCAGGTGGCGACAAGGGAAGCGATCGCGTTCGTTTAGCGCTGTGTCCTCGCTGCCCGTAGTTGTCAACAATGCGCCTCCCACGTGTCTCGCTCTCGCGCTGCATGCCGCTGCGAAAGGTCAGAGAGGAGAGAGGGCTTGCGTCAGGCGGCGCCTGCACCACCACCTCCTTCTCCTCCTCCTCCACCATCCCCTGCCCTTATTTTTAACCCCTCCCCGCCCCCAATACTCCCCGCGCAGCCCTCCATCGCATACCGCAGCATGGCGACGACCTCCTTCCGCGACGCCGCCTGCCTCGCCCTCTTCTGCTTCTCTTCAATGCTGGTAGCGATTTCGCCAGCCCTCGTCCCTGATGTCGATCCGACCATCCGGTTGCCGTCTGATCGGCCCATCCCTGATACCGCGGAGGACGACGAGACGGGAACCACTTGGGCTCTCCTCGTGGCTGGCTCTTCGGGCTACGGAAACTATCGGCACCAGGTACGCCCCGCTCGTGACTGCGTTATTTCGACGAACACATGGTCGGCGATAGAGGGCAGGTTGAAGACGTGGGTTCGGTTTGTGCAAATGCAGGCGGACGTGTGCCATGCGTACCAGCTGCTGCGGAAAGGAGGGCTGAAGGAGGAGAACATAGTGGTGATGATGCACGACGACATCGCTGACAACCCGCTCAACCCCAGGAAGGGAGTCATCATCAATCACCCCCAGGGTCAAGATGTTTATGCTGGTGTCCCCAAGGTAGAAGGGGTCCTTTCCTTCCTATTCGCTTTGATATGTCTTGTGTGCTCATTTAGTCGTCGGTGAACCTGCATACGATCCTCTTCGGTTTAGAGATGAAGTGAGTGTCCTGGTTTTCTTTTCCATGCGAGGGAATGAAGAACTGAATTAAGATGATGATAGGTCCTGCTAGGAATTCAATTTCCTTTGCTAGTAACCTGAAGAGTAACAAAGTGTCCATACTGCATTATTTAGGTGTTAGTTGTTCTAGCTAGTGTTAGTCTTGATGAAGCAATCTAATAAAAAACAACTAGACAAAAGATTAAAACAAAAATGAACTGTAGAAATTAAAGTAGAGGTGCATGAACATTGTCTTTAGGTCTCACTTGCTTACTGTTTTGCTGGATAACCGAATAATCTTACCCAAATATACATCTGATGCATTCTCCTTACAATGTTTGGTAGCAAAGCTAGTGAAAGAAATTGAGTAAATGGGGAAAGCTTTGGTGTCTTTTATACCTACACGGGGGAAGTTTTTTGATGAAAGCAAACAAAAAAAAAAACCTTGGATAAGATTCAGAGAAATGCCTAAAGATCCAGAGCCTCCAACCTCAGATAAGATGCAGTGTGCAAAAAATTTAAATTGATTAAATTTTTTTTTTTATTTCTTTGAAATTAGTAGCTCCATTGGTGAATAGTTGCAATGAAAGAGGATCAATAGGAGTAGATTTAGTTTGTGAAAGAATGTGAAAGCTGATTTAGTTTCTTATGCTCTAAGGGAATGATACAAAGGATTTGAATATTGTTATGGGCATGGTACACCGACTAAAATGTGGCTTTCTCAAACGGATTAGAGATGGGTTTGCAATTGGTATCTAAGCCACAGTAGGTTGAATCAATACGGAAGGGAGAATAGGTAGTTAACAAAGTTTGTCATAAAATGGCTTTGAAGTGCTTCTGAGCAATATGAGAGTGGGGGAGAGCTATAACATTTTATTTTGGACCACCCAAACACATCCATTTAGAGGTGTATCCCAAGGTTGATAGGGAGCATAGGCATACTACAAATTCTACTCACCCTCTTATCTTATATCCTAAGTTAATGTTGTTATTTTGTAATGTACTCCTCCCACATTTTGTGGTTAAGTGGGTCAAAATTGCTAACATTGTATTAGAGAAGGAACATCTTTTATACTATATGACACTTGGGTTCTCGTGCTATGTTATCGTGTTTGTGTAGTCTAGATGCAGTGGTTTTATCATTTGAAGCCATACAACTTTTGCAATGGGAAAATGAATCACTGAGAGAGAAACCAGGCCTAATAAAGGTCATCTCTAGTGTTTATTTTGTCTTGTTCATGTTCCAATTTTGGCATTGTGCTGTTGTGGGGTGTCTTTTTGATAGAGGTGTCTCACATTGTGCCAAAGCTATTTGGCTGATGTGATGTTTGAGGTTGGTGAACTGTCATTATTGAAAGATGCAAGGACACGGCGAAAGCATTTGGGCCATTGCCCTTCTGAAACTTCCACTCTGGTTTTGAGGTAAGAGGCACATTTTGGAGTCATCCTAAAGGGTGGTGATAAGAGTTCCCAAGGTTTGCCAGCCTTTTTGCAGCCTTTCCTTCTAATTGGTTCTTCCCTCTTGAATTCATTTTTATTATTCGAAACTTATTTACAAGAGCTGTTTTGACATGTAATTTTATAATAATAATTCTATTCTTATCTGTTTGTATCTAATTGTTTACTTGATCTTCTCTTGATTTTCTCTACCATGTTTTTGTTTTCTTTTCTTGATAGAGCCCACTATGTTTATTGTGTATGTGCTAACATTGTCATCCATCTTTTGACATTAAAGCCTAGATTCTAGTGTTTAACACTGCTTAGGGTTCTTAGGACTACACCAAGGACCAAGTCAATACCAGGAACCTGTATGCAGTGATTTTGGGTGATAAGAGCACTGTAGAAGGTGGAAGTGGAAAGGTCATAGACAGTAAATCCGATGATAGGATCTTTATCTACTACTCTGATCACGGTGGACCTGGGGTCCTTGGTAGGATCCAACTTTCTGTGCCATTCTGATTGCCAACTTTTATGCTGGTTAATTATGTTAACACCTATTCAATTACAGGAATGCCCAATTTGCCATATCTTTATGCGGCTGAGTTCATTGAAGTGTTGAAGAAGAAGCATGCATCCCAGAGTTATAAAGAAATGGTCAGACAATTGTACTAAGTAGTAATTTAACCTATGGTTATGCTATACTATAAGTAGAATTGCTGATCTTTGTTGGACTTCATTTGAACAGATTATTTATGTGGAAGCATGTGAGAGTGGCAGTATCTTTGAAGGTTTAATACCAGAAGACCTTGATATATATGTGACAACAGCATCCAATGCTGTTGAAAGCAGCTGGGGAACCTACTGCCCTGGGATGGATCCTCCACCACCACCGGAATTTATGACTTGCCTTGGTGATTTGTACAGTGTTTCATGGATGGAAGACAGGTTTGAATTTTATACCTAAGCAAGTCATATCTGTTGTCAAGTTCAAAAGGTCTAAACATTATATTGCTTTTGAATTTTTTTTTTTTTCATGTTAATGAGCTGACATTAGATTATTTGGTACAGCTAAGAAAAAAAATTTAAAAAAAGTGTTGGGGCTTGGAAATGAAAAATGTATTTCCTTCTTCAATAATGTTGTTTCTTTGGAGATGAAACAACATAGGCACTGAAGTACAACAAATTAGATTAGAGCATTGAATCCAAGTTCAAACGGTAGAATTTTCTGATTAGTAATTTAGGTTTAATTACAAGGTGTTAGTGCATTACAGAATAGCTACACTTTTATATCTTGCTAATGACATACCTTTGCTTTGCTTAAAATTTTCCCAAGAAATTTTTGCATCGAAGAACATTGGTTTACCTTTTACTCTTCTCAAAGCCATAACTTAGTCTTTCTTGAAAAATGTTGTCGAGAAATTAGCGTGCAGTGACCGTTGTCACAATAACAGATTGTACCATTTACTACTGCAAAAGTCATATCTTGGTTCTTAATTTTTAGCCATAGCCTGGTGTGCTAACTCATTAAAGCCAAAAAGTAGCCAGAACTTCCATTTGTAATGGTATTCCTGTTTTTAAGGGTAGAAATCCTTCAAACTTAGGAGCCTTTTCAATATGATGGGGACTGCTAACCTTCTAATTATATTTATGGCAGTGAGAATCACAATCTAAAGGAGGAAACGGTTGGGAAGCAGTACGAGGCAGTAAGTTCCTGTTAATCTCTATTATAGATAGTCCTCTTATTCCTTTTTTTCTTTCATAGTGTTTCTCTGATAATGTGTTCAGGTGAAGATGAGGACATCGAACCAGAACACATACAGTGCAGGGTCTCATGTGATGGAGTATGGTGATAAGAATGTAAAAGCTGAGAAGTTGTACCTTTACCAGGGCTTTGACCCTGCCAATGCCAATTTAACTGAGAATGGACTTCGCCTCCGCACACAGATGGGAGTCATCAATCAGAGAGATGCTGACCTCCTATTCTTATGGCACATGGTGAGTCAAAGCACTTCGTCTTCCCTTATTATTTTTATGCTATTTCCGAAGGAATGGGTGGTGAGTGACCTTGATTGCTAGCATATTGATCAATAATGTTACATTTAACCCATGGACTTAAGAGCAGTGGAGAGAAAAACTATGTATACATGGATTTCATATGCAAGTAGGAAACATGGTTGTCTCAATTGGTTTAATGTGGTACTGCTACATCTGCTAACTTTTAATTGGCAGTATCCATTTGTGTTTCAATTGGTTTAGACCGACTTGTCTACTCTGTCAATGCAGTTCCCATCTCTCATCACTGCAGATTCTGTTTTGGAACACCTTTTTAAACCCTTGCATTGTTCTTATATCTTAACAACCGAGTGTTTGTTTTCAGTATGAAAGATTAGAGGAAGGGTCAAACGAAAAGAAGGAAATTCTCTTGGAGATCACTGAGACGATTATGCACAGAGCACACCTTGACAATAGCATCGAACTCATCGGCAATCTAATTTTTGGATCGGATGTTGCACCTTCCGTCCTCAAAACCGTGAGGCCATCCGGTCAGGCTCTGGTTGATGATTGGGATTGCTTGAAAACAATGGTAAATATTGTGTTCAAGTGTATTCATCTGCACAATCTATTTTATTAAGCATGACCATGTGGTAACAAAAAATCTTAGGTCCAAGTATTCGAATCGCATTGTGGATCACTCACTCAATATGGCATGAAGCATATGCGAGCTTTCGCAAACATATGCAACGACGGTGTCTCGAAGGATGCGATGGAAGAAGCTTGTCATAATATCTGTGGAAGCTACAACTCAGCTAAGTGGAGTCCCTTTATCCATGGCTACAGTGCATGATCTTGTATCTCAAAATCAATCGCTAGTGCTCTATATAAATATATACACACACTTGCAGTAGAAATTGTTGTATGCTCACTTCGTGTCTGTAAATTTGGTTAGAGTCCCCTTTTTAAATCTCGTATGTCTTGATATTTTTACCAATGTTGCTTGTTAGCTAATATGATTAATTTTAAGTGGTTATTGGGTCAATGCTTAAAGATGGTTATAGAATTTTAGCACATATAAGTTTGAATGTATTCTTGAGATAGTCTCCTAACATGAGCTTTTTCGATATCACAATGGTTTGTTTTTCGCCTTTTTCGATATCCACTGCTCTACCCTGCTTGGTCCGCAAGTGAGCCCTTTCAGTCATGGGGAACAATTCACTGGCATCAAACCTAACGTATCTTATTTTGCCTCCCTTTCAATCATGGGGGTTTCAAAAACAAACGTTTATTGTGGTCTCGAATAGTATCCTCATTTACATATGTTTCCAGAGAAGAGTACTTCTGACGATACAATATTATTTACATGCACTTCAACTTCTCTCGATCTTCTTAACAATTTACAGCTAGGGAAATCCTCTGATTAGCAGAAACTACAAGTATCTGTGTCTCGTTGTGCATGAAAAGACAACTCCAGTATTTGCTAATTGATCCTGAGATTCTAGTCCTGCATGATCTAGCAAAGTTGGAGGAGACAAATTTGAAACCCTCTAATTTCAGAACCAACAGTCGAAAACAATCTCTTCGATTATATCATCCAAGATGATATCAGATGTCTCACTGGTGGTATTGAGAACTTCAAGTCGAAGGTCCATCCAAGGTCGACCATTCAAGTCCTTTGTTACTACCTTATCTAAAGTGTTGGGTGACGGTACTTGAAGACGACATTCGAGGTGCTTGCTTACCTCTTGGATTAAGCCTTCACCTTGAGGACCGGGTGGGATGTTTCGCTCGACGTAGGATAGGGACAGGATGCTTTTCAAGAAGCTCTTGTGTATATCTAAAAGGATTTCATGGATGCAGTCGAAAAGTAGCTTGGGATCATCTTGTAGGAAGCAAAAAAATATTCCTATTTCCTCGTTCAAAGATGGTTCAAGTAACTGGTCTTCTATGTCCCATTCGACGACTGGGAATTCATCGATAAGTCCTGAAGCTTCCAAGAGTGCTTTGATGTAGTCAAACCTAGCTTCACAATCTTGGTGACAGCCTCTTAAATCGTCATTTACATCAGGTGATGCTATAGTTCTTCCAGAATTGTCATCTTCATGAACAGCTGGTTGATATTGTACTTGAATATTATCTGCAAAAAGGGATCGAATTCAGGGGGGTATGGCACAAGGCAAACAAATCTGTTTCAACTAAAGAATTGATGCTTTTCAATTGCCAGATCATACAATTCTCTGTTCCAGTAGAGTCAGGACTGCTAATGTCATCTGATATGAACTTTTCGAGAACAGAGACGGGACTTGGTTGCTCAAGTTTTTCATTGATGCTTTCGGGAGCCATTAGGTCTTGCTTGACTAAGCTGCTTGGTCGGGGCTTCGGCTGTGCCACTGCTGGTGGCTTCTCTTCGAATATATCCTAGCAGAACAGTGTAGTCGTAAGACAGAAAATTATCGTTAAATCGAGACGACTAATTGGACAAAAAGTTACCAAGCCACATAATGTAGTCGATTCCTTTGTTTCGCATATTTCATTTTTAACTATTAGTTCGTGTTCATCCAACTGGTTACACTCTGTAGTCCTTTTAGCACCGACTTCTTCAACGATCTCTGCATTTTATGATAAAAGCTTCAAATAGACTTCATAATGAAGTAACAAAAGAAACAACAAAAATGTTATTTAAATTTATATAAGGCTACCTTGGCTGTTCAAGTCTTTGCTACCGACAAGTAATCGCTCCGATATAGAGGTTCCAACTAGTTCTGCAGCCATGACCAACATTTTACTTTCATCACTTGAATGGACATGAAAAATGGAACTTCTAAATATTTTGTTTAAGGTTATCGATCCCACCTTCATGCTTTAACCGTTGCAGTGATGGATTTTTTATCTCTTTAGGCGGCACGGCAAGTTCCTCCTCTCTTTGAGGACTGGATGTAGGAGATAACTCGGTGTATCTTAAGATAGAAAGTACTGTCCCCAATGATTCTGAAACTTCAACTCTTGGCAAACTATCAACCCTTGTGTTTAGCATCTCAGCTAGATGCTTCTTGGCTTCCTCATATATTGAAGACTGAGATCTTGATGTCGAGGGAGAAATATAACTGTTGCTGTTAACTTCAAATTCTTCAGAACTAATGTTCTTACTTTTTCTATCATCAAGGTATACTGATTTGGGTTGCTCATCATCACAAGATAAATTTTTAGACGATTCACGAGACTCACTTGGCCTAACTGGAATTCTGTGTAGAAGACCATCCATGGAAATAGCATGTTGTGCTTCTCTGCTCTCACCAATTATATGCCGGAGTCTCCTCCTAATTTCTCTAAGGGAAAAGTGGGATACAATCCTTTCATCATTGTCGTTTTGCTTAGGAACATGACGGAATTGCGGCACAGAACTTCCAGTAGTTCTCGCTGGATTTGGCTTCAGAATGACAATTCTATTCAAAGATTTGGAAGTAGTTGGATTTTCTGCCGTAGGCTTCGTCCCCTTTGACTTATCTTTTCTCCAGAAAAAGTTATATCTGTTTTGTTTCTGAGGCAATTGGTTTCGGTCGGACTCCTTGCATTTCCCTGAATTATCATTCTTCTCCACCAACAGCGGGGCATTTTCTGTATATCTATCTGATCCCAGTTTGGATGTTTTCCTTGCCTGATCACCATGAAGACTTCGAATATGTTTAAGCAGAACTGAATCTGGATCTTGGAGGAGCTTCATAAATAACTTCCTATCTGAATCTATAGCAGCTATTGCATCCCTTAACTTTTCCGATCGGACAATTAATCCTCCATCATTTTGTTTCTCAACAGTGGAGTTCTGACTTATCAGCTCAGCAAAATCAGCTAGTGTCTTTTTTAAAAAGGAGATCTTTTGATCAAGATGATCAAGTTCATGAACATGGTAGTGACTCCCAAAACTAATACTCTCCGAGGAAGGAAGCAAATCAAACTTATTATCGGAATCTCGGCTAGCTTGTTGGCAAGTATAACTGTAGAGTTCTACCAAAAATGCTGCCATGTCAAAGTTAAGAGATCTTTCGGTTAGATCCACTCTACCTGAGTGAAGACCATCCAAGCTAAGAGAAGGAACCAAATTGTTTCCGTGATCGTCTTTTGATTTTATGCTTCTCAGCTCACAGTCCTTGGAATCGACCTCCCTCTGCAAGATAGATTTTACTCGTCGAGCTTCATCGCTCGAAAGGTTCTTCGAGGCCGTTTGAGACATCTCTCCTTCCATTAATGCTTTTACACTTGTCAAACCCAAACTAACCGTATCATCTCTAATTTCATCGAGAAGCTGAGAAAAATAAGGGATTGTTAACTAGCAGCAGAGATGTTAGGTGCTAACACTTCAAAACTAGGCAATAGGAATGCGAATAAAATAACTAGCTAGCTTGAATATAGTAAACTATATCAGTTAGTTCCTCTTTGGCTACTACACATACTGTAGAGTTGCTCACTAGCCGACGAAATTGTCTCAATAGGTCATAAACAAAAAGAATTAAACGGAAGCCTAAATTTTATCCACATTTACTTCAAACGTGGATGATGAATCTTCTCTGCATCTGCAAATTGTATTAGCAACATAAGAATCAAAAACAAAGGGTTGAGGGATTGATGCTAATATCAGTCTATTATGTACTATTTCCACCTACAAGATTTATGTTTCATCAATATTGCAAGTTTGTTTCTTTGCACATCAACAAGCAATGTTGGTCCCAAGTATTGGAGGTTGGCTATATGGGTCTATCCAAAACTATGCCACTAGAGAATACTCAGGATATGCTAAAACAGCCAGAATTACACAACTAAAGCATTCTCAAAAAGTATGGCTGTCTATAGACAAGTGATATCTTTAGCTACCGATGATAAAATTGTGTAAACTTACAGTGGCACCTTCATGCTTGTTTTCTGGATTTCTTAGTGCATCGAGCTTAATTTTCGAATAGCCATAACCTGAATAACATAAAACAATAGTTATGAGCTTCTAGTTAAAAAGGCATACAAATAGCTAAAATCTAGATGAAGGCCTTAATACCAACTAAAAACCTATTATTGTTGCTACTTCAATGAAGTATATATGAGAGTGAGTTTTTAGTTAACCCAAAAATCAATAGCTATAGTTCACATTAAAACTGAAATTCTTACCAGTATGCTTAGTATTTTCATGATTTGTATCTGAAAGTAACTTCTGAATTGGATGGCCTCGACGGAAATCCAATAAGCTGATCAAACCCCACACACATCCAACATTGTCCTTTCGCGGTGGCCTGGGTCGTCTAGGTCTTTTTGCCATAGTCTAATTCCTGTTTCTTTCAGATCCCCGTGACTGTTGAGGAAACAAGGAATAAGGATCTGAAAAACAAACAGCGGAGGATGAGATTGGGCAGGCCTTTCAGTGCAAAATAAGAGCTGCAAAATCTGACAAATTTCTGACAAAGAGTTGTTCGTATTGCATGCTCATGTCAGGTAAAGGATCTAGAGCAAATAATTGCATGAACTCCTAGAAATAAGAGGCATGCCACTGAGCTATATGAGACAAAATAGCTTGATGCAGTAACAAATATGTGTGTTTTTGTTTTTTTTCTTCTTCTTCTTCTGGGTTAAAGGGCAAGCAAGCCTGTTCTTTCAATCCCCCATGGAGCGGTCAAGATCCAGATAACAAGGAAAAGGTGGATCATTGCTTTTAAGCCTCATATCTTGCATACCTCAATGGAAGAACCAAATCTGACATGCTATCTTCCCCAAGATCAAGCCTTTAGGCTCCCTGCGCAGCCTCCGAGGGCGGAGAGCCAGGAAGAGGAGCTAAAAGGGGCGCCTCCTCACGGCGGCATGCACTCGGCGGCGGCGATTAACAGAGAAGAGAATGAGGAAGGAATTGGGGACGAAGGGAAGGCAGGAAGCGTGGCTCCACTTCCATTGGAGGAATCGTCGCGGAGGTGGAAAGGGTGGTTGAACCTCCGCTACCGCTATTTATTGCTGCCCCCCCTTCCTCCCTCGCCTTTAACCTACTCCACAACAGCCCAAAACGACAATGGCGACGCAGCCGACGACCACACAAACGGCGGAGAAAGCAGAGCGGAGAAGAGAGAAGAACAAATCCCGATGCTGATTGATATTGCACGCAACCGTGTGCGTTAACCCTTTTTATGGCTATTGTAAAAAAAAAAAAAAAAAATCTTTATTCACTTTATTAAAATTATTTAAATATTATTGCAGCAGTAGTTACGGATTTTTATTAAGCGATTTTGAGTCATTTAAATTTGAATAATTTTAATTAAAATTAATTTAATCTAAATTGATTTTTATATAATGGTTACGAAATAATAGATAGACACTCTATTATTAATAATAGTTAAAAATTTAAGCATTCAAGTGACTTTTAAAATATTCATCTCTATTAAAATTTAAAATTTAATCATTTTTTTAGTATTTTAATACTATACATCTTAATGTAATATTTTTTTTATAAAAAAAAACCACCTCTGAACGATATTAATAAATAATTAAAAAAAAGGTCACCCTGTGGTTTTTTTTTTCCCTTTAAAATATCTTGACACGTCATAGTCGGTTAAAACTGATGGCGCCTGGTGAGCAGCCAGCGCTGACTTTTTCGCACTTTGCCAAATGTACGACGGTTCTGCTGCAACTTTCTGGCTCTCAGCTACCTACCTTTTATAATAATTCCAACGTCGAAATAGACGACTCTGTCTTAATTTTTTCAAAGGGCTGATTAATAACTTATTAACAAATATCTTTAAAAAAAAAATATGTTCGTGCTAATATTTTTCACCATCGATTCCTCAATAATAAAGAAGAAAAATAAATTACGGAGCACTATATCCCTCGATCCGATAATAAAAAATAATGGAGAACTTCTGAATTTAGATAAGAATTCTAAATTTCACGTCGAGATTCATTCAATGTCCATCTATAATAGTATTTGTATTGTTCTCGCCATCGGATAGTTCCGAAGGGACAATTTATTAATAAATATCTATCAAAAGTTAGAACCGTCAATCTAACGGGTCTCATCGACCTGTCTCATGGTTATTGTGAGGGAGGTAAATCACGGAGGATCCTATGAATTTTAACGTGATGACCAAGACATATAGGAGTCATCTGAATCCAAAAAAAATTTAAATCTTCTTCGAAATTGATCCATGTCACTTTTATAAATACCATCATATTTTGACCACGTCATCTCCGTAGAGATCACAGATATGAATTATCATTTGGGTGGAGAATGATCTTGTATTTTAAAAAAAAAAATAATGATGCATGCTTCTAAACGAGTAGAATAATATCGATACGATATTATTGACTTTTTTTAGCATTTCCTCATCATTTTTAAACATTGAAATATTATAGAATTAATATCTTATCGAAATGTAAAAGTAAACCCTTGTATTTTATTAAAAGCATCTAAATCGTAATTATAGCTAATTGGGGATCCATAAATATGATAATAGAAGTCGACAAATTCAAATTTGGCACGACAATATTTTATTGCTCATCGTATCTTTTTGGTTAAAAAAAAATAATGATAACAATAAAAAGTGTATTAAAAAAATGACATTATTAATTATCCGTAAAAGATTGAAATTCGTTAATTTAGGAGTTATCATCAGTCTGTTCCATAATCATTGTGAGAGAGGTGAATCATGGAGGACCCTATGAGTTTTGATGTGATGATCAAAATACGTAGGGATCATTTGAATTCAGAAAAAGACTTTAGACCTCTTCTCGAATCGATCCTTATTTTATTTACAAGTTTTATCGTGTCTTAGCCACCACGCTATCCTCATGGGAAAAAAAATTGACATTATGGAGTATATAGCGATGCAATGATGAAAGATATTAGATATTTATACAATACAAATTATATTTTGAATAACAACAATATTGTAATAGTTTTTTTAAATTAGTATTAAATATTTAGATTTTCGACCCGATTAATTTTGAGAGCGATCGATTCCATTTCATAAAAATTTCTCATCGACTATTAGGATAAATAGAGAAGTACTCGTAGCGGATGAGACAATAGTTTATTATTCTAAGATTTATCATTATATTTCAAAAAAAAAATTATAAATAGATTACGATTAAGAATCGAATCAAAGATGTTTGCAAATCTACACGAGCATTTCACCGTTGCAGCGCAGTCTTGGACTTGGAGGCTAAAAAAAATATAATGGTTGCTGCTTTTCTAATTTAGGGAAGTTATGAAATTGATACCAACACTTTGTCAAGTAGGCTTGGATATGGCCCAAAAAAAAAATTGGCAGTTTACTAACAAATGTATTTAATTTTAAAATAACATCAAATTGTCAGTATTTGTCAATTGTTTTTTTTATTGTTTTTTATTCTAGGCTAAGAGTGTTCGATGATCTTAGATATCTTGAATTAGTACCAAATGAATGTCTTTTCAACTCTTAAAAACATAATTTACACCCTTTGAAGTAACAAGCATGGTATGAGTCTGGATCTATAATTGCTAACTTGTTATAGAATTGTAAATGAATCAAATATTCACCAACAAAATTAATTAATATTTGAGTTAATAAAGTTTGTTTATGTTTGTTTAATTATATATATATTCTAATGAACTCGATGTTAATTTTCATGAAGAATATTATGAATTAATTTATTTATTAATTTTTTTAATAAAAAATAATTGCTAAAAATAACATATATGAAAAAGATTAGTGAATAATTTATGATTTTATTTTATTTTTTTTTAAATAATATTTATTATATGTTAAAAAATAAAATAAAAAAAATGTAAAAATTATAATTATAAGAATAATAAAGTCGAGCTCAATCTAAAAACATAAATAATATTCTTAAATAAATTTGAGTTTGTTTCGAATTTGATAAAAATTTTAATAAATAAGTTTTCGATGAGTTTGACAAATGGTTATGGAAGCAAGAACTCTCATTTGAGTGCGATATGAAAAAAATAAAGGTAAAGACAGATAACGGATTCTTTCTCCCAGAGGTCTCTGAGCTTGCAAGACGTCTTAGGGTTGTAGTCTTTATTGAGATGACATAGTGACTAGGATATGAAGATTGTTTATAGAAGTGACATAAGTCGATTTCGAAGAAGGTTTAAATTTTTTTTTTTAAATTCAAATGATTTTCATATATTTTGATCATAACATCAAAACGATTTATCTTTCTCACAATAATTATAAAATAGATGAATAAAAATAATTAAATAGAAATAATTAAATTGACAATTTTAATTTCTCACAATAAGACGTGACGTAAAACACTCGAAACTAAAGCCAAATTAAAGTGTCGGCAGACGCAAAGGGTTTTGATGGCTGCGGTCGGGCACGCAGACAGATGTGGAGCACCAACCAAAGCAAGCGCATTAAACGAACACCATTTCTGCTCCGTTATCCTTCGGATCGGTCGATCGGCGAGCGAAGGAAGCTAGCGAGCGCGCGGGAGTTATGGCACGCTGGCTGTGACCACGTCGATGTTGGTGGCTTCGAGTATTATTAATTAATGCCTCAGCGTAACAACGTCACTGGGCCTGCCCTTCCAGTCGTTGCAGTGGAAGTAATGGCGTTGAGGACCGCAAAGCTGGCTGGTGGAGATCATCGACAGAATTAAGGAGGATCATTTCCTTCCAACTCCATTCCCATTCAGAATTAAGGCGACGACTATTCACATTCCCATTCAAATATTCTTTTTCCCTTTAGCTTTTCATTTTCTCCACGTCCAAGCATCGTGACTCGTACTCGTGCACCAAGCACCCATTGTCGCTCTGTATCACCTCCAAGCGATCGGTATCGGCCATTACGATCGTCAACGTTGCAGCCGCCGTTGGCCTCAATTACGATGGATTTCGATTACGATTCGATCGAAATTCGATCGTGGTTCGACTGATGTCGGAGTTCGATGGAACCGCAATTAGATTCCGACCGAATTACGGTCGAAATCTATCATCATTGTTGACGTCAACAATTGTAATTCGACCAGAATCCGATCGAAATCTGACAGTTCGGTACGATACCAAGAGACAGTGAATGCTCGGGATCATGGTACTTGAATGTGGAGAAAATGAGAAGAGATAAGAAGAAAAAGTATTTTAGAATTTTTATAAAAATTAAGATGTGTACGGTATTTTTTTTAATGCTGTGTGGATAGCCACTCCTTTTTTTATCCTATTAAATAATTAAATATGAAATTTTTTCAAATTTGATCTCGTATAGAATATTATTTATATATATAGATATAATTTATTTTTAATATATATTATTTCTTTTATGATATTTAATTTATTAGTTTTTATTTTTAAATTTTTTACTGTTCTGAATTCGATAAATATTCTTAGTTTCATTTAAATAATTCATTTTTTTTTAAATAACATGGTATATAGTAATAGAACATTTGGATATATAATGAATATTCGGTATGAAAATGAGAATGGAAATTGACATCGTGACTATTGTCTTTTTATTTATTGAAAAATAATTTACGAAGAAAAAAATCAATAAATTAACTGAGCTAAGCCTAATTAATCATGTTCAAATTTATTTATTATTTATTGGACTTATCAAACTTATTTATTAAAAATCATATTAATCGAGAATTGCTGTTGTTGTTGTGGATTAGATTAGATATTTATCTAATATATGAAATTTTATTTTATTTTAATATCTTATGAATAATTTAAGGTAATAAAATTTATAAATAAGTTTTTTTTTAAAATGTATTTTAATAAAAATAATAATAAATACATTTAAATTAAATTTTATATAATTGAATAAATAAATTTGTTCTTTTAACACACGCACATATATATATGTTATTAAATGATTATTAAATTTGTTGATGGATTCATTTACTATCATAGTTATTTGTGTATATGATTATTTTTTTGCAGTAAAATTATTTGTGTAGATGGTTGATTTACGAATCTCATATACTCATATAATTTTTTAAATATTTCAATTACGATGCAATATATAATATTTCGTAGAATTATATCGATCGCTTCAGAAATTAAATATTGATGTCAATCAAACAAAAACAATGAAAACATAACCTCCACGGGTGCAACGTATTATCAAATATTTAAAGGAATAATAAAATGATTAAATTTTGAATTTTATGTGAGTTGAATATATTGAAGATTGATTTTAAATAAATTATGCTTTGGATTTTTTTTTAAAACACGTAATTCATTAGAGCAAGCAAACATTGGAATTAGACCTCATAAATCTGGACATGACATGAACACGATCCACTTTTTTCATATTTAGATTGTGTATTTTTTGATTCGTGTATATTTTGTGTCTATCCGTTAGATATGTAAAAATTGCGTGTCGAATTAGTGTCTTATTTTCTAGATTTGTTATGTTAAACTCGTTTACTTTTTCATTGTACTTAAAAAAATTTAGGCATGAAAATGAAAAAAGATGGATGACATTTACGTAATCTCTACAAGTTTGAATGATGATGACAATCTTTGAAATTCATTTTGTATTTTTACGATAATTCTAGAGTGTAATGTACTTGTAATTCCAATTAGATAGCGTGGACTGTGGGGATTGT
Source organism: Wurfbainia villosa (assembly GCA_025175895.1). Taxonomy (NCBI): domain Eukaryota; kingdom Viridiplantae; phylum Streptophyta; class Magnoliopsida; order Zingiberales; family Zingiberaceae; genus Wurfbainia; species Wurfbainia villosa. The sequence continues at coordinate 9,251,708 of CM045997.1, forward strand.
TAATTTTTTATAAACTCTTTTGTTTAAGTTATTACATTATCGTGTTATGAGACTTTTTGCGTCTATTGGATTGGGATCATGTCTAATAATCTATTTTATACTTTACTTAAGTTATTATATTTTTGTATAATTATGGATTGTTTCGTATCTACTGGTTCAGATTGTATCTTGCAATCCGTTTATACATATTTTTTCATGTCTAACGGATCGTATCGTGTCAATCCGAAATTAAGTGATTCGTATTCGGATTGAACCCATTGACACGAAAAATTAAACGGATTGAATATGGATTAATATTTTCGGATAGTATCTAGATCGTGTCAAGATACGAATTCGATCCATTATCTAATTTGCCGGATCTAATTGGAATTAAGAAAAAAAAATCAGGATGTTTCGGTTTGACTTTAGCTCGATTCAAATCAACCCCCTGCGGTGCGTCGAATCCGCACCCGTTTCAGCGACTCTGATTGCCGAAGTCCTCGGCTCACCGTCACCAACCGGCTCCCTCCATCCGATCCATTGGGAAGCTTGGCCCTCGGGCGGCCGGAGCTGCGCCTCAATTCGCCTCTCGTCCTTCGCCCTCGCTCCTTCGCCGGGGGTGACGCGATGCAGAGCCTTACGCGCTTGACTGTCTTCCTTTGCTGCTTGTGGATCGTCACCCTCCTCTACGGCGAGATGGTCGCCTATTGGACCCCCCACTGGACCTGCTCCTGGCCTCATCTCCATCCCTCTTCCCCCTCGTCGGTATGATTCTCGGTAGATCTCTCTTTGTTCCTACTGTTTTCATCATTGACCGCTCGTTAATAGAATATGCTTGTTGGATGAGAAAATGAGCGCGCGATCGCGTGGGTTATTTGTTGAATTCTTGGATCTGCTTTTGATTTTGAATATTTCGTGGGTAAGACCTCCAGTTATGCTGCTATTCTTCGATTTTCTCGATCTGGTTTCAGTTTGCAGTTTTGGAATTCATTCAAGTGGTGTAGGCTTTAGCAACGAAGAGGAAGGCGGAATTTTCACGTTAGTGCTAATCCCAGCCTATGCTGATTTGTGATATCTACTTGCATGCTATAATCATATAGAATATTCTCTTAGGTAGTGTAAAAAAAACAAGGAAGACAACTGGCATGATTGTTAGGCTAGGAAACCACTGGAATTAACAAGTAGCGATATGGTCATATTACAATCAGATAGTGGACCTTCTTAAAAAAAAAATCAGAGCCAAGACTCTCTGTGGATTCAGGCCGAAGGAAAGAAGAGGGAAAGGTTCTCCATCTGAAGTGCCTGAGGTTGTCTGCTAGTGTTTGAAGTAGTTTGAATGAAGTGCTTCCAGTTTGTTTTAGGCGTTCCCCTCTAAGTTGAGGCAGTTTTAGTATATTGAGTGTGCCTCTTCAAGATGAGGTACTTGTAGTTTGTTCCAAGTTATTCCATTCCAATGGTTCCATCCACCTCAATTGGATCTTGCCATTTTATTCCCTTAAGAAAAGCTGCTACAATTAGGATCTAGAAAAGTCCCTTTGATTGTAGCCTTCATGTTCTTTCTATAAGCCTCAGAGAGTGCAATTGTTGTTGCTTCATTCATTATGGGCATAAAAACTTGCTACTCTATTCTTCCTTTAATCAGACATGTATCAACCTTGCATCGGTTATTATGTTGTAGGATAATGTCATCATGAAGGGTGTTACTCCTTGTAGAATTGTAATTATAGGCTATTGAAGGTAAAAGGAAAGAAGAAAGATGCTGAAGTCATCACTGATATGTGAATATTGTGGGTCACTAACAGTCTCACGTTAATAACTGAACACAATCATAACTTAATAGTTGACTGGTTCTCTTTAGTCATTGCTCTTTCCTTGTTCTTTATATGCCTTGTAATAAGAATTCATTGATCTGATATTCTGTGTCTGCTTGAAAATTGATTATGGATGATACACATTTTTGTTCTCTTTGCAGAATGGTCATAATTTTGTTAAGGTTGCTGTCCTAGCAGACCCACAGGTAACTTGATGTCTCATTTGAACTCTTCTCCCTGTTTGCATTAGCATTATTAAACTTTGCTAGCGATCTCCTTTGAATAGGATAAGCTAAATGTTGTAGGTAAATACAAAGTGATTACTGATATTTTTTATGCCTTCCTTTGACTATGTTAGAAACTTGGGGGACTAGATGCTTACTACAACAACCAATAACAACCAAGCCTTATCCCATTAGGTGGGATCGGCTATATGACTAGATGCTTACTATTTGTCATTATTTGATCAGAAGCTTCTAATTGTTAGTATATTCAAGATTGGAGACTGATTTTACCAATATTTCCATTTTGTGACCCCTAGAATTATTAAATTCTCCTGAAGTTAAGAAACTAGAAAGATTGATGCCATAGCTAATAAAAAGTTTGCATCTAAGAAGTTACAAGGAAGTCGTTCATGATGTAGTAGGAGTCTGTTGCTTCATTTGAGATTATTGATGAAGCTTTCTTCCTATGATATGGTTGACTTTGCGAGAGCCCCCCCCCAATGCTCAAGTGATCATGGTGCTCAAATAGTAAAATGAAAAGAGAAAATAATAGGAGCGAGAGTCCAAGGGAGAGATCTTCCTTTCATGGAGCATATAGTTAATATTTATTGGCAAGAGACCTTAGAGATCCTAGGAAAGTAGGTAGCACATCATGGAAAAGTGGGGAACGCTTCATGGAGAAGTGGGGATCGTGGACCCTGTCTGTCTGTAGCCTAACAAGCCTGGCTAGAAGGGTTCAACTAGCCTGGGGGACTCATCCTAGTGACCCGACTCAGAGTGAAGTAGCAATTCGACTCGACTAGGCTCAGTAGCTTGGCAGGTCGGACGAGCTTGGCAACCCGAATCAGCTAGGCAACTCTGACCGGCTAGGAAGTTTGACACTCAGACTTAGGCGCTTAGGTACTCGGGCCCTTAGTGCTCGGGCCACTCCGCAATTCGATAGATTGGCCAAGTTTAACTCAGCGTGATGACCTGACTACCTCAAGATTAGACCACATAGGCTCATTTTGCTAACTTAAGATCCCCCCTCTAATTCGAGTTGAAGAGTTGGAGCATGCGAGACTCAATTAGAGTGCATAGGTTCATAAGATGCTGAAGTGGCCTAAGTAGCTGAACTAATAAGGTCGAACTAGTGAAGAGATGGAGGAAAACTTATTATAGCTGAACTAGCGAAGAGATGGAGTGAAACTTCCCCTGATAGTGGAATTGCAAAGGTGAAAGGTCAAGCTAGAGAGGTTGACTATTGGTAGCAGAGCTAAAAGGGAAAAAACAATATTTATGTTTAAATTAATTTAATAGAATCAAATATAGCGTGAAGAGGTAATTTGACTTGACCCTTTTCGAGAAGAGGGGAGATATAAGTGAGTCGTTCCTTTTCGAGAAAGGGGAAATAGGTGAGACGACCCTTTCCAAGAAAGGGGAATTTCATGGTAGCCCTTTTCCTAGAAAAGGGGAATTCGAAGATAACCTTGTTGGAGGTGACCTTTTTTGAGAAAGGAGAATTTAGAGATGATCTTTTTTCGAGAAAAGGGGAATTCAAAGATTACCTTGTTCGAGGCAACGCTTTTTTAGAAAGAGGAATTTAGAGGTAACCCTTTTATGTGAAAAGGAGAATTCAAAGATAACCTTGTTGGAAGCGATCCTTTTTCAAGAAAAGAGGAATTCAGAGATAACCTTGTCGGTGATGGTCCTTTTCGAGAAAGAGGAAAATTTGAGGCGACTCCGTCCCGGATGGAGGAAAATTTGAAGCGATCCTATCCCAGACGAAAAAAAAAAAATTTGAAGCGACTTCGTCCTAGACGGAGGAAATATTAAGGCGACTTTGTCTCAAATAGAGGAAAATTTGAGGCGACCCTTTCTAAAAAAAGGAAAATGCTTAATCCATAGCCAAATCGGACCAAGAGAGAATGACTTAATCACTAAACCATGGGGCAGTTCGCTACTGTTTGAGAGAGAATAACTTGATCCATGATTCCTGAATACCTACGGAGTCAGGGGAGAGAATGATACATTGGATTCTGCAACTCCCGAATACCAGTGGAGTTTGAGAGATAATAATAGGTTTGATCCCGTGATTCTCAAATATCCATAGAATTGGAAAAAGGATGATAAGCTCAATATCATAACTCCTAAATACCACGGAGATGGAGGATATGCGCGAATACACTCGATCCCGTCTATCTTGAATACTAGTGGAGTTGGAGAGAGAATAGAAAGTTCTATGAGGTGTAACGACTCACACACAGACACATATAGTGATGTCGAAGGGTCTTGTTTATGCTTCTTCAGCAATTCAAATGTTTCATCCAGTCTTCTTAAATAGCAGTTAGTATTTGCCATTAGGATCCAATGTCAGAGATTTAGAGGGAAGAATTGGAGATCGAATTTATCTTCTTTGTTTGACTTCAAAGCATGAGAAGAGCCTCAGCTTTCATTGCCATTAATTTTTCTAAATGTGCACCAATCATTAAGGACTTGGAGATCTATTATAAGGCCTTTGTCATCAATTCATCGGATGCCCTTTTAAGTAAAAGCTCCAGCTTGACTCATGTGATTGGCCACTTCCTGATCTTTCCGAAGTCCACCCGAAGATTGTATCCACACTGTTTTTTAATCCTGATTCCCATCATGTTTTGAGAGTAAGCAGTCGTTAAAAAGTTTTGTCGTCAACTTCACCCAGTGTGAAATGACAATCTGCAACCCCGACTTGAGCTCATAGGAAGCTGGAATCTATTGCAACAGCTATCATACAATCATTAAGAACGTCTCTCATTCTTGCAAGGGAAATCTATGCAGCAGAACGATTACTATAGCACAACATCCATGCCCTAATGCAACTTTGTAAGTCTGAGTTAGACAGAGATCTTGAACAATTCCCCTTGATGTTTAGAAGAAATTCAGAAAGTTCATTCCTTTCTTTAATGGATTGAAAAAACAACTGATACTTGTTAGTTGAAAGTGATTCAAAAATTAAATTCAGAACAACACCAACATCACTATCAGAAACATACAGTGGTGATTCCTATGCTCAGCCGCACACTGCTTATCCAATATTTTACAATAAATCTGAATAAGGATCTCTGTCACTGTATCGGGTAACAGCTTTGCACTCAATGGTTTTCAAAACATGGAAGCGCGGTAGATATATCCTGATGTTGATTGCAAAATGGGCCATCACAAACAAATCTTTTGTCAAAAATGCAGTACCCCATTCTGGAATCTAGGAAACTTTGTTTCTACACTTCCAATCTATAGGGAATAACCTTGGGAATAATTCCACAAAACTTAGCCATCAAGAAATCCAATATTTGCCTTGGACCCATTAGCAATCTTAGGAAATCTACTAAATAAATCAGGAGAAATTACCCTATCAACTATCCTATCAGGAATTAAACTCAGCAGCTTATATTTAAGATCATCACAAACAAAAAATGAGGATCCAACAGACGCCTTATGAAAATATCCGAATTCCCCATTTACCATAGGGAGTAATGTCATACCATTTGCTCATTTACTAACCCAGAACCATCTAAATCATTCATGCAATACTCTGATAAAATTAATCTAGAAGTTTTGCTTAAGGCAGACAATCTTAGACACTTAGACACTGCTTTAGAAAAAGCCTTACTGATAAAGGACTCACAATTCGATCACTAAAGTTCCGGTAAACATTGCTCAACATATGCATGAGTGCACTAGGAATATGGTCAATAGGAATACCTGACTAAACAAAAGCCTCCTTAAGCTCTTTACTTTTGCAGAATTTCACATGCTGAACAAAAGCTTCATTTACTGATATTACCCTTCCTCCCTAAATTGCAAACAAAACATTAGCCCGTTACAAGCTGGAGCAACCACACCTTCCAACAAAAATTGATCCTGGTCAGAGCACATCTTTCCTACCCTATCCATGTCAGCTCCATACCATATGTTGCATCGATTGAAAGAGACTTCACAAAAATCCTCCACTTGGATTGACAATCTAGTAGACACTGACAGTAGAAGATAGCAAAATGCTTCTCCACATCTAGGAACACTATCCTCAAGCATGTCATCAGATATACTTGATGGTATTGCTATTGTCAGCAGCATTGTCCACTAGTCATTTCCTCAAGCAAGTAGTGGGCATGGTGTTAGTTGCCCCATCAAGTTAGGCCAGTGATCATAGTGTTCCACGAGAAGGTATTCCCAAGCCGGGTCATCCGAGAAGTCGGAATCTCCTAGAATCCTATGGCACTTCTCTAACAATTGACGAGTGTGGCGAGCCCTTATAAGTGTTTGGCCAAATCTTCCCTAGTAACCACCTGAAATACACACGTAATGGACGAATCTAGAGCAGGCCGATTTGGAGATAAACTTCCACTAGAAAAGGGGCAAAGTAGCTTCTATATTTGACATCTTGGGTAAACAGATATAGGTTCTGAGAACCTTATGTTGCACATAACATAATGGTTAGATGATCTCCTTCGGAAACTCCACCTAGGGACCAAGCACGAGAAGAAGCATTGGATTAATTAGAAAGAGGAGCCAGAAACAAAAGGCAGAAACCATTGGGATGCCAACAAATTACTGCTCCTGTATCATGGGTCACGATGGAGATAGCAAGGACTCCCTTTAGGTTGATCACCCATGTGGTCTAGATTTTGACGTTTGAACAGGAGTCGTTTTGGGATCCAACATTCTCAATCCACACCGGCTACAAAGGAGCCAACCTCATCCTACCTGCCTTTGTCATAGGAGGGTGAACGACGAGGAGCGGTGGTTACAAAGAGAAACCCCTAACCGGCCCTTGCCCCTTTGAGGTGGACGTTAGCATATAGATCTTCGTTGCCCCACTCCAATAGATCTAACTCCTCCCTATTCCTTCACGATTTTACATCTCAATGTCTTTTGCTCGTTTTCCAATAGACAGTGTCAAATGATGTGACAGAAGTTTGGCACTTCATTTGAGGTTATTGATGTAGTTTGTTTCTCATGACGTGGTCGACTCTACGAAGTACAACACACGTCAGAGGGCTCATCGGGAGTTTCTTTGATGAGCGCCCCCCCCCCCCTATGGTGCTCAAATAGTAGAATGAAAAAAGAAAATAATAAGAGAGAGAGATCCTCCTTTCACGGAGCATATACCTGAAATTTATAGGTGAGAGAGGGTGAGATACCTTGGAGATCATATCATGGGGAAGTAGATAACACATCATGGGAAAGTGGCGAGCTCCTCATGGAGAAGTGGGGATTGTGGACCGTGTCTGCCTGGAGCCTAGTTAGAAGGGTTCAACCAGCACAGGGGACTCAACCTAGTGACCTGACTCGGGGTGAAATAGAAACTCGGCTGGGTTGGGCTTGGCAAGTCGGACTAGCTTGATAGGTCGGACTAGCTTAGCAGCTCCGACTAGCTTGGCAACTCGGATCAGTTAGGCAGTTTAATACTCGGATTCTCGGTGCTTGAGCCACTCGATAATTAAGTAGATTGGCTAAGTGTAACTCAACATGATGACCTGGCTACCTCATGATTGGGCCATGTAGGCGCAACCTACTAACCTAGGACAAGCCGGATACCGGCGATATCAGTTCATTTCATAGACAAGGGGGCAAAGAACTCTTTATCACTAGAAGTTCGTATATCAGTATATTTATCATAAAGATGGAGATTTTTGAAAGATGTTGAAAACCTAAATTTCAATTATCAGCATTTGTAATCAGATTTTTTAGAAGAAATGGCTTCTTTTATAAAGTATATTCCGATTTTCTCTTGTATTTGATGGTTATTATAATTTGCCATTTGCCTATGCCTCTTCTTTGACTGCACATACTCACTTTACCTTAGTCTGTTAAATGGCCTACCTAGGCCAAGATCTCGATAATACCACCTCCTATCTCCCTATATTTGCAAACTGATAGTCCACTGGTATATTAAACGGTATACTTAGCCATACTGCTCAGTTTTGAGTGAGAAGACTAAGCACCAAATATAACCTTGGAAAACCTGTATCAGACTTTTTTTGGAGCCGTGTTGGATCATTTGGTTATCTGATATGTTCCATTTTATGACTACTAGATATGGTTTCCATGATCTAGGTTATTACATCAAAAAATTTTGCTATGTTCTACATAACATCCTTTCAACTAAGTGTTTCTATCTTTAAAAAATCATTATGATCCAACAAATGTTTTTATTGTAAGTTCTCTGTATAACAGCTTGTGGACTGGACTTCTTATGGTCTTCCTCCAAAATCTCTTGCATTAGAAGCTGCTCAATTTTACACTGACTTGTACATGCGAAGATCTTTCCATTTGTCCATTTTGCCATTCAGACCAGATTTTATTATATTTCTTGGTGATCTGTTCGATGGTGGGTCTTCCTTATCAGATGAAGAGTAAGACAAGAATACTTCAAAATTTGATTTCATCCTCTTCGTTTGAGGCAATTGTCTGCTTTTCATTGTATTGCTGAAATATTAACTGCTCATAAGTCCTAAATGCATTGCTTCGATACCTTTAGAAGAAAGAAAAAGAATTATGTTAGACAAGTATTAAATTAAGCTTCTAATAAAAATATTTTAGAGATAGGAGTCTATATTGTTTTAGCTGTTTAGTAGCATACTAAATTGATTCCAGTATCTCATCATGGAACACTTTTGATTTTACAGAATGCAATCCCCGAACCAAAACCTCATCTTAGTTTTCATTATAAAATAATGGGATGACTTTCAATACAGCATGAGTGTTTGAGAGTCATGCCTTGTAACGATGAATCTGTGAATTTTTAATAGGAATACAGTTGTGATGAAGATTACAAAGTAATTCAATCACTTAGTAAGTTTGTTCACATATGACAAACTCGAAGGAAACTCAAGGATATGGATAACAAAAGGTGGAAAAGATAGAGGAAGAGTAACCCAACTAATACCCTTTATCGAGGAGAGTGAGGCATTGCCTAGAGGAACATTTAGGATAAGATTTGGTGTAACTATATGAAAAGAAAATGTCTGACTATGTTTAGAAGCCTCTGAATCTAGAATCTAAACAATTTGACCTAGAGGCATGCCAAATCCAAACACTTGACCCACAAGATAATTTCGTACCTACACAAACTAAGGATATCATGGATTAGAATAGTGCACTTGGAGAAGCATGAAACTGAAGTAAGCATAGATACTCTTTAATTGGTACACTGATAGTAGGTTTAGTACTAGAAGGATTTCTTCTCATCCTGAAAACTATGCTTAGATTGAACAATTCTTTGGATTTGAGGCAATCCTAACGCTTACTATGATCAACAAAGGTCATTCCAGATCTAGATCTAGAGATGCATCTGAGTCAAGATGAGTAAATCTAGAGAAAATTAAGGAGTTGGGATGTGTCTTTGCTGAAGGGGTCTATGAAGCAAGAGAGGGGTTGAAGAAGGTCTAAATGAAGATCAGATCTCTGCAAGAGTATATCTGTAGAAAATCTAGGTACATCTTGCAATGCATTTCAGGTGGGTTGGGTCGAAGAAGATCCACAGCAAGAACCAATCAATGACAAGGAGTTTAGTGGAAGTGGAGATGAGGCTATGGAATGAGACCTTAGACAATGTTGATATAGCAAATGATAGGGAGGCACACAACATGTCAACTATGAGCTTCTTGCAGATGAGGATTGACAATGATGCTACGGTCTGGATTGAAGTGCAAAAAGATGCAAATTATCAAAGATGTGATGCAGATAGTGGCAAATGCAAGCACTTTGATACCATATTGAATGATGAGGAAAAAAAATCCCTAAGTAGCCCCTATTTCTTTGCATTGAATTCCATGATAAAGGTAATCTATATCTTGACATTTAAAATATACTCTTAACCTTTTGTATTCTATCTATAGATCTTTATTACTCTGTCATTTCATGTTGTTTCTTTTATTAAAAACATGTTCTACCTTTTCAAATTTCTGCATTTACTTTCGTAACTTAAGTGGATCCCGTTAAGTCATTTTCTTCCTAAACAATTTTATTCTGAATCAAGATTGAACCAAATAAATATTACACACATTAATCAAAAAAGAGGAAGATCAAAGAAGACTTGTTAGCAACAATAAAACAAGATAAAATTCATTTAAATATAGATGATGATATAGTAAGGGATTGAGCCCAATGGTACAGGAGGATCCAAATGATCGACCCCATTTAGTGGAGTAAAAGCTTGGTTGTTGTCATCATCATAAGATTGAACTAAATACCTCTATTACTTGACATGATTTTAATGATGAATAATAATTAATAAAAGTTGGCATTGTAAATGTTTCAAAAGAACAATATCTTCATTTTAACCTACAAACATTGTCAAAATTGCATTCTATATTCCTGCTTCATTTGGTCAACATTCATGCATTGATTCTATGAATCTGGTTTAGTAAAGACCCTTAGTTAGTGGGGGCAAAAAATAATAACAATAGTTACTTAATCTAGCATTAAGTTTTGATGTTCAATGGAAGTAACTGCCTTGTGACCTAAAGGTGATGGGTTTAAGTTATGGAAATAGCCTCCTGTAAAACATGGTAAAATTGTGTACAATAGACCCTTCTCCGGGACCTTGCATGGTAGGAGCTTCGTGCACCGAGCTGTCTCATTGTATTGTACTTTTTTGACAAGTGGATCAAAACATTTGTTTTTGACATTTTCAATCATTAGGGATTACACTATGTTGCTAAAATTGACATCTGAATGCATGTGGAACTATTAGCTTGAAGAATTAACTGATAAAAAAATTTATATGAGCTAAAATATGCTATAAAATTGAGAACATGTATAACTTTATTAAAACTTAAAATTTGTGTTAGATCTTTAAAAACCTCAAAAGCTCATGCTATATTTAGCAATTATCTCTAAACATTATCTTAAAACTAATTTTGAAATATAGAAATTCATCAAAATGAGGAAGCAGCAAGTTATTTCATAGAAAAACATTTTTATAGACATCTAGTATAAGCATCTAATATTTTTGCAATTTGAAAAGGTCAATCATTTAATAAATCAATCGAGCATTAGAATTTAAAACTAAATAAAATGCTATTAAGGTTAAAAACTAAATCTTCAAACATGTGTTTCAAAAAAAAAACTGTCTAGTTAAAAAAGAAGTAAGATATCTCATACATCAGCATAAAGATAATGTTACATAGACTAGACAATATTCTAACTCAAAGAACAAGAGAAAAGTAGCGGACAAAAAAGGAAAGTGCAGCTAGGATTCTAGAAGTTGGTTTGATGCATTGTTTATATAAAATTTTGACTCATTTATTAGGTAAATTTATATGACCTTATTGATTTTGTGGGGCCTTTTGGGTACAATTGCATCCTCCGGACAATACTAGGCTTTGCCATGTATGATCTAGTTGTTTCTATCTGTTCTAATCATTTCAATAGTTGGTTTGTTATTTATTTGTTTCGTTGATAGTCTTTGTTAAAACAGATGGAAAGAATCATTGAACCGTTTTGAACATATATTCAGTCTGAGTGAAAAAGATGGTTTCCAAAGGCCAATTTATTACGTCCCGGGAAATCGTGATATTGGATTTGCAAGTTTCCATTCACAGTATCCAAAGGTAATGACCTTGTTACACCTGTTGTTTTATTTGGTGGAATGACAAATAAATGTGTTCTATGTTATCTTCTTTATGTTTGAATGTTTTTCTTTTCTAAGCTGTGTTGTTGGTTTCATATCATGTGCACGGTGCACCTTACATATGCCAGTTCTGTTGGAAATGTCCTACTGCATAATTTATTTCAATGAATCAACATGATCTAAGAATTAACTCTGTTATCTAATTCTCAAGGTTTTAATGTTCGGTTTCAGGCGGTAGACAATTTATCTACTGCATAGTTTTACATAGGCAGTAGATGGAGGCTAGGCACTAGATGTCATAATAATTTTAGAATAAAACAGGTTGAAATTAGCACTGAAAATGACTAACATATTGATGCCAAAACACATACTCACACACACACTGATTTGAATTTCGAATTTTAATTTGGTTGGCAGTTGTGTGTTTAAATACTGTCGGTGTATCTTCTAGTTTAGTAGGTTAGCCAATGGGTGACTTTTAGTTTGTTATAGGGTCTTCTTAATTTAGTAAGAATATATTCGAATTATTGTCTTTTCCAATTAGTGATATTTATTTCTTAGTTTGTTTATGGTCAATTCTCTAGAAGTGGTGTCTTGTCAATGTATTTGATTATGGTTCAGCTAACAAAATCCTCTTTATTTTTGTATGTGAGGTCCCATGCTTCATCGATTTCATCTAAATTTTTGTTGGACTTGAGCGTTCAATTTTGGTGTCACATTGAGTTCTTCGTGCTATATCTTTACTACATTTACTTGGTGCTAAAGCTGAATTCTTATTTCTGTTCAATATTTTCCATCCCTTATGCGTCCACCAATCCATGATCTTTATGCCTTCAACTTCGTCCATTACTCATCACTGAATTCCTATTTTTTCTTAGATATCCACCATCCCATAAACCCTCTTTACTTGGCAATGCTTTATCAGCCACCTCTGCATCCCATTATTGTTTCCCAAATCTTCAACAATAATCGATCATAATTAGCATCAACATTTTCCAGTGGGTTGCTTCCTTTCTTTACTGCTCCTTGTGCCTGTATGCTCATCTCTCCACTGCCTGTGACATTGCCTCCACACTGAAACCTCCTTCCTCCACCGTTTGCTTTGGCACCGAGATGGTGACCTACGGTTTTACACCTTCTGGGTCCTCTGTCATAACCTCCTCTTGTTGCTGTTGCACCATCGTGATCTGAGATAGCTGGGAGTGGTGCCTTCTCCATTTTTGCCACTAAAACTCATCTAATTTCCTACCAGTCCAATGCAGGCTAGTGAAAATTAAAGGTCCACCGCCATCCCACTGTCTTCTATGGTAGCAGACGTCTCCTCATCCAGATCTGCTAGTCATTGTTCTATGAATCTGTGTCATTGTTACAGCATTCTTCGACTCTTACAAACTATGTGGCTGTCGAAAGGCTGCAGACTGCCTTATTCTCTAGGAAGATCCACCGATGACCTCTCTCCCTCTTTCAAGCAGCAGAACAGAGAAGAAGACTCTCTTGGGTTCTGTTCATAAGAAAGAGGAACACAATTCTCTTTTGGTTAATCTCTAGTCGCTCCTGCTTGGAGAAAAGCATTAAGCAAGTGGAAGTGAATAGGAGTTATTAATAGGCGAACTCACCACCTTAAATTTCCCTTATTTATTGGAAAAAGAAAGTAGAATCATTAAACGGTGGGCTCCACACTTTATTGAGATCTTTTACAATACCTTGGATCAATTCCACATTTACAACAAAGAGGCTTTCAAGAAAAAAACTAAACGGCAGACACCTTTAGTTTTGATGGGCAATGCATTTCTAGATTACATAAATATTAAAAATTATTTTGAGCAATATAACATAATCTTTGTTAAAGAAGCATGATTTTCCAACAATAAACGCATTAGCATATTGAAACAAGAATGCAAGACCATAATAATAAATTATTAAATAAATTAAAACTTTTATTGGTATATGAGTTATTCATGATTTAAAAGCACATTAACCTCCTTAGATTCCATGTTTACTTTTATCCACCAAATTGAAAGTTTTATTGTGGAATTAAATTTTGCTGACTAATGACTATTATAAATTACCTAGTGGTATGATAAGGTTTTATCTTGCACTTATAAACTAAGATTATCTAATTTGATTTATGTTTGGAGCATTCATATCTTTTATATACGATTTATTTAGCCATATTAAGAAGAAAATGGGCTATTATGCTTGGTTATATAATTTAACAACTTCACCACTAATTTATTTTCTTTTTTTGAGAAATTCAAACCTTTACCTTTGTATGCAGATTTTATGACAGATTATGCTTCTACTCATTCATCCTCAACATTTTCATATTTGTATCTCGTGAATGCCATGTATACATGAACATTATCCTTGTTATATGATAAATGAGATGATTTCTTTTTTATTGGAAAACGTGACCAAGAGGAAGGAGTGAAAATATAGGAGAGATAAAGTGCATTCATTTCTTACTCATTGGAAGTTATGTTCAAAGAAAAAAAGATAATGAAGAAATATTGTTAAATAAGATAATCAATTCTAGAAATAACTTCTTGCAAAGTAAGGTAAGACTGCGTACAATGGATCCTTCTCTGGGATCTTGCATGGTAGGAGCTTCGTGCATCGGGCTGCCTCTTTTTTTAAAGTTACTAAAGTAACTGTTTCGTATGCTTGGAAACAATGATCTAAGAAATGATGCCTATAACTCACTTGGAGTTGAGTTTTCGGTAGGAGAGAATGATGTAAAAAAAGAAAAAAAAACATTGATTTGAATTCTAAATTTTTATTTGGTTGGTAATTATTTTATTTTAGGTATCATGTAGTTTGGTATGTTTAAGTATGATTAGAGTATCTTTTATATTTAGTAGTAGTTTAATAAATACATTTTTACTTTGGTGAGAGTATATCAGGATTTTTTTTTATTTTTTCAATAAGTGGTATTTAATTCCTAGCTTATTTAGCATTGAGTTTATAAAATTGGTGATTTATTAATGTATTTGATTGCCATTCAATTTTGTCACTAATTTCCATGAGATGTTAGGGTTTGATTTGATACTATATCAATTTGGTATCAGAGCATTTGTATACTACATCAATTTAGTATCAGAGCATTGTCGTTCTATAGTACATGTATATATCTAAAAAAATATGTTAATTAATTAAAATAAAATTTACAATTGCAAGTAAATAATGTGTGACATGCAAGTAAACACAACAATAAATTACTATATTTTGCACTGCAGCTTCCCCAAAAACATATAACACAACAAAACATGCAAGTGTGCAACAATATATATCCAATTAAATAAGTTATAAATGACCACATATCATGAATCCGTAATGGGATGTTGCAAGAAAACAATAACAATATACAATTAAGTTCATTCATGCTATAATATCAAAATTCAAAAATATGTTTAGATTATAATCAATCAATTACAATAGATAGTCTAGTCCTTTCTAGGAGGAGAAAAACCTTTTAAAAAACTCATTAAATTCCTCATCATCACCTGTCATTATTTGTTTATTATTCAAAGTGAACTGATTTGACAAATGAACATGTTTTTCATTTAAACATGCCTAGACGACCAAGCTACCCTTCCTGGACCACCTAGCTACCCCACTTAGATTACCTATCCCTCCTAGTCAGACAACCTGGGTCACTTTCTTGAAGGCCGACCTAAAGGGGATTGCATAATGGGTAAGAGAATCAGTTTCCCTGGCCAAATTGAGTAGGCAGCAGTTTTAGGACAATGCTAATTCTCTAGTTGGTAGATGTCTGAATGCATGGTCCTGAATGCTTATCCTCTATTAGGTAAAAGTTTTACCTGGTTTACTAAATTTCTAGTCATATATGATTTTGATCAACTGCTGGATCATGTATGTTTTATTTCACCTTTTTTTTCTTGAATTTACTATTTTTTTCTCTTCTTTATAGGTAATCAGGCGTTATGAGGATCATTTCGGTGAAAGAAACTATCAGTTTTCTGTTGGCAATGTTGACTTTATTGTTGTTGATGCACAAATTCTTGATGGTAGTAGGTTATTCCGTAAAAATCCCTACCATGTTTCAAGATGTTTAATTTTGTGTTGATAACTTATATTTCTTATTTACATTTTTCAAAATTTTAGTCAATTATGGTTCAAGGAACTTGTGCCTTTATTAGTATGAACTTTACTGTCATTTATATATATCTTAACAAATGGAATTCTTTGATATTATTTACCTGATTTTTGGCTTAATAACATTTGAAAAAATAAAGTTGAAGATGGAATGTGAGTAAAAATAATGAAAGAGAGAGTTTCAACGGTACCTTGTACTGAGCTGAATGTAACCAGGAGTGACTTTCTAGAATCAAGTGACCAACAAAGTTTGAAGAAACTGTAGTAATCCTTGCTTTTTTGGATTGATTTGGTAGCATATTTCAAATGATTCTATTCAGAGGAAGATATTCCAAAATATTCTATTTAGGAGATATTAGTTTGCAATGGATAGTTTCTATCATTTTAGAAACTAAAGATATTTCAATTGTTTTAAAAAGATGATACCTTTGATGGCTATATATGTAATAATTCCCTTGTAATGATTATGAAAAGAAACCCATTCATGGTGAACTAGTTTTATGTTATAAGAGCCTTGCTCCATGTTATCCTATCCACTTTTTCCCTTCACTTAAAGTAGCATGGTGATGATTTGCGAGGAGAAAATTGAGGAACCTAGTGCTCATGGTGAGTCTCTGGAGGTATTCCTGAGTGACTCCCAATTAGAGCAACTGTACAATCTTTTAAGCCAGTCAGCAGGAAATAATTCGAGTATAGTAGTCTGCTTTTTTGCTTACAAAGTAACTGTACTTCATGGCTAAGAGAGTTCTTTTGATATTTGGTTCTATGGCTTCCAATCATATGGCAAGTAAGCCATCTCTGTTTTACTCCTGCACCCCTTGTCATGGAAATTCTAGAGTTAAAATAGCATATGAAAGTTATTGTTTTCTGATTTGACTGATTCTGATCCAGATTGGCTGACTTGGATTGGGAGCAGAGATAACCAAAGCAATCCAGTCCTAGATTTTGGGCATATGAAAAAAATCCCACAAAATGCCAAAAAATAAATTGTTTGATCTTTGATAAAACTCTAGTAGGAGATGGGGATGAGTCACAATTGTGTTCCAAGAGTCAAAAAATAGATAATAGAGTTGATCCTTTAAATAGAATCCGTGTTAAATATACCTATTTCACGCAAAGAGAACTAAAAATCTCAAACAGATAAAAAAAATTTTATTATTCAAACTTTAGAAAATATAGGAAAAAAACTCATCCATCTTAACATCCTGATCTCTGTGACTTTTATCTTTTGTTCATGTGCTTAAATCGTAGTCTAATATTCAACTCCGTATAACATAACAAGTCTAACCACAATTTTATAAAAAATTTCTTTAAATTTTAGAGGTACTTTATGGTAAAAAAAAAAAAATCAAATGCTCTTCTTCATTTTAATCATTTTGTTTGTATTATATGTAAGACATCTTTCTCAACCCTTCTATTATTTTACAAAAATAATTTTAAATACTTAAAGCTCTCAATTATAAATAACTCATAATCTTTTATCTTAACAGTTATCTCATTATGTCTAATATTGTTAAACTTAAATTATATATATTTTGTCTTTACTCTACTAAGCCTAAAATTTTTCACTTCTAGTGTTTCTTGCCGAGATTTGAGTTTAGCCTTTATTCTATGTGTTTCATCTACTAAAATAATATCATTTGCAAATAATATACACCATGATAATGTGTCTGGGATGTGTCAAGTGAGTCATTCATTATTAGTATAAAAAGATAAGAACTTAGAGTTGATTCTTAATGTAATCCTATCTTTATAGAAGGACTTTGATTAATTCGTCTGGAGTTTTCACTTTTATTATTGCATCTTCATATATATCCTTAATTATTTCAATATACACTACGTTAACATTTTTTTTAGAATTCTTTGTATAATTTCTCTCGGAACTCTATCATAAGTTTTTTCTAGATCGACGAATACCACATGTAAGTCTTATTTCTGTTTCTGATACTTTTCAATTAATTGTTGAAAAAAACTTTGACAAATAATTACCAAAATCAATTACAAATTTAAAATTAAAATTTATTCCCTATTTGGATCACATAAGTATCCAAATATACACTTTATCGAGTTAATGCCTTGTATGCATGTAATAGATAATGAATAAAGATATAGGTACTATATTTTATCACAATTAGGGAACATTGTGATAGATTTGAAAAAAATAAAAGCCTACGAAACAACTTTGAAAACCTTGCGTGCAATCTGATGCAGAGAGGAGCAAACAAGGGAGAGAGTACGGATATGGGAGCATAGGGGAGAAGGGAAAGAGATATAAGAAGGAAGAAGAAATTGGATAGAAAAATATGTGGCTTAAAAAATTCTGGCCAAGCATCCCAATTAACTGTTCATGTGTTGTTGTCAACTTAAATTAACAGAGCAACAACTAAATGATCCACATGATATTTCATGTAGGCAATGGGAACAAAAACATATCCATGTGCCCATTTGAAGCAGGGACTAATCTGCGTATGGTTTATGGACTATGGTAATAATCCTATCAATATGACAATATCAGGTAATATGAACTTTGCCAACTTGTCATGTCACAGTTCATTAAATTTAGACCATGATAGAAAATTTTTGAAGGATTGTGTAAAATATCGAGGCAAATTGAAATGTGGATATATTTTAAACAATACCTTTATTATTTCTGACTTTTTTTATGCATGCTTATGTAACAATAGAAGCCGGTTGAATGATGTTCTTCATTTTGTTTCATTCCATGGATTCAAACAGACTTTTTTAGATGATTCTTCTGATGAGTTGATTAGCCAATTGGATGCTCCTTATCAACTTTTCCCTTTTAATGGATTCAAAACTATGAATTTCTTATTGGAAAATTTGATAATGCAGAACTAGGAAAAGAAACATCCTTCTCATGGGATTTTGTGCATAATATATCTAATGGTTTGTGAGTTTCCTAATCGAAGACTTTACATTCGGTTTGCTTAGACGATCATTCATTAATTTATGCAAATTTCTTAGATGCCAGATTAAATCCAAAAGTTTTATTGACTCACATTCCTCTTCATCGTCCTAATGAGACTTTGTGTGGTCTACACCGGTCTTCCCCTGTTATCAGCCAGGTACATTTGCTATTCTGTTAGGTCAGTACCATGCATGATAGCAACATATTATTTTGATCCAGAAATAAGTAAAAGATTGCATTCCAGATGAGCACATATTAAACTCTTATGTAGCCTTAAGGTAATTTGCTAGTATCGATACCTAATTATTGTACTTTTTGATTCAGAAAATTTCAGTCACTGGAACAGATTTTGGCAAATCGTAAGTCTACACTTCTTTACTGTTGATTCACTTAGTGAAATCCCTCTCATTATTATTGAAGGTTTGTTTCTTTACCATGTATGATGTGGTGGTTTCACGTCACATCATTCTATGGGAGAGTATTTATTGGTAAAGATCCAGAAAACATTAATTTTTAGGTTTTCAGTTTTCTAAATATAAAGCTTAAGGGATTATTTTGTAACCTAAGTTTCTTCATCTTATTGTTATCATCTCATTGGCTGACCTGAGCAGTCCTTTTACTTTACCATGAATTACTATATCCATATCACTGAATACAGTATATGCAAAAGAGTTTGGTCCGTTATATTTACATGCAACATGAAAGCTACTTGTTGTGGATGATTGACAAATCGATAGAGGAATGTGGTTAGATTTTATTTAGTAGTTTCAAGTAAAATGCCTTTTTGTGGTACTGTTACGCACCAATTGTTATTGGTTAAATGTGTGACTTCAGTTACAAAACACATCCATATTGATACTTATATGAGATATTCTGTGAGCTTCAGTAACTTTGGTTTTAAACTATTAAATATTTAGTCTTCAATGTTGTAATGACGAACACTATTGTCCATATTAAGTTTTCATCCTTAATCTTGGTGATCAGGCTTGAGTTTGAGGAATATCCTTTGGTCGCAGAAAGGTAATTCCACTGCTGCCTTAAACCTGTTGTCAGGATCATCCATATCCTCCATCCACTTATGTACCTAACTTCAACTGAACATTTTAGGAACACCTCATTATTGGCTGAGCCAATTAAATGTTACTGTTCTTTCTAGTAGATAAAGCTGTCAAATTGGATTGGGCCTGTCAGATTGGCTCGTCCTGTCAAATAATTTAAACGGGTTGGATTGAAATTTTATCAACCCGTCATTTTGGCGGGACTAAACAGATCGACCCGCACGGGTTGCGGGTCTAGACAGGTCGGCCCGCCGTGGGCACAAATTGGCCCGCGGATTGAGAAGTACCAAAAGATGGAACATGTGAAAATAAAATTGTATAAGTTTTTTGACCAATATTTTAATATCAACAAGACAAGTTTTTCACTATCACAATCTTCTTCTATCACACATACACCTTAACAAAGTATAAAAGAAGTTAAGAGGAAAAAACAAAAGAATATTTGATGAAGTACTCTATTTTTTTTTGTATACTCTAATTATTTTATATTATCTTGTCACTACTATTATAATAAATGTAGGAAATAATAACATATCAAAATCAAATAATTATAAGGGCTAGAAAATCTCAATTGAATCTTTATTTAGAGGAGTCAAAATTTACATTTGCATATTATCAAGATTTGGATATTTTGGAACATTGGAAAGGAATAAAAAATATCGGTACTCAACTTTGTAGGTCGATAATTGAATCTCAATTATAAAATTTTAGCTACTTCAAATGCTTATTTTTTTAATCATGGTACCCCATCTGCCTTACCGATCATTATCTCAAGCCCTAAATATCTCAATAATTTTAGATATATTTTTTTAATTTTTTAGCCCGCGGATTGACCCACCTAATCCACAACCCGCCTTGGGTTGGATTGGGTTGGAGATTTCTCAACTCATCGAGATGGCGGGTCGGCCCATCCCTCCCCGCTAAATATTGAGTTTACGATGGGTTAGCCCGCTCCGTCATGGATCGGTCCATTTGACAGCTCTACTAGTAGACAAACAGTAGGCTTTATGCAGTTTAGTGTCTGCCATCCTATTTGGATAGTTCAGGAAATCCTATGCTTGCTGAGAGAAGGGGACTGCTCTCCTAAATGAGTACTCATGCTTAATAGGCTTGGCCCATTTTATTTCGTGATATCATCATCATCAACAACTCTTAAATGTATCTCTTGAATCATTTGCTTCTTGACATGTTATTAGAGCCAGATCTTCCCACACACTTTGGAACTAGGGAGTGTTTGAGAGTAGACGTGTACTTCTATACTTCCATATGGGTAGGTCAGGATATTGTGGGATTCATTCTCCATTTAGAAGCGGGCTTGGGCTTCTGTTCCTTAACCGTAACAATGCAACATGGAGCAAAGAGGCTCAAGAATGAAGAATCCCATCTTTCTTTCTCATTGTCCAAAACCAAAAACTTAAGTATGACAAACTCTGAATGGAACCAAATCATAGCCAGACATTTTTTGTTCCACGTGACTAGTAAAGACAGAGGCCGGAATCCAGGTAAAAAAATTGATACTATTCTTTAGTATTTTCTTTTCAGGGGAATAGCAATAAATTGTCCTCGTTCTCTCTTGATAGTTTTATTTCTACCCTATCTATAACTACCTCTATGATATAGGTCCGATTGGTTCTTTAACTCACTTTTATTTTATATCAGAATTTCTTGCAGCGACCTTATGCCACTTTAAGTGTTAAGAAGCCTAAAGTGAATACTTGAATTTGTTTTAGATCTGGAGAATCTGAGCAAATGCTATCAACTCTTATATGAAAAATGGTCATTTTCAGTAGCTTTAATTTCTGTATCTCTCCTGGACCACTGGATGAACTTATTGTTAACGAAGATGCAGAGTTCTGGTTTATCCAGTGACACAAATGAGATACGCTTGCTCACTAATATTTCTTTACTACAAGTGAATCACTTCTCTGAAACTAACTGAGAAGTTAACTTGACTAACTTCAACACCTACCTCCAACTTTGTTTATCATTGTTAAGCTGTTTACTTCTTGCAAGGAATGAGTTTGTTAGTAGTATAATATATAATGCAGCATGATTTTTTATTCACAAACTAATATACAACTATTTTAGATATCAGAATTTTTTAAGCGAGGAAACTTCATCCCGTCTACTTGACCTCACCCGACCTGTAAGATATTATTTATTGAATTCTTAAGTGTTCCATAAATTTTAATCTGTCATTCATATTCTTTTACTTAAAACAGATACTCGTGCTATCTGGTCACGATCATGATCAATGTACCGTGATCCATTCTACATCTGTGGGCGCTGTTAAGGAGGTACGGCTGCTTATTCTACTTGGTTACTGTTCAAGATATCATGTGACATTGTGCATTCTTCAGCACACTGTTGGAACTGTTAGTTGGCATCAAGGAAACCTATATCCATCATTCATGCTGCTGTCTGTTGCATCTTCATCATCAAATTCAATCAACTCGGAGGATGCAGTTGCTACACAATTATGTTTTCTTCCTAAGCAAGCCCATATCTATTTTTGGTACTGCATTTTCATTTCCTATAATTCATTATTATCTAGTCTCATTGTTTATGAGTTGTCTAATTTGCAGTTGCTGGCAGGTATCTGATGCAATTTATTGCAACTCTTATTCTGATCATTACTTGGCCAGCAAATGGCTTTGGCCTTTCTGACAAATTCATGAGCTATATCAGAGAAATAAAAACTAATCTCAGTACCACCACCAAAGAAAAAGATGAAGAGGACTGTGAATACGAAATGATCTGGGATGCAGAAGGGTCGATGCATCTAGTCAAGAAGGCTGCTGCAAAGGTTCCAGTTCAGAGGTCTGACTCAAGGTTTACAGGGAGGTCAGTGTACAAAAATTCGTCATGCAAAGTATCCCAACCAGTTGCTTGTTTCCACACTTTTTCTCCATTAGAATATTATTTGATTTGCTGGATTATCGATCCATTACTTTTATGCAGTTGATAAAAGTAAACATGACGAGCCTTAAAATTCAATGAAAAATAGGAACCAAAATGGGTTAAACTCTGTCACCCTGTGAAAACTAATCACTGATCAGGCCTTCCAAGTCAACCCAGTCTATTACAATTCCAATTTGAGATGTGCACCAAATTTAAATAGTAATGTTCAAATCGGCCAATACAATTGATCAATAAGGTTCGTCTGCAATCTGGCCCAGATAACTGAAGCAGATAGGCTAGGATGGATTTCTCTGTTTTCGTTCCGATTAAACTGTATGATCTAACCATATTCTCTTTGTATGGCAGTGGTACAGTTATCTCCAGACCATCTGCAAAGAAGCAGTCAATGGAGGCCGAAGCATCTGTATCTGTGGACATGAGCACAGAATTGAAATTGGAAGATGCTTCCAAATCGCGTCTCGCCAAATCCAAACTAAGGATAATCATTCAGCGGCTGTTTCGACTGCGGCTTCTTGTGGTCGTTGCTGCAGTTAGTGGCCCTGTTTATATGATGCTACTATTCAAAGATTGGATCGATCGATGACCAGAGAGACCAAAAGAGCCAACTCCCCATCCATGCTACAACGGTGGATGCCACCATAGTTTTTTCTGTTTTAAACTTTACTTTGCACATAGACGGGGTGTAATTGAGTGATTTGGTGTCACATCCTTTTTCTTTTCTTTTCTTTTTTTGTTTCCTTTCTAATTGTTCTTGGAGCGCATAGACATTCAATCATACGAGTAGTATGATATTTATTTTTGTTTCAAACATGTGTTTTTTTCCTTCTTTTTTGTTATTAAAAGCCAATGTTTATGGAACATCCACAGAGTCGACCTTATTACCTAATTCAACCTTCAACCTTGTTTATCTCTAGTTTAAGTGTTAACGAGCCTCTGGTTTGCTTCAACTGCATTTGCAAATTTCCACTTCAAGATTTTCAATTTAATTCGCCAATAAAAACTCACCCATTTTATCACTGAAATGTTAGGTAGTGTTTGGTTTTATTTTCGTTTTTCATTTTTGCCGTTTTTTTTTTGTTTCTTAGAAAATGATTTTTTTGATATTTTTTTATTTTCTAGAAAATGAAGATGAAAAATATACTTTTTTAGCGTGAGCTTCCTGTTTCCTTTCCAATCTCATTTGCTTTCAAGCCATCGACTCTCCTTTGCCCTTTTTTTTTATAGGGATAATTTCCTTACCTAATCTTCATTTATTGTGCCTTTCAAACGCCATTTAACAACTAGATGATCTCTAAGAGTGTCCATAAGTACAAGGGACAGCATATTAATCTAAATGCATAGTATGTTATGATCATGTATTAAAAAATAACTATTCCTGTAAAATAAAAATATCTTCGATAATCATTTAACAATAACAATTAAATTTTTATCCTATTAAATATAGTTGGTTATATAAATTCTTCTACACTATTAGAAGGAATTTTTACTATGTTATGATATTTTATTTTATTATTACTAATCAAATTTTTTTAGTCTTTTTCTTCCTTGATTAAATGAGCTCACGTTGCCTAAATAAATAAATAAAATTAACTAACTATGGATAAACAAATTAAAGATTAACTACACGTACATAGATATTTTAAATCGAGCAGACCAATACATTAGTGATTCCCTTACGACTATTTCATACATGAAAGAGGAGAGTAAATCGCAGAGTGTTTCCATGGATAACTTTTTCTTCTCTAATTCGTCATTAAATTTGAAAGAAAATCTTATAAATTCATTGTAATTAAAAATTAAACGAGTGATATCTGAAAATCAAACTGAATACTCTATCATTGTACAGTAACGTCGGAAGAATAGACAAATATGAAAAAAAGATGAGAAGATGACTCAATCACCTGATCAATAAAGAGAGATGAACGGAGAGATAACCTAATGACAATCTCTTCTTAGTACACATGGTATTCTTTGAGGCAGTTCCCTCGGGATGTCCTGTTGGCCAAGATAACATCTAAAAGTTGGAAATTTGTCCAATTAGTAGTCCTCTGTCATCCATCTCAGGGCTATTGGCAAGAGGGAGGGTAAATCACGGGGGAGACTATGTCCCGGACACGGTGGCAAGACAGTGGGAGGGTCATCTGAGCCCAGAGGAGATTTTATACTCCTCATCCGGAATCGATTCCACTCCGTATCCAAAGCAATCACACTGTCTTACCATCGTACCATCTCCGTGGAGACAAGATAACATAGATCTATTCCAAAAAAGATAGAGATTGAAATTTGACAGAGGTCTAAACCCCTCTATGAGCTCAGAACAATCCTCCGCTATTTTGATGAATAAATCGAGGGCTTAATCCACCCACGATTTAACCCTCTCTTATCATCAACGAAGAACCTACAGCAAAGAGCATTGGAGCGTTATCACCAGCCTTCTTTTAGGGGGGGGGGGGGGGCTTTTGGTCAATAAAAAATTGTAAAGGATACCCTGTAAATAAATAAAAAAAACTCAAAATTTGTTCACGTCATCGAAGATCCACGTCTCATCAATTTTGCTGTGCTAATCTTAGGTTAAATAATATATTTTTATAATTTATCTTTTTCGTTTGATTATGAGATCAATTAATAAAAAATTTAAGGACGAATAAATTAATTTTTACATTATTATTATATCTCTGAGGATAAAATACTAACATAATATAAATTTATATTAAATGAGAAAAGTCAATATTTATAGAGTGTCAGGTCGATACAATAAAAAAAAATCGATCATAATTTTATTTTCTTTATTCAGAGGTCGACAAAGAGGAGCATATTATGTTTTTGCACCAAATTATTAAAATCCTTTAGAAACTTCTACAACGCCTCGGACTCGCCTCCTCCTTCCTCGCTCCGCTAGGTCTCGATGGCGTGACGGGAAGAGAGCCGCCGCCGCAGGGCTTCTACACGGTGGAGCATCTCGTGCCGTGATCCCTTACAACCCCGACATCCTTACTGAACTCGAGAACTATGTTAACGAGCAGGTAATTTGACACCGAGAGCTACATTACCTGCGATCGCAATGTGTTTTTACAGAAGAAGTCAGCCTGTGAAATGCTTCTGCTACTGTGATTTGTTTGGAGCTTTGTCCTACATCGGAGGGTTTTGGCAGGAGAGGTATAGCAAGTGCTGAATGAACTCCTTTTTTCAGAAACAGTGCGAAATTAAAATCCTGCTTGTTTTCTTTTATTTATTTATTTGTTTATTTTCAATTAAATATGTCATTTCCATAATTCATTTTATTTTCTGGGCTTGTTTTGCACATCCATTTCTCCTATTTCTGTTAATCTTTTGGCTCACTTGCGTACAGGTTTCATCTCCAACATACAATTTGGATTCAAACCTTTGCTTTCTTCGACTTTATCAGGTGATATGCTTCCATGCTTTATTTTTATCTTCTCTGATTTGTATTCATTTGTGCAGTTTGATCCTACTCGATTGAGTATCGCAATCGTAGTTAGAATTTTGATCAAGGAATGTCTTGTATAGTGAAAGAAATTAAAGTTTATGAAATTAAAATTGATAATAGTTCCTGTTGTTTCATTGAATGATTTTTTTTTTTTTATCTTTGCCCCTTTCCTACAGCAGGCGCTTATGGCTATGCCAGCTCCAGATTTCAGCCTGTCTCTTCCTTATCCCTGAGCGAGAGGTATGTTTCCTACACTCGCCAATTTGATACTTAGCTCTAGTTCAACAATTGGAGTAAGAATATGTGTGTTGTTGCATGACATACTATTATATTCTCTCTGAAAGGGTAATAATTGATGGAAATCCACGAAATCTAAATATGTATACAAAAAAAAATGGATATATACAATACGATTCGTAGAGTAGATATAGTTTTATCAAATTTCTATAGCAACGAAACGATAGCATGAATACAGAAAACCTGATTGCAACGGAGTGATGATCGTTCCTCGTCGGTGATATCCGGTCCGGAATCCCTGCAAAAGAAGAAGACAGGTCTTCCATAGAGTTCTGGAGTGACGACGCCGTAAACTTCTTGCCGATAGGATGCGAGGAGTCTGTCAGAAGCCAGCCCCTATGGGGACCATGCCCAATATATAGAGAACGGATTGGATCCGTTATCGACCCATCATCAATAACAGATCCGTACTCTAACGGATTCTACACATTAAATCTCCACATCAAATGACCGAAATCCGTAAACCAATAAGTAGATCACAATCGGACCGTTACGATAATCACATATAAATCTACATCCAATAATAATGTGAATAGCAAAGATGTGATATGCACAATTGTTGCATATTGAAGAATATTCTTGCTTTCTTGTATAGTTACAGCTGCTAATTAGCTAAATAATTTCCGAGGAGATCATTGAGAACATGGACTGTCATTCCCTGATTCTCTTGATACACACACACATACCGTTTTGGTTGCGTCTGTTCTTTGGAGATTTGATAAACTATTTTCCTTGTTTTGTAGACGTTTTATAATCTATAACTTAGGGCTGTACAATACGTTTCGCTTTCGAGGGGAAAAAAATTCATCTTTTCTTATTTCCTCGCATGGTATAGAGTTGGTATTGTGAATGACAATGACTTGCTCCATTGTTTTCTTGGTTCTTCCTGTCGAAAAGTTGCTTGTTATTAGTGGTTAGTTTTTATTATCACTGTATCTTTGTTATTCAGAATGTAATGCCCTAGGAAAAGTAAAATTTAGCCGAGGAAGAGGCTCAAGTGCCCTATTGAAAACTTCCATTTGTGAAATCCCCAAGAAGTGTGTGAAACTCCGATTTATATTCCGTTCAATTTTTTTATGGCCTGTTGTTGCTCTCTTTAGATTATTCTCTAAAACACTTCCAGTGAACTAAATTCTAGATATTGAGATTCTACTGCTCACTAGTTTGATACTGCTTTTGTCAGTATACAATTACAACATGAATTCTTTGGACATATTCCGTTTTCTTTTCAGCAAGCAGATGGACAAATCAAGATATTGATTGATCTTTATCAATATCTAGAAGTACGTGTCTTTTATTTTTCACTTTTTGATGGACTCCAAATTAGCTATATTAGGAGGAAGTTTCGTGTACCGGACACTGCCCTTTTATGAGTTCAGTGGCATGCTTGCAGGCTGCAAGGTTTAGTCAATTTTGGATAGCAGCAACAAAGAACCACAGGTAAAAAGAGAATACTCCAAATTATTGTTCCTTTATATTGACTGTCTGAAAGAACATCTAGCTCTCGGCGTTTAACAGTTTTTTTCTTATTGTATCATGAAAAATAATTATTCCTGATTAAAACAGGGTTGGTCAGTCCTATCCATCTAAACATGTCAATTGAGCCAATCAATTGGTAGTGAAAGGTGATTTGTTCACTCCGAATGTCCTCATCAACGGGCTTCAAAGTTATCGTGAGAGAGATAAATCATAGTAACAGAGCAGCCTCAGACATTGAATCTTAGGGAAATAAATCTCAATGATCGATTCTTATTTCATTGGTAGCAGTAACCATGCGAATATCAACTCGCTGAGTCCGTGGGCAATTGAGTCAATCAAGCCAAACAAATAGGTGATCCAGACAAGTTGGGTCGGTCAAGTCGATTGGCGTGATCAGGTCAGTCGCCTGGAGTTGAGCAAATACTACCGAGTAAGTTAATCAAGATGATCGAAGTGAAAGAGTACTTTTTTTTTTCTTTTTCTTTTTCATATATTTCTTATTTATTTATTTTTGTCTATAAAATAATTCTCTACAGGGTCAAGCGCCGCCTTTCGCACCGGAAGAATTTTCTACGATTCTGGCGCCGTCTTTCATCGCCCCAGTTAAGTGCCTACAAAGAGCTAACACGTGCCGTTTTGGATCATTCTTCCTCGCCTGGGTCTGGAAAAATCTCAACGCACTGCGTGCTACTCTGGGACTACGAACTCATCTGCAATCAAAATTCGTGAGCCAGGACAATGCAAATTCTGTGTGGGTGGAGGCGACCAAGACACGCACGTATCGTTTCTGTCGCCATCTCAGAACTTTGTCAGGGTTTCCGTTCTACAGCACGCCTTCAGAGAAAGAGACGACACAAAAAGCCCTTTGACTGGTACCGAGGGCATGGCCAGGGGAGGAGAACCAGAAACAGCAGTGGCAGTGTGTTATTTGTGTGATGAATTCAGCCACTTTGCCCTCTTTCAGTGGGTGTGTTTTTGCATGGCCTCCAGCGACCAGCATGTGGAATGATACAGTGCATTCTTCTCTTATAAAGGACCGTGCCATTGGCCAACTTAGCTTGTGATCTATTTTTTTTCATGGAAGGCAATGGAGATGCGAGGAGGGATTGGGATGGATCGCCATCGATGGCCTATGGCGGCAGCGAGCGGCGGGGGTTGGTGGATGATAGTAACCCTTCGTCTTCTTCTTCTCCGGCTTACTTTGGT
Source organism: Wurfbainia villosa (assembly GCA_025175895.1). Taxonomy (NCBI): domain Eukaryota; kingdom Viridiplantae; phylum Streptophyta; class Magnoliopsida; order Zingiberales; family Zingiberaceae; genus Wurfbainia; species Wurfbainia villosa. The sequence goes on from CM045997.1 coordinate 9,280,772, forward strand.
GTGGAAGCTTATCTGTTGTTGTTGCTTCTGGCGGCATCATTGTTGATACTTCCGCTGGTACTTCCACCATTGCCTCCGCCGCCATCCATGTTGTTGTTGCTGCCGGTGGGTCTCCTCGGCGTGCTTTTCATCTTGGCCTTTATGCCGACGGTGGATGTTTCGAAAGTTACTAGCTCCAAGGATCTATAGTTGTGAATGTATATGCTAAGAGAGGAAGAGAAAATACGAAAGGTTTTGAATGTACGAAGGACTCTCGTGTGTTCGTCAGATGATGTAAATAGTAATAACACTCAAGGATGTTTTGATTCAAATCATCATGTATAATTTTGGGTATGTGATATCGAATAATTACATAATTAAAATTATAAAAAATAAAATATAATTTATGTGGTTTGGTTTAATCAATATAATAAAAATTTATTTGTTTAGAGATTTTAATGTATAATCTAATTTAATATTTTACTATATTATTTTTATTCAATTTTAAGGTTTCGTTTACTCTTAGAGATGGTAGTATCGATATCGACGGTAACAATTGGTGACTGTTGACGATATTGGACGGCAACGGAGGCGATGGCGGGTGGGGGTGACGATCAACAATCGATGGGTGATTGCAGCGACTGACGACGAGTGACAGACGATGGGTGGCAATCGACGATCAATGATCGCCAATCGACGGTTGATAGTCGGTGATCGATGGTGACTATCGGCGACGATTAGCGGTCGACATTCGACGGTCGACGATCGATGGCTAATGGTCGGCGATCGGTGGCCAATGGTCGGCAATCGACGGCGATCAACGGTGATAACGATGAGCAAACGACTAAGGTTTTGATTATATTATAATAAAATTGAGATTTCATAAAATTTGAAGAATAATTTTGGAAAAAAAAATTTATTAATTTCAGAATTAAGAAAAAATTTATCCTCCTTTAGATAATGTGATTCCGAATTGTATGTCTCATTTATTGATGTGACGAATACACTTTATTATTTGAAAATCACTTATCTTTTGAATCAAATAAGATCATTATAGATAATCTCATATGGGTAATCAAAATTATTCATGATAACTTTGAACCCAACACACCCTTAATCACCATTAATGGATTGTTAGATGTTCTCTAATCACCATTAATTTTATTGACGAAACATATCATCTTCAATCGCAGTGTATCTCTCCTTTGTATTCATTTCTGTGATGTACATTCGAAGGAAGTTAAAAGAATTGTTTGATTTAGATATGCTAACTTTTAACTTATCTTGATTAATTCTAATTAATCAATATAAAATAATAATTTAACTAATCAATTGAGATAATTATTATTTAATAATCTACTCTCTTTTTTTTTATTAACACCATATATTTATACTTTCGATTTAACTAATTCTAAGAAGGACCAATTTGATTTTACAGATCCGTCCCGGTAAAATAGGTTTAATATCGAAATATATTTTGTTCGAGAAGATAAATTTTCGATCCTCATTCGATTCAGGATTGTCTATCTAAGTTTTTTTGAAATTCAAAATTAAACTTATCTCAATAGAGGATCGAACCGTATTCTCTATAAAATATCGTTCCGTTTTAGTATTGCACCGTACCCATGTGGACTATTAATCTGCTACTTTTTCTACTATAGAAGATTAATAGATTAGGACATAATGCTAGTGTTTCAAAGTGATCAAACTCTTTGGATCCAATCTAAAAATCAGATTCATTTGTTTAAATAAACAAGACTTACTTCACCTCTAGCAAACCCTCATCAAACTTATCCACTACTCTAGAAGTTGGAATTTTTTTTATACCATGTTAGAATCTTTCTTAATTGAATTTTACAATTATATAGATTTAATCCAAATAGTTATCGAATATTTTTAATTTTTGTGAAAGGATTATTTAATATTTCTTTCGATATGCTAAGCGAATTTAACGTCAACTAACTAGGCTAAAAGATAATGCTCATTCTGAATGTCTCTAAATCAGTTCCATAGCATTTGGAGAAGAATATATTACAATGACCGAATTATTTTTTAATGGAAAGATATTAATTTTAAGTGGCATACTCTACCAGAAAATTGATTATTTTTGAAACTAATATTGAAATGAATCAAATCGGAGTGTTCATATTTCGCAATGTACAAAATCCTCCTAATATTGAAACTAATTATAAGTTTAATTCCAAAGAATTTTTCATCTTTCACTGAAAATTTCGGAATTAAAAAAAACATAAGTTTTTCACTGTTAAAAAGAATCTAATAGACCATCACCACTGCAAAAATCAAATAAAAAAGTAGGTGATTATTAGTTTAGAAATACCTTTTTATGTTTATATTTAAAATAAAATTAATTATTTAATATTTAAAGGTGACTATTCTACATTTTTATATTATAAAATAATATTCTAATTCATTTTCAGTTATATATATACATTTAAGGCAAAATCAATTATTCATACTTTTTCAGATTTGACCTTCTAAAAGATCTGCTAACATCTATGAAATTTTTAACAATAATTTAGATATAGATATTACCTATTCTCAGTGTCAGATAAAAAAAACATGCAGTTAAAAATTCATTACTGACATAGAATTAGTCATTCTAAAGATTTGTGTTTAATCCATTTACTTATGTGATTGTTTTTGCTTAATGAAATATATTACAAAATAAAATTTTAACTTAATCTCGAACACCAAAAAAATTGACCAAAACACTCTATCTTGATCAGATAATTGACTAACATTTATAAATCTAAAAGAAAACAGCATTTTACAGAGACGAAAACTTATGCAGCATTTCAAAAGCAAGGGTAAAACTCCAAGAAATTCTAGCATTTTGCAAGAACCCCAGCTGACAAAGGTTGTTCCACGTGTGCCAACATCCAAATCCAGTTTATGTTACATAATGTGCTACAGAAGGGCATACTGCCAGCCAGTTAGCAAGGTGTGCAGGTACTTCTCTTTTCAATTGCAGATTGTTTTCAGTCTTTTTGCAGCCTGCACGAATCCAATAATAACCTGCAACTCATCCAATTGCTTCAGGATACACAAGATGCAATTGGTTTGCACAATCGTCAAACTTCCCTAGATTTTCGACAAAGCTTGTTACAAGCACACATCAAGTCAGTGTTACCTGTGACATGAAATGCTTTTGGACTACATCAATTAGCTGCTCTTTAGAGGGGTTAGGGCTGGCATCCACCTTGTGAAGACCAAAACATGCGAATAAGATGATCGCACAGAATCAAAAGCTAACAAGAATGAAGTTGTTCTCTGCATATTCAGGTAAGAATTAGCTATTCATGGATTTAGAGCATACAAGATTGAAATGCCGCCAATATCGCCACAATGCTCTTGTTTCCAGCTTGCTCAGGTCAACTTTCTGGCCAGTTACATCAAAACGATAGGTCGTTATAGAAAATCTGGAGAAACTTGTTCATAATACATCTCGAGGAGATGGCCTAAGCTTACCATCTTACAGCTGGATGACGAAACAGATCCCTTGGAATGTGAATCACAAGAATGAGACCTGCTTGGTGATTTGTAAGATGATCCTTTGTGGTGCCTGATCCTTGACCTGTGTGGCTTTTGGGCTTGTACATCATCGGACACTGAAATGAATGTTTCAAAGTCGCATGATGAATCCAATGGAGAAAAAAATATTGCGAAACGACACCAAGTGCCCCAGTTAAATAAGAAAAAGATGTTTTAACAGCACAGGCCACTTTCTGGAGAATATACATATATTTAAAGGGCACACTCCTAGCGCAAGAGATTCCTGCCATTGCAGCATCTGGAGAGGGTCAATACAACACCACTCCAACCTAAAGAAAGGCAACTTGGCGACAAATATGTTCCATGGGAAAGAAATGGAACATACGAGCAAACACAAATGGCTTGTCTAAATTGGAAGATTTTCCCCATCATCAAAGAATACAGAAACGAAGTAAAAGTTGAATCGAGAACCAACTTAACCATTATGCCAATATAATCAAAGAAAAATGGTATATAAAGTCATAATGACGAGTCAGAAAATCATAGTATGAATATATTTCTAAGGAATCAAATCAATACTATGTTTAACCAGAAAAACATCCAAGGCAGGCACCACGTTATCTGTGTCAAAGAAAACAGTAAATCAACCATTTCTTGCTAAAGGATAATACAAATTAAAATAGTTCACAAACCAGCTATTTGTTTCAACATAAGCAACGAAAAGAATCAATAATTCAGAAAGAACACAACAATGGCAAGCTTATCCATACCTGAACTATTCCACTGCATGTTGCCACATTCAATTTCACTATCTTCCTCATGGCCAGTAGGGGGTTCTATAACACACAGGGCATTCCTTTGCAATTTCACCTCTATGCCGTTAGTTAGAACCTGAAATTTTACAAACTATTTGTCTAATATGGTCTAGTTAAACAAAAGTAATCTGAAAAAATTGCTTTAAGGTCTACAAAATTTTGTTTAACCAGAATTGAAAGAGGATAAAATGTTTAGTAATTTATGAATGCTCAAACACCGTTGCAAATCACAAAAACCAAAGTAATGATTACAGCATAACTAAACAAGAACCAACTTCCGTATCAGGACCAGATACACAATCAGAGAGATTAGAATTTTCTAGCTCATGACATTATTTCAGCAACATGCACAAACTGCAAAGAGTGATGCTGCTAACAAGTTCAAATGCTGAATAGCATCAAAACAGATTCACCGAAAGATGCAGATGAGCACATTCTTAGATAAAAGAAAGTGCATCTTCAACTAAGTTATTTGTTCAGTAATTTTTCCCACAGAAAACTGGACGTTGCAAAAGTACCAATTCAAGGGAGTTGCAGTGATATAGATGTCAGAAAATTTGGTGGGAAACACCAACATTTCAAATGAAAGGAAATAACCAGCTTTTCACAATCTCTTAGTCTCACATCACATGTTTGTAATTTCCTATTTGACGGGGCTTTGAAGGGAATTAGATGTTGGATCTACCCAATTGGCCTTTGGTACCATATCACACACATGTACATGCACCAGGTCCAGTCAGACTTTCATGCAACGCAGATGCAGATGCAGATGCAAATGGTCTCTCCTTGATTTTGAATTAAATGTTATGTTTTCCCATTAGAATTGAAGGGATCCAGCCTTTCAATTGGGTGATAGAGGTGCTTGGTTCTGTAACTTTGCAAAGAAGAGAACTATCTTCGCAGTGTGCTTTCTATGCCTCCAACTTCTTCAAACCAATTCCTTTTTCATGTTTCACTGCTTGGAGTTACGATGGTTTCTCAACATGCTTCATAGCACTGTCGTGTTGGCACCATAGGCGACACCAGTTGCATCCATATGGTACCAGAGTATTGGATATTCCCACATGAGGGTTAGAAATTCACCTCAGAACAAAGCTTCTGCTTGCCTCCAGCTTGACTTTCTTAACTTCTTATTTGTGTTATTCTGCAGGATTAGTATTGGCAACACTTTGATTGGATATTTGTCAAATTCAATATTTGATTCTGACAATAGAAAGCACAGTGAAAGTTACTGATCAGCTCGATTCTGAATTTAAAATACATGCAACCAGAACCACAGTGCTAGATTCAATATCCACTAAAAATGTCTAATATAAATGACGGAGATGAAATCAAGAATATGTTTGTATTACAGGGATTAAACTTAATTTTGTAAAGAGCTCACTCACGTTGATGTAGGTGGAACTCAAGGAACGATGTTAGCAGCAAAAAAAAAAAAAAACTAAATTTAAAAAACAGAAAAATATGATACAAATGCATACCAGAGTACCAAACAAAGGACATTCAAGAGGTGAGGAGTATAAAACAGTTTAAGATACCAAAATAAAAACGTAGGATCAATGTATATGCATCTGAAAAATGAATGCCATCGACTATGAAAATTGGGAATGGATGATGTTGGTTGACAAGGGAAAAATCTTTTTTGGTGTTCATCAACACGATTTAAAAAAAAAAAAAACTCAGGTCCTCCTAGAAAATTCTAAATCTTTTAAAGAAGAGGACTACAATCAGCTCGCAAGAACACTGAGCCTTAATCAACAGTAGCAGAAGACAATTAACTATGAGGACCATTAGCTTTTGGGAATACGATAATCTTTCCACTGAGGTCTGATCTTTGAGCAAAATGCTGAGCAGATCTATATTATGAAGACTAAAGAATCTGGAAGCAAATGAGTCAATAAAGAATTCACCAAGAGAAATCTTGCATGTAAAAAGAAAGATGCAAGGTTTATTCTCCAAATTAAACTTTTTAAACAAGTTAAAACCTGACTTATCAACACTTCATTTAAAATCTAATATCAAATTGACAAGCCAATCATGCTTTCAATTGAAAAAAAAGAGAGAGAGAGAGAGAAAGAAACTGTCAAATCTAAAGAAATGCCAACGAACCATTTTGAAAGCCAGTGGTCAAAACAGTAATGGTTTTCGACCGAAACCCTAAAAAGCAGAATCCGCTCGAGATAGCCAAAAAGAAAAGGGAACAAACTCACTTTAGTCTAAGAAAGGAAGACAATTTACCAGCCAATGCCAGCCGCCGAGGCCGACGGCCTTCTTGACAACACCCTGCAGGCCGACGAGAACCGACTTGGTACGATTATTGCCGGTCACCACCACCTTAGTGTGCCTCGGTAGGATCGCCAACTCTTCCTCGCCGCCCTCTCCGCAGCCGGTGTGGCACCCGCCGTCCAACGCCCCGAGCATCGCCGCCCGCTATCCTCGGCGAAAAGGGGAGGGGAAAGGCGCCGGAATCAGATCCCGGCAGCGAATTGGCACTGGAAATCTGACATTGTGGTGAAGAGAAGCCGCGAACCGGAGGAGATTTCGGAGAGCTGCGGACTGCGGAGTGGGCTGAAGCTTCTTATTTGTGATTTTGCGTGTGTGTTTGTGTGTGTGTGTCTTCGGGCCACCAGCCACGGATCCCGACGACTGGACGAGAACGAATGGCTGTCCAACGCGTGGCAGGAAGCCTTCGTCCCAGAGGCGACGCGTGGGACCCACCCTCGCCTTGGATTCGACGATAGCAGTTGGGGAGCCGATTTGGGTTTTTTTTTTTTTTTTTTTCCTCGTCGGGCAGCGTGATCGCGGTTTTATCGTCCGTAACTCTTTGCCCGCGTCACGTGCCCGACCGTGTCGGTCCCAATTTACCGACACCGCTGTTTTTTGTTTTTTAATATATAGTTTGTGAATTATTATCAAAGCCACAAATGTTTTGGTTTTTTAAAATACGCCCCTGCACGAACTGGGTAACCTGGGCAAATCGGGCGGGGCTAGTTGGACTCGATGGGTTAAACAAATGGGTTGAACCTGTGATAGATTTCGGAAAAAGTTAAATTCGTCATTTAGCGATCTTTATCGGTCTGTCCCATAATTATTATGAGGGAGACAAATCATAGAAAATTTTATGAGTCTTGATGTGGTAGTTAAGACATATGAAATTATGTGAATTCAAAAAAAAAAATTTAAACCTCCTTACAAATCGATCCATGTCTTATTCACAAACATCATCATATCTTAACCACCATATCATTTGTATAGAGATCAACCTACACACTTCCATCTTTGAATCCATGGTAATTGACACCTCCCCACTGCCTATCTCCCCTTCCGCGCCTCGCCTGAAGAGCTCTTCACCTCCTATGGGCAATAGCCCACCTCCTTCTACTTCTCGCCTTCCCAACGAAGGCTCCTCCAGCCCTATGCTCATCATATCATCTTCTCCGGATTCCTCGCCAAATCAATTCCCTTTCGCAATTTCTGATGTGCCCACCTCGCCGCCAGCCGTAGCACATTTTCCCCCTTATGCTTCCAATTCTTTGCTCCCGACTTCATCTCCGGTGAACCTTCTAGCTAGTGCTCCTCCTTCTTCCTCCTTCGAACTCCCGCCTCAACCTACGGCTACCACTCATATTCTTCCTCTGATCAATGAACCCCCACCTTCAGTATCATCCGCCCCTTCTTCTTCCCTTTCCCCTCGGAGCCTTCGAATATTAAATTTAGAAGAACTGACTCCCCGAATGGAAGGCTTGCACCATGCTCTAGAGTTGGTATGTTTCTTTAACCAACTTCTTTAACTTTTCTTACTGTACGATTTCTTTTCAACAATCGGTGCACATGCCTTGACCAACTATCAAGAGCTAGATCGTTCCCTCCAATAATATAGAGCTCAATATTTAAAGTTGGAACAACAGCAACGGGAGGATCTGGCGGCTGCTTTACATCGGGAGCGCCTCCTATCTCAACAACTGCAACAATGTCAGGAGCAACTGACAGATGCTCGCCATCAACTTCAAAAAGATGCCAATACTATAATGGCATTACAGGGACAACAGAGATCTGGTGCGGAACCATCTTCCCTCCCGCAGGACCTTCAGCCGGCACATCCTGACCAGGAGTCTTCCTACTCTCAAGAATTGATAAGTCTTCGAAATCAGGTAGCGGAACTCCTTCAGGGGAAGCAACGGGATTCAGATACCATCGCCCGTCTTCGGGTTCAGCATCAGAAGGCGGAGGATAAAATAGGGGACCTCCGCACCCGCCTGTCCAAGGAGGTACAAGAAAACTCCTCCCTCATAACTTCTAGGGTGCATGCTCACGCCCGTATACGCAGGCAGGAAACCTCCCTCCAGAGGCTAGGCACTGAGCTTACCCGCACCAGATCTTACTCCGAGACGGTGGAGGGAATATCGGCTTCGATGCGCCAGAATATGATGGACATGACAACCCTTATCCAGCAAGATCAATCCTCCCAAGCCGATGATATTTCAATCATAGCCGATGCTATTATGGAGGTATCCCGACGCTATGTTGACATATGTCAAACTCTTCAAGAGCAACAAGAGAAACGTCGTAGGCTTTATCGAGATCGGAGCCCTGACCGTCCGAACCGCCAGGAGCGACTAACCATCCTGCTACGCGCCACTTATCAAGATGGGTTTAACGAGGTGGTTCGCCAATACGCTCACCAAGGACTTTCCCCCGCAAACTACCCCACTTTTTCTTTAAATTGGGAAGCCGACTTTCGGCGCTATCCTCCCAACCGCTTCAAGTTATAATTTGATATATGGCTCCAAAATAGGACTCCCTTTTCGTCCTTTTTACTCTTTCATAGTTTATTATATGTACTGTAACACGACTGTAATTAGTTCATCAATCAAATTTAGGTTCACTACACAGCTAATTAATACAAGTTATGAAGTATACTCCTTCGGGAGCTTCACAACTCCTTTTCTTCTATCTACCACTTCCTATACAGTATGAAAAGGTCTCAAATGAATGACATTCCAGGGTCGCGGAAATTCTTTGCCTTGGTCATCTTTCAGATAATATGCTGACCCCGCTACACGACGTGTTACTTCATAGGGTCCTTCCCAATTGGGAGCTAACTTTCCAGGATCTTCCGTGGGATTAACTTTACGTAGAACCAAATCCCCCTCCTGAAATCTTCGAGACGTCACCTTCTTATTAAAGGTTTGTTGCACTCTCCGTTTGTAAAATTCCGCTCGTAAAATTCCGCTCGCCTCCGTGCCGTCTCCCCCTTTTCTTCCACCAAGTCCAACTCAGTACTTCGGATAATTTGGTTCTGCTCTGGTTCGTACACCTCTATCCGAGCGCTACTTAAAAGAGCTTCGACCGGAATAACAGCTTCCGTCCCGTATACTAAACTGAAAGGAGTCTCTCCCGTGGCAGTTTTTGTTGTGGTTCGGTAGGCCCACAAGATTCCGGGCAATTCTTCCACCCAATTCCCCCTCCGAGTTCCTAGTTTAGTCTTCAACCCCTGAATAAGAATCCTATTAGTAACTTCAACTTGCCCGTTAGCATAAGGGTGGGCTACCGAAGTGAAGACTTGCTGAATGTTGAGACTTTGACATCATTCTTTAATCTTTTTGCCCTAGAATTGACGTCCATTATCACTAACTATCCTCCGAGGAATACCATATCGACAGACAATATTCTTCCATAAGATTACAAAGATTCTGCACTTCGGCAAGGGGCTCTACTTCCACCCACTTGGATAAGTAATCTACGGCCACCAATAAAAATTTCTTCTGTAAAGGTGCCACTGGCATCGGTCCCACTATATCCATTCCCCATTGATCAAAAGGACATGAAGCGACCACAGCTTTCATTAATTCAGCCGCCCGTTCGGACCGATTGCTATGCTTTTGACAAGCTGGGCAAGTTTGCACTATAAGCATCTTGTTGGAGAGTAGGCCAAAAATATCCTGCCAACAGGGTCTTCCTTGCTAAAGCTCTCCCCCCTAGATGATTACTACAACAGCCTTCATGAATCTCCCGGAGTACCCATTCAGCATCCTCACTTCCCAAACATTTCAATAAGGGTCGTCCGAAAGACGTCTTGTATAAGTCTCCATTTAAGAGGGTGAACCGTCTAGCTCAGCACCTTAAAGCAGATGATGCTCCTTTTTCTTCAGGGACTTTTCCATGCTGTAAATAAACTATGATGTCAGTCCTCCAATCAGGGATGAGGTTTGGTTCGGGCGCGGCTTCCTCCACATTGTATATCGCTAGGGAAGTAGGGATTTCCACATGAACCGTTTCCAATGATTTCACTCCTTCCATAGCGCTAGCCACCCGAGCCAATTCATCTGTCTTTCCGTTATTCTCCCGTGGAATTTGCTTCAAGAGGACTTACTGGAACTGAACTTTTTCCTTCTCGAAAGCTTTCAAATACTTGTGCAACCTTTCTTCCCGAACCGCGAAAGAACCTTGAAGTTGTGATATCACCAGATGAGAATCCGAATGGATTATAATTGAAGAAGCCCCTACCGCCTTGGCAGCCTGCAATCCTGCTAGAATGGCTTCATACTCCGCCTCATTGTAGGATGTCCGATATCTCAGGCGTACGACTATGAGGGTCTCCTCCTTATCAGAGGAAATTAACAAAACACCGACACCGCTACCCGTAGATCCTGAAGAACCGTCTACGAATATGTTCCATGCTTCTGATCCTTCCTCTTTTGTTGACGAACCATCTTCCGAGCCACAAGGTACCTCCGCCAGAAAGTCAGCGAGCGCCTGAGCCTTGATAACGGTTCGGGGGTTGGTAGTGAATATCATATTCACTTAATTCTACCACCCATTTGGCCAATCTTCCGGAGAAGTTGGGCTTAGTGACGACCTTGCCCAATTCACTGTGAGTTAGAACAGTGATGGGATGAGCCAAAAAGTACGGCCTCAATTTGCGGGCGGTCAAAAGTAGAATATATGTCAGCTTCTCTAGCTCTGTATAGCGGGATTCAGCCCCCTTCAGAATATGGCTGGTATAATAAATAGGTTGTTGGTGAGAGCCTTCTTGTTTCAACAAAACCGAACTGATAGCTCCCTCCGAGATGGCCAAATACATCCATAACGGTTCTCCGCCCACTGGTTTGGCTAATAATGGGAGTCCAGCCAAATATTTCTTCAACTCTTAGAAAGTCTGTTCGCATTGATCGTCCCACTGAAATTTGGTAGCTTTACGCAGAATCTTGAAGAAAGGTAGTTCTTTGTCCGTCGATCTGGCTATAAATCGGGATAAGGAAACAATCCTGCCCTCCAACTTCTGGGTCTCTCGCAAGTTAGTGGGTGACTTCATATTGCACAGCGCTTGCACCTTCTCAGGGTTAGCCTGCAACCCTTTCTCAGTTACTATATATCCCAAGAATTTGTCGCTTTTTACCCCGAACAGGCATTTTTTAGGGTTCAGCTTCATATTATACCGCCTTAGTGTAGCGAAGGTTTCATTTAAATCCTTAACCAAATCCCGAGTGATTTTTGATTTGACTAGGATGTCATCCACGTAAACTTCCATATTTTTCCCTTTCTGTTCCACAAAAATCTTGTCCATGAGGCATTGATAGGTGGCCCCTGCGTTCTTTAAACCGAAGGGCATTACCACATAAGTGTACAACCCTCCTGCCGTCACAAAGCTAACCCTCTTTTGATCTTCTTTGGCTAAGGGTATTTGATGGTATCCTTGATATGCATCCATTAAAGACACCACTTCATATCCTACAGTGGAATCTATCAACTGATCAATACGAGGCAAGGGGTAGCAGTCTTTAGGACACGCTTTATTCAAATCACGAAAATCGATACACATCCTCCACTGCCCAGAAGGCTTGGGGACCAAGACTACATTGGAAACCCACTCGGGAAATTGGATTTCCTTTACATAACCCGCCTTTTAACAGTTTGTTCACTTCTTCGGCTATGACCTTGTCCTTCTCAGGTCCAAAGTGTCGCCGCTTCTGTTGGACGGGTCGGGCTCCTCTGGTTATATTGAGATGATGTTCAGCCACCCGAGGGTTGATCCCCGTGAGATCATGCACATCTCCCGCAAAGATGTCTTCATTCTTCTTCAAGCAAGCCACCAGCTCCTCCTTGGCCTCCAGTTGTTGCGCCACCCGTGTGACCTTTCCCGGAGCTATTTCCACCAGCTCTCCTTCCTCTATTTTGTCTGCTTTGGGGGGGGGATTCTTCCAAGACGCAGACATCAAAAATGATGATAGCTTTCCCTTTGAGATCATCGGTTCGGGCCTTCTTCTGATCATCCCGAACCATTTGCACATAACAGCTTCGGGCGACCTTCTGTTCTCCTCGGACTTCCCCCACCAACGGTCCAACTGGGAATTTCAACTTCTGGTGGTACGAGGAAGTCACCGCCTGAAAAATAGTAAGGAAAGGACGATCAAGAATAGCATTATAAGTGGACGGAGCATCCACGATGAGGAAAGGTATGATACTGGTTTTTTGGCTGGACTTTACGCCCAAAGTCAGGGGCAACGAAATCTGCCCTGTGGGGTGGACCACATGCCCTGCGAACCCAAAGAGGGGTGTAGCCACATCTTCTAGCCGGACATTTCCCAGCTGTATCTGTCCAAAAGCCTCCTGAAAGAGAATATTGACAGAGCTCCCCGAGTCGACCAACACCCTAGCCACTTCGTAATTGGCTAGGGATATTCGGATAACTAAGGCGTCCGTATGAGGCAGTAGGATACCTTGAAGATCTTCTGGCCCGAATGAAATGGGCGGTGCGGTTTGAACAGTCTGGTCGGTGATGATGGTCAGACTCTCCATAAGACGGGCGTATGACTTCCGCGCCCGGTTGGAGTCCCCGTCAGTGGGTCCTCCGGCTATAACATGGATAACCCCCCGTGTGGGAGCATTATTTAGATTGGATGAGGGGCCCTCACCTGACGGGCCTTCTTGAGAAACAACCTCCTGGGACGAAGTTTGGAGGAAAGTGACTAGAGGTTGTTGGTTATACGGCCCTGGGCGGGCTATATTAGGTCGGGGCCCTCGCTGTGCTGGCCCTCCCGTCTGAAACCGCAATTGTGGGTATGCGGTTCGGAGGCGCTCCAGTTCCTCCTGTAGCTTGAAACATCGGCCACTAGCGTGGCTATACTCCATATGATATTGGCAGAAGAATGGGGCGGGGGGGTTATGTGGTATCCCCCTATATCCTAAGGGGCGTTGCAGTAGACTCTGCTGATCATAGAATTCCATCTCCCGCTCCTTGAGGAGGTGCCTCAGCAGCCATAATTTGTAATAGCGTCGCGGGGCGAACGCCCTGTAACAATAGCCGACACCTAGGAGCCTCCTGTCGAAGGAGTCGCGCATAACCTCGACGAGGGGGTACTTAAGGGGCGATAGGGCGAGTTCTTTCGGGTGGAACTGCTGCGGCAGCACGTTCAGCTCTCCACACTTGCAGTCCTTCCTCCTCGCGGATGAATTGCTCCGCACGACTTAACAGCTCCTCATAGCTGTTAGCAGGTTATCTCAAAAGGGAACTGAGGAAGGGGCCTTAATTTAGTCCGTGCGGAATGGCGACTCTGAAAGATTCTGATCTCGCAAAAGGAATACCCCTAGCTGCAGAGGTAAACCAGTGAAGATACCCTCTGAGTGATTCCGAGGGCCCTTGCGTGATGTGCATCAAGATAGAGGCGTCATGCTTATACACCTTGCAACTGGCGAACTCCTGGTTGAACATCCCCTGAAAATCAGCGAAACGGGTGATGGATCCCGGGGGCAGAGTATTAAACCATTTTTGTGCCGAACCGGTTAAGGTGGTCTGGAAGACTCGGCATTTGAGGGCATCGATATAACAGTGGAGCGAGACCGCTCCATCAAACTGTGATAGATGCTCTTCGGGATCCGTCGAGCCATCATACTTATCTACCTGGGGATTCCGGAAGTAGGATGAAGGGACTTCAAAGAGGATGTCCATGGTAAAAGGACTGGGCTCATAAACTTCTGGAGGTCTGGTCGACCGACTTTCACCCTATTCTTCCCGTCGAGTCTGGGTTAAGGGTATAGTGTTCTAAGGTGCTCTCCCCCCAAGTCCTTCTCCAAGCAATACTTCGACATTAACGGTTGTACGAGATGGAGGAGGCATTTCTGGGGGTGGGCCTCTGGAAGAAGGTTCGCCGGAATGAGGATGCAGATATCCGGTCCTTCTTCTTTCTCTAGCGAGGGCCTCCGTAACAACGTCGTCCACCAGAGCCTTCAACTGTGATGGTAAGATGGTAATGGGGTGTTCCTCTGCTGCAGAGGCAACGGGCTGTTGTATCTCTTCCGGCTGCATCTCTACGTCCAGCTCAATGTTCCCATAGACGGCGCCAACTGATGCGGCAAGGAAAATTCGTTTACCTTCTTTCGATGCGACGAAGGCACGAAGGGAAATTTTGGGGGTTCTCACAGGGCGCAACAGTAAAAAAGGAGAAGACGAAGCCAAGAAATGCAAAACCAACACAGACAGCAAAAATTAGAACACAAGATGTAATGTGGTTCGGAATAAGTATTCCTACTCCACGGAGGTGAGCTCTCTCACCGGGGACAATGCCCAAGCACTTTCAACTATGAACGTCCTCCTTTACGGAAAGGAAACTTCCCGAGGCGGAGGAGAAAACCTCTTACAGTTTAGTTCCAATACAAAAAAGAGTACACGCGACGCAATAGCGGGGGTCGCTGCTCTCCTTCTCCGGTGAAGTAATGACAGCTCTCCTCCTCCTGCGTCTCCGTTTCGTGCTTGATGGTATGATTGCGGATCTCCCCTCTTCTGTCCTCCTCTTGCCTTTTATCCTCCTTATCTGATCCATCACTACCTCACGGGTTGTCCTCATCGTATACGTGGCCACCACGCCCACCTGGAGAATAATTCTGTTACAGGTACGAGGGGCGAAGGCTCCTCGGAATATTATGTGGGGACCTCTCCTTCTGTTACATAACACCTCCTCATCTATATTTCAGGAAACTAGGTTGGCCTGTCCCCCTCAACCATCTACTTCTGGTGAAACTAACTTCGGTCTATAGCTCATGGATGGTACAACCTTTGGGCTCATCTGGCCGAACCGATTCTTATCCGTCCTGTCTGCCTCTAGGCTTATCTGACCGAACCGATTCTCATCCGTCCCGTCTGCCTCTAAGCTTATCTAGCCGAACCGATTCTTATCCGTTCCGTCTGCCTCTAGTCTTATCTAGCCGAATCGATTTTGGCTTATTTCCCAACGAAGCGCCTCCTTCCACCTTCGCTTTGCCGTGTCGATTACGTTCCCTAACTTTCCCGTGCCAATTATTTCAGGCGCTTACGCCTGAACCGTTCCTCTCCTTTTTCTTTGCTGAACCCGCTAATTGGTTCGGGTAACGCCTTGTCTGTGAGCTTTCCTATCTAGTCCATAGAGAAGAGGTAATGGCGGTATGATTAGTCAACCCTAAAAAATAGTCAAGCGAAGTTATAAGCTTGACTTTCCAACTATATAAGGTTCCTACTCCATCCTTGGCTTATTAATTCAAATTTACTTTTCTCTTATAGCTCCACGGCATATACTTGAGGCGGCCTAATGGGCCCATGGGCCCCGCTTCTCTTTTTCTCCCCTGAAGTCGAACCATCACAAGAACCCTATATAAATCTCCGCCTTTTTCTTTTAGGTATTACTTAGCGTGTCCAGCAATCCCGTCTCTTCGACTTCTTCCTTCCTGCGGTTTTCCCCGGCGGCGTTTCAGCGACCCACCCCTTCCTTTCTTACACGCTCCTCCTCTAACCCCCAAGTTAGTAATCTGTCTTATTCTATACCTATGGCCCCTAAGACTATCTCTTCACCTGCGTGGTACGAACACACCGTAACTCAACTGGACTGTAACCATTATTTCTTTAACTTAAAAGATAGGTTTATCGTTCCTTCCTTAAAATGTTGCTTTACGACCAAAATGCATCAACCACACTGTCCTCCTCCTGGTCTAACTTGCTTCTTCTCCGAACAGTTCCTTAATGGTCTGTCTCTACTCTTACCTCCCATTTATTTAGACATTTTAGACTTTTATGGACTACCCTTGAACCAATTTACCCCTAATTCTTTTCGAATTCTGTTGGGGGCCTCTATAGTGTTTCAACATCTAAATCTCTCTTTAACCCCTCAAATATTCCATTGTTTCTTCCAACTGAAATCTTCCAAGGCAGACCTTTTCTATCTATCCAGCCGTCCCGACTGTCAATTCCTAGTAAACATGCCTACTTCCCACAAAGGATGGGAAGAATTGTACTTCTTTGTGCAGCTTCCGACCCCTTTACCTTACTCCGATACTTGGAAGGTAGAACTTCCCGAACTGTCTTTCTTCCGGGAAATAAGGACCCAATGTCCTTTTCCGGAAGTTTGTAGAATATTAGGAGAGTCACATTACTGTTCAAATCACTTGATAAAGACTCCTCTTCTGAGCCACTTCGGACTATCTCCCCTCCCTTCAACGACCTCAGTGGCTATAGGTAGGATAACACTTGCCCTTCAATACAACTTTCTCCTTGAATTATTCATTTTTCTCAACAATGCCTTTTGCAGATAACCTAATGCAGGACGCTCTGGTGAAAGGGGAAGAGATTGAGGCCGCCAAGAAGAAGAAGGTCTCCACAAAGAGAGGTAAATCAGTGGCAGCTCCTTCTTCTCCTCGGAAGAAGTTGAGGCTCATTAAGAAGGGAGCCCCGAGTTCATCTGCTCTTCCCCCCTCCTCTTCCGGACAACATGGTTCGCAGTCCTTAACCGTCTACGAACCGAGGAGAAAGGATACTATTTCATCCGTCCCATCTTCATCTGCTCAAGGAGGGGACTCTCCTTCCCATTCTCCTAATTCATCCCCTCGTTCGCATGATTCTCCCCTGCCTTCCCGAACCGAGTTCATCTCTGCTCCTATCCCCTCTGACACCCTTACTTCTCCCGCCCCTCTTCAGCGCGTCGGACCAATGCTTCCTTCCGAAGGAGAAGACCTTCCTCTTCCGACCTCCTCAAGGGCTACATTGGAGTCTTTGCTGCAAATCCGCCACCTTTCGGAGGTAAAATTTTTCAACCAATCGGGCGTGCAAGACCCTTGCGAACAAGTAAGCAAATTGCTGGCTGAGGTACCTACTGTCCCTTTCTCCTCTTTATTGGACGTATCTCTGTGTGTCAGCATATACTGATGGTGCTTTCTTTTCTCTAGGCCTCAACCTAGCACAGCAAAATGGTAGTTCGCCTGGCTCAATTTCAGTCCAGTGTAGAGGCACGTCACTTCGCCTCCCTAGCACAGCAGAAATAACTCGTTCGGCAGTTGAGCGAGAGAGAAGAGAAAGAATCTGACCTGAGGGGCCAATGCGAAGATGCTATGACACAATTGGCCCTGGTCCAAAGTGAAAAGGAGGAGCTTCAGCGAAGGAACGAAGACCTCAAACAGCAAGTTTTCCTCCAGTCTAGTGAATTGAAGCAGGTGGATCTCCTCGCCCATGAACTAAAAGAATATAAGGGGCAGCTTGGGGATGCAATCAATAAAGTCGTCGATTCTTCGACAACTATCCAACAACTCCAGCAAGAACGCCAACTGCTTCAACTGGAACGCCGAGCCTGGGAAGCCACTAGGAAATCTTGCATAGAGAAGTGTCAAAAACTCTCTTCCATGGTGGCGGCTCTTCCTCAAACTCTATCGGTAACGGCTCGGCAACAGTCTGCCCTTCAGAAAGAATACTCCGAAGCCCTTTCAACTTTGGGACGACAAGCTATAAAAGCATAGTTTAGATCTCCCCAGAATCATCTTCGGGTTGTCATGAGGGAGGAGGCGACGCCGACATACCCGAGGCGGAGTGGAAGGAAAGGGGAGAGTTAGGGTTTGTCGGTTGCATAGGGGAGGAGGATGGGCTAATTATTGCAGTTTCGCGTGGGGTGGATGTAGCAGGGGTGTCAGACGGAGGTGGAGGAGAAAGTAGGGATGTAATAAGGGGGACGGTGGTAGACGAGGGCGAAGGCGAAGATGAAGATGGCGGCTGACCATCACCCCGTTGGACCCGTGGGTAACGACTTGCTATTTCGCGGAAGAAAGAGGAATGCATCCTGTCCGTGGGAGAAGGAAGGAAAATGCTAAAGGGGATGATTGGGGGCACCGGAATATGGCGGCGGAAAGAAGAACAGATGCAGGAAAGGGAGATGAGAAGGCGGAAAGGATGAAGATAACTAAAGAGAGGAAGATAAAGCATCCCCTATAAAAGGAGGAAGAAATGGGCTGATAATGGCTATTGGGCTCCTAGTTAGTAGAAGGAGAGGCCCTAAGCAGAAGGATAACGAAGATTTATTTCTTTGATGGCCCGCTATACAATAAAACCCTTGTTTTCAATAGAAAGGATGTATGAGGGTGTTCTCTTCGGGACGAAAGAAGGAGGAGTAGCAATGGAAAAGCAGTTCACTTTTTATGCTGAAGGCCCTTGGGCAACTACACATCATTTTATCCTCGTGCGGTGGTGGAACGGAAGAACTGAGATCTCCTCAGTTATATATCATTTTTATCCCCGCGAAGCGGAAGAAGCTAAAGTCATTATTATTTTATACCCGTGTGGTGGCGGAACGGAAGAACTGAGATCTCCTCAGTTATATATCATTTTTATCCCCGCGAAGCGGAAGAAGTTGAACCTATTATTCAACTTTATATTATTTTATCCCCGTATGGTGGCGGAACGGAAGAACTGAGATCTCCTCAGTTATATATCATTTTTATCCCCGCGAAACGGAAGAAGTTGAACCTATTATTCAACTTTATATTATTTTATCCCCGTGTGATGGCGGAACGGAAGAACTGAGATCTCCTCAGTTATATATCATTTTTATCCCCGCGAAGCGGAAGAAGTTGAACATATTATTCAACTTTATATTATTTTATCCCCGTGTAGTGGCGGAACGGAAGAACTGAGATCTCCTCAGTTATATATCATTTTTATCCCCGCGAAGCGGAAGAAGCTGAAGTCATTATTATTTTATCCCCGTGTGGTGGTGGAACGGAAGAACTGAGATATCCTCAGTTATATATCATTTTATCCCCGCGAAGCGGAAGAAGCAGAAGTCTTTATTATTTTATCCCCGTGTGGTGGTGGAACCGAAGAACTGAGATTTTCTCAGTTATATATCATTTTTATCCCCGCGAAGCGGAAGAAGTTGAACTATTATTCAACTTTATATTATTTTATCCCCGTATGATGGCGGAACGGAAGAACTGAGATCTCCTCAGTTATATATCATTTTATCCCCGCGAAGCCGAAGAAGCAAAAGTCATTATTATTTTATCCCCGTGTGGTGGTAGAATGGAAGAACTGAGATTTCCTCAGTTATATATCATTTTTATCCCCGCGAAGTGGAAGAAGTTGAACTTATTATTCAACTTTATATTATTTTATCCCCGTGTGGTGGCGGAATTGAAGAACTGAGATCTCCTCAGTTATATATCATTTTATCCCCGCGAAGCGGAAGAAGCAGAAGTCATTATTATTTTATCCCCGTGTGGTGGTGGAACGGAAGAACTGAGATTTCTTCAGTTATATATCATTTTATCCCCACGAAGCGGAAGAAGCAGAAGTCATTATTATTTTATCCCCGTGTGGTGGTGGAACGGAATAACTGAGATTTTCTCAGTTATATATCATTTTTATCCCCGCGAAGCAGAAGAATCTGAAGTCATTATTATTTTATCCCCGTGTGGTGGCGGAACGGAAGAACTGAGATCTCCTCAGTTATATATCATTGTTATCCCCGCGAAGGGGAAAAAGTTGAACTTATTATTCAACTTTATATTATTTTATCCCCGTGTGGTGGTAGAACGGAAGAACTGAGATCTCCTCAGTTATATATCATTGTTATCCCCGCGAAGCGGAAGAAGTTGAATTTATTATTCAACTTTATATTATTTTATTCTCCTGTGGTGGTGGAACGGAAGAACTGAGATCTCCTTGGTTATATATATCATTTTTATCCCCGCAAAGCGGAAGAAATTAAAATCATAATTCAATGATATATTATTTTATCCCCGTGTGATGGTAGAGCAGCAGAGTCAGGTCATTTAGCGACTCTATGTTATTACATTCCTAGCAGGGTAAAAAGGGCAGAAGAGCCGAAGTATGCCCCAGCTATGTGCCATTCTATTTGGGTACGAGGAAGGTGAAATGGGGCATAACTCAAGAAATGTTGGAAGAAGAAGACAAACGGAAAAAGTTTATTGCTCTAGAAAGATTACACATTCTAATTCTTCTTACAAGAAGAAAATAAAAGACCCTTATATATAGGGTATTATAGTTCTTTATTAGGAGGAGCTAATGGAGCTTCTTTGTGCGGCGGAGGTTGGCACATTAGTTGCCGAAAGTAGGATTGTTGTAGGAAGATTTGCTTAGATAGTTCCTTTTGGGACCCTGCTAGTTGTTGACGCAAAGAGTAGTTGCTGGCGGAGACTTCCCTCAGCCACTGCTGCAAGTACCTCACCTGTTCTTCTAGGTTAGCAATATAACGTTGCTTGTCCACCGTTTCTTCTGAAGGAAAGGAACTGCTGCCTTGTACAGACATTTCGCCCACGACCAAGGGAAAAGAAGGAAAAAGATAGATGTTATACAGCAGGGGTTGGAGGTCCTTATAACGATGGAGGAGGAGGGCACATTTATTAGCAGAGGAAGTAAGGATAATGAATGATGGTAAAGAAGGGGAAACGTAACGACAGTAGGTGAAAAGTCGCTGGTGCAGTAATTATAAGAAAAAAAAGGCCCGAATATCTGGGAGATGGTAAAAGAAAGTATGGTCAGACCAGATTGCAGTCTTTTTTATGACAGAAACCTTACCTCTACATGAAAACGACAAAGACAAATATCAATTCCCTCCTTCATTTTTATTAACATACTTAAAATGATTACATCGTTTAATCTATGAAGATTTTCTATGATTGCTCTTAACAGAAGAAGCGTTAGAGGGCTCCTCGGGGGAGGGGGGGGTGAAGGTGCCAAGATGACCCTGAAGCGCTCGCGTTGAGCAGGAGGTATCACTGATGGACCTTCATCAAAAGGAGGAGGATGGATTCTCGCCGGGGAGACTGGGAGGAAGGGCAGAGCCGGTGGAAGTGGGGGAAGTTCGGCAGAGTCCCGGGGATCTGTACTCCCATGTTAAAGGAGGGTTCCACACCCGATTGTGGAACGAGGGGAATGATGCTCGAAAAGACCTCTCTGTGGGAGAGGTGGGAGCTGTGGTGTGAGGTGGAAAAGGAAGGGGCGAAAAACTGAGATGGCCGTCGAGCGGGTCTCCGAATCTTCAGCGTCTTCGGAAAGCCAGTCCTGCAGCTCGAAAGATTCGGAATCCGAAGAAATCTCAATGGGGTATCCCGCTGAAGCCATGAGAGTGAAATAGAAGGACGAAGACATGGAGGGTGATAATTTATAGTTGAGGGAAAGCGACTGCAGTAGTTCTTGGGAAGGGGAAGAAGATGAAGAGATTGATATCGTAATGGCAGCAGCATGGATACTCATCAAGATATCGTTTCCGAAACAGTAAGAGAGATAGAGAAGATCAACAGGCGAAAGTCATTTAATTTTTGGCCGAGCCAAAAATTGGTCGGATATGAATAAGATCATTCGAGACCTTCCGAGTAAGTCCCCGAACCAACTAGGTGATTGCGTCATGCGACACAAGAAAAGAAATGACAGTGTAAAAAGAGAAAAACTTAAAGTTGGTTCAGAATTCCCGACCCACAAAGAGACATGCAAGGAGAATAACAAAAAACTATGTTAACATAATTACTTTTCAGCATTAAAGAAAAAGTCATTACAAGGAATGAGATGTTGGAAGTTATAATTCAAATAGTTCGGGGGGACATTTAGATAAGACATCTACGGGATTTAAATAGCTGGTGTCCGTGCCGGGAGACGGATACCCCCGTTCGACATTTAAAGCCGAAGACCCATCAAAACCCAATATGAATAGGTCTACTCTCTTCTTGACATATCGTCCTTTTAAATCAGTTTCCTGTTCCTGCAGCTGGGATTGGCTAAGTGGAGATATTAAAATACAGTTCGACATACAATGTTTGGTTTGGAAAGAAAAAAATATTATATACCGTATTATTTTATTTTATAAAAAATAAATTTTAAGACTCGAAATTATAGATAATAATTTTACTATTATGCTAAATAGACTATTAAATGAGTTAGTTAGGTCTAAGACATTTGATCCGATTCGTGCTCATCCAAATGATTGTGATCACAAACGTAAAGATTAGAGACAAGGGCGAGTGTTAGAGGATGCACACTGAAAATTAAAGTATTTTTGGGAAGAAATAAAAATTTTAAGCGGTGAAATTGAAATTTCTAATACATTAGAAAATAAAAAAATAAAAATAATTAAAAATGGTTGAATGCTGATTTTCCATGCAAGTAAGTATTACCTTGAATATCTAAATACTTAGTTTTAATGAAAGTATCACTTTGAATCTATGAATATTCTAAGACGGTGTAACACTCTGTCGATGAATTCTTTTCGAAAGAATTGATAATTCGCTTAATTATGGTGTTAGTCGCAGATTAAAAAAAAACACACAATGCGAATATGTAAATAACCTAATGAAAAATTATAAATACTTACGGAGCTTATTTCTTTCTTGTCCTTCGATCTGCTCCGAGTTCTTGGAAAAGACCTTTGGATTTTCGACCTTCAGACTTTTCTTGGTTCACAAATCAAATATTTTTTCTTCTCTCAGATGTTCACGTTACACCCGATCCCTTCTTTTCAATCAACTTCTTCTTATAAGCAATTACTTCGTGTAAATTTCGTCTCCTTTGACTTCATATGTCACACATAATAATGGATAGTAATTCCAATATATGGTACTTGTCTAACCAAGTAGCAAGTGTGTTTTGACCGTTTTTGTCTTAGTTTGGTGCGATTGCTCGTTATTAATTTATAATGTATTTAATCCTTTCAAAATGCTTGCTTAAGACATAGTTGACAACTTATTGTGCATAGGATTGTAAATGAATCGAGTATTTATGAACAAATTTAGTGTTCGACTTGATAAGAATTTGTTTATATTCATTTATTATGCATCAAAACTAATTAAATGAATAAATTTGAATAACTTAATAAATTAAATGAACAAATTTAAATATATATATTCAATTTATTAATGTTCATCAACCATATTCACATTGAATTAGTGTTGGGATGGACTTGAATTTAATATAATATATATATATATATATATATATATATATATATATATATATATACTTATAAAAAATAATGTGCATGGAATAATAAGTATACCTCAAAGTAGATATAGATTCATTGGCACTCTACTATTAGAGAATTTTGCTGCGAACTCCGATCTTTGCCGAAAGCTCACAGTCATGATGAAAATTACGAGTTATTAATTCGAACTTTCACCACAGATTCATAACGTAGCAATTTAAAGTCCGGTAGTTGTGATAATCCTTTTGTTCTACTCAACAAAAGATAAATGTACATATCACAAGTATAGTCTGTATGCACACCTGCACTCTCTTCTATGCACAACCCGTGCACTCTTACACTCTCCTTTTTTCCCTGTACTTCACCTAAGAAGTATATATAAGAGAAGATGAGAATATGGATAGTCATCTGTAGGAGAGTTATCTACATGTAATAATGTCAGCGACAACATGAGCTCAAGGATCACCTTATTAACACATTGTAAATGCTTCATAGTGGGCATTTAACTTTCATTGTGATAATAGGTGATAAGTCTCTTGCAAAAAAGCAAAGTAAGGCTGCGTACAATGGATTCCTTCTTCAGTACCCCGAGTGACGGGAGCTTCGTACATCGAGTTGTAGTTTTTTTTTTTTTTTTTTTGTGATAATAGGTGACCCCCTCTATTACCCCATGTTGAATGCCCTTTAGTGATCATTACTAATAAATATAGAGTGTCACATAACCAACAAGAAAGTCATCATTCATTTTATTGTGAAGCGTCGTTTTCACACGCTTCATTGCTGAAAAGACTCACTCAGCAATGGTGGTAGAAACATATAACGTCAAAATAAGACGAATTAATCTAGTCAACATAATATAAATCTTTAACCACTACAAGAAAATCTTAAATTAAAAACCGAATTAGAGACCAACTCAAATTCGGTCTCTAATTAGAGACCGATTCGGATTCGGTCTCTAAATTAGAGATCGATTTTGAAATCGATCTCTAAATTAGAGATTGATTCTTAAATCGGTATCTAATTAGAGACCGAATCCGAATCGGTCTATAAATTAGAGACCGATTCTCAAATCGGTCTCTAATTAGAGACTGAATCCAAGTCGATTTCTAAATTAGAGATCGATTTCAAAATTGATCTCTAATTTAGAGACCGATTCTCAAATCAGTCTCTAATTAGAGACCGAATCCAAGTCGGTCTCTAATTTATAGACCGATTCTCAAAACAGTCTCTAATTTAGAGACCGATTTGAAAATCGGTCTCTAAATTAGAGATCAAATTCATCTTAATTTTTTTCACAATTGCATGTAACCACAACCGCGTCGACGATCAATTTTGCGTGTAGTCGCGGCTGTGACCTGGGTTGTAGGAGGTCATGCTTGCGCCTACGGCCGCGACTTAGGTCGCACTAAGTTGAGGTCAAGTCCACAACCACGGCCTAAGTCATGCAAGATCGAGGCCGCAGTTGCAACCTAGATCACGGTCGCGACCTCGATCTTTGATTAAGATTATTTTTTTTTAAATCTTAATTAAGATTAATTTTTTTATCTTAATTATTTTCTTTCCTTTCTAATTCTATTCTCTCTTTGATTAATTTTTTTTAAATATTAATTAGAAACTGATTATTAGAATCGATCTTTAAATTAAGATTTTTTTATTTTTAATTTTTATCTCATCCTTAATTCTATTCCATATCTAGACCTGGCCATGGTCCGGATCGGAACTGCCGGGTCCGAGTTGATAAAATACCGACCTTTAACCGGCCTGCTCGTGACCGGTTACGGTTCGGGTTGTGGAACCGTCGGTTTCGATCCGGGTTCGGTCTGGGTTCGGGTCCGGTCTGATTAATCGTCATCTTAGTTAAATAAATAAAAATTTAAAGAATGATGTAAATAATTAAAATAAAAAATTTGCACAATTGAACTTATAAAAACTCTATCGAGGTATTTTGGACATATTTTGGACAAATAAACTATTTTGGGGTATTTTTCATATTAACAGAGTGAAGAATCGAAAATTATCAAAGTGTATCAAAACAACATAGTCGTGCCATCAGAGACATGTCAGTGTCAGAACTTTCAGACCTCAACACACCCCGGGTGTGTTAGCCGACACGCCCACGTTCCTCAACACACCCCGGGTGTGTTAGCCGACACGCCCACGTCTCATGCCCGACACACTCATGTTCCTCAACACACTCCGGATGTGTTAGCTGACATACTCATGTTCCTCAACACACCCCGGGCGTGTCGGCTAACACACTCATGTCTCATGCCCGACACGCCCATGCCCTCCATTGGCATGAGCGTGTCTCCCTATTTCCCATTCAATTTTTTTTTTAAAATCGACGGTTCGATTTTTCTTGCCCTAAGTTTTTTCTCCCGATCGCTCGCGCTCTTCTCCCCTCTTCTTCTTCGATTCCTCTCCTCCTCCCCTCTCCCATGTCTTCCCTCTTCCTCTTCATCTTCCTCTTGCCCGATCGCGTGAGCCCGTGGTCGTAACCTCCATTGCTCTGCGACCTCCTCTCCTCTCCTCGCGGCCGCCGCTAAACAATGCTCATGAGATCGCAATGAACGAGGCTGCAGGGCGAGCGCAAACGCGATCGAGGTCCCGTGAGGCCGTCGTCGCGACCGTAGTCCCGCGAGGTCGGTGCGGCGAGCGCAAACACGATCGAGGTCCCGTGAGGCCGCCGCCGCGACCGTAGTCCCGCGAGGCCGCTGCGACCGCAGTCCCGCGAGGCCACCGCCGCATCCGCAGCCGCCGAGCCCTCGCGCCAACGCATCGTCACGGAGGCCAGCGAGGATCGTGGTCCCAACCTCGTTCGATGGAGGAAAAAGAGGATGAATGGGTTTGCTCCAACAGGATATGTTGCAGACCCTCTATTACCAATCAGAAATCGGAGGAAACTGGAGGATGACGAAGATAACTCAACTGATGAATCAGGAGGTGAAGAGACCATTGTCAGGATTGATTCCCTCAGTAATCTATCCTTCTGCTAGACATCTGAAACTTCGAGTGCTCAAAATAGGTAAAATAGGCAAGTACTTGCTCCTAGATGTTTTTGTGTATTATATATTGTTTACACCTACAAACACACTCCTTGTGCATCCTTAATAAGAGCAAAATGCACTTTGCTCCTCTCCATAAACTCAAGATCATTGTCGCCTGAAATCCATGAAATAAATATGTCCATGTAATTTACCTTGTTTGTTGTTTCCTCGAGGAACACTTGAATATAAAGTTGTTGCCTTGGTTGAAGTTGGATTTCTTGACAATGATTTTTCTTTTCTTTCTTTAGTTGCAAATATATTCCTTTCACTTTAATATATTATGGCTCTATCTTTACTGTTATCTTGTTTGCATATGTACTTATAATTATTTAAAATAGTTGAATTAAGACCATATATTTTGTTTCATTTTAAAATTTGTATTATGTGACTCTTTAGATTTTGAATGGCCAATGAATATTTTTAATGGATATAATTACATCTCCAAGTTATTGATTTTGGAGCTTGCCATTGTATATGCATTTAAAACTATTATCTGTTAAGAAGTTTTGGTTAATATTAATTATTCAATGTTAATTAATATCCTTGTTATTTATTCTCCCCATGTCTCTTTTACTTTTCTATTCAAGTAATCCAAGCTTAATACTAAGTTATATTTGGGTTCTCGAACTACCAAACTGAGAGTTAACAAGACAAGATCGATTTAGCATTCCTATGAGCATTGCATTGGCAAAATTCCACGATTGGGTACTTGCTATTATAGTATAGACTGAAAGAAAAAAAATACGATAATTATGGTAAACCCTCATGTACATGATATTGTAGTATCCTTATATTGTTCAACCTTTGATATGCTAGAAATCCTCTTCCTGTTTGATATTGAATTTCAATTGTTCTGTTAAGGTATCTCTTTTCTTATCATCTACGGAAGTAGAAAGCAACATTTCTATTAAGTTGGACAATATCAAGATTGAGAAGCAAAAGATATGATTTAACCTGATTGATACTCTGAAATGAGACCATTATTTAGCATCAGATTTTTATTTTGTATTTTTTGGGGACCGAAAAGAAGATGGTTGCAATGATACTTTTTGGAGTTATGTTGTTTTCTTGAGATGGATGAAGTTGTTTTCTTGTCACTTATGTTTTTGCCTCATCTGTGATTGGCTCCACAAGATGACAATACTTCATTTGATGCTCTTCAGCAGGTCGGCTCTTCGCTTGAAAGCATAAACTGTGAATAGAAGATAACCGGTTAGCAATGCTACATTAACATTCCATTAGCTAGATGAAGTTCAGGTCTATGGTCCATGTAATGATCTTCGTTTTTTATAAATTTGTGTTATATTTTAAATTTATTCATAGGTCTTTTTTAATGTTTTATTTCTAACCTTTCTATTTATAGTCCTTTTGATAACACTTCTTCAATTTTGAAGGTTGACTCTTATGAGAATGATGATGATCCACAATCGAAGAAGTCAAAAAGTTTTTGTAAGTGATCGTTTTGCATTGGTGAGGTTTTCTTTCCACTTTATGTCTGCATTTCTATGTTTTCATATTCATTTTACCCTCTTTAATTAACCTTTAGCGAACGTAAGAAACAAAAAGATATAGCTGAAAACTTTGAGAACTTTTGAAAACTTCTAAGCACTCTACACTGGTAGCTATATATTAGGAATTAATATTTGCGAGTTTTTTCCTCTTTTTTACTTAGATATATGGTCTTAAATTTACACTATCAATCATGCACTAATAGAACTATATTTTTGTTTACAGGTAAAAATAAGGTATGGATAAGTGACTAAGAAGTCCTTGCACTAGAAGAAATCACTCTCTTTCATTGCTTAATTAAGGGATTTATGATATAGGTGCATTATTATTATTTCCATTGATTTCTAAATAATTCGTTGCCATTTTTTTTATTAATATAATATATATTATCATATTTGTCATTTTTTTGGATAATATTCACATTGTCACATTTGTCATTAATTTATGATTAATATTATTCATATTCCAGTGTCTCATGCTTCATTTATGTTTTATATTGAATTTTATTTTTATATAGTGTTTGATATGATAGTTATTTTGGCAGGATAGTAATTTTTCAAGATTTGATAGGAATGTAGCAGTGTTTGTGGTATGCTCGTGGAGCTCACCACGACTATGGATCCCACTCGATGCACATCGAATTGAGCTCCATGGTATCGTAGTCATGCCGTGGTGTGAGACAGAATGCTACAGGGCGACTATAAAATGTTTCCAAAGGATGAATTTCATTGAATGTTTATATTATAATTGTGTACAGGGCATGTTAATAAAATTAAATGTAATTAGTATTTATATTGTAATTGTCTACATTTGAATATTAATAAAATTAAATTTTATTAGTATTTATATTATAATGGTGTGTTGGGATGTTATTAGTAAATATTGTTATTAATATTGATTATTGAAATATTGTACAAATTTTTTATAAATATTTTTTTAAATTTAAAGATCGAATTAGAGACCGAATTTATATTCGGTTTCTAAATTTAGAGACCGATTTTCAAATTCGGTCTCTAAACTTAGAGACCGATTTCAAATTCGATCTCTAAAATTAGAGACCGATTTTATAATCGGTCTCTAATTTAGAGACCGATTTTACATTCGGTATCTAAATTTAGAGACCGATTCTACATTCAGTCTCTAAATTTAGAAACCAATTATAAATTCGGTCTCTAAATTTGGAGACCGATTTCAAATTCGGTCTCTAAATTTAGAGACCGACAAATTATTCAGTTTCTAAATTTAGATACCCAAAATTTAGAGACTGAAATATCCGGTCTCTAAAACGATTGCTAATACATTTAGAGATTGATTTTCGATCTCTAATTCGATCTCTAAAATATCATTTTCTTGTAGTGAACCTCTCCCACTTAGTCAATTCTACGTCACATTTAATTTATATTATACCAATTTATACTCTAAAGCAATGATATCTTGATATGCAAGATAAAACTTAATTTGTTGCAAGCTTGTAAATATCATCACTATTAATTGAGTCAAATGAATTTTTATAACCTAAAATTGTATTAAGGGAAAGAAGTTTTAGTGATGACTAGTTGAACTGAATATTTAACTCCTTTAAAATAAAATATATTGCTATATTAAAAACATACAAATGGTAATAATGCTCAATTGTAATTTACTGACAATAACGAATGATATTACATAAACAATTAAGGTCAAGCACATCATTTCTATTTATCTAACAAAAAACTTTTCATTTTACAAAAAAATTCTTCCATCCTGCATTCTTTAAGTTCTTAAATTTTGGTAGAAGAGATAAATATAATAACAGTTAAAATGTCTTAGATTTTTTTTTTAAGAATTTAACAAAGAATATCTATTATTTTCATAATTTTATGTATCGAGTACAAAATGAATACAAAATCAAAACTTATAAATACAAATATAATGATTGTTAACATAATTATTAAAATATAATTATATAAGACTAATTAATAGTTGTTCAGTGTGATTTTTAAAACTTTAAAGTTTGAATTTAAATAACAATAATACTCATCTAAAGTTTTAAAGTCTAATTCTTATGTTTGTACTACTCAAGAATGCATTAGTAAAACCTTCATCGGCAGAATTGAAGCTAGCATGAGGATCCCTCCATATGTGAGCTGGATTAGACTCATTTATAAATTTATTTAGATTTGCTTGAATTATTTATACTAATGAATTAATTTTTTAAAATATTAAAACTTCAAATAAACAAATAAATTTGACTTAAAAATTTAATAATATTTAAGCAAGTCAAATTTATACCAGTTAAATCAAACTCGAATTAGTTTGATTTAGAAGCTTGATACAATTAAACAAGCTAAGTCAAACTCAATTTGAGTTCGAATCAAATTCAATCTTTAAAAAAAAAAAAACTAAACAAGCCAAGATTAAATAGTTATTTCAATAATTTTTTAATTTTAGATTCGATTTGATTATCTTATCAAACAAACTCCAATCCTTATACAAATTTATTACCTGCCACAGCTAATTAAGATAGATGAGTGGGTTTGCTAAGCACTGTATTAACCTAGAACAGTGAAATTTAGAGAGCTATAATCAATTTATATAAAGCTTGTTTGGGCATCATGTCAATGGATATCATATCCCAAGTCGAATTGTCATCAGATTAATTATATCTGCATGCATATCGGTCAAAACATTAATTATATTTCTCCCAAAACAAAACTTTAATCAGTTCTAATTTATTCAAACAAACATTAATTTTCATATACGTCCCCTGTTGATTCTCCATTTATTAGCACTGAGTCTACGTACGTTAAGCTTTTTTGTCATCGTCACTCTCGAAGTTAAATTAGACGATCGAGCGATCACAATTTTCTCTCAAACCCTAATTAAAAACCCTAATAAAGGGTGGCTGCAGAATGTCCAAAGGAGAGAGAGAGCGAATGGATGGCCATATCCCGGCCATGAAAAGGTGCTCCCACTATCTGTTCCAGTCTGCAGCGACTCAAAAAGCTCCACCCAGGATGACATGAACGCTTCATGCTTTTCTTTCATCCTCCTCCTCCTCCTCCTCCTCCATCTTTACTTCTTCTCTGCCTGTGGGGATAAACACACACACACAGAGAGAGAGAGAGAGAGAGTACCCTCAAAAGGGCGATGACTCTCCGTCCTCTGACCCTGAGCAAAGGAAAAAGATGGGGGAAAGGATAAAAATGGGGCCTTCCAGTCCACCACTACCAACACCACCATCTTTTGCTGGATTCCTGTTGCAGCGTAACCATTAGAAAATGACGACGCTAGCTCATCGTCGTTTGTGTTTATCCATAAGACACATCACTTTCTTCGTTTGTAAACAATCATCTGATACAATCATTTCACCAACCCCTGAGGCCTGAACACCCACCACCATGTTTCTGAATCAAACTAACGCAATGATATGATTGTTTTTTTTTTTCCTTTTTCTTTTTCTCTTTCTTTTTCGTTTTTGCTTCTCTTTTCTTGGCCAGAACGCAGTGATATACCCTAAAACCACAAGGCTGCGGAACCTCAAACTAACCCCAAACCCCGCGACGCATCGTCGTCGTCGCTAGCTCGGCTCTGGATCGAGGAACTGTAGAATTCGTGGTTTTAGTGGCGAAGTGACGGAACGAGTAGGATTAAAATCAAAATTAAAGAGCACGGAAATTCAATGCAGTGTTTGTGTTACAGATTTCCGACATATGGAGTCGTTTTGTCACGTGCCATTTTGTGAGAGGCAATTGGAAGAAGAATTTTGACTGCCCTGCTGCACGTGCCGAAATGCGTTGGATCGCCCTCTCCCGCCGCCATCCGCTCATGGCTTCCAGGCGCTAGCCCACACCACCGCCTGCTCCTTCCACTCGAGGAATACTCCGGCGTCGTCGCCGTCCGTGGTCGGCGATCGCATCGACCATCCCTCTCGGTACCTCCTCAGCAGCGCCCTCACGTCGTCGGCCACGTCC
Source organism: Wurfbainia villosa (assembly GCA_025175895.1). Taxonomy (NCBI): domain Eukaryota; kingdom Viridiplantae; phylum Streptophyta; class Magnoliopsida; order Zingiberales; family Zingiberaceae; genus Wurfbainia; species Wurfbainia villosa. The sequence goes on from CM045997.1 coordinate 9,312,808, forward strand.
TCGCTGAAGACCGCTGGCGCGAAGCCTGCGGTGCGCATCCGTCTCGACCACACTGCCGCCTTCTCCCTTCTCTCGGCCGACTCCGACGGCGCGCATGAGACGATATCCACCACCGACCTCCCTGCCGCCCTCTCCAGTGCCAGCCGCTCGTTGCTCGTGCGGGGGAAGCTCTCCTCCAGCGACTCCATGTAAGCCGTGAAGAATCGCAAGCTCTCCTGAAAGACCTTCATGAACGCCTCTCCTTCCTCCGGAGCGTCGCCACTTTCCACCCCCGCAAGGTCGGCTTCCTCCTCCACGACCGTCACGATCCGAGGCCTCAGCCTCTGGATGGCGGCGAGGAAACCATCCCTCCGGCGGCCGCTCGGTGGGATGGCATGGAGGGCGTTGACACAATTCACGGCGAGGCCGGAAACGGAATTGTCGCAGTGCAGGTCGAGGGCGTCGAGGTCGAGAGAGGATAGGTCGCCAGCATGGTGGACGACGTTGAAGCGGAAGGGCACGCCCATGAGGCGAGCGAACTTCTCCATCCGCTGACCTATCTCCTTCATCACCCGTTGCATTGATGAGGAGGCCGCCGCCACAGTGGTGATGGTGAGGTGCGGAGTGTCGTCAGCGGAGCGCGTGGCCAGCGCTTCGAGGAGCGTCGGCCACTGCGTGCAGAAGGTGGTGCTGAGGTCGAGGATGTGCAGCCGCTGCGGCGTCCCCTCGAGGAAGGCCTCGAGAATGGCTCCGTTGGCAGCCACGTGGCCGAAGGAGGACCAGGGGCTGAGTTCCTGGAAACGCAGCGCAGTCCGGCGGGCGGAATCGAAGGAGCAGTTGCGGTCGGAGGCGGACGCGAGGGTGCGCAGCGTTCGCTGCCCGGACGCCGTCAGCCTAGCGAACAGGCCCTGGAGGAAGTAGGCGGCAACCTTCTGCTCAGCGTCGCCATAGGGTGACGCCAGCTCGTTGAGCATCCACGCCAGCTGCTGCGCTCGCTGGGAGTCGCGCGCGGCCACGGCGCGCGCACACTCGAGAAGCAGCTGCGACGCCCACCTCCCTCCACCGCCAGACCCCGAGGCGGAGGAGGAGGAGATGGGCGAGGAGAAAACGTCGAGGTTGAGGTCAGCAGCTGCGGCAGCGGGGTCGAACACCACGGTCGGCGTGGCCGGCGGACGCTGACCCAAGTGCTTGGAGGAGGAGGAGGAGGAGAAGTCTTCATCCATGAAAAGGCCGTGGTGGTTGCTGCCGCATTCTTGATCTTGATACAAGTACGGATCCTGATGAGGGAACGAATAATTAGGCTGCTCCAAGTAGTAGCTTCCGTTGATCTGGTGCAGCGAAGGGTCGCCGGAGGATCTGGAGCTGCTGGAATTCCGACTCAGATCGAAGGAAGATTGCTGATGTGAATTGGATTGAGGACTAAATAATCTAAACAGGGTGTCCATCAGCCCCACACTTCCACATATAGTGAGAGGGGAAGGCGACAGACAAAAGGAAGAAGGGAATAGTCGTTTGGAAGGAGATGAGAAAAGCAACCTGAGGATTGGGGTTTAAAAGAAGAGGGAGAGAAGAGATATCTCGGAGTTGGAGTTTTGTCAAAGGGGACGAACTGGCAAGCGAAGAGACTGAGACTGTGCCTGTGAGGGGGGTGTCAAAATCTTAACTTTGGGCGTCCAAGGGTGTCAAAATCGCAACTTTAGGCGTCCAAGGGTGTCAAAATCGCAACTTTGGGTGTCAAAATCTTAACTTTGGACAGTGGACAGTGCGTGGTGGGAGCATGCCCCTCTCCCTTTTGATGCTTTTGGTGCAGTCGATGAGTAGTGGGAAGTATGGACTCCATTCCCTTTTTTCCCCGTTTCTGCTGCTTTCCTTTTTTCCTTTCCTTTCCTTTCAGGAACACCAATGCACATTCATGGATGCTCCTAAATCATCTACTAAAATTGCAGAAAGCGAAGTGAAACATGGAACGAGCAGCCTGCCTTCGGATTCTGAATTTAGACCACGGCCGAAAGGAATTGTTTAAGAATAGTCAGTCGTAAACAATTTCCTGCTCGAGGAATTCACCTGACAATGCGCATCCACCACTGTGAGAGAGAGAGAGAGAGAGGCTAAAATTAAATGAATACGGTTGGCGTGCCCATGCGGCAGCAGCAGCGGCAGCAGCAGCAAGAACGTATCAACGACAGAGAGGAGGAGGACAGAGAAAAGGGGAGGAGGTTGAGCGTGCATGGGCATCATCATCAAACCCACCACCGAGACATTCTGTTGCCTTGGCCTGACCCCCAACCCAACTCCTCCCTCCAAACCCACCATGCACGCACCCTCGCAGGTGCTCCCTTTTCCAATGCTGTCTCTGCATCTCCCCATTCGGCTCGAACGAATCTACGTTTTAGGGCGCTCGAGCCTACGAGCGTGCGAGCTAGGGAAAACGTTCCCTTTGGAGGGCATCATGCATGCACGCTCGCTGGTAGCTAGCTGGTGTGGTCTCGATGGGAACAGCGACGGTTACATGGCGGACGGCCCCCCTCCCCAATGGAGGGCCGACCAATCATGGTTTTGCCTCGCTCTCATTCCTTTTGTCTCCTGCTCCACGGGCAGCCAAGACCACAAATTCCCTTGCATAGCAAAACCCAAGCTAAGCGAAGGGTTCGAGTGTCACTGCATTGTTCATTGCGCGTGCCGATCGCTGCAGATCGAGCACCGACTGCGTGTAGAGGGCATGCAGTAGATTCATGGAAATATATATATTCAGGATTTAGTTTTGGAGTTGAGAATTAATGAAAAAATCACATGGATATTGTCCGAGATGCAAATGCACTGAGTATAAAACGGTGCCTTGTTTTCCTTAATTTTTAGGCATGTATTTTAGTTAGATTCGGTATTTTACTTTAACACAATTGTAGATCACGCGCGGAGAAAGAAGGGCAGAGAACTCTCATATATGCTAATTTTTGTGTGGGAGTTACATGATTCAAAAAAACAAAATAAAATAAAATTTAATCGGGATCCGTCGCAGTCTGAAGAGAGGGTCATCAATGGCCGAGAGTCGTGATTCGCCGAAATTGATCACTTGTCATTTTAAATTATCACTTTCTTTACACTTATCAACTGGATTAATCTTGGAGGCTGAGTTACATGATTCAAAGAGAGAGAGAGAGATATTTTTAGAAGGTTTTCCATTGAGCTAAAAGTACGTTAAAGTGCATGTATTTTTAGAAATTCTTCGAGGGTTACTCATCCTTTGACTCCGTGCATGCAGGATTGCATGATTATGTTTATAAATAATTTCAGTGTTCGTTTTGATAAGAATTTTTTTTATTAATTTAATATATATCAAAATTAATTAATAAATAAATTTAATAAATTAAATAAATAAATTTGAATATATATATATATTCGATGAATAAATTCATTTAAAAATTATTTATAAACTTATTTATACTTATCTATAAATGAGAATTAAAATATTAAAAATTTAAAATAAACAAACAGACTTAACTTAAGAGTCTGATATTAAATAAACTGAATTTAAACAAATTTAATATGAATCTCGTTTGATTCAAGCTTGAATCGAGCTTGATATCCAATAAACAAGTAAAGCTCAATTCAAACTCAAACAAAGTTCAATCTCTAAAAAAAACTAAACCAAACTTAAACAATTTTTTTAATAGTTTGATTAATTTTAGACTTCGCTTGACTTGACTTTGCTCGACTTGATTATCTTATAAAATAAATTTGAACATTATAAAGCTTGATATGGTTTGATTCGGCTCACATTTACATAGTCAAACTTGAGTTTGACTCATCTCCACATGTTGGTTAACATGCATGAACTCAAATTATAATCCCCCTTTAAATTGGACGTTTGGTAGGTATTTTCTTCTCCGTTTTTATTTTCATTTTCTGTGAAAACGCGTTAGGTTCGTGTTTTTCATCTCCATTTTCTATAAAATAAAAGAGCGTTTTTTGAAAAACTGGAAAATGAGAAAAAATCATTTTCTGTTTTCATTTTTATTTTCCAAAAAAATAAAAAAACATTTTCTTAAAAACAGGAAAACAAAAAAAATTCGTTTTCTATTTTCTGAAAAAATAAAAATAAAAATAAAAATAAAAAATCCTCTGCGCACCAAACACTCTATTTTCCTCCGTTTTCCATGCCAAGTAATGTTTTGAATTTAAATTAACTGATGTCCCCTTATACTTTTGTTGCAAAATAGGGTGACCAAGAGCTAAATAGTTAGATTTTACATTATCTAAGTCAAATCTAAAATGAATTAAAGTATTAAAATTATTATTAAGATTAATTTATTTTGTTGATGAATTTAACTTGAGCATGATTTATTTAAACATTATCTAATCCTCAACTTAAATTTATTTAATAGCTTTGAACTTTTATATTTTTAACCATTGACAAGTGAATTTGATTTTGATAATTTATCTATTTATTTAATTTTATTAACAAAAATAATTTATAAATATTATTTACAAACGGTTTATAATTTTTATTTATAACATTAATACATATTAATGTTCAAATTTATTTTATTTAATAAAATTATTCAAATTTTTGAACGATTATCGAATTCTTCAGTCTCCCGTCAATTATATATATATATATATATATATTATCGCGTAGGTAAATACTAAATTGGCCTTGTTATTCTTTACATGCTCTTTTTTATTTTTATTATTATTTATTTATTTTACATGCTCTTGAATGAAGTGAAATTGACATCAAGTCAACGTGTGTTGATTCTTTTCATGTTCATGATGCACAGGATTTTATAGGCACTAAATCAAGAACACAAGTCTGCAGGCCGTAGCAGGTGGACAATACACTGACACTCGCCGGAAGTCGGCAACATGGATCGCTCGTGCGAGAGCATACCAAGCGCAGGCACATGCATGCGCAGCGCGCATGGATGACAACAATTTTAGATTAGTGTAAGCGCTAATTACAAATCGAATACTAACAATTGAGCATCCGCCCGCTAGCTCGATTCTTGCTAGCTGACGGTCGGCCGGTGGTTTCGGTTGATTTTCTCGATTCTGCATGGCCGGCCTTTTAGAGCCGGACGACCTCGGGGATGTCGACTGGGTAGCGGCCGATGCAGTCTGCCCAGGGGCCGTCGGTGGGGGCTTGGACGGTGCGCAGGCATTTCCACACCGCGCTGTTGCACTTGAAGCCGCTGCCGAATCCGATCTGCCACACGCGGTCGCCGCGGCGCATCCTCCCCTTGGACTCGATGTAGTTGAGCTCGTACCAGAGCGAGCTGCTGGAGGTGTTGCCGAACCGGTGCAGCGTCATGCGCGACGCCTCCACGTGCTCCGCCGACAGGTTCAGGCTCTTCTGCAGCTCGTCGATCACCGCCCGGCCGCCGGCGTGGATGCAGAAGTGGTCGAACGCCTTTTTGAAGTCGGGAACGTAGGGTTTCCACGCGGGGTTGATCAGCTTCCGCCCGGCGAAGGAGAGGGCGAAGAGGAGTTGCTCGGACACGGGCAGCACCAGCGGGCCCATGCTGGTGATGTTCGACTTCAGGGCCTTGCCGGCGATCGCCATCAGGTCCTTGGAAAGGGAGATTCCGGAGTGGCCTTCCGCGTCCTCCTCCTGGTACACGCAGCGGTAGGAGCGATCGTCGGCTCCCTTGTGGGTTCGCACCACGTGGGCCAACCGGTACTTGGCCCGCGCAGCCTCACGGCCCCTGTTCGAGAGCAGGATCGCCGCCGCGCCCATGCGGAACAGGCAATTGGGAAGCAGCATCGACCTTTGATTGCCGGAATAGAAGTTGGGGGTGATGATCTCCGTCGAGACCACAAGCGCATTTGCGCGAGGGTGCACCTGCTCAAATCGATTATTTAGCATTGATTGTTCGATATGATCTATCGAGCGTTTCATTGGCCGGCGAAATTAACTATGTACCTGAAGCAGGTCCCTTGCCAAGTCGATGGAGATGAGGCCGGCGCTGCAGCCCATGCCGGAGAGGTTAAAGCTTCGGACGTTGCTCCGGAGCTTGTACTTGTTGATGACCATCGCGGACAGAGAGGGCGTGGGGGAGAAGAGGCTGCAGTTGACGATGAGGATGTCGACGTCCTTGGAACGCAGCCCGGTCTTCTTCATGAGATCGTCGACGGCGGAGAAGATGACCAGCTGCGCCTCGGCTCGCGCGGCCTCCATGGTGGGGTTGGGCGGGATGTAGTGGTTCGCCGGAGGGAGGCAGGTTTCCTCCCCCAACCCCGACCGCTCCAGGATCCGCGTCTGGAATTGCACGCTCCTCTCGTCCGAGTTTATCAGCCGCGTGTGCTCCATGAACGTCGCGAACGGCACGCGGCACGTCGGCGGCGGCCTGAAGCAGGCGTAGTCGACGAGGTACACCGGCCGCGGCCGCGACACCAAGTATAGGACCCCTGCGACGACGACCAACAAGGCGAGCGACAGATTCCCGACAGGATTGCCTTCGATCAACTCCCATACAGCCTCCACGGTGCCATCGAATCCGAGCTGGTGGACCTTAGAAGCCATGGCCGTCATGACGCCGGCCAGGAACAGAACCCCGAAGTTGTCCACCACGAACCGGAAGGCGAGCTTCACAGACCTCGGCAACACCGGCTCCGGCACGCCAGGCATCTTATCGACTCTTTATATCGATCCACAACGCTCCCGTCTCCTTTGGCGATCAGAATTGCCGGCGGGAGGATATATATATATAAGAAGATCGATCAAATGCAGGTACAGAGTAGGTCGAATGGCGTGCCTACCATCAACGAAGTTCACTTTGCCACTCTCTGATTCATGCACAGTTAAGACTTCACTGAGAAACAAGGATGGTCGAGGAGCTTGAATTGAAGGGTAAGGGTCAAATGGAAGGTCCAAGTGGGGAAGAAAGAGCATTGGATAGTTGGAAGAGGGTGAACAGAAATTTTGGTTTTCTCTATTATTATTATTATTATTATTATTATTATTATTTGGCTTATGTAACTTAATTATATTGGCAGTGAGAGCTAGCCCACCATTGAGTGGGTTTTGAGTGTTTAAGGATTAATTGGCTATCAGTTTAATTTGTCAGTATGTTAGCACAACTGCCACAACTACCTTCTCTATGTGATTTCTTGCCGTGCATGATCAGAAGTGATGTGGAAAATATTAAGTAGAATAAGTAGATTGTCCATCTTAGACTAACTCTTTGAGTATTACAAACATCGTCTCAAGTAGGATTCTAAACGAATAAGATAAGTCAAATTTTATAATGTTTAAGATTGTTTTGATAAAATAATTGAATCAAATTAAACCGAGTTTAAAATTAACTAAACTTTTAAAATTATTGTTCAAGCTTGATTTATTTTTTTTAGCTTGAGTTTGATTCGAATTTTAATTGAACTTGACTTATTTAATTAGTATCGAACTTTTAATCAAACTCAATTCAAGTTAATTCTTTAAAACTTGACTTTTTAAACGTTATTAAGCTCGTTAGTTTGTTTATTTGAAGTTTAATATTTTGTTTGATTGGTCAATGAATTTGTTTGTTTATTTATTTTAAAAAAAATATTTATAGGATTGCTAATTTTTTTAAATTTATTTATAAATTTAATAAGACTTGTCACACGGTTTACTCTAAAAATATAATCACAAATTTATTTATTTAATTAATTTTAATACTATTAAACAAATATAAATAAATTTTTATCAAATTGAACATGAAATTTATTCGCGAATTTACACTCACCTTGAATCTTAAATCTAATGCAAAAGTAATATATAACCTGAGTTGTAGTCCCTGTACGAATACTAATTGAATATGATTGTAAAGGACAAAGAGTGATTAGCTGAAAACAAAAAATTATTTCATGGTGCCTAAATGGTCTATATTTGTGTCTTGCTATTGGACCTATTAAAAATTATAAACATCGAAATATGAAAAAGCACTCATGTTCCCATTAAAAAAAAAAATATGGCTGCTTAGTTTGATCAAAGTATGTCTTGAAAGATGTGTTGGAATTTGATGTATCTAGGATAAAAAGCAAGTATGTAAAAGACAATTAAGGAGAGAGACTTTTTTTTAAGAAGGAATATATATATATATTCTATGTCTCTATTTGCACTCATATTCATATTTTCACATCCTTTCATAATTAATACATCACATCACAAGACAATTCTATTTATAATGACTTCTGTCGTAAAGAATTTCATTGAATATTTATTAGTTGATGAATAGTCACGGGAAGTCAACTTGATTTTGATTGCTTTTCTTGCATGATTGAAGAAGCCAATTTATCTTTGGAAAAAGTTTACACGTCAACATTTGTCTCCCTTAAATTTGTTCTTTCTTGTACTCCTAACAAATTTCTTAAATATTTAAAAACTTTTGCTCCCGGAGCTTTTGTAAATATATCAGCTACTTAATCATTTGATTTCTCACGGAACAATTCTATTTCTTTTGACTTAATATACTCCCTTATAAAATAAAAGCGAGTATCGATATGCTTTCACGGTGAATTGAATTTTTTTTACTGAAGTAATTGATGATTTGTTATCCACAATAAATATTGATAGTAGTTTTTTATTACAAACTAAAATCATGTAATAATCTCTTTGACCAAACAGCATGGTATATACTCCGCTTCACAAGTTAATAGAGCAATAATTGATTATTTCTTTGAACACCAAGTGAAAGCAACATTACCAAGATAAAACACGAATCCAGTAGTACTCTTGTGATCATCATAACTTCTAGCTCAATCATTATCACCGAAACCCAAAAAATTCCATATCTTTCGTTGATGAATAGAGAAATCCATAATCAATTATCATTTTTACATATATAAGAATTCTCTTAGTTATATATAAGCAAGAAATTTTTGGAGTTTCCATATACTTACTTATCAAATTTGTCACGCCCCGAGAATATTCCAAGCCGAAAATCGGACAATATCTCTCATGTACGTGATACAATTTTCTGTTAATACAAAGTCTTTCGACCACCACCACACAATATAATGAAATGACACAACCAACGAACACAACCACAAAGATACAACAATGCGCACCGGTGCAACTCTACACACTAAATAAAATATGATCAAAACCAAAAGCAACATAAAAGCCAAATACAACTCCTCACATACATGACTACTATACAAAACATAACAACGGAACAAATACGATCTAAATTCCAAATGCTCGGTGTGAGATGAGATCAGCTGGTGAAGCTCCAAACATCCAAGGAATCTTCTACCTGTTACCTGGGCGACAGGAAATCCAGGGTCTGTGGTGGTGAGTATAAAACTCAACGGTAATATAACAGATAGTACATGAACAACCAATATAAAGTACGAAGAGCAACAGGTATACAAAAGGAAATGAATAGGTATACCGAGGGAGATCAACAAGTTTACAGTCTTAAAAAAAACTACGAAGCTATCAGTATGATATTAATCAGTGCATATACCAAAATAATCAACTGTACATAACGTAATGTAAGGTACTGACATACCTGAATGGTCTGCAATGACACAACATAAACAACCTGAACAAATACACAACAATACAACACGTACGACAGGATTGAGTAAAACTACCATTGTATTTAATACGCAGTCTTGCGAACATACTACATCAAATACAACAACATACCTGATCCAACCTACTCAACATCAAGGTACTGGTCAAATGAATACAACTGTCCGGTCCAAGTCATACACTAGTATCCCATACACAACAGTATATATCATGCAAATAACATGCAAGATGATATACAATCAAATGCAGCAAACATACAAACAAATGCAACAATACAACAAGCATATATATAGAATGTATTTATATTTATTGCACGCACACACACGCACACGCAGACACGCGCACACACACACACACATACACACACACACAGATATATATACAAAGGCCCTCACACATGACAATGCAAATGCATGGTCATGCATGCGCACCCTATTCGCTACCACGACCCCAATGTGGCCTAGGTGTCACGACATGATAACTGTCCCAACTCAACAACAATCACTGCTCTCGAGTGCCCGAGTGGGCAGTATGAATAAGTAGCGATAAGCTAAAGAGCTATAAGCTACACAATGGGGGTCCCTCCTGTTGGCCACTCCGACTGACACTATCCATGAGTGGTCGAGTGTCACACACCCAAGACAACTGCCACTGTCAATAGTGGAGCGAGTGCGACACAACAAATGCTCTGCCCTCACACCAGTTACTCCTCTATGAGTAACCTGGGAGGCAAGATGACTGACGACCCTTTCAACCACAAGGGAGACCAAGTCGCCATCATGCATGTAAATGAAATGAATGCACGACATCACATATATATGTCCACAACACACTCACTATTCTATAGAAAGGCATATACAATTGATAACAACCAAGCTAGGACCTCTAGTCCATAGCGACACTCTATCGACAAATCACAGGTCCATACATGACTACATGATCCGTAGTAGGCATATATACAACAAAAAGGAAGATGAAACGACCATCACTCTACCTTAAGGACATCACCCAACCCGAGATGATTAATCCTGACGACACAAATCAAGACTACAACCATACTCAACTGCATACCCATGGTTAAGCATCTAAAGATCCACCTACCATAGCATTGGTAATTTATAACAACGATGAGCGATAGATAACAACAACAGTATATCTCAAAGTGCAAAGACTAAGTATCAAGCACATGATTAAATAAGAGTGGAGTCAAAGTAAAGACATCGTCAACATAAATATCATGTACAGGATTTATCTATTACCTGACCAGGGTAGGATATTACCCGCCTGATAATGTAGCTCGTATTCAACAAATCTCCAAGCACAGAAGACTATCCCGAATCAAGGTCTTTACAATCGCTTCAATCACATAGCTCCTTGATCCAAGTTTCCTGAAATTTCTCCACAATTTATCAAGTAGATGTAATCCAGTATTCATAACTACCATCTATTCACAACTAACCATCCTCAAATCGATTACCATATCAACTGCAAATATAGTATGCATTCATAATACTTAAATCCATACTTACCTCATGATGCTTCAATTCCCCCAAGCCTTTGGTCCACAAATAAATCTACTCATCCTATAAGAATATGTTAATCTAATCAACATATGAAACAAACGAATTAACCCACAAAATAAATCCATAGTTGAAGTGGCAATCTATAACACTTACCTCTCCTTCCCTGGCGACAACAACAACAGCATAATCCTCCTACCCATCCATCTCCAAACTTCAATCCTTTTAAATTTTTCGCTACATTCCAACCAATCCACACAGATCTTCTTCTTCACCCAATAACAACTATAATAATTTAAAAAAAAATACTCCCTAACAGATTGCTAAATTACCACAAACATCAACAAATCCTAACCAAGAACAATCAATTGATACCTCTCACAACTCCTCAGCTCCGATGCAACACGCGACGAAGGTCCAACTCTGAAACTCTGTGGAGAAGGAAGATCACCGACCATTGCTCGCAAATCACTGGTTGAGGGCAACAATGGAGAAAAGAGCGTCGACAGCCAGAGGTAAGCTGACAATAGCCGAGCAGAAACAGATGGCATGCTGACTTGGGTGCTGGCGACGTGAGGTGTCGCTGTGGTCGCGTAATCCGGCAGCTGCTCAGATGGAAATCTTTTGCGGTAGAAAGCTTGAACGACGGCGTTGGGAGCAGTGACCGCAGGAGACGACGATGGGCATGGGGAAACCGAGAATCGCTGGTCGGAGATGAAGAATGGTTGTGGGCGACAGCAATGGCGGTGAAGGCCTCACCGATTTGACTCCCGAACTGGCGGCCATATCGATTGAGAAGGCTCGTGATCGGCAGTCGGGCGGCGGCGACCTGGGCACCGGGAAGGGCAACGAGCACATGCAGGTTGCAGTTGCTGGCAGCGAACGCTCGACGAGCAGGGGAGGCGGCGTTATCGTTCGACTGAGGTCGAAGGCGCGAGCGTAGGAACACCCAGGTGGCGGCGGCGGCTCGAGCTCGATGAAGAAAAGGCGACGGTGAGAAATCGAGAGGGAGAAATGGGAAGGAATCGGGTCGATGGGAAAAGAAAAGATCATGGAAAATTAAGAGGAGAGACCTAGGTTTAGGTATTTAAGCATAGAGTTAATTAAATTCATTAATCCCTCAACTACAGATAATTTAAACAGACTTTAATGAAGTCTATTAAATCTATACCCATATGTTCATGAAAATTTTATATTTTTTTAAATAAATTCCTAAAAATATCTGGAAAGATTTCATAGGGTATTTTCCTAATTAATAAACATTATTTTATTATATTTTATTTTTTCGATATCTTACATTCTCCCCCACTAATAAAAATTTGGTCCCCAAATTTCTACTTAAGTACGATGAGTAAGCAATGTCACACTGCTCGACTCATGTACTTGGAGAAAAATCACATACTTCAAGTAATTAAGTGGGGATAATGAGCTCAAATATTATTTTTTAGCTCTCACATAACCTCCAAAATCTATCACACATGCTTTCAACAACCCTTCAAGAGTATGAATAATATCTTCATATCAACCTCCTATCAAAAAGTACATAACTGTGCTAGAGTGGAGCTCTATATCCGTGATCTGTTGGAGACTTTACCAAAATTCGTGAGATGAATCGTGAATCGCTATCGGATATGATATTCAAGGACACTCCATACAATATGGAAATCTCCTTGCAATATAAATCTATCAAGCGATCCATCAAATTCATCCTACGGATCGGAAGAAAATGAACAGACTTAACTAATCGATTATCGATTATCCCAAATCGCATCAAGTCCTTTCCGAATTCTAGATAACCTTCTAACACAGTCCATCGTACTAGGCTACCACTTCCATCTTAGTATACAACCTTGCTGATCACTAGTATTCCACCTTTACTAGTTGACACACCAACTCCAAGCTACAAACTCAACCATGTCCTACATGTATCGTTCCACCAACAAGAACATTTCAACTCACTATTTTCAGGTACACTCCGAATAAATCACCAATCTCAAACATGCCTCCTAAAGCAACTAGTCCTGAACGAATGCAACTTCAGAATCCACTATCTTCCCAGAGACGGAGAATTACTCTCTCTCATAAGAGGAATCAATCTACTATCTAAAATCCACTCTGTCACACAAAACTAGAAGTAACTGGGAGACTATGGTGACCAATCTCCCTTGTTGCAACCGTCCATGTTCCAGCAACTCTATAGCAGCTACACAGTAGCTAGCCAAAACTCCATGAGCACTCTTGCTCCATACATCTACAAAACAAAATAATAATTGCTAAACCCACGTCATGAATATGACAACTTAACTCATAGTTCCTCAACTGGCGTATGCATAAGATACGTCTCATTCAACTGCATCGGAATCGCTTCATTCCCTGAAATGATGCATCTGCGTACAATATCCTTCCATCAACCCCAGAAAGATTAACTAATACTCGTGCAAAAATTAACCATCATCTAGGTCCTGAAACCTAGTTTCACCAGCTTTCGACCAAGTGAATCCCACCACCTTCTTGGTCAAACAAATCCGCGGTGTAGTATTGTTAGAGCATCTTATCCAAAACTACGGTAATAACCAAATCAATACTAAGGAACCACCAGCTTCCCTTAAGATCGTGAATATATCCAAAATATCGTCTAAGACGACAACTACCAACTAATCCAATCGCTTCCAGAATACTCTATTCCTCAAGTCCATGAACAACTAAATCGTTCAATAAGTCTAACAGTATTATCCCAAAGATCATAAAATTCATACCAAGTATAAAATGTCATCTCTACACACCTGCATCTTTTTTACTCTAAGCTGATGATATATCAATCATCACAATGACCATAATAATTATATGATACCATGTCACTACAATATCAACATGCCAATCGTAAACCAACCCTAGAGTATATACAGGGGTCCTTACCGGATCTTCTCGAGAAGAAATACTGGGACAGTTAAATATCCCATCCAACACCTCCTATAATCGCAACTTACGTTTTTCCAATTTCCATAGTGTACAACAATATTTATACCAATAAAATTATCTCTTGGTAAAATCATCATTCTAACAAATACCTCATGTGCATCCTCAACCGTCTATAATCAATGAGGGTATCAAACAACTTGATTAGGCTCACAACCAAATGAATGACATTACATTAAGTACATCACGAGCTTCAGCTACTTTGTATGTTTTACACTAGCCCTCTGCCAATGCACCCTAAGTAAAAATATTTGGCTCTACAATATCATTACCTCAATCGGTAAAGTAATCATCAGAAATTTTCGACTGATAAGAGGTCTTCAATATCGAAACTATTTCCGAAATCACCCTGATCGTATACTCCACTTGCCTATACAATGACAAGCCTGAGAGTTCATCCGAAACTACATCCAAATACTCTCGGATCATATGCACATTCGAGAGACATAACATATCATAATTTCAATAATTTACCTATCCGTCAGGATATGTCTATAGTAAAAGTATGTTTACCAAAATCTAAGGGCATCCCTTAACTTCTTGGACGTTGGTCAACATCTCACCTGAGGGTAGAGATACCACTAACCCCCAAGTCGATGTATAGAAACCCTTCTAATTCGAACTAAGAATGTTCCAGACAAAGATGCCTGTAAACTACCCGTATCTCTCACTATATCCACGAATAGGATAAACTAAAGTAATGCCCTAATTAATCAATCCTTCAGTCCACTACATCTCCTCTCGAGCAAAGATGTAAACCCATCTAACTTCTGCTATTAGTGATTGAGCTCATGTAGGTGCAAAAGACTACTCTGAAGGAACTGAAATCAGCTATTAAAGATAAGATACAAACCAATCGACTGCAATGAAAGTGACAAACATTGTTGTACTGGTAATGAGTACACCACCAACTATAAGGTACTGAAGAACTACCAACATCATAACATGCTCCAACTCTGCAAATAATATAGATGTAACTGAAGAATTCAGAACATATACGACCCTCATCATATACTCTCTCCTATATACAAAGCAAATCCACGTCTGAGGAGGTAACAATTGTTATTGTCTGCATGAGTCTTCTAAGATTCTTCTACTGATACTGCTGAGTAAATCACTTTCCCTTAAGAGAAGTATCAAGGAACTCTAACTATGTATGAGGTAGTAGATCGTTGCTGGTGTGATAATCCAATCTTCTGTAATGATCTCTGCTATCGAGACTGTGCATCATCCTCTTGAAACAACATCGACAGTCTTCAACTGAGTCTTTAAAGTACACTCTCCTCATATGTATTGGTCGCTTACAATAGCAATAGATGAACTGATCCAACGGATAATCTGACTTCGCGTGTCGTCGTGATCCTCACTGCACGCACATAATCTCTTCGGAGTCTTTCTTCTGCTTTTGCTGATAACATGAGCCAGTCCTGACGATCTGCGATTGGTCTTTTATGATGAAAAAAAACTCTCCAATAGTAGTTCGTGGCCTATGACTCCGATCTTGCTCCTTTTTATTCAACATTTGGAGACTTCTGATTCCAACATCTGACTTGCAATGTCTGCTTATCGACCTTCAACTCTTACAACACTTGTACGAAGTCATTTCTAAACTCATGACTCGATCCAATGTCTACCAGTAGGATCTGATAGAAGATCCAAACATCCTAATCCGAATGTAAGCCAATAAACCATGGGTGACTTAAAAGATCCCTTCATATTCTTGAGCATTAGGTGGTCATAACCTCTGCAAGTCTAACAACTCTGCATAGTACTCTCATTACTAAACAATCATCCTACTTGATGCCCAAGAATTCCCTAACAATGAGTCAAAGAAAGTGACACGAAGAAATACTCTCTCACAACATAACTAAATCATGATCAAGTGATATGTTATTCCCCAAAGGTTATTTCCTATATCTTCCACCAAGTATCAGTTTGATCCCAATAATGGTATACAACTCAACTTTACTTTCTCTATATAACACGAGTTAAGTACTCAAAAGTACCTTCAAAATTATACAATCCAACACGACCAACTCAAGGATCAAAATCCCTCTGAAACACCATATACTAATCCTCCGCTATCTGCATCCACAATAGCATACATGCCTTATCAATTACCCAACAGGTAATGATCTGCCTAGCATAGTTAATAAAAATCCTTAAGACTGTAAATGTTGATCTTTATAAGAAATGTGACTACCTGACCCTGCTTTCCGACTCGGTATCAGTCGGCTCTCAAAGGTAATTCAACTTTTCGAAAATAGGTACATGTATAATAGACTCAACATATCGTTCCCGTGATCAACTCAAACCATGGTTACGAATAATGACTAATACACTGCATGTCATACACTGTTATAAACAACTAAATACATAGCCAACAAAAGATATGAGATAACAATTAACATACCTTATCCCTTGCAGCTCGGAGATGTCCCGCAACAGCCATATCCCAGAACTCACAAAACCAAAACTGAGTAAATCAAAACTCGATGTCCGAACGAAATAAAATCCGAAAGTGGACTTCGCAACCTAGGGCTCTGATACCAATAAAATTGTCACGTCCCGAGAGTATGCCGAGTCGAAAATCGGACAACATCTCCTTTGTACGTGATACAATTCCCTATTAATACAAAGCCTTTCGGTCACCACCACACAATATAATGAAATGACATAGCCAACGAACACAACCACAAAGATACAACAATGTGCACCGATGCGACTCTGCACACTAAACAAAATATGATCAAAACCAAAAGCAACATAAAAGCCAAATACAACTCCTCACATACATGACTACAACACAAAACACAGCAGCGGAACAAATACGATCTAAACTCTAAATGCTCGGTGTGAGATGGGATCAGCTGGCGAAGCTCCAAGCATCCAAGGAATCTTCTACTTGTTACCTGGGCGACAGAAAACCCAGGGTATGTGGTAGTGAGTATAAAACTCAGCAGTAATATAACAGATAGTGCATAAACAACCAATATAAAGTATGAAGAGCAACAAGTTTACAAATGGAAATGAATAGGTATACCGAGGGAGATCAACAAGTTTACAGTCTTAAAGGAAACTACGAAGCTATCAGTATGATACTAATCAGTGCATATACCAAAGTGATCAACTGTACATAACATAATGTAAGTTACTGACATACCTGAATGGTCTGCAATGACACAACCTGAACAAATACACAACAATACAACACGTACGACGGGATAGAGTAAAACTACCACTGTATTTAATACGCGGTCTTGCGAACATACTACAATAAATACAACAACATACCTAATCCAACCTACTCAATATCAAGGTACTGGTCAAATGCATAAAATCGTCCGGTCCAAGTTATACACTGGTATCCCACACACAACAGTATAGATCATATAAATAACATGCAAGATAATGTACAATCAAATGCAGCAAACATAACACAAACAAATGCAACAATACAACAAGCATATATATATAAATAGTATCTATATATATTGCCCACACTCACACACACATATATATATATATATATATACATAAATATATATATGTATATATATACAAATGCCCTCACACATGGCAATGTAAATGCATGGTCATACCTGCGCACCCCACTCGCTACCATGACCCCAGTGTGGTCTAGGTGGCACGACGTGACAACTATCCCAACTCAACAACAACCATTGCTCTCGAGTGGCCGAGTGGGCAGTATGAATAAGTAGCGATAAGCTAAAGAGCTATAAACTACACAATGGGGGTCCCTGCTGCTGGCCACTCCGATTGACACTATCGATGAGCTGTCGAGTGTCACACACCCAGGACAACTGCATGTAACTCCAACTACCATTATCAATAGTGAGGCGAGTGCGACACAACAAATGCTTTGCCCTCACACTAGTTACTCCTCTACGAGTAACCTGGGAGACCAAGTCACCAGCATGCATGTAAATGAAATGAATGCACAACAACACATACATATGTCCATAACACACTCTCTATTCTATAGAGAGACATATACAACTGACAACAACTAAGCTAGGACCTCTAGTCCATAGCGACACTCTATTGACAAACCACACGTCCATACACGACTACATGATCCGTAGTGGGCATATATACAACAAAAAGGAAGATGAAACGACCATCACTCTACTTTAAGGGCATCACCCAACCCCAGATGATTAATCCTGACGATACAAATCAAGACTACAACCATACTCAGTTACATACCCATGGTTAAGCATATAAAGATCCACCTACCATAGCATTGGTAATTTATAACAACGATGAACGATAGATAACAACAACAGTATTTCTCAAAGTGCAAAGACTGAGTATCAAGTATATGATTAAATAAGAGTGGAGTCAAGGTAAAGGCATCGTCAACATAAATATCATGCACAAGATTTATCTACTACTTGACCAGGGTAGGATATTACCCACCTGATAATGTAGCTCGTATTCAACAAATCTCCATGCATAGAAGACTATCCCGAATCAAGGTCTTTACAATCGCTTCAATCACATAGCTCCTTGATCCAAGTTTCCTGAAATTTCTCCACAATTTATCAAGTAGATGTAATCCATTATTCATAACTACCATCTATTCACAACTAACCATCCTCAAATCGATTACCATATCAACTACAAATATAGTATGCATTCATAACACTTAAATCCATACTTACCTCACGATGCTTCAATTCCCCCGAGCCTTTGGTCCACAAATAAATCTACTCATCCTATAAGAATATGTTAATCCAATCAACATATGAAACCAATGAATTAACCCACAAAATAAATCCATAGTTGAAGTGGCAATCTATAACACTTACCTCTCCTTCCTTGGCGGCAACAACAGCAGCATAATCCTCCTACCCATCCATCTCCAAACTTCAATCCTTTTAAATTCTTTCGCTACATTCCAACCAATCCACACAGATCTTCTTCTTCACCCAATAACAACTATAATAATCTAAAAAATTAACACTCCCCAACAGATTGCTAAATTACCATAAACATCAACAAATCCTAACCAAGAACAATCAACTGATACCTCCCACAACTCCTCAGCTCCGATGCAACATACGACGAAGATCCAGCTCTGAAACTTTGTGGAGAAGGAAGATCACCGGACATTGCTCGCAAATCACTGGTTGAGGGCAACAATGGAGAAAAGAGCGTCGATAGCTAGAGGTAAGCCGACAATGGCTGAGCAGAAACAGATGGCATGCTTACTTGGTGGAGACATGAGGTGTCACTGTGGTCGTGTAATCCGGCAGCTACTCGGATGGAAATCTCTTGCGGTAGAAAGCTTGAACGACGATGTTGGGAATAGTGACCCCAGGCGACGGCGATGGGCACAGGGAAACTGAGAATCACTGGTCGGAGATGAAGAATGGTTGCGGACGACAACAATGGCGGTGAAGGGTTCACCGATCTAACTCCCGAACTGGCGGCCAGATCGATCTAGAAGGCTCGCGATCGACAGTTGGGCGACGATGACTTGGGCATTAGGAAGGGCGATTAGCACGTGCAGGTTGCGGTTGCTGGTAGTGAATGCCCGACGAGTAGGGGCGGTGGCATTGTCGTCCGAATGAGGTCGAAGACATGAGCGCAGGAATGCCCAGGTGGCGACGGCGGCGGCTCGAGCTCGATGAAGAAAAGGCAGCGGTGAGAAATCGAGAGGGAGAAATGGGAAGGAATCGGGTCGATGGGGAAAGAAAAGAGCACGGAAAATTAAGAGGAGAGACCTAGGTTTAGGTATTTAAGCATAGAGTTAATTAAATTCATTAATCCCTCAACTACAGATAATTTAAACAGGCTTTAATGAAGCCTATTAAATCTATACCCATATGTTCATGAAATTTTTATATTTTTCCAAATAAATTCCTAAAAATATCTGGAAAGATTTCATAGGATATTTTTCTAATTAATAAACATTATTTTATTATATTTTATTTTTCCGATATCTTACAAAATTGACTCCAAATAATATATCATACCTTGTACATGTTAATACCTGAGACAACCCACAAAACTCTTGTAATAAGTCAGATTCACTGATTTGCCTTCTCTATTTTTAGTCATTCTAATGTTATACTCAACGAGTGTATCTATAACATGACAATCTTCCATTGTATTTTTTTTTCAGAATCTTTATGGCATATTTTTCTTATGATACAAAGATTTCCTCTTCTCTTTGTTGTACTTCAAAATCGAGGAAGTATCTCATTAACCTGAGATTTGTCATCTCAAACTCCTGTTCTAATGATTATTTGAATTCTCTAATCATGGAGATATTATTACATGTTAAAATTAAATCATCCACATAAAGACATGCCATCAGAATTATCTCCATATGAATTATTCTTAAAGTATAAAGAATTCTTGTAGGGACACTTTGTGAATTCTTCCATTATAAAGTGTTCATCAATTTTTGAGTTCTAGGCTCTAGGGGCTTGCTTAAGTCCGTAAAGAATTTTCTTTAATTTGTATACCTTTTCTTCTTACCCTTTGATGATAAAACTTGTCGGTTGCTTGATATAGACCTCTTCTTCAAGATTCCCATTCAAGAGAACATATTTTACGTCCATCTAATATATCTTCCATTTTCTTTGGGCTGAAAGAGAGATGAGTATGTTAGAATAACATGAATGATGAAAATAATTAAAACTCTTTTTTATTGATTTGTTTATACATAAGCAAGACATTTTATACAGATATTATAAGATCAAATCAATTGAAGTATTCAATTTAAAGATTCTAGATAAGATAAGAAAAATTTATTCTATTTGATTTTATCTAATTTGACCAAGTCTACTTGATTAATTCTCTTTTATCCCTCTTCAAATAATGGAATATCTTTCACGTTGAGTTTGATTATCAATTTATTGAAATGATGTCTAGATAATGACTTAGTAAAGATATTAACGATTTGATCTTCTACAGAAATATAGAAGACAGATAATTATTTAGTTGTAACTCGCTCTCGAACAAAATAAAAATCAATTTTCACATATTTTGTACGAGCATGAAAGATCGGATTTGTTGTAAGATATATTGCTCCAATATTTTCACACCAAGTTTTTGGTGTGATATTTGACATGGGATGTAATACAAAAAGAAGTAATTGAAGCCAATAATTTCAGATGTCGTATTGACTATAATTTTATATTCAGTCTCAGTACTTCAGCGTGAAACTGTAGATTGCTTTTTCGAATTCCATGATATAATATTTCGTCTAAGAAATATTACAAATTCACTGGTAGAGCGTCTATCTTCAGAAGAACTTGTCTAATCCACATCACTATAGGCATGTAAATCTCGAAATGAATGATGATATAGAAAAAGACTATGTAAAATAGTAGTTTTAAGATAGCGAAGAATTCTTTTCACACATTCTCAATTTTGTTCAGCGGGAGCATGCATAAACTAACAAGTATAATTTACAACAAACGTAATATCAGATAATATGATAGTAACATATTGTAGAGCTCTAACAATGTTTTGATAAATCTGAGGATCATACATAGCATGTGAGGATGATTGTATAGAGTAGTTATTTATAGCAATTGGTGTAGAAATTGAATGTGCTCTATGCATTTTATCTTTTTGAATGTCCAGCAATGTATTTGCTTTGAGAGATAAGACAACCTTCATTATGCTGGATAAGTTCAATACAAAGAAAAAATCGAGCATTACCAAATCTCATATAGGAAGTTCTTGATTGAGAAGACTTAATAAATTTGTGATTCCCTTATCATTTCTAGTTATTAAGATGTCATTTATAAAATAGGAAAGAGTTAATTTTTGATCCAGAAAATCCTTGAGCTTATAACCAATTAGATAAACAATGAAACTATGCTCGAGGAACTTGCGAAGACCATATATAGATTTCTTGAGTTGACAAATATGAGTTGGAAATTGTGGATGAATGAATCTAAGTGGTTGCTCCATAAATATAGTTTCCTCAATATGACCATGAATAAATGCATTAGAAATTTCAAGTTGTCAAATAGGCCAATTTGAACTTACAACTATTGATAATGACAATCTAACAAATGTGATTTTAATAACTGGGTTAACGGTGTCATTAAAGTCAATACTTGGTTTTTGACTAAATTCTTTCTCTACTGGTTGTGTTTTGTATCGTTCAAGAGAATCATCTGCTCGATGTTTAAAATGAAATATTCATTTAGAGCTCAGTACATTCATGGAGGGAGTATGCGAAACTAGGCTCCATGTTCCATTGCGAAGAAGAGTATCAAATTCTGTAGTCATTGAATTACACCAATTTGAATACTTGTTTGCTTATGAAAAGCAAGTTAGTTCAACAAATTTTGAGGAGACCACTAGAGCTCGAGGAAGAGGATGATGGATTGTCATTGGTGGATAGCGTGCATATATGTCACTCAAGGGAAGTATACAATGAGGCACATCATCATTTGAATCACTCGTTAAAGGTGATGAGGAAGTAGATTGACATGTTGATTTTGGCAATGACCTTGCATTATCTGAGGATCCAGAGCTAGAAAGTATATTATCTTTAATTGGTGAGAATTTCGATATTGGACATGGAATAGATTCTTGAATGTTGTCCCTTCTAATTGTTAGTGCAAGTATGCTCCAAGTATTACTTTTGATGATTGGATGATCATGTTAAATTAGGCAATATTTGTGATCTAACATAAATGTTGAGTGGTAGGTCAAGGGAAGTCTGAGAGTGAAGACTCGGTAGGGAAAGTCCAAGGAAGGACTTGACAGCATAAGTCCAAGTATGTAGTCTTGGCAGCTAAGCCCAGGTGAATCTTGGCAAGGAAGTCCAATGATGAGGTTTTGACAACATAAAATCCAAGTGTGTAGTCTTAGCAACATAAGTCCAAATGAATCTTGCAAAGGAAGACTCTAAGCATGACAAGCCGAAGGAAGCTCTTGAAGGCAAGCGCAAGGATGTATGAGTCGTAGACTCGGAGGGATCCTAAAGGCGCAAGGCTGAGGGAAGAGGCTTGAAGGTGTAGTCTAGGCTTAGGGTTAGGTTTTAAGTATGAAAGGTTCATACTTAAGGTCTAGCAGTTAACTGGTTACTATGGCCAGTCGACTTGTCCAGTGAAATTAAGCTCACTCCCGCTATGGGCTCGGATTTCAAACTGGATGGTCTGTAATTGACTGTTGTAGGGAGAGCAGTCGACTGGTCTAGTAGAAAGTCGACTCACACTCTTAGACTCGAATTTCAAATTGTGTGCTCTGTAGTAGACTACTGTAGAGAGGTAGTTGATTGGCCACTACGAGCTCGAGAAACTAAAGGGTGCTCGATACTTAGTTGGGTGCTCAACACTAAAGCAAGTGTCCTGCAGTTAACTGTTGTAAAGAAAGCAGTCGATTGGCAAGTGCTTGGGAAGTCTAAGGGTGGTCGGGCAAAGTGAGAAATAGTAGCTCTGATAAGTAGTCGACTGTTGGATAGAGTAGTCGACTGGTGGCACTGTAACTTAGCACAGATTGTTTGTTAGTCGACTGGACAATCGACTGAATATACATTAGTCGACTGTTCAAATAGTCATTACGCGGTGATCTAGAAAAACGACGATGTCAAAAGCTATTGGATTTGGGCGACAGTCGACTGATGGTACTGATAAGTCGACTAGAGAAGGTTCAATGGACAAATTCGCCTAGTCTATATAAAGGAATGCTTGAGAGCTTGGAGGGACTAATGGCCTAACACAAAATCTCACATCCTAAGCTCTCCAAGTCTTTTCTAAGTTTTTAGCTTTCTTTTCTCTTCTTCCTATGCTTTATCCTAATACTTTGTAAGAAGAAGAGATTGTGTAAGAAAGGTCTCTCCACCTTGGTATGTTCATCAAAAGGAGAAGTTTAGTGAAAGCTTATAAGGAATGATCCACCTCAAGGATTGTCATGGAGTGGAGTGGATCTTCGAACCATGTTAAAAGGCTTGTGTTAGCATTGCTTCATGTTATTCATTTTAATTTTTCTTTATATTTTCTTCCGCTAACGAGATTTGTAGAAAGAAAACGACGAAGAGTTATCACCCTCCGCCCTCTAGCGCGCCAAGATCCTTACACTAATATTATCAGTGCATGTTACCCTTGTGGAAGTAGATACTTGGGGTGAGTCTGATGGTATAGAAGAGTTTTCAAAGAGTTCTAGAGTATGACCTAAGATGTCATTCCTTCTTATAGTTTCAGTATGTCTCGTTGGAAAATTGACCTGCGAAATATTTGATTTTATATTGGACGGTATTATAAAGGTACCACCATTTCCTAAGAATTGAGCTATTGTAGTGGTTGCAAATGGAAATAGAGATTCATCAAAAATAATATGTCGGAATGTATATATACGTCCTGTCGGTATATGTAGACAACGATACCTATGGTGTAAATTATTAAAACCAAGAAAAATACATTATTGAGAACGAGAATTATGTTTGTGTTTAGAATGGACATGTAACCATGGATAACATATGCAATAAAAGATATATAAGAACATGAAGTTGGGAGGTCGATTAAAGAGTTTTTCCATATGACATTTATGTTGAAGCAATGAGGTGGGTAGATGATTGATAAGATAAATGATAGTGTGGACAACATCATCCCAAATTTTAAGTAGAATCGATGCGTGACTGAGAAGGTTGAGGCAATTTCAATTATATATGTTTCCTCTATGCGGAACTATTTTGTTTAGAAGTGTGAGGATATGAGACTCGAAGGAGAATGCCTGAGGAATCGAGATAACGATAAAGCGCTTGATATTCTCCACCCCAATCAGAGTGGAGAGATAGTATTTTACAGACAAAATAATGTTCAACATGCCTTTGAAATCGATAAAAAATATTAAGAAGATCAGATTTTCTTTTCATGTGAAAGACCCAAATAAATTTACTAAAGTCATCAACAAAAATCACATAATAAAGAAAAACTTGATTTGACAAAATAAGAGCAGGACCCCACACATCAGAGTGAATTATTTCTAAAGGGAAAAGAGACAAATGAGAGAAAGTGACAAAAGATAATCTATAACTTTTTACTTTCATGCACACTTCACAAGAATGAAAAGGGATGCCAAGGAAGTTGGTAAGTTAAACTTATTGATGATTTTTTGAACTAAACGAAGAGATGGATGATCAAGTCTTGCATGCTAAGAGGATTTATTTGTGTGTTCTCCAATGAAAACCTCGGTGAATGTTAGTTGAAGGTAATAAAGATCATTTATAATTTTTCCTTTGAGTAGAGTGATTCCGGTTGCAGATCCTTCACAAGACAATAATGATGATGAAATTCAAAGAACACATTATTATCAATAGCAAATTGACAAACTAAAAGTAAATTTTTAGTGATTGAAGGAGCATGAATTGTATTGTGCATGTGAAAGATTCGACTAGATGAATGAAAAATTATTTTTCAAAGGTTAGCAATTTTCAAACCTGAGATGTTGTATACTTGTACCATGTCAAGACCATGATAAGATGAGGCTTCTATGAGAATATCATAATCCGATATAATATGATGAGTTGCTCTAGATTCTAGATATTATCCTGAGGTTGAAGAATTTACCACATTTATATAAGAATTGATTGCGAGTGAAAATGCTCCTGGATGAGATGATGAAGCTGAGGATGAAGGTTGATTTTATAATGAAAAATCTCCAGGAAAATTTGAATCAAATATCTTATAACATTGATGTGCAACGTGACCATTGCAAAAATAAATTTGACAATGTCCTTAGCCTCATCCTCGTCCTCTGTTTCTTCCACCTTGATTTTGTTCATTATGTTGATGATGGATAGCCATAGTTGATTTGTTAGTTGTATGTGCTGAGAGAATAATAGAATCAGACATCCTTTGAGATTGTAGTTGTAGGAGTATTTCATGAGATTACATCATGTCATGAAGAGTATCAAGTGATACTTGCTCCATACGTGTTGTCACACTAGGAATAAAATTATCATATTGAGGTCCTAAATCTGCAAGAACATGTATCAATAAATCTGGTTCTAAAACTGGATGCCCAATTGCTATTAAATTAT
This sequence comes from Wurfbainia villosa, assembly GCA_025175895.1. NCBI lineage: Eukaryota > Viridiplantae > Streptophyta > Magnoliopsida > Zingiberales > Zingiberaceae > Wurfbainia > Wurfbainia villosa. The sequence goes on from CM045997.1 coordinate 9,338,840, forward strand.
CAGCAATGGTTTGATTGATTGAATATATTCGTTGATAGATTTGTCTCCTTGTTGCATTGATTGCAGTTACATGCGAAGTTAAAGCATTCGTTCTTGTAAGCGTGATGCAAAGGTTCGAGCAAGAGCTTTCTATATTTGGTGAGAACTGTCAAGCCCTACAATTATAGGAAGTATAGGCTCGCTAAGCGATGAAATCAACCACGTCATAATTAGTTGATCCTTCTTACTCCAAACTTTATAATTACAATTCCAAGTAAATCATGGACACGAAGTAACGATTGAAACTGCATCTTCCAAAATAAATAGTTATCATTACTGAGTTTAATGGAAAGATAAAATATGTCATTTATAGATAAAGTGGAGGGTTGAGTTTTTAAGTCACTTTGTACGGATGAAGATTCTATGGATAGAGGTGAAAGTTCAAACATTATTTAAATATAAGGATTAAAAGAAAATTTAAGTGGAGAAGATAAAGATGTTCGAGTTTGATATCCTGAGCGTCTTCTGCAGCGCGACTCGTGCACGACAATTTCTTTGTCGTCCGATCGATCGCGATTGCAAAGCGAATGAGAAATGTACAGTGTTTTCTCCGCCGTGCATTTCGCCTACCAACCTCTCTAATTCACCGGTGGCTGACCGGATTACGATTAGAAATGACCACGAATGCAGTCGCCAATGGCGCACACCCCTAGCGGCAGCATTTGCATTCGTTTTCGGTCGGATTCTGGTTGCGATCCGGTCGGCATCGGAGTCCGATCGAATTGCGATCGAAATCTGACCGTAGCATGGTCAAACTCCGGTGTAGGTCGGATCACAGTCAGATTCTGACCAAATTGCGGTAGGATTCCGATCGAACCGTCGTCGGATTCCGGTCAGACCGTCGTCGAATTTCGACTGGATCGTGGTTGAAATCCGGCTTCTCGCCAGCGAGTTCGAATGGGCATCGGGCATGATTACTATGTATTTTTCTTCGTCGTGCATGGGATGCACAAAAACGAGCACTCGAGATATCTAAAGATGTTATTTGATGGCAGAAAGAGAAGGTGAATAATGTGGTCCTCTTTGACTAGGTGAGTTGTGACAAGGTGTATCCAAAGTACAAGCAGATAACTCCTTCCCATGCTCTACGAGAGATTGCAGATTAATGGATCGCTTGCGAGGAGGGCGATCTGATGGCACGGGGTGTTATCAGGATGGTATCTGCTCACGCAAGCCAGCAAATCTACACTAGAGCCACCAATATAATGCTCGAAAGCAGGAGGAGAATACGGAGGAGGCGTCGAGCAAAGTCTTCCGACAAACGGACCGCCGTTTCAAGTCTCAAATCGAAAGAGAAGGAGAGGTGCAAGAGCCAAAGTGAACACATGCAGAATCAAGAGAAGGAGAGGCGCTTGTCGCCCATCGACCGTCAACCCACGAAGGCAGAGGCCAAGGAATCTAATGGCGCATAAGAGAAGGAGGCAGAGCTTGCTTTGGTGAGGTTGTGCATGCTTATCGATTCTGATTCTGGTTTCGGTTCGATTCTGATCGATTATGAATTCGTCGACGTTGGAACTGGTCCGAACCAGTTCAAAATCGGTTCTGATTCCAAAGTTTTAACTTTGGAACCAATTCAATCCGGACCGGTTCCGAAACGGTTCCGGACCGATTCTGAAATGGTTCCGGACCACTTTCTTCGAACTTGAGTTTTCAAATTCATCTAATGTACTGGTGATCCTATTTTTTTTTCTACCACAAAATAATCTTATAGACATGTTAGCATGCTAAGAATTTCCACCTTTAAATTAGCAACTGAAACTATATCCAAATCGGAACTAGAATCGGTTCTGTACCGATTCCAAACTGATTCCGAAATCGATTGGAACCGAATCGAATCAGAATAGGAACAATTCCGGTTTGGTTCCAGAACCAGTTCATTTGAATCGGTTCTGGTTTCGAATTTAACAGGTTGGTTCTGACTCGGTTCTAGATCGAACCAATCCATTAAACATGCCTAAGTGAGGCTCGCGCTGCTCCTGGCGACAGAGGAAGGGCAGAAAGATCCTCAGAAAAGAAGATGTGTAGCTATTTGGTGAACCCCAACTGCGAGAAGGAAACACTACTTGTTGCTCACGAATAATAATGGAAAGAGGAGTTGTTGCAAAATAGTGCGAACTATTGCTTGCGTCGCCTTGAAGGAGGGAAAAAAAATGAAGGTCGATATGAGGAAGAAAGATATCGATAGCTTTGATACCATGTTAGAATAACATGAATGACGATAATAATTAAAACTCTTTTTCATTGATTTATTTATACATAAGCGACATTTTATACATATATTATAAAACCAAATCAATTGAAGTATTCAATTTAGAGATTCTAGATAAGACATGAAAATTTTATTCTATTTGATTTTATCTAATTTGACAAAGTCTATTTGATTAATTATCTTTTAGAGTAGTCTCACTATTTTAAGCTAGGCTACAGCGATGAAAATATCTTCATAGTCAATCTTGTACTTTTGCTTGTATCTTTTAGCAACCAACTTTGCTTTGTGCCTTTCAATTTCTCCTTTTGCATTTGTCTTCATTTTGAATACCCATTTGACTCTAATAGCTTTTGTCTAAGAGGAAGTGAAGTGAGCTCTCATGTATTATTTTTCTTTATAGTATGAATCTCTTCTTCCATTGTTTTCCTCCACTTTGAATAATTGGAGGTTTCTTCGTAAGTTATAGGATTATATCCTACAAACAAACATAAATTATTAAAATCAACGTCAGTATCAATCACTCTCGGTCGGAGTCATATATGTCTTGGATGCTCTTCATTCTTTTCACAGTCGGATAGTTTGGATCATCCCTTTTTGATTGAGTATCAATTTGTTTGGGTGATGATACTTCTCTCCTTTCTTGTCTTTTTGCTATGTATAATCTTCTTCACATAAGATTTGCCTCATGTCGTCATTATTGTTGTTGTTCTAATTCCATATTTGTTCTTCATCAAATTTCATATCTCTTGAAACCACGATCTTTTGAATTATGGGATTGTAGAGTTTGTACCTGCTTGCATTCTCACAATATCCAAAGAGTATTATACACTTTTGACTTTTATCTTCAAGTTGTGTTTGCTTCTCTTCTTGTATTTTTGCAAATACTATGCTCCCAAAAATACAAAGATGATCTATCCTTGGTTTGTGTAAACTCCAAGCTTCCTTTGGAGTGATATCTCCAATCTTTTAGTGGGAAACCTATGCAATAAGTATACACCACAAGCTAGCAACAACATCTCCCCAAAATTCTTTTGGGAAATTTTTCTTTTTCAATATACATTGAACCATATTTAGAATAGTTCGATTTTTTCTTTCTGAAACACTATTTTGTCGTGGTGTTTGGGGAATTGTGAGTTGGTGAATAATATCATTTCCATTATAAAATTTTTCAAACTTCAACAAGGTGTATTCACCTCCTCGATCAGTTCGCAAACATCTCATGTGATATCTACTTTGTTTTTCAACCAAATTTTAAATTGTTTAAATTTGGTGAAAACTTCTTTCTTCTCTTTTATTATATGTACCCAAGTTTTTCCACTATAATCATCCGTGAAGGTCAAGAAATACCTATTTCCACCAATAGATATAGGTTTGATGGGTCCACACACATCAAAGTGCACCAATTCAAGTTGTGAAGATGCTCGTCTCAAATTGTATTTTTGAATGGCTTCCTCTGCTAGTTGCTTTTCTACCACACATATTTCACATAGATGATTGGAACCTTCAATTTTTAGCAATCCAAATACCATGTCGTATTTTGAAAGTAGTTTTAATGCCTAAAAACTCATATGTCCATATAGAAGATGCCAAAGAGTGAAATTATACATAGTGCTTGCCTTGAAGCAACTCCCTTCGTTGATGCTCAATTTCAGTGGGAACATCCTATCCTTGGCCATTGTGACATGTGTAATAAGATTATTACTCTTATCACGAACATTAAGAGTCTAGTCTTTCATTTGTATATCATATCCTTTCTCCAATAATTGACCAATGCTCAAAAGATTATTTTTTATATTAGGAACATAATAAACATCTAAGATGAATACCTTCTTTCTATTTTGCAATTCAAACACATTATCATCTTCTCCTTCTATTGACCTTTGAGAGAAATCTCCGAAGGTGATATTGCCTATTTGCTTTTCATCAAGCTTTGTGAAAAACTCCTTCCTCACACATGTCGTTTGATGTTGTGTCTAGGAACCATGTAATACGTTGGTAAACTTTTAGTCCATCACATGCCATCAACAAAATTATTCCTTCATTGTTCATCTCCGATCCTTATTAACAAGGTTCACTATTTCGTCTCCATTGTTAGTTTTATACCAATATTCATTATAGTGATGATCATATTTCTTGCAAATGTGACATTGAGATTTAGTTTTACCATACTTCCATCCAATGTTTCTACCTTGTCCACAGTCTTGACCTCGACTTCCACCACTGTCTTGTCCATGTCCATGTCCTTTTTGATTATCTTCATTTCCATCATTCTGATTTTGAATGTGCTCATTGAAGTTAGAAGCACGACCACCTCTTCCTCTCTATGTAGAAGCCCTTCCTCATTGAGGACCTCCTCTATATGACTCATTCTTCTTGAATGATAGTTTGGCTTGGAGTGCTTGCTCCAAAGTTCTTCCTTCACTTTTCTTTAATATTCTTTATTCATATGTTTGAAGAGATCTCATAAGCTCTTCCATAGTCATTATCTTTAAATCTTTTGATTCTTTGATCGTCATAGCTACAAAATCAAACTTCAAATTTAAAAACCTTAAGATTTTCTCTGACTCGAACATCAATATTTTAGCTCTTCATCATTTCGTCTCATTTAATGAACAATGGAGATAACTCGAGAGAAATAATGAAAAATTATTTCTGAATTCTCTTGTTGTAGTGCTTCAAATTAAGCTCTTAAGGCTTGTAAGAGAATCTCCTTTGCTTTATCTATTCCATCATATGCTATCTTTAATATCTCCCAAGCCACTTATGATATTGTTGCTAGAGCAATCAACTCAAAAGCGACATCATCTACTCCCTGATAGATAATGAATAAGGCATTCTTCTCCCTTTTCTTCATCGCCTTATGAGTTTTGCTCACTCCCATCGCTAATTTCGGCTATAGTATAGCATATTCTCCACGAGGTCTCATATATCAAAGGATCCTAATAGAGCCTCCATTTGTATACTCCAAATTTCGTAGTTGTCTTTGGTTAACTTTGACACTTGAAGGGAGCTCTTTGAAGCCATTGATATATATATATATACCAAATATGTTGGAATTTGATGATGGATCTAGGATAAAAATCAAATATGTAGAAGAGAATGAGAGAGATTTTTTTTTTTTAAGGAATATATATTCTATCATATAAGGTCTCTATTTATACACATAGATTCATACTTCCATACATCCTTCTATAATTAATAGATCACAAGACAATTCTATTTATACTAATGACTTCTATCATAAAGAGTTTCATTGAATTTAATTAGTAAGATATATAATTGAACTTTGCTTAATTGATAAAGAATTATACAAAGTCAACTTGATTTTGATTACTTTTCTTACATAGCTGAAAAAGTCATTCTGTGGAATAAATTTAATTTACAAGCCAACAAGATGGTCATCACGAGGATTGCAAATTATATACTTCTATCTTGAACACTTTCCCTAACTCCATCACAGCAGTCTTCTTCCTCTCAGACATCTTCAGCCAATAAGTTTTGATTTACTGGTTTTTATCTTTGATCGGATGAACTGTGAATTATTTAACTGAACAGTGCAAGTAACAGAAGTGCCATGTTTGACTTGATCTCGTGGTATCCCGACGAATTCTTCAATATATATCAGTCGTTGCCTATTACTGATGGAGGTCAATCGAATTAAAAATCTCGTGCACAACCGAGAAAATTTTCTTCTATCAAATAAACAGACATTGGAAACCAATACATGATCCCAGGGAAGTTTTATTCTACTGTACTTTGAGAGGGAAAATAAATAAATAAACAATGATATGAACGATTTTAGGGAAAACTATATAATTAAGGGACGACGTTGTTCCTTTCAAGCTGCTCGAGTAGAATCGTTCCTGATCGATGTACTTATTGATATCATTTTCACCATTGTATCCAATGCTTCCTGCATCCACCAATGGCCGCATCTCTCCTTGGCTTCAGCGATCGACACCTTAAAGACAGAAGATGATCGAATCAGTTTCATCAGAACTAACAAAATCGATCAAATCTAATTTATCTGCTCGATCGATCGTCGGCATGCATGTAGACGACGTACCCATGCTCGTTGCCTTTGATGCATCTCCGGCCATTGGGCGAGTTCCTCTGTGACCTTCATGGGGAACATGATTGCCTGGTAGTGCGCTTCATGCGTTCTGCTCTTGTACACCCACGTCCCAATTCTTCCCTGCGATCAGTAATTAGTTAATTAATCATCCGCAATATATTAAGCAGGAAAATTCCACAGAAATATATATATATATATATACCTCGATAGTGCCTTGCACTCCTGCTTCCTCCATTGCCTCCCTCGAGACCGCTTCTTTTATAGTCTCATCGGTTTCCCAGCCTCCCTGAGAACACACCGGCCGGACGACGTGCATGCACGGAGGAGGAGTTAATTAAACAAGACAACGTATATACTCATGCATGAATATAATATTGAATTAGACAGTACTGATCCAACCTTTGGGAACACAAACCCATTGCCTTTGGAAGAAGAGATGACGAGAACCTGCACCGACGATTCGTCGTCGTCGTCGCCGAGATCAACCTTGTACGGGATGCACCTGTTTGATCATGAACATGCATTATTGAAGTGCTAAAACCGCTATTTAATTGTTCGTTCGTTCGAGCAAGAAGATAGATATATATTTATGTACCCTACGACAAGACGTCGCCCAGACTTGCTGTAACGCTGCAACTGCCGGCCGTGCCGGGATGCCATCGACGACATCATCTTCGACTAGTTTCTGCAGGAGGGAGCGAAGGATATATCGATGAATTATATTAGACTGAACAAGATCGGCATGGAGAAGGGTTTAAATAGACGACCAAGGGAGAGAGCAGCTAGCTGTGTCGTCGTCCCTACTCCCTATGCCATATACCACACGTGGATTCGGCGTCGTCGTCGGCGTAAATTAGTCGGACGGTTTCCGAGAGAAAGAATCTAAGAAAGTAGACGTTCCAGATTGATAACGATAGGGCTAGATTTCAATGAGAAAAATACGAGAGAGAGAGAGACCGACTATCTATGACTAAGAGGGTAAAACTAGGATACATGGTTAGTTCTGTTCTGTCGGCCTCGTATAGTCGTACGGTAAATTAATAATTATTCATGCATCGAAAAGGAGAGAGGAAATCTGAAGCGAATTAAGGCCGCCACCCGTTGACCGCCAAGCAAAAGAACAACGAGAAAATCTCAAGGATTCAGCGATTTCAAGTCAGCCATTTCGTCTTCTTGTTGTGTTTCATGTGATCAAAATTATGGCGCGCGTATATATCGATGGTCATTTAGATGGGAAAGGAAGAGCAGCAGGTGACCGAGTCGCGTACATGCATGCCATGCTATGGCCGCGAGGTCAATGTGGCCTCATCCTTTGGCCTTCGGGTGGCAGCGTTGTCGACTGAGCAGAAGCCGTAAGAAGTAGAGATGCAAGAACAAGAACCCCTGCTAACTCTTTTAATATATTTTTTAATCGTTGTCAATAGGATCATTTGGCTCAATGACGATTAGTCGACTGTTCAAATTGGTAGAATTCGTCTTCACGGGGATGATATTTTGGATGGAATAGTATAGAATAGACACGGATCAATTTCAAAGGAAAATTTAAAAACTCTCTCTGAGCATAGATGATCTTTCATTGTCTTTGATCAATGAGTCAAGATTCAAAAGTCTTCTTTGATTTATCTTCTTTATAATGATTGTGGAACATACCGATAAAAACAGACAAGTTGACAATTCCACCCTTTGACCAATAGAATTCAATATGATGATATTTATTTTATTTCATTTATATGCTCGATATAGTCCCTTTAGATATATAATAAGTATATTACTAGTAGACTTTTATTGATAAACTTTGGATATTCAACCAAGTAATAAATAGATAAATATCGAAACAGATATATCCACATGAAGTAAAACTACAGTGACATAGTTAGAATTGTCGAACAAAAGAGGGTAAATTCAATAAATTAAAAAATAATAATAAACACATAAAATATATAATAAAAGCTATATATTAAGTTCGTATGTTTTTTACAATAATAGTTTTTGAGATTTCATAAAAGCTTTGGTATATTATCAATTGTATCGAATAAATCTAGCTCGCTCAATATATAATACTAAATAATCATTTAGTATATCATCTCTTAATTAATATTACGAAATAATATTTTGATTATTTTCATTGCTGAAAACAATTTCTCTACAGTTTTAGTTGTAACGGATAATAACAATGTTAACTTTAAAAGTAAATATATCAAAAGATACAATCGATGTTTATTCAATAGAACTATCCTTTTAGCAAGCTCGCTAATCCCTATAATCTCGAAAAATTGATTGCTAGTTCGCATGTCAAAAATAAAATTATCGAGTTAGTGCTCAAAATGCATTAACTCCATCATATTGGAGAGAAATTAATAGATAAAATTGAGCAAATTGAAGTAATTTTTTTTTTATCATAAACAGAAAATGAATTTGATAGATTAAGATAAGTCATATATAATAACTTTGTATTCACCTTGTTAAAGTAACTATTCAAATCTTGAATTTGTAAATCTATTACTTCATAAAATATTTCAATATGATAATAGTGAAGATTTATCTTTCCTTCAATATTTCATTGTGATTTCTCAAAAGGCCGAATAAATCTTTGCATGCGTCGTCAATCGTCAAACACAGCCTAAATCCCATTAATGTAATTTAGATTACATAGGTTTTGCTTTGTAATCTAGATTACAAAATTTTAATGTCTTTTGTAATCCAGATTATATTACATTACAATTTTAAGATAGTAATAAACAAAGAAATCTACCTTGTAATATAATCTGGATTACATTACAAAACAGATTACGACATACCAAACGCATTCTATATAAACAAAAGTTAAAATATACTACATGTACTTCAAAATGTCAAATCCATGAAACTTCAATAGGAATGCCGACAATCTATTATCTATTATCAAGAGAAGAATTATCTAACAAAGAATACTGAATTATATGCAATACATATATGTTACAGTAAGGAAAAATAAATACATCGCAGTTCAGACTGATAGTTCCTGCTCCACTAGTGATTCTTCGTATCTAAGCAATGACCTTCCAATTACGAAATATCATCACATCAAAATCCATAGAATTTTTTGTGATTTATCTCCCTCACAATAATTATAGAACAGATTGATAAAAATCGCTAGATTGACAATTCTAATATTTTACGGATAGATGTCAGAAATTAAGTTATATATCTCTAACAAATCCACACTTCACATATTGCAATTAAAAAAAGTTGCAAGATCAAATTAGGGTGAACCTAAATCAAAATAAGATAATATTAATTTGTAGCTTTGTTCGGGGATCGATAAAATAATAAAAAAATATTTGACAAGTGGGAACTTTTAATGTCTGAAAGTTGCATTAAATTAAGAATGTAATATCGATCTCCAATCTTAGTAGAATTGGACAGTAAAGTCAAAATGCATTAGCAATCATACAAAATTTGCAAGTTCTTAATTAAAAGAGAAGAGAATTTTATCCTTAAAAATACATACGTGAATAGCAATACGTACGAGACCAATTCAAGAGCACAAAAAGCAGAGTTCATATGAAAGAATGAATATTCTAACACACAATATTGTAGATCGAAAACTTAATTTAATTTCTGTTGGCTTTTATTATACCCAAGATGGAAGTTTGGTATGTAGGATTTATTACATCTTGTACGAGTTATATGGATTTAAAATACTATAAATAAATATTGAACTTACAATGATTCATCAGAATTCTTCGCGATGAATTATGAACGATGATCTATAATCCTTCAATCTAAATTTATCGTCTGAAGGACGATCACAATTCATAGAATCATAAGATCCTTACCATTCCACGAACCAAGATTCGGGTGCGTCCTAGATGTTCTTTGACCTTGACACAAAGTCTCAACGGGCTTACGACTCTTGATCTCAATTCTACCCACTTAAGAGTTATTCTTTTGTATTTACCAACTAAGTTAATCGATCATTTGAAGATGGTTATGAAGAATTTCTCCAATTACTCTTCTGTATAGAGTGGGATCCACAATTGCCATAATCAACAAGCATTGTCTTATTATTGGATAAATATTTGAGATATTGATCAAACAGTTGGGTTCGGTTAGTTAGTTCGACGACAAGTTGATATATGACTCGAATTGGTGCAGTTTGGTATGACGATGTGAACTTTATCTCGCTTATAATCTCGACATACTCTTTCAATTTTCGAAACACTCCTTTGGATAATAGATGTGTCTTTCTTAGTATTAATGTTACCAATTTAATCTCATAGGTCGTTGAGTTATCAAATTGGATATGGACACACCTCTTCAGTATACATTCATTCGAGTAATTAAACTTATTCCCATGGACAAAGGTGTTAAGGTCACACTTTCATCTCTACCTTCTTTTCTTAAAACGACATTGCTTTCATCTAGATGTTTAATTATGATTTATGGACAATCATTTTCCATGATACAACGATCTATATTTCGAAATAGAAGCAGAGTTGACTCTGGATTAGAGCTAGCTCTTGCCCAGAACTCAAAAGTTTTTAGGGCTCAATATTCTACGATAAATTATGTAAAAAAAAAAATTAAATAGAAACCGTGCATACTCGGAAGATAACACTAGGACATACTTTATAGTTTCGCTAAGACTTTTAAATGATAAGGACCGACTTTGAATAAAAGCACTTTAAATTTCAAACTATAGCGTACTTTTAAAGTTTCAGAACTCTTAAAAGAGAAAAGAGAGGGACAAGAGATTTCACAACTTAAGGTTCATTTGAGTGTTGAATGAGTGTCTCTACGGGAATGACGCGATGGTAAGACAGGGGTTGCTTGCAGAATGGTTAGAGGTCGATTCTGGATGAGGGGTCTAAAATCCTCCCTGACTTCAGATGACCCCTCCTCTGTCTTGCCACCGTGTCAAGGGACCTCGTCCCTCCGCAATTTATCTCCCTCTCACCGTAGTTTTGAGACGGATGACAGGAGCTGTTAATTAGACAGATTCCCAACTTTTACAGAGTGTTGAATGAGTTGAAGAGAAATAAAATTCATTTGATGGGGACGAAAGGTTACTATCAAAAGGTTAAAGAGTTTCTTTCAAGAGATGAAAAGACGGTCGTTTTCACTTAAAACATTGTTAATTAATCCATTAATAAAATTTTTGTCATATTCGTTGCATGATTAATATTTTAATTGATTAATCAGTGCGACAAACATTAATTTATATTACAATTTGTAATCAATTATTTAATAAGCAATTGATTAATTTTTATTATTTTGCATCTAAAATTTGAAAATTAATTTCGATTTCACACTTTTTAATGAGGTTTGACATTTACATATATTCAAATTAGTCACAAAAAGATTGGAATCCGACAATCTAGTGGTTTTCATCGGTCGGTCGCACGGTCATTGTAAGAGAGATAAATTACGGAGGGGCCTATGTGTCTTGACATAGTGGCCAAGACACGTAGAGATTATCTGAATCCAGGAAAAAACTTTAGATTTTTTTCGATCCTTTTCTTATCCGTAAATTTCGTCATGCCTTAACCGCCACATCATCCCGTGGGAACTTACATATATTCAAATTAGCATTCATATATATATTTTGCGTTCATAAATTCAATTGATGATGTGAAGTAATTTTAAATATTAATTTTTGATTCATTCAAGAAATTAATTTATAATGGTCAATTAACTCGTGAAATAACCATCCTATTCTTATTCAATTTATTGATTGTCGAAATTAATTTTCAACGCAATGAATATGAACTCAATCGTTGCAAAAAAATAAAAAAAATAAAAATATATATATATATATATATATATAAAATCTTACCATCAATGATACTGTCAAAATTCATCTCACCTTCATTTGAGTCCGAAGCTCAAGTTTTTGCTTATTTAGCGGTGTGGAGGTGGGGAGCTCGTTGGGAAGTGATGCTTTCAATTGACTTAATTTCTAATTAACGCCCTCTCTAGTGCCTTTGCTTTTGGGTTATTTTCTCTTAGAACATCTTAGCAGATTCATAGATTTCTTGGCCATCCCTTTCGAATAGGAGGAGATTCTTTTAGTTAGGAATCATTCGAAGAATTTCGATGTGGTATATTAGTGATGGATTTACATATGATTATCGTAACGCATTTGAATGTATCGTATTGGTTCGAACTCAATTAAAATGATCTAATCATTATGATTTTAGTTAATGAGTTTGTGTTATGGGATGTGGATTAATAGATTTTGGACTCATATGTATAAAACTCTTTAACTCGTATAGTTAACATTGATGAGATGTTAACGGATTTTATGTAAACTCTATATATAGAATGTGATCCCAACTCTCTCACCTGTGAAAGACCAAGCCCTTCGACTTCGTCAGATCTTCAAATTCTTCCGGTGAAATTCTCTCCGAATTCAGTGCATGATTAATGCTTTCATTTATATTTCCGTTGTATAATTTTTTCACGTACTTGTTATAGATCGATCAACAAAATCCTATGTACGAATCGTTTTATTTTCGTTTTTTCGATTATATATGCACAATCCATCGAGGGATCCAAAAGACCTATCAAGGAATGCCATTCTGATCAGGCTTAATCTCTTCTATATTTCAGTGATCCTAAAGATAATTAACTTCAGACGTATTTGCCAGGCCACAGTAAAATGGTAAAAACACCAGAACCAAAACAACTGGAAGCTTTCTGCGATACAGGAGCTGCGAGATCATAACATAGAACACAAGACAGAAGTTAACACGGCTTTGTAAAGACGACGATGCATATCCAGGTTAATTTGGCTGCCAAAGGAGAGTAGTCTCTGCAATCATGGAAGTGACAACATATGGGTCCATGTTGGAAGCTGGCCTTCGATCCTCAAAGTACCCTGACAAGCAAAGTGGATGATCTGAGATGTACAAGACAAAGCCTCGATACCAAAGACGGCTAGCTACCAACCTTTGCCGGACTTTTCGGTGTCGCGGCCGACACGAATGGATGCTCCACGGTCGGCAACTCCCTGCCAACCAAGTAAACTGACTAGGCTTGCATGAGCATGTTCAGGTTGTAGGAATAAGATAGATAGTTTCAGACTGGTAATGAGTATGCATCATCATCTATATATCAATCTTCCTCATCAAGAGGAGATGGAATTGTGTAAAAGAGTAAGACTTTACCCAAACAAAGGTGTCGATATCAGCAGTTTCGTGCCGGCCGGTGAGGCGGCGGTCGTTGCCTTCTCCATAGGCAGATATGTGGGCTTTGTGCCTCAGCTCAAGTTTATGAATTGCTTCCTTGATGACTTCATACCCTCCATCAGACCTCATGGACTTGGTGCTGTGAGAATTACAAATGCAGAAAGGCATTAGATCACTCATGGCTTGGTGATAGGCTCCTGTATCATCTTAAGCTTGTGCGCATACCTGTAGTTTGTGTGAGCACCAGCACCATTCCAATCGCCCTTCGAGCACAAAACCATCAATAATATCAGAGATGAGCATGAACTGCAGTTTCAGTCGAGTCGCACAATCGTAATGCAACGTTGTTTACCGGAATTGGCTTCGGATCGAGAGAAAGCACCACTCCGGCGATTTCTGTAATGCGCTGCGGACACAATGGCAAAGACAAACCATGAATCTCTCTGCTCTGCAGTCTGCTCGTGGAAGACGGAGAGCTGGATTTACCTCGAGTATGTACCGAGCAATCCACAGTTGGTCGCCAGCTGAGATGGCAGCGCAAGGGCCTACCTGAAACTCCCACTGCAGATTAACATTCCTCGATCAAAAGCGTCGTCAGAAATCCTAAAAGCTCGAAAAAGTTGAGAAATTCTTCCCGAGATTAACTACTGAGCCTATATACCTGGCCAGGCATGACCTCCCCGTTGATGCCACTGATCTCGACGCCTGCATTAAGGCATGCTTTGTAGTGAGCTTCGACTACGTCCCTCCCGAAAGCCTTATCAGCACCGGCGGCGCAGTAATAAGGACCCTGTGACAGAAGAACTACTACTCATTCTTTGGCGATGCTTCTTCAGACAGAACAGACTGATGTGTCTGGAGATGATCGAATACCTGAGGACCAGGAAATCCACCGATTGGCCATCCAAGAGGCCAGTTCACATCCTTCTGAAGGAGAGTGTACTCTTGCTCTATCCCGAACCTATCAGAGAGACAAGGACAGCACGTTTAGGAAATAGAAAAAGGAAACAAAGCTGCTCGGTGCATGTTTGAATCATCAGTACCAAGTTTCTTCTGCTTCGACGATGGGGTTGCTGAATATCTTGGCAGCATTGTATCTTTTGTTCGTTGGGATCGGCTCACCTTGTGGCGTGTAGCAATCACACATTACCTATGTTTCAGAAACAAAATGAAAAAAAAAAAAAATCAATGCGATTGTTGTCGAGGCTATAATAGTCGCTGAAAGACTTGGCTTACGAGGATGTTGTTGCCCTTCCTGAAAGGATCCTTGAAGATCGCCTGGGGACTGCAGGACGAGCAGAAATTAACCAAAGATGCATGTGTTCTTGCAAACAAGTATACAAAATTGCAGGAGCTTGATCGTACTAGAGAATCACTTCGCTGTCCTTTCCAGGAGCTTGGCCTGTGCTTGAGCCATCGTAGTTCCACTTGGGAAGTTGGCTGGGATCCGTCACAGGGCATGGCAGTGTCTGCCAATTCGGATCAAAACTGCAAATCAAACGAGCATTCCGAGAAAATTGTATTGCAGAAGGAAAACTGGCAGTCTTACCCTTGCTTTGCTCCTCAGGTCAGTGCCAGAACCACCTACCCTGTTGGATCAACAGGCACTACTCGTGAAACATGATGAAACTTAATTGCTCACCAGAAGAATAAACGTACAGAAATAGCTAGTAAAACCATTTAATGCGAAAGAGAAACAAATGAAATAAGGAACAAAAAGAGCAGATAACCTATATGTATACATGAATCTGTAGAGAAAATTAGAGGATATAACGAGAAACTTCAGAAAGTAGGAAGGAACAAACCATATGTACTCAGCAATGATCTTCTCGGTGAAGTCAGAGAGATTGAGGTTGATGAGATCTGTGAGCAGAGCCATGGCTGGACGAGGGGTGTTCTTGTCTTCTACCCCCTGAATGACCTTAGGATAGCAGAAGAGAATGGAGAAGAAAGGGAAGAGGGAACCAAATTTATATAGGAGAGGGAAGGTCAGGGAGGGAGATTAAAATAATGGAGATCAAAGTAGTTTAGTTCAAATATAGTTTTCTGGAATAAAAGAACACACAATTAATGAACATGATGACAAATTCTCCATAAGCTTTTCCTTGAGTCATGTAGAAGATATGGCGAGTTATGACTATGGTTTGGAATCTTGAAAAGAAAGGAAAGAAAACGCCTTTGTTTTGCAATGACAATGCCATCGTTCTATGCTTTGCATGCTAAACGAAGAAATTTGGCAGCACTTTGAAGAGCTGCTTTAATGTGAGCTTTTGTTTTGAACTGTAACATCGAACTTTTTTTGTGAATTTTGGTAGCACAATGCATTTCCCACGAGCCAAACTCGAATATTCAATATTGATAAGTAAATCATAGCAATAAATGCACAGGAAAGGACCCTAATACGATATGGAATAAGATGGTATCAAAATTGAAAATAGTAGTCAATAATGCACTCGGTGAGTCAAAGGACATGCACCACCAAATAAAGAATCGTAGTGGTGAAATGAAAAAATATAAGAGAAAGTGAAGGAAAATAAAATTTTTGAACGGTTATATCGAAAATTAAATTAAAAAAAGGTGAAAGATATATTTATAGAATAGCTAAAGTGAAAGAGGAAATCAAAAGATCTTAATCAATAAGATATATTTAAAAAGAATGCAATATGATATTAATAAATGATGAAGAAATAAAAGAGCAGTAAAAGAGATATTTTCATCAAATTTTTAATGAAAATTTAGATGATAAACTTAATTTAGATAATTTAAATACATCAAATAATTTTATGACATAATTCATGGATTGAATATTCTCCAAAATTTATGGACCTCTTTCACGCCTTACTGTACTTTTACTGCTTATTGGGTTTGTAGAAAATAAGGGGAAAAGGAAGGAAGAAAGAAAAGTAGAGGAATTTCAAAACCATCTGTTCATGGAAAAAGTTAAAAGGACGAGAAAGTGAAAAGGAAAAGATTGATCATTACTTTTGTTCCGGATTGATAATGCTCTTGTGCATTCTAAAGTAGGAAAGAATAAGCTCTTGTTTTGCAATAATGTGAACTTCTGCTTGGCATTGGCTTCCTTTCGGAGAAATTTGGAAAGCATAGTTCATCGACCTAAACGCAAGCTTAAATATCAAAACCATACAATTAGACTGTCCGCAACAAAAGTATTTAAGTAAGAATTTCCCCTTTCTGAACCTTTGAAGTCGAACAGCAAAGGCATCCATCCTAATGGCGAGGAGATCTACGTCCAATAGAGTCAACAGCACCGTCGCCATTTGAATGACCTTCCATACGCAGCGAAGAAGAGCAGAAATGCAGAGGAATGAGTAGGTGAAGCATCAGCTTCAGTGGTATTAAAGGCAAAACGCACCTCCCAAATGCTGGAATGGAGCCAAGCGATGAAGGGAAGCATCTGATTGACTTTTGAGTTCGGCAGCGTGCCTTGAGTGGGAAGATGCGCTCGGAATTATTGCATGCATCTGCAGAGATTGAGGCCCGTTCACTTCACTTTTTGTAAAGCACCGGCACTGGGATCGTCATGCATCTCAGCGAGGCGTGTGACGAGGCGATCGAGCAAGAGAAGAGAAGGGAAGAAGGTTAAGGTACCAAAGAATGAATGCCAATGCCAAAGCTGAGAGTTTACGATATGTCTAAGTATCAGATTAAACTCGAGCAGAGTCGATCTTGTTATTTAAAAATCACGGGTGAAACTTATAAAATGTGCTTTGGTAATTCTCAGGCATGTTTATTGGTTCTTCAATTTTGAATTTATCGATGTTGAAATTGATCCGAACCAATTTCGAAATCGATTGAAATTGAATTGA
This sequence comes from Wurfbainia villosa, assembly GCA_025175895.1. Lineage (NCBI taxonomy): Eukaryota > Viridiplantae > Streptophyta > Magnoliopsida > Zingiberales > Zingiberaceae > Wurfbainia > Wurfbainia villosa. The sequence continues at coordinate 9,356,162 of CM045997.1, forward strand.
ATTGGAATCAGAACTGTTTCAATTCTGTTCCAGAATCGGTTCATCCAAATCGGTTTCGATTCCGAATTTAACGAATTATTCCGATTCGATTCCGGATCAAACCAGTCCGTTAAACATACTTAATAATTCTAATAGCCCTGGAAAAAGATTATTTTTTTTAACCTTTCTAAAATATAAAACATATAATTTTATTTGTAGGAGGGCTAGTTGTCCTAAATAGATTTCAATAGATTATCTAATATCACTAATAATTTAAATATTATAAGTGTCTAATTTATATTCCTTTGAGACGGTTTGTTGATTAGAACAACATAGATGCTGTTAAATATAAGCAGAATCATTTCGTGATGTGAAATTTAAAATTTTCATTCGAATTCAGTTTTCTATTGTTTTGACCAACGGATCAAGAGTACATAGTCTTTTTGTGATTTATTTTTCTTCATCATTATTGAAAAATTGACGATGAAAAATATTGAAAATCAATGTAATCATCTTTTACTATATATAAATATCTAATTTATGTGGATGAATTTTAAATTCTAATTATTAATATATATATATTATTTATCATCGTGTCCTCGACGAGCATAAAGATAAATTTTATACATGCTTTGAATTTAGAGAAAGTTAAAAGAGGAGATTGTGCATCTCTAGATATTTGAGTTATTTAAAATAAAAATAAATATTTTTAATATATAAAAGCATTTTATGTATATTATATTTATCAAATCGAATTAAAAAAACATTTTAATATAGTATAGTAATACTACGATAAGTATATTTTTAATAGAAAAATAAAGTGAAATACTTTTTTTTTAATGCACTTTATTTATTTTTATTAAAAAAAATTACTATTTTAATAATTAAGGACAAATTTTTAAACTTTTGGAAAAAAAATTCCCACATTATTATTTTGGGACCGTTAACAAATGAAGTGCGGGGGCCGAGGCGAGTTAACCCTGCCTTTTGAAATGAAGAGCTCAATGCATAAACCCTAACACCGTGCTGATCTCGATCCAAATTCCCGTCTTTCTTTCCCTCTCGTTTCGATTTTGGATTTGGTGGAGGAAGCAGGCAAGCAAGAGAGATGAGGGAGGAGGAGGTGGAGAGGATGCGAGGAGTGGTGCGTGACTGCGTCAGCAAGCATCTCTACTCGTCAGCCATCTTCTTCTCTGATATGGTGGCGGCGGCAACCGGTGATCCTGCCGACATCTACATGCAGGCCCAGGCACTCTTCTTAGGGCGCCAGTACCGCCGTGCCCTCCACCTGCTTAATTCCTCCCAGATCGTCCTACGCGACCTTCGGTTTCGCTACCTCGCTGCCAAATGTTTGGTAAACGCTTGCTGACACTCATTCATCTTATTCGCATCATCTCATTCTTCGAGGCATGTTTTTTTAAGATAGTTCTTCTTTGTAAACCAGTGTGTTTCTTTCTTTCATGGATTTATTTGAGTTTGGACATGGATGGCGTGAGCTGGTAATGTTTGTGGTATATCCTTGTTGGTGCGTTTTTGTTATCACCAGCAGTTTGATTCTTAATATGTAAATTTTGACGGTGTTATCATGGCTCAAGGTTGTGGGCCTTTCAGAATTTGGATAATCGTCATTAAATTTTTTCTTATTTAACGTGTAATGTTTGTATTTGCATCCCTGCCTCCTGTCAGAACTGGAGTTTTTCTCATTATTCAAATCGGCTCTTGGTTGTGTAGGAGGCTAAATCATGATAATTATACTTGTTCTTCTTGTTTCTTCTGGATCTACTATCAGACTGATGAAACATTTGAGGAGCAAGTTGGGCACTAGAATAACATGGACTACTGTGGACCCTTCAGACAATTGGATCTCCATTTATTGCCATGGGTGAGAATAATGGTGTTAGCTCAAAATCAAGACCTACATTGGGCTTGTTGGGTCAAAGCTTAGACATGAGTGTAATAGGCGTACAAAATTTCTTGGACTGTTTGTATGAATCAATTATTTCAGTGTTTTATACCTTGATGTTGGTATGATACCTACTGTAGTGCTAAGGATGAGATGAATGTACTGCTCCTGTAAAAGATGAAATGGAGATGTTGGCATTTGCAGCAAAAGGTGATAACGCTCATCTCGAGTGCCCCTGGTCTCACAACACTTGGAGGGGAGTAAATCACAGTGACTGAACGACCTCCTAAGCGGGATGATATTTATTCTTCAGGAGAATTAACTCCATCGGAGATCGATCCTTGCCCATTGCAACAATTCTACCACCGAATACCAACTCGGCTATGCCCGTGGGGGTGGAGATGTTGGCATTCTTGAACAAATAAAGTTTTGTTTTGGTTCCGAAGAAAATTTCATTTCAGTGTGCAATTTAAAAAAAATAAAATAAAGTTATAAAAAATTGGAAAAAATATTTATCACATTATTTACATCTAATAAATTAAAATGTGTCAAAAAAGTCAATTCTAATATTTGTTTAATTTACTTTTCAACCTCCAAATCTATTTTCGAAGAAATAAAAAAAGGTTTAGAAAATTTTCCCATCCAAACAAGGCCTAAGATTGCTCCATCTAAAGTACAAATGAGGGCAAACTATATAGTGGTTTGGACTATGTATAGGGAGTCCTTTATATAACCGATCATTATCACTTGGGCAGGGATAGCCGGACACATTATACCCCAAGCTTACTGTAAGAAACAAAAATGTTGTTTCATGACTCTTAGCTTGATTGAAATATTATCATCAATATCTCATTGGAGTGAACAACCTATGTGATTAGATGTTAATGTGCTTTAGATATTAAGTTTTAGATGTCTGTTTTCTTTCATTTACTGCTTGAAAGATTACAGGTTGGCACCATGTATAGTTACTGGAAGACCTTTTGGTGATTCTGTGCCTTACTCTTTATGTTTGACATCATCTCCAAAATTTAATGTTCTTCCCTTTTGTTGCTGTTTTTCCTTTAGACATTTTAGACATCAAGGTGCTTGTGTTTATTTGTTATCTTGTTCCTGGCATGTTTGTTTATCATAAATGAATCTTCACAATAGTTTTCTATATTTTTTTATCTGACTGAACTTTTATCATTTATCTGACACTTTGCTTATCATATCATAAATGAATCTTCACAATCTAGGTTTCTATAGTTTTTAACTGACTGAAACATTTACTGAAATCAGGAAATTAGTTTTCACAGTTGAAATGTATGTGCAGTTTCCTGCTAATTGGAGCATTCTGAAGAACTGAATATATTTCACTTAATATTTTTCCCCTTTAATATGTTTTTGTTTAGGAAGAGCTGAAAGAATGGCATCAATGTCTTGCTATGCTTGGTGATGCTAAGGTTGATGAACATGGAAATGTTCTTTCACAAAAGGATGGGACTGCAATGTACTTGGATAAAGATGGAGAAGATCATGAAATTAATGTGAGATATTATTTCCTAAAATTCCTTTTATTGTGAGGGAATGCATTTTTTATGCTCTTTGCCATGCCTCCTGTAGATTACACACCGCACTTTCAACAATAAATTTAAAACTTGTCCTTTTGCCTGGGCAACCATTTTTTTTAGCAACGTGAACGAAGCTAAAATATTGGTTTCAGATTTGAGCAACAAGAATATCTATTCCAAATGTGATAGAATTATGACTAATTAGATAATCAAAACAGTTTCTCCTGGATAAGTATGCCCTATTAGATATCTGACTGTCAAAGGTAGTTTATCTTGTCATGACCATTCACCACAATTTACTTAGTTTGGCAATGTTGTGATGCAGGATTTTGAGTCTTTTGGCCGCTACACCTGTCTTATGTGAGTGACCAATTTACTAAAGGTCGAATGCCTTTGCACTACTCATCATCATTCCAATGGGATGCCAACTGTCTGCATTACATCTTGAATGATCCATTTTGGGCTTGAGAAATTAAATGGCTTCAGAGAGGGAGCTAACAATACAGGACTTTTCCACCCTTGCTAGAAAATCATTCTTCCATAGGATAGGGTAATGTAATGATCCATTTTCTCAATAACAGAATTCCAATCTAGTATTTGGAAGTAGCATCAAGAAGCAGCAAACCCTGAAATGTGATATGTAAACTTTTCATTATCTCTTGGGTTCTGGTCTCAACTCCCAGTATATGCACCAAGTTGGATTAATGAAAACTTTCAATCCAGTAGTAAATTTGATTTTAACATGATAAACTTAAGGTTTAAAGTTATCCATTCTCCTTATAAGACAACCAAATCATCATCCACAAACTTCATGTTACTGAACCTGCCATGTTGGATCACTCTCAATCAAAAGGTTGCTTAGAGCCTCCCATGGCAGAAGCACTGATGTGCCAAACAGATCATTTAAGGGATTAATAGTTAAAGGAAATTGATCTTTGTGAGAGAAAAATGCTTGGAAACCATTTAGTAGAGAACTGTGAAATGACCAGGTTCCAAAATGAGCTTTATGAGACCGATCCAAAGAGGATGGTTACCACTTGCCTGAAACAAGTTTAGGAGGAAGTTTCATTCCATATGATTGAATGCTTGTTCAAAGGCAAATTTCAAGGATATCCCATGTTCAATTTTCTCACTGGTATACTAGCTTGTGTACACCGTGGAAGTTAGAACAATCCAAGCGGATTATTTTCTATTGAAAATTGGCTGGAATTCACCTCATTTTGCTCCAACTTTGTGAGAATAAAATGAAAGCTCCAATCAACCTCAGAAGATTTTTATCTGTGTGATTATCAAATTCCTCAAAAAGAATGGGTAGATCTTAGTACATCACACGTCACACTATGAGAGGAACTTATTGAGAAATTGTTGGTTTGCTTTTGCCTTTTGAAGTTGTGCTAAAGTGGATTGGCTGAAAGTTTAGTGTTTGATAATCCATTTCTCAAAATTGCTTTGTAGCCTATAGTGTTTGGTAAAAGAGTGTTTAGAAAGCACTTTTCACTATAAAATGCAATGATAATATACCGATTAATCAGAATAATTATTCTCATTAATTAATTCTAAACAAATTATATATTTACATCTCAACTTTTTTTATTTTTATCAACATTTTAATGGTTTATGTTTACTCCATTAAACAGGGCATATATTCATTAGTTTGTTGAACAATATTTTATTTTTTTTTTATTTACACATTTTCACATACAAATAATAATTTATATTTTAATTTATTTGTTTTAATAAATGTTGATTCAAATGCTAACCATAATTTAAATATATTTTGTAATACAATGTAAAAGTATACTTATATTACTATTATCAATATTATATTAATATTAACTTGTACACAATTTTTTTACAGTCTTTGGGAAGTTGTTTTTGGAATGCATACTTCCACCTGCATTGAAAAAGTAACTTTGAGAATATAGTAATTTGAGTAAAAGAACTTTAGTCATAAATTTACCAAACACCTTATTTGACTACCATAGACTTTGCCTCAATAGTACTTTGCGAAAGTATTCACAAATCTAACTGATGTCCAATTGCTTACATGCTGGGCTCCATCTCAAAATCAATCACTGTAGTTGTCCCCATGTAATTGATGGATGATAAGAATATTTCTATTCCTGTTTTTGAATCATTTTCCTTGGCTCTTTGCCTCCACTACCCATCCTCATACTCAATAGTTTTTGCTTGTCTTTATTCTTGCCATGTAGATTCTTTTTCCAAAATCCAGGGTCCAAGTTTGGGTGCATACTGCTTTTCAACTTGGTTTTCCATATCCAATCTTGATATTCAATGGTAATCTTTCCAGATTCTCTATCAAGTTTAATACTATTGTTGTAACGTGGAAGCTGTTGAATGAAGGTTTATTTCACCAATGCTTTTATCAATTTATCCGATGCTATTCTTTGATTATCAGTTCAATTAACTAAATTTCTTTAATTATGAGGTTAATTGACTGCTCAAAGTTGATTAGGTATTAAAGCCGAGGATTCATCCATGTTTTCCCTTTTCGTGATTGATTTTTATCTTGTACATATGATTTTCTAGGAATCCTATTCTTAAAAGGAATGGGGTTTTCACTTGAATCATGCAGATAAATGAAGATCAACTAGTTCTCACTTTCCAAAAATTTTCTGCCTATCGAATTCTAATGTTGTTCTGTATATCACTTGTTTTGTTTCTATCAGCTTGCTTCAGATTTTTAAAGACTTGAATCTGCAACAAGTTTGTTGAATTTGAATTGTCAATGCCTTTTTTGAAGCTAAGTTTCTTTTGATCCCTCACTAAAATTTTCTTTTCTGAATCAGATTATCTCTGCAATTTGTTTTTTACGTGGCAAGGCATATGAGGCTTTGGAAAATCGCGCTCAAGCCAAACAATGGTGAGATGATTATTCTCGAATTACTTGCACAGCTTGTTGTATTGTTGTACGTTCTATCTACTGACTTTCTTAAGTTGCAAAGACTTGTATCTCATGCTAGAAATGGGAATACTTTCTCATCTTTTAGACTTTGAGGGTGCAAAATAAGATGTGTTTTTTCTCTTCTTACATCCAAGTTTTTTCCTTTCCTGTGCTCTGCTGCTCTAATCCCTCCAGTTCAGTCCAGGCAAAGTCTCTTATTCAGTGTGGTCTTGCTTTGATTCCCAGCTCTCTTATCTAGGTTAATGAAGTACGTTATTGAAACTTAAAGCATATGGCTAGATATGCCTTGAATGAAAGTTTCCATTATGTTTAATTTATTTAATACACATCATTTATGGTCAAACACTCTTATGGTTAATGCAAATTCTAATATTGTGTTTTCCCTAGCTGAATAGTTAATAGTTTATGTTGGCGAGGAGCTGATAATTGCTTTTGTTTAGAATACTTAATCCTTGTATAAAGAAGAGATAAATTTAGGTTTTTGGAAATCCAAGGAGATTTGAAGGAGGGAATTTTGACGACCTCCACTTGAGAACACTGGGCTGTCATTTGGAAATGGTGCTCATTAATTGGTGGAAAGAGCTGAAGCACAACTAGGGTTGGAGCTTGGGAACTAAATACAACCTCACTTTTTGTTAACCTGATTATGCAATTACCGTTTTACAAGAGGGAAACTAACACCTGAGTTCATTTATGCATATTGCATTTTATTAAAAATGTCAACTTATTTCATTATGATGTTTTATGTACTTGTTTGATATCTTAGATTTTATCAAATAATGAGTCTTCTTTAGACTATACTAGTTGGTTTTATTACATTAATAATCTGTTTCAATTATTAAAAAGTGAAACTTGTGCAGGATTGTCTTTCATTTTCTTTAAGCTATTACATCTTATTTTTACCAACTTACATTTTCTGTGCACATACTGCAATTTCTCATACTATTAATTGTCTTTCATTTTCTTTAAGCTATTACATCTTATTTTTACCAACTTACATTTTCTGTGCACATACTGCAATTTCTCATACTATTATATCTTTGGTTGGTCCTAAGGTATAAAGCAGCTGTTAAGGCAGATCCGTTATGTTTTGAGGTAATAATTGATCATGGCCTTTTGATCTAAGATATGCCCAACTGGTATTTAATATGAAGGTTCAAAGTTAGATTGCTATTGTATTGAAACGGACAAACATTTTATCTACCTTAATACTTGATGGGTAAATAATTTTCCTTGCATCCGTTCCTGCTACAAAGGGTGAAGCATCATCTGTTGCGGATTGGTTCATGTAAATAAATGAACATAATCTACAATGAATTGTTGTCTGGTTATTCATGTCGTGGAGACAATAGTCAATAAGTTTCAAAAGTATTAGCTTCATATTGTTACTCACTACAATTCAATTTTCAATTATCATTATCTTCCAAAAACAGGGAAAAACATAAGAGAATTAAATTTAAGTCAATTCCCAATACTGGAGAAACTACATACTTCTATTTAAAACTGACAATGTTAAGTTGGATAGCATGGCCACCTATCAAGATAACTAATTTTTTAGGAAGGACTCAGTCTTATGGCTTATCTGTATTATGTTGAATTGGATACTCATGCCAAATACTAATATTCTTTAAGAAAGGACTTAGCCTATATATTCTAAACAGACAAACTTGAGCTTTATTTTGTTTGTGCAGTTATTCTTTTTAATAGTATATGTTTTGAGCCAGTTGTTTAACTCAGATAAGGAAATATTAGGCTTAATAGTCCCTTCTACCCATTTGTATAATACTCTTCATTAAAATATTACATTCTGACCCTTATATTATATTTATTTATAAATAGGTTCCTAATACTTTCCCTCATCATGAGAACTCTCCACTTGTTACATATAAACTCGATACTAAGGTCTCTTATGGACTTCAATTAGTAAGTTTGCTAATTGATCACTAGAATGGACAATGAGGTGACAATTTTTATTGTAACGACCTGTCCCCTATTGGCGGAATTCGACGACTCCTATTGGTCGACGACCGTCGCCCCTGTTGGCCAGTCGTTACTCACCTGGACTTCCCACCCCTGGAAGTGGATTTTTGCCTTCCCCAGGATTCGAACTCTCGACCTCCAGGCTAAGTACTAAAGTTTATGAATCCTGGTAACCAAGTGATCCTTGAGTTCGCCAATGGACTTTAATATTCTGCAAACACCTCTCTTCTCTTTATAAAGCAGTAATCAATTTGATTATCACTTTAGAAGCTATGTGAATGACAATTTGATTGTCTTAATATGATTTTGTTATGCTGATATAACTATTTTGGTCTTTTAGGAATGCATCTCAATTTTGTCATCGGCTACTTAACCTAGATAAACTCACATGTAGCTGCAATAACAACACTATGCTCCACCTCTACACTCAATCTAACTTCAACACTCCTTGAATTTTCAAGAAATTAAATGCCTTCTGAAAGCACATGATAACTCAATCTCGACATCTTGTCCATCGGAAAATCTGCCCAATCAACATTAACATACCCTCAAATTTGAAGGCAGCCTTGATCTCGATAAAATATACTTTTTTTTGGAGCTTTCTTTAGATATCATCGAAACTTATGGCAACCTTTAGATAAGTGTGACATGGTGCTTCAAGAAGCTAACTAATCACACTCACTAGAAATTATAGATCTGATTTTATCACTATAAGATAATTTCATTTCCCAAGTATAATGATTTTTCTTAGATCAACTAATAACTAGCTCCCCCATCCTTTCATTAGTTTTATATTTGGATTGATAGGGTTGTCAACACGAAGTTTGGTTGACCAAAGAATGATGGTTGGTCAATCAATGGTGAATAGTAATAATTGGAAATTAGTTTTTTTTTTTTGAATAAGTAGGAAAGCTTTAGAATGTTGGTCGGCTAACCTTGAAAGTTCACCAACTTTACCTAAAGCATCTTGTGTTGGGATTGTTAATACCGCTAGAGGGAGTAAATGGTGATTCGTCATTCGCTGTACATTGTGCTCATCTATAAAAAATTTAACATGCAGCGGAAGCAAAAACATAAGGGCAGCTCGGTGCACGAAGCTCTCACCATGTGGGGTTCCGGGGAAGGATCTATCGTATGCAGTCTTATCCTGCTTTGTAAGAGACTGTTTCCAGGACTTGAATCCGTGACCTCTAGGTCACAAGGCAACAACTTTACCGTTGCGTCAAAACTCTCCTTCAACGCAAACAAAAATATAAAACAAATAAATAACACAAGCATAACACTTCAATTTTTATATGGTTTAGAATCCTAGTTCCTACTCCACGACCTACTCCTAGCGATAGCACTACTATGTTTTCTCCTTTTCGAATACTTTCTAAAGGCGGAGAAACCTTTTACAATCCTATTTTTACACGATAATACAAGCTAAACACAAATATACAAATGATATTGAGAAAAAACTTAACTTTGAGCGTGTTGTGATGACTTTAGCTTGCTTTGAATTTGCCTCATGAAGGTCTAGAATACAACAATACTTCCCTTCAAGAACTTTCAAGAATTCACTTTCAAAATTCTCCATGGAATCCTTTTTTATAGCCTTCAGGTTGGGCCTATTTTCTGCCTAACAGTCGACTGCTCATCACCATCAATTGATTATTCCACTGTATTCGACTTTTTCACTTGCAGAATGACTTTTTTGATCTCGAATTTGACCACAACAATCAATTGCTCATTACCATGAGTGTAGCTTAAATAGTCGAGTCTTTCAGTCGAGTTCTGAACTTTTTGTTAGTTTGAACAGTGAAATCAGTTGACCACTCTTCTCCAGCAATCGATTGATGACGATCAATCGAGTTGAACAACTAAGTTCCAAACACTTTGGTCGTTTGAATAATAATATTAGTCGACTGATAATTCTAGTAGTTGATTGGTTATGCTCAAACCCTCCCTCAGATCTCTTATCTCGGGAGTTTACGGTTCATCAATTAATTGCTACTCCATAGCAGTCGATTGATACTGCTATTTCAGTTTTTCTAAGACCGAAATCTCATTTTGTCAAATATCTGATTGACCATAACCTACTAAGCCTTCTCTTGTTTAGCATCTGTTTATCCTTAACTTGTTGGAACTTCACTCGTCTAGTATTTGGTTAATCTTGACCTGTCAAGACTTTATCATTGCCAAACATCTGGTTCTCTTTGACTTGTTTGGATTTTCTTTCTCGTGTTAAGCATCTGGTCAATCTTGGCCTATTAAGACTTCGCTATTGTCAAACATTTGATCCTCATTGACCTATTTGGACTCCCATCTCACGTTTAATATTCGGTCTTTCCTAACCTATTAGGGCTTCTATTTATATGCCTAACATCTTGTCCTTCATGACCTATTAGGATTTCCGTCACATGCTAAGTGTCCGATCCTACACAATCCACTTTGACTTTACCTCTCATCTCATGCCAAGTGTTTGACCCTTCATGACTCACTTGAGCTTCACTTCTCATCTTATACTAAGTGTCTAGTCCTCTATGATCCACTTGGTCTTTGCCTCTTATGCTAAGTGTCTGGTTCTCTTTAATCCACGTAGACTTCTTGCTCTACTATCGATCTCCTTCTCCAACAAACCCTTTTCACTTGTCTTGCTCAAAGATCAAACCTAGCTTGGTCACTGTTGAGCAACAATCTCCCTCTTGAGACTATCGTTCGATTATCAACACATATTACTCAAATTTCAAAACTTAACTTGAGCTTGGTCAACTTTGACTAGAGACCAATTGCACCAACATCTTGGTTGACCAACTTTATAGAAAGTATCTAGCACCTCTAAAGCTTTCCAATGTCACATAACAACTTAGCATTAGCTTAGCTTTGATTAAGACCAAACCATCAATCTATCTAGAATTTTATAAGCAACCATAAGTAATTCTTTCATACTTATTTCAATGGGACTTGATACTAAGTAAAAATTGAGTGTGAAAAGGCTTCTAAAGTACAGACCTTCTAGGTAACCATCAATCTGACATTCTTGTAAGCTCGGATCATGGCTCCTTTGTCTTGTAATCCTAAAGAGTGTTGTGAAACTTCTATATGTACCGCATCTTAGTGCATAAACTGCATATCATCATTTATGAAAAAAGCTTAATCAGAACCACCATAATATGATCAGATGAAACTGTTTGACAATATGATTTCTATACATTTTTGATGATTGAATCCCATGTAGTGTTTAGAAAACAAATATTTGAACTAGTTTATGAAAGATCTGTTTGCAACTTGAATGAAGACTTAAGATCAAACTAATCTATACATGCTTTGCATTCTCTGTCATTTGTTCTGCCAAACAAGTCATTCTCTAATGTAATTATAGTGATGACTTACATTTTGCTGTATAGTTAGTAAACTGTAAATTGAATGTATCATAGTTGATTCATCAGTATGAAAGCTATTTTAACCTTTATTTTGTCTTATTTTGCCATTGTGTCACTTGTGTCAGGCTTTGGAATGTTTGGTTGACAACTACATGCTCACATGTGAGGAGGGTAAGGTTAAAAGATCTAATTTTTTGGTTAACTGAGTCATCTATTCCCTACAACTATTCTTGTGAAGAAATTTAGACATTGATTTATATAAAGATATGGCTATATGCAATTTTATGTTAGTTATTTTGTTTCTTGATAAATGAAGAATATGAATGCATGAAGAAAGATAAATTTTTTATCTGCTGTGGATTGCCTCACTTGTTACACGAGATTGTGAAGTTGACAGCCTTAAAATTAATTCATCTCCTAGTTTTTATGATATTCTCAATATTACTAGCTTATAACCTTACAATACAGGATAAAATTCACGTGGCCATCACGAAATAGTTGGGGCCTATGGCTTCTTGTTATTGAATAATGCAGTTATAAATTCCATGATTATTAATAAAAGGCCATCTTTTCTTTATCTTATTCAACTTCAGAAAGATTGCAATATAGTATCTATTTCTAGTAATATAGTGACTTCTTGAAAAAAATTTAAACACTTGAAATTAAAAATTGTCATGATTTTAAAAGATGCACCTCTATACTAATGAGAACCCCATTTTTCTCTAAATAAATTTTCAATTATGTCATGCCATATATATATTGCCATCTGAACAAGATGTTTCTGCAAGACTTCTTGTGATTTCTGTTTTTTTTTTACTTATCTATTAATGAAGTATGATTTATTGACATGTAACAGAATCAAATCTATTAGCTTCTTTGCAATTTGGGAAAGATGATAGGTGGTTTTCCTCATTCTATTCATGTCTTGTGAAGAAGGTAATATCGTGTCTTTTTATTTTTAATGGCATCAGGTTAATGCTGTTTTGAATTCTTGATTCTGTGAACTATTAATTTGATTGATTTTGTTTTATTTTATAGCATGACAAAGAACATGTTGTAGAAGCCAAGTTCACAGAGCTTGAAAGAGAGATTTGTGGTGTTGCATCTTCTAATTCTTCTTTTAGCCAAAAACTAAAAAACAATACTGATCTACTGTCCCGCAGAGCAGAATACTATTACAACAGCGGAGAGTATCAAAAATGCTTTGAGCTCACATCTGTGTAAGAATTATGGCCATGCTTGTACCTACTTCAAATTTAACATATTTTGTTTTTAATGTACTGAGTCGATGCTTCTTTCAGGGTATTAGAAAGAGATCCTTACCATTTTAAATGTACATTAGTTCATTTAGCAGCTGCAATGGAGCTTGGTCGCTCTAATGATCTCTATCTTATGGCCTGCAATTTGGTGAAAGATTATCCTCAAAAGTAAGTAAATGTAAGAAGTTTTGTTAGCTCCAAGGTTTTCGATCAATCATTATCAAGAATGAGTTTGATGTAAAACAAAACACAGACTGCTTTTGATATGGGTAACAATAGAAGTTGGTTTGGAATTTATAGGTTGTTTCAGTTAAGTGTTTTGCAAAGTTATGGTTGGAATCTGAAAAGTAATCCATAAAGAATACCTGTTTTTACAATATTAAACTTTGATTGAATTGTTGCTATAACGACCGTATCTGTTCTGAAGTTAAAACTTCTAAAACTGAACTTTTTGTTTCTGTAGATACACTGTATTCAAAGGAAAACTATTGGTTTGCAAGAATCTATCTGAATTTTATTTTATTCTTAATTTACTGCTGATGAAGCTCTGTCATTTGTTTCTTGATTGTGAACAATTTGCTTCATTTGTTTTTCTTTTTTCTTCTTATTTGTTTATATTCATTTTCTTTTTGTTGTTTCTCTCCACTGTCTTATGATTATCTTTGCAAGTTATCTTTTTTTCCCTTGAAGTCAATTATGGATTATTAAACTGCTAAAAGCTTAATGTTTTTTTTTCTGACTGTGGTCACAGTTATTGGGTATTATGCTCATTATTTGTTTTAACATCTTTCTAGAGCTCTGTCCTGGTTTGCTGTCGGATGTTACTACTATTGTATTAAGAAATATGATCAGTCACGGAGATACTTTTGGTAATTGCTATAACTCTCAAATCTTGTTTTCCTTCATAGTTTTGTATTATATTAGCATGTGTTTATTATCAAGATCACCTTTGCTCGGAACTTGGTCATCCTTTCTCTTGCTATTGACATTGTTGGACAAGAATATTAGGATAACTTAGTTTAAGACATACTAGTCTTGTGCCCAAATTTTAGATAGAGTGGTTTTGGACAAGGGATATAAGTATATAAGTTGTAGGGATGTAATTATTTTCATGTATAATACAATATTTCATTATTTTCAGCTGGCCATCAAAGTGACTTAGCCGACCTCACACAGTGGGATAAGATTTGGTTGTTATTGTTGTTGGCTATCAAAGTGACTTGTCCTTGGTTTAGGTTTTATTTTTTCAATCCCCTTAAGGGGAGGCAGAAATTAATACAAAGCGTGCTCTTCCTTTATCGCTCAAACTGCTATTTTCCTTTCCTTTGCTATTGTTCACTGCAGTTCATGACACCTCGTCTCCTCTCTGCAGACCTTTTCTACAAGTTTTCATTATAGAAGTCACCTACATGAAGGAGTAACTTTTGGTTCTACCATCTGCCACCATTTAGTTCCTAATTTTTTTCTCTCCTCTCTATAATTTGTGTTAATTGTGTGTTTCTGTAAAGGTGCACCATCCAGTAAATATGCAGTATGCTAACAATTTCTACCCGATTTGATCATAGAATCAGCATTACAGTCTATATTCTGCCCATGTATAAGTTGGATTAATGGTCCTTTTCCTTCCAGATCTTCTGCCTCCTCCAATCACCCGCAGAATCCTCTCCGCCACTTAGATATCTGAATAAATCTGTTGCATAAAGGAGAACTGTAGGATCCATAGGCCTCTGTGGGTATTGCACTTGATCTGGTCCTTGTTCAATAGAAGTACAACCACCTTCAATTCAAGACCTGGTCCTAGCACTTCATAGAATTGCCATTTTGTAAATTTTTGACCTAATATTCAATAGTTTTCTTATGGCCATAGGGACTAATTCAAGCAATCTTTTATTTATTTTTTTCAAAAGAACTTTTAATTTTTGTAAAAAAGAGTAGATTTCCTATAAAAGAGGAGGCTGGAACAAAAAAGAAAATTTTTTCTTAAGAAAAAAAGAGTTTGATGAATAAAAAGAGAAGGGGAAGATGCATATAAAGAGAGGTTGGAGATAAAAAGTGTGGGCAGATTTTTAAACATTGAAAAATAAAGAGAAAAAGGCACAAAAGGAAATCTCTAAGTTGCTCCTTTCATCCTTCCTTCACTTGGCCTTATGTATTGTTGGAATATAGATATCCTGCGGTCCTGCCTTTCTTTCACTTGTTTGTGTGGGCGATATAAGATGAGATTAGTTATTGTTTGCAATTTTCACTGCCTATTTCCTTTCTTGGTGAAAACATGATCAGAACCTATTGGCATTCTTCTCTCTCTAAGTGAATTATTGAACCTTAATCTTGCTGTATCTTCAACACTTTTTTTCATTGGTTGCAACTTTGAATAATTCTTGAATAGATGTTGGAATTTAATCTCTCCCCTACATCTCTCTTTGAGCAATCTCAACCTTTACAATGTCTCTCATTCAATATTAACTCCTTGTTCAAGAATAGATGTTGGAACCATAATCTATCTATTCCACTTTGCAACTTTTTGAAAGTTGTCTTTCATCCTCAGAAACTTGAGAATACTGCCGTGTCTCTAGCTTGAGGAGTTAAGATCATATCAAAGTCCATTGAAGATCATCACCTACTTCACTTTCTTGGATATCATCTTTTGAAGGTCATCATCAGATTCACCTTTCAAAGTTCTTTATTGACAAAAAAGATTCCTTTAATGATCAATCTAGGATCTTGCATTGTCATGCTGCTGCACAACTCTTGTATCTTGGCTTTCATCATCAACGTTTAATCAGTTTTATCCTATGTAACAAGCTGAACCTAGATAGTATTTATGCCCCAGTTTATGGAGTTGTTCAATAAAATATTAGATATAAACAAGTCCATGCCTAATCTAATATCTAACACATTAATTCTAACTCTACATGTTCAATTCAATATTTCATCCATTTCAATAAACTTGTTAGACTTTGGAATAGTTAAGTACTTGTCATTATAGTTCTATCTAAAATCCTGTGGGAGGCTCAAAGCATCTCTTTGTTAGATGTTCAACATAACCCAACTTTTCGTCATACAAATTACAAGATACTCAATGATATCCTCAAGGAACTATTAGATCTTAGTATCAATTTGCACAAAATCTTCTTTGAATGAAGCTCTAATTATTAGATTCTCTAGTGTTTTTTTTTACTTTGATTGTTTTCCATTTTATGTCAAAAGTTCTCACTAATGTTTGTTCATAATTTCACTGTATTTGCTTTTTTACTTCATTTTCCTCATCTGAATAAGTTTGAGTGATTGATTAACTGATCTTTACATCCATCTAAATTAATGTAACAAATTAATCTCATGATTCTCGGCAGCAAGGCTACCACCTTGGACGGGACATTTCCACCTGCTTGGATAGGTATTGGTAATGCCTATGCTGCTCAAAGTGAGGGTGAACAAGCTATGGCTGCATTCCGCACAGGAGCTCGTTTGTTTCCTGGGTAAACTAGCCTATTGCTTTTTAGTGTGGTCATTCTAACAAAACCATGCTAGCATCATTTTTTTTTTTATTTGAAACATGTAATGGGTCATTTATCTTAGAAAGAACCTTAGCTACTTGTTAATTCTACACTACTATTAGGAAGTTTTGCCCCAAAGCTAATGGCTCTGCATTGATGATTCCTTGCAGTAGTTATTGGCTTTAAAAAATTTGATTTCAGTAAATATTCTTTTGTGATTCCCATCTTGAGTATTGACATTTTCAAAAATATTAAATTGCAAATTACAATCAGTTAGGCAAAGGAGTGCAATTTTCATAAGTTATTAAACATTCTCCCACCCTGACCCTAATGTTTATAATATATCCTATGAAATCATGTGTGATTGTTTGAGAAAGCACTCTAAAAAAACTTTCCTTTTTTTATCAACCGCTCATGTCTAGCCAAATCAAATTCTCTCTTGTACGGTTTTGAAAAGTCTGATCTATGCTCATTCCTCTAGTTAATGTAGAGGTTTTGACAGAATTGACAAATAAAATTGAGCACACTTTGGCAAAAAATACCCTATTTTTCTTGAGAAGAGATGTGAAACATATTCGATATCATTTGATTTGAATAGTTGTTAACTGAGAATTTCCTAATTACCTTAAATATGTTGGTTGATTCTGACCGAGTCTTGGATTATGTACTTATAACAAGTTAGATTAAGTATTTCTACTATTTGCAGCGCAAATGTGATTTTTACATGTGATATCCTATTGATGGTCATATTCTTTCCTGGAATTTAATGCAGCTGTCACTTGCCAACCCTTTATATTGGAATGGAATACATGCAAACACATAATTACAAGCTTGCAGAACAAGTATGTTTTTTTTTTCTACTTTAAGATTGTAAAATATTTGTTTTGATATCTGTCTATTGTTCTTAGTTCTGGTCTAATTGGTGTTTGGGTGTATCTTTGATAATGATAGGTGACAAAATGTACAAATGTCTAGCCTCTTTGTCATCCATGTGATGTGATTCCCTCAAACGTAATGATAGACAGAGGTGTTAATATCTTGATATTCAATATTTTTTTAAAGAAGAGGTGACCATTTAACTCTTGAACAATCACAAGGTAGGCTTCCAATTAACTCTTAAAAAAAGAACAATTGAGATGAACTGACCAGTTTATTCTGATTGGGTAATTATTGGGTTAGTCAGCTGATGGGTAAAAATCAGTTGATTGATTGTTCAGAGTCTTCAGACCATGTCAAATTGACAAAAAGTTGTTCAGTCAACTGCAAGTGGTCGAGTCAATTGAAGTTTGTTTGAAGAAAATTGAATATTTTTGGGTTGACTGTCAAAGACGATTGAATTCTATTTAAAGTGCACAGAAAGATCAAAGATTGGCTGTTGATGCCACAGCAAGTTCAAATGGAATTAAAGGTGCAGTTTCAACGGAATGATTCTGATAAGATCTGAGGATTCCAGTTAACTGATGGCTCATGATTACTCAACTAATGGTTGCTAGATTGGCAAAACAGCAGTTTCGAGTTGGCAACTATAAAAGGGGCTCAAGGGATTGCAAGACACTAGTGGAGTTTAGCTATTTAAGCCTACTCGATCACACCCTTTTAATAGCAACCAACGAGAGAGAAAGAAATCCCATCTTTTTATATCTTCATAAATCTCCCCAATTAATTTCATATCTCTATTACTCCAATAGATGATTTTTTAATTATAAAATAATTTTTAAAACTTATAAAATAATCCCATTGGAATCCAATTCAAATTTTAAGATTTCTTTTTCTTACTGGGCGTGGAGAAACTTAGTTGGGCCTCAACTGGATAATTGGTTTTCCTTTAATTAAAAATCTCATTTAACTCATAATTGCCTTTTCAATTTAGTTCTTCATAGGTTAATTTAATAAATTATCCTTTTAATTTATTATAATTAAATTACTTAATAAGCATGTTAGCTAATTACTAAATGTGCCCCAATTAGATTATCTTTTTTTGTTGTACTATGTAACTATGTGCCATGGGTTCATAAATTGTGCATGTAACTCTGTAGGCTTGCATAATTCTTAGTAGCATACGATAAATGATCAAATTTTCAACCCTGGATTAAGATTCACTTTATGGATTTTTATATATGTCATATGTGGCCTCTAGTACACAATATTGCTGTAAATCACAACGATTTGTTATCCTCCTATGTCATGATGTGACTTAGACATGGAATAATGATTATCCCTTTAGCCCTTGTTGCAATATCATTTGATATTCCATATAATCCACTCACTTGAAAGCGAATTGATGTACTGGGTTAAAAGTGAATTGATACTCGTCTCAGTTTCTCTAACATTGTGCACAAATTCCTTGAGATTTTCCACAGAATAGAGCTGCTACATCTCCTACAATGAGCGATAAGTTCTTTGTTAACTAATCACCCACTAATCACCCACTTCTATATAACCTTTGCTCTATCCAACAATGAGAGTGTATATGCAGCCCTTCACATAGGGCCCACCCTAAAAGTGTCAAAGTATGGTCCTCATGTGTGGTGGTAGTCACACTCTTATATCTAAGGACTAATTGCACATGTAATGTATGAGATTTTATAGATGCTAAGCAAATACCATATGGGTTTTCATGGAGAGTTACATCTAATGGATTATTCACCAACCCAAGCACATATACTTGTCTAAGCATTAACATGGGGTGATAATACCTTATTGCTATTCTACAGAAGTATTATATGTATTGGTCTATCCATAATTGTTGATATTCGGGCTCGATTAATTTGACCAGGGACATATTAATAGTGCTACTTACATGTATTACTATCATAAAATCTTGTTGGACGATACTCTAATATAATAGTACTGTATGGACTTTTATTGCAACTATTTAAATGAACAGGAGAACTTGTAATAAAAAAAATCATTAACATTGCAATTACTTGTTGAATGTTCATATACTGCATATGGATGATATAGGGCACCCTCACTAAGATTCTCCTTGTCTTGAAACTAAATAGTTTGATGCATCCAATTTGGATTGTAATTTTGATATCTATCAATCTATATGCAATTATCCAATCAATCAAAGAGATGAAATTCAACATGCCTATTTCAAAGTGAGACCATATCAACCCACTCCTTCAAATTCTTTGGAATATATTGAATGGTCATTATTTCCTTGTTTTATAGTATAAAACATTCTCAAATTACTTAAAGTTTTCATCAGAAAAGAGTGATGCTATTTGTGTTCCATATTTCATTTTAATCAGACAATCATATGTCAATGATCCAATGCCTTTGTGGTAGATGAGTTTTGATCGCGGAAGAAAGTCAATGGTTAGATTTATGTTTGCCTGAAATACTTAAGGAATTTCTTAATTCATCTAAAAAGGATCCAATTGCAACTCAAATCTCACTTGACGTTGCTAAAGAACATGCTCTTCAAGCTTGCTCCCTTTATGCAAAGACTAGGAATCTAACCCTAAAAGATATATGTTGATGACAAACACTTGATCTGAGACTGTTGTCTCTATCCCTCTAAGCATCTGTCCTAAAATATAACATACGAGTTTTAAAGAAAAATCTAATAGAAAAGGAGGATAAAGTATAAATTTCATATCCCCAATCAGCATGGCAAGATGTCATCGAGAAGTCAATTCAAATTGTCTTGTTCGTTGAATACACCAAGCCACATGAGGCCTTATTGATTGCCCCCATGCACGAGCACAGGGGCTGGCCAAATAAAGAAGGGAGGAAGACACTGAGGGGGTGGGGCCGGGTGGGGTGGAGATTGATCACCTTTCTTCTTCGGTGTAAATGCCCTTCTTAAACAAGGCAACATTGACTAAAGCTTCTCAATGTTAAATTGAGAGGAGGGATGGAGGAGATTTTAAAATCCTGTAAACTTCCAAATCTAAGAAAGGGTGGTGTAAAACTTCCAAATTGAGAGAGCAAGAGTAGTCAATTTCTTTCCAAATATAGAGAAATAGAGCAAGAGAGAGATCAGTTTCTTTTGAAAAGTGTGAGAAAAGTAGAGAGGTTGATTTCTTTCCTAACTGAGAGATGTTGAGAGGAAAATTTTCTTTCAATTAAGCGAGAGAGAGAGCAAGAGAGAGAGAGATTGATCTCTTCCAAATTGAAAATCTGGGAGAGAATATAAGTTATATCTAGTTTTACTTAAAATGAGCAACTATGTTTTCAAAAGAATTGAAAAAGAAAGAGACATTTTTTTTGGCAAACTGGGAATTCTGTGTATGTGAAAAGGAGGAATATGATTTGGACAGAATTTAAATTTGGGGTTGTGGTTTTGGAAGAGTGCTTGTTATGTAAAATGAACATCTTATTTATCACGATAAGATACCTCTTATGTAAGAGTGCATGCTAAAAAAACTTTTTATGCAACACAGGTTCATTTTCTATATGATTAGAGGAGATTTAGAAAACTATGTTTCATATAATCCCCGATGTATTAGATACCACTCTGTTTATTGAAAATTTCTTAACGTGCTTTCTCTTCAGTTCTTTCTGCAGGCAAAAAGGATATGCCCGTCAGATCCACTTGTTTACAATGAACTTGGAGTTGTTGCTTATCATATGAGGGAGTAAGAAAAATTACCTTTTGATTCTACTTTGTCCAACCTCGCAGTTTGTACTTGTACATTCTTTACATTGTGAAAGTATCTGTTGACATACAATATACATTAATGTGGTTTTGTTGGTATACATTGACAAGAGCACCTAGATGAGAAAAATTAATACTCACACCTTTTAATTGAATTGTAGACTGACTCTATGCTACTCAGATATGGGTATGAGTATCAGATATGAATGTGAATCCAAGTGCCCCATATGGTTATTTTTATAATTTTTTGTATGAGATCAATTTTGCTGTCAAGCGTCAATGATTGTTAGTGTTTGAGAGAGGGACGAAGCAAATGAAGAGTCTATGTTTGAGTGGTTTTGTTAATTTAAGTAGTTTCTCAAATCGAATATAACCATAGCATAGGCTTTTTAATACTTTTGGTGGATATACTATTTATTGATCTTCAACCTTCCAATGGCTTCTCTTGTTCCAGGTATCAGAAAGCAGTTCAATGGTTCGAGATGACTTTGGATTGTGTGCCTTCTTCATTGAGTGAGATGTGGGAACCAACTATGGTAAACCTCGCACATGCATTAAGAAAACTAAAGTAAGTACTGTTTCAACCACATCTTTACAGATGCACTTGTAGCTTCAGGAATTACTTTCTCTATTGTTGATTTATATCTAAGTGCATGTATCATTGTAATGCATTTTCAGTTAACTGAGATTATACCAAACAGGTTTTAATTTAAATTGTGTACAACTATATGATTATATCTTGGAATGATTTCAATAGGACAAATTATTGTGCTCGTAACCAAATTATGTTAATTCCAACTATTTAGAATTGGCTACATGGTCATTGAACTTCATGCTAAATACTATCACTCGTGATATTCATAGTTTAAAATCTCGTACCATGCCAAGCGAAACGGTCGAAATGCATAAAGGCAACTCGGTGAATGAAGCTCCCACCAATATAGGGTCCCGGAAAAGGATATGTTGTACCCAATCTTATCCTATTTTACAAGAGGCTATTTTCGAAATTCGAATCGGTGACCTTTTGGTTACACGACAACAACTTTATCTTTAGGTTGAAACACATCATTTTGATAAATTATTGAAAATCGATATTACTTGGCATCGAGACAATGTCTTCTATGTCGTCGTGTTAATCGTGTCAATGAGTACCATTTAATGTCAACTCTCGACACCCTTTGACATGCTAAAATTGCGATAATGTTGTTATTTTTTTTATATTTTATAGTCTGTCTCTATACAAGATAATATCAAAATCATAGCATTTTGGGTACAAAACAAATATTGAATTTAACTATGTATTTACGATAGACCTTCCCACGGGACCTGCATTGATGGAGCTTCATGCACTAGGCTATCTTTTTTTTCTTCTTCTTCTTTACGTCTTTCCACTTCCACCTTTAATTTACCATGATATAATCCATTGGAATATTGGCATGATACCGACATAATATTATTCACTTCAAAAATCAAAACAATGGCATGAAGATTTCAAACCTTGCTACTGAAAATGTATCATCTTGTAATGTCATGATCCATAATCTACAATTTCATTAGAAATTTTTTAGACAGCTTTTAATATATTTTATAGTTTGTTCCAGAGCACTCATGAAAATGACTGCATCTCCGGTAGGTCTCCGAGCGCACATGAAACTGACTGCATCTCCATAGGTCTCTGAATATTTTCGTAAATGGTAAAAAGTAAATCATATAACAGATTTTTGAAAGTGTGGTGGTATAAATCTTGATTTATAACAACTTTGTTGAGCTTGATCTGTTGATGGATTTCCAGTGAAGGAGAATACATTGAAATTGAAAAACACAATGATCTTAAATCATATAATAATCTTGCGTAATTTTGTTCCATGAATATTTTCAGGAGGTTCTACAAGGCTATATCTTGTTATGAAAAGGCTCTTGCTCTTTCTACTCGCAATTTTGACACATTTGCTGGTCTGGCATATACTTTTCATCTGCAGGTATCTCTTTTTATATTTTGTGTTAACTTTGTTGCCTTTTTCACTCTAATTTCCATCCTCTTAGTTTGGGTACAAGCTGTTGCTAAAAGAATCATATTCACCAAGTTGTCATAAATAGATACATGTTTATAAATCATACTTTTCTTTGGAACATGTATTCCAAAGGAAACTAAATATTTGAGAAAAAAGGTGGAAAAGAAGATAACTGCTTCTGCCCTTATTTTCTTAAGTATTGGAATATTCTTCTTTCCATTAGTATAGATGAAGGGGCATAGCATAAACAAGAACTAAAGCCTCACACAGAGAACATAGAGAATTGAAAGTGAAAATTCGTGTTAACTGGAAGTTGTGAATTACATGGAGACTATAACTTATAGATTCATCCCTATCAAAAACTAGAAAACAAATAAACAAATCAGAAAATAAAATCATATCCATTAATTGACTACCTAAATTGAAAGATGACAAATCAAAATTAATTAATTGCCAGACAACTTAAATTGGAATTCAAATATTCTCAGATTAAATCCCTTTTCTGTATTGTTCTCTCCCACCAAGAACTCAGACATTGTCGAGTGGGGAGATGAGATTTTCTAACTCCTGATCTGTGGCACTGCCCTCCCCTCCCTGTCCACCCCTTTATTTAATCCACCACTGCTCTTCATTAACTTTATTTCTCCACATGATAATTTTCTTCTTCTATGTCTTTGCCAACTTTTTGAGATTGTACTTTTTTGTCCTTTGTATTTGTGTTGGATTATATTATGTCCATCCTTTTTTTAATAATGATCGCAGTTTAATTTATAATGGATTGAGTTTAAATTAATTTTCAAAGCTTTTAGACTTACTTTTAATGGGTTAAATTTAACTATTACTGTTTTTTTTTTCAGAATTATATAAAATAAGATTTGCATCGAATTATATTGAATTGAACTGCCACAATATCTTGTCATTTTTGGTTCACATATGAAAGTTGTATTATTTTATATGTGAATAATACACAAACTAGTAAGACAATACTGGAATTCAATTCCCCTGTAGAAAAATTAACTTTATATTTAATGATCAACAAGACATTTTGTTTTTGAGCAACTTAGCTACAGTAAATGTCCCACAGGTTCAATTGCCTCTTGGGTGCTTGCTTCTGATGACTTCTTATCTTACTATTCTCAGGATAACTACGATACTCCAATAAATTAATTTCTTCTTGGAAGATTAGTGCTAGCTTCATACAGATTGACAATAAGTAAATGATGAAACTTATTTTCCTGCAGACACAATAAATTTTGTGGTATTCATCCACTAGATGCTTTTATATTAACAACTTAGCTACCGTAAATACTCCAGTGGTTCAATTGCCTAATATTTGCATGTTTCTGACTACTTGTTGTACTTTTCACAGGACAATTATGATGCTGCAATAACCTACTATCACAAAGTGAGTTCACATAGTAATTCAAATTGATAGTCTTCATTTACTTGATTTATCAGTATTATAAATTCAACTTTTATTAGTCTTTCCCATTCACGTGCTAACCTACTAGGCATAATGCGAGTTCTATAGGATATTTTTGTCTATTTTAACTTGTTCCTTTAGTTACTAAAAACTGATTGATAGTTGATACTTATCCATGTCTGTGTTATTCGTTGGGAAATGTCAATATACTACTTGGTGATTGGTGCTATAGCTATCTAAAAATTTGATAAGTTTTAGACGAGTAAAACGTCTTGCAATAAGGGCTATCTTTCTTTGAAAGTGGGGGATAAGGAAAGAGGGATAAACAAAGAGTTGCCCTCTTTCTTTGAAAATCTCTAATCTCATAGTCACTTGATGATTTTATGAATTTTGTCTACCACATTCTTTTACTCTGTTGGATTTTGCATGGTGTACGATCACAAGACATTTATGTTTTATTCAACAGGCTCTCTGGCTTGACCCAAACAATCAGTTCTGTACCGAAATGCTGGCTGTTGCTCTCGAGGATGATATCAGAAACCCAGATCATCGTAGATAACTTATTTGTATGTATCGTATGTGCTTGTGTATGATGCTCATCTGTTAAGCTTATATGCTCCGGGAAAGCTTTTACAAAGGTTCAAGGGTGAGAAATAATATTTGCAGGTAGATATGTTTTCTTTTGCTTTTTATTTGGTTTGTCGTTTTCACATTTAGATTTAGGAATATCTGCATGTTTCAAGAACTTCAAATACTTTCTATGTCATTGTCGTTGTTATATAACCATACTTGTCCCAACTGTTTGGGTTGGCCAGATGAATCTCTATCCCTCTATTGAGTTTTATATGGCCAGGAATATTCAAATTAATAAAACTAGCTCGTAATATTCAAATTAATGAAATTATTGTTTATTATGTTCATTAATCTTTTCTTCAATTCCCTTTATCCTACATGTTCTACTCTAATATATTTCACACTTCTAACTATATTTGAAGATGCCTATGCTACTTTTTTTTTGTCAAACATTAGACTACTTAATTACTCTCATATATTATTATTTCTTTTATTTTGTTCTTTCTGGTAATTCCATAAGTTCATTTTACCATTCTCATCTTTTGTCACTAGTGATATATCAATTTCTAAACCTCAATATGTAAAAATAAAAAATACAGTCCATTGCACGAAGCTCTGGCCATGTGGAGGCTCAAGAAAGAGTCTATCGTACGCAATTTTACCCTGCGTTGCAAGAGGATATTTTTAGGGCTTGAATCCGTGATCTTTAAGAAACAAGACAACAATTTTACCATTGTGCCAAGGCTCTCATAAACTCTAAATCTCAATATGTTGAATAATAACAACCAAGTCTTATCCCACTAGGTGGGGTCGGCTATATGGATCCTTCTACGTCATTGGACTCTAAACCTCAATATGTTGAACTGTGACTAAAATCATTTAGATTGGATGTAGATGTGCATAGTGGCATCGGTCGATTCCGGAGGAGGTCTAAAACTCTTTCTTAGATTTAGATGACCCCCACGTGTCTTGACTACCACGTCAAGGCCCATAGGACCTTTTGTGATTTATCTCTCTCACAATGGCCGTGGGACAGACCGGTGAGTGCCGCTAGGTTGGCGGTTCTAACCTTTTGCACAGTGAACTGCTGATTTCCAGTATCATAGTGTTGACTACTATAGGCTTATACTATTTTCTTTCGGCGGCTCGTAGCTCAACATCAAAGTAAGAGGTTAAGCGCTTTATAGTGTTTGACTAAACTTTTTTTGCATTCTTCTTGGACCTGTGTTGCAGAATTGTAATCCACTGAACTTTTAAATAGTATCTCTTATTCAAGAAATGAAAACAAACCTTAATTGAATAGCGTTTTCTAATGCTAACTAATTTTATAGGTTCCAGAAGATGAGAAAGAGAAATTGGAAGACCCCTCGATTTGTCAAGTGTAAAAGGGGAAACTAGTATCCAGATGTCTCAGATCTTGTAACAAGCATTACCTTTATGTATAGAAATTCATTGACGATGTTTTTGCCTGTCTAAAATTCGATACATTAATGTTTCTTAGGTTTTGATTCCCCGCGAATATACCTCTATTGTTACATTTTAATGGCACAAATGTTTCAGGTGTCTAATTTTTAGTTGAGACCCTCTGAATTCGAAAGCCGTTGCCTCCGCTTATGATTTGGCTTGCTCTGTGAGTTAGTGACCCCTTTCTTTCTCAACACCTTTGAGAACATGGAATTTGAGATTTTTTTATTAAATTTGTTGCAAAGTTTCTGTGTTGAAATTATATAGCAATTTGTTCTTTTATCTTAACAAAATGACTTTTAAGTCTGGAACAAAACTGAGGCGATTGAGTTTTTTTTTTTTTGGCTAGTTCTTGTGGCTTGCATTTGTGGCCCATGATATGAGCATCTGAATGATTCATTTGGCCTGCATGAGGCAACTTTCAGAGGTGACACAAACAGCAGACGAAAAAAATGTGTTTGGCTGTGATGCTCAAAGGAGGGGGAATTTTGACTCAATAGTAAAATTATTTTCGTGTGACTTTGTGACCATATATTTAAATCATGGAAATAGATTCTTGCAATATAAGATAAAATTGTGTATAGTAGATTCAATATGAAAATTTCATATACTCGAGGATTGAGTATTAATGTTTGGTGGATTCTACCCTCCAAAATGTGTGTACAAAAGTTCTTTTGGATCATTCTGAATATCAGTTTGACATTGAAAAAGCCATCGTGAATTAATGTATATACCAGTTTTTGCCACATGATTGGTGGATGAATTTGAACCATACAAATGTGTGTTCATTATGTTCTTTCATTGCGACTATCAGTGAATTTCTCTGTTCAACCTTCCAATGCATTTTCCAAGACATATTATGGTATTCTTAATGATCTGCGTGTCTGTTTGTTCACCTATATTTGAATTTCCTGATCATCATGATTTGGATTGCATAACTAATTTTGAGTTTGCAATGAAATTTGAATACAACAAATCAAATCTTTATCTCACTAATTAATTGAAGCCGATTATATGAATTCATCTGCATTATTGAATTTGATTATTTATTATATTTTTATCTACATTTAAATAAATTTTATTATATTTTATCATTATTAATTAAGATTTTTAAAATATTTTATTATTATTATTATTATTTATCATAATGTATCTCCTCTTAAATATTTCTTTTGGAGTACTCTCATTGAATATAATTTTGATTTTCTTAATAAATATAATTTTGATCAGCTCGGACAACATTCTTATCTATATAACCTAAAATATAAAATAAGCCTATCCTGAGTAGCTAATTTTATAGGTGGCTAAGTATTTTTAAGTAACTTAAGTTCGGGTTTTTAACAATTAAATATGCCTAAATTTTTAAAAATGTGTTTTTTCAGTGTTTCGATATTTTTTTAATAATCTTTATTCTTTTATTAAATATACAAATATCAAATAAGAAAAAAGAAAATAAAATAAGATAAAATTTAGTCAATATTTCTATTTAGGAGATAAAATTTAATTGTTATTGAATTATTATTTTGAGAAGAGTTTAGGGTTGAAATATTCAAAAAAAAACTAATAGATAGAAAAAATAGGATAATAATTAATTTTAAGGGGATTTTTTTTATGTATATCCATAAAAATTAATTAAATTGTTTTTTTTTCTCCAATGTATTTATGCGGGGGTCCTCGCCAATTAAGTCTAACTTAAAAATCATTTTTTCGATGACGTGGCCAGAGACTATAGGTAGCAAGGCCCCACCGCACGTGCGACATCTTTCCTTTTTTTTCCGTCTCCTCCCGAGGCAGAGTCCGTCTGGTCGCGGGAGCTCGTCCTGTCTCCGGCCATCTGCTCGACGGAGGTCACCGGAGGCAGCTATGGTATCGTTCCTGAAGGCGCTAGTGTACGGTGCGGGTGGAGTTGTGGTCGTCGGGATGGCGGCGCTGGTAGCGTTGCAGGAACGGCTGGTTTACGTTCCGGTGCTCCCCGGCCTCGCCCGCGCCTACCCCATCACACCTGCGCGGCTTCGACTCGACTACGAGGATGTTTTCTTTCGTGCTTCGGATGGCGTCCGCCTCCACGCCTGGTTCGTCAAACAGTCCCCTTGGAAACCAGGTGGATATAGAACCTTTTTGATCCCCATTGTTCATTCGAGGGATTATTGTCTTTCTTCATTGAGATAGATGTTGTTCTGCCCCTTAAATAATGGTGAACTATATTTTTCGTTTGGGGAAAAGGTTAGGGTTTTGAGATGCTATTTGGTTAGATCTAGAGCTTAATTTAGGGTTCTTTTAGATGCCGGCGGCCTTATTTATGGGATTTCCCAAGTTTTTTTTTGTCATGCTTACCTTACGCAAGGAAAGTAGACTTTTTGAGTCGATAGTGTATGGATCCTGCATGATTAAGTCCTTCCGTCGTCCTTTTTTCCTTCTGAATTCTACAATTTAGGGTCGGGCATTATTAATTATTTTCATGGTAAACTTGTGTCATCTTCCACATAAGAATCCAGTGGCAACCTGTTTCAAATTCCATTATTAAAATGAGCCTCTTGATTTCTTTAGATTCTCCTTGCTTGAGTTATCTCTCTGAAATCAGTTTGATTTGAGAAAATATGTCTGAAAAGTTGCATCTGGAACTTACTCATGGGTTTATAACATCAAATATATTGCAAATTAAAATGTTTATTAATTACACCTTTTTCTATGTCTTCAATTTAGAAGAAAAGTTTGATTGGAAGAAATTGGCGAACAAAAGTGTTATAAGGTAGTACTAGACATAAGCATGACCAGTGTGGGGTTTGATTGGACCAGATTTCTACCTATACGTTGTGGCATGGTGCTGGCCATGTTAGCCATTGAAAGGTAACATCAAGGCAGGTTGAGCAATATGCTTGAATGTCCACCTGTCAGAGTGCAAGGTTGGGCTTGGAGAATCATGGCCGATATGTCTAAATATCCACCCTTATGAGCACAAGGTGAGACTCATAGAAGTCTGAAGCCTAACTAAGCATGGACAATATGTTGAAAGATTCACTTGTTTGAATGCGAGTTGCACTTGGAGAATTCTTGTTACTATATGGGTGAAACCTTGAAATGTTCACTTTCATGAGAGCGATGTTAGATTCGGAAGACCCTCCTAGAAGTGCGAATGAGGTGTGCATCTACGTGTGGGGATCAGAATAGATTCGGAAGACCCTCCTAGAAGTGTGAATGAGGTGTGCATCTACGCATGTGGATCAAAAGACTTCCAATCTGAGCACAGGTGATACATTGAACATTCGCCTGCCTAAACGCGAGTATAAACTCAGCCAATTCTTGTTTGAGCACTGACAATACGTCAAAACCTCCACTCATTTAATTGCAAGGTTGGACTCGAAGAATCCATTGAAATATCCACCCCTTTAAGTGCAAGCTTGAACTTCCAGAATCCTTGTTTAAGCAAGGGTGATATCTCGAAAGGTTCACTTGTCTGTGTATGAGATCGAACTTGGAGAATCTCCATTTGAGCATGGCGGATATGTTGACATGTCTACCCGTTTGAGTAGAAGGATGACTGAAAGAGTCCTCCTCTGAGCATGGCTAATATGTTGAAACATTCTCTCATTTGAGTGCGATATCATATTCGAAAGGTTTACTTAATGAGGGAGGATTTGGAAGACCCTATCTGAAGTAATGCAGTTGAGATGTAAAATGTCCACATGCTTAGTGTAGGATTAGACTCAAAAGACTCCTTGTTTAAGCGTGAACGAGATTGCCTACTTAATAGATGATGTGTCACACCAAAGAGATGCCAAAACCCAAGCATGGAGGAAAGAAAAGATCTTATTGGTTCAATAAGTTATTTACATCTCCAAGTTGGGCTACACAAGATAAAATTGCCTTCAACTTCAAAGGAACCAACAATTGCGAAAACAACAAAGTAAAAACTATAACTAGAACTTTGAATGTGTTGAATCCAAACAATGAAAGAAGGTTAAATAGCAGATGATGCTAGGGTTTAGCCAAGAGGCAAGGTCACGTGAGAGATGCCATAAGAGGGTTGTTTGGATAGTATGGCACCTCTTGAAACATCTCTCAATTATTCTCATCAAAGGGAATAAATTACCCATGGACAAAACATGTTTCTAAAGCAACAGAGGTAGACTTGATGCATTTAATGCAGATGTGCACAAAACACGTTTCTAAACCTTGTAATCAGCTCTTCTCCCCCTCTAATCGACTGAGCAATTCATTCCCCAGTTTATAGTAACTAGGGAAACATAACAATAACGTATAGTAAACTCATAAAGAAAAATTACAACAATACAACAATAACAAAGCCTTATCCCACTAGGTGGGGTCGGCTATATGGATCCTTCTACGCCATTGAACTCTGTCCCCTACTATATCATCATCAATATTTAAATAAATTTTATCTTGTTTTATTGTTGCTAACCAAGTCTTTTTTGGTCTTCCTCTTCCTCATTTGATGTGTCTATTTGACATCATTTCACATCGTCTAACTGGAGCATTTATTGACCGTCTAAGTACATGTCCGTACCACCTTAAACGTGTCTCTCGAAGCTTTCCTTCAATAGATGCAACACCAACTTTTTCTCTAATGCTCTCATTTCTTATCCTGTCTATCCTCGTATGCCCGCACATCCACCTTAACATCCTCATCTCTGCAACTCTCATCTTTTGCTCATGTGCTCGAGTCGTAGCCCAACATTCAGCTCCATATAACATAGCAGGTCTAATCGCCGTTTTGTAGAATTTTCCTTTAAGTTTTAGAGGCACTTTACGATCACATAAAACACCCGACGCTTTCCTCCATTTCAACCATCCTGCTTGTATTCTATGTAAGACATTTCTCTCAATCCCTCCATCATCTTGTAAAAATGATCCCAAATATTTAAAGCTCTCGATTCGGATAACTCATCATCTCTATCTTAACACTTGCCTCATTACGTAATATTACTAAATTTAAATTCCATATATTACATGTCTTTACTCTACTAAGCTTAAAACCTTTCACTTCAGTGTTTTCGCCAAGATTCTAGTTTAACATTTACTCTTTCACGTGTCTCATCTACGAAATAATATCATCTGCAAACAACATACACCACTGATCTTGTGTCTTGAATGTGTCTAGTGAGTTAAATCCATAATTAGTGTAAAAGATAGGGACTTAAAGTGATCCTTAATGGAACCCTATCTTTATTGGAAATGCTTGATTAATCCACTTGAAGTCTTCACTCTCATTATTTCATACATATCCTTAATTAGTTCAATATATGTTACACTAACATCTCTTTTTTCTAAAATTCTCCATATTATTTCTCTTGGAACTCTATCATAAGCTTTTTCTAAATCAATGAATATCATGTGTAGATCCTGTTTTTGCTCTCTACTTTTCAATTAGTTGTCTAAGAAGATGTATAACTTCTATTGTCGACCTTCCTGGCATAAATCCAAATTGATTTTCGAGAACCGTGGTCTCTTTCCTTACTCTTTTTTCTATTACTCTTTCCCAAAGTTTCATGGTATGACTCATTAGTTTAATACCCCTATAGTTTTCACAAGTTTGTATGTCTCCCTTATTCTTATATAAGGGAATTAGGATACTTACCCTCCATTGATCAGACATCCTTTTTGTTTTCAATACTATGTTAAATAATTTTGTAAGCCATTCAATACCTTGTTTCCCTAGACACTTCCATACCTCTACCGGAATATCATCTGGTCCAACGGCTTTTCCATTTTGCATTCCATTTAAAGCTTGTTCTACTTCTGGAATTTGAATTCTAAGATAAAAATTTAAATTTCTATACTCATTTGACCTACTTAAATTACCTAAATTAAGTTGGTCTCATAAACCTTTATTAAAAAGTTGATGAAAATATCTCTTCCACCGCTCTTTTATTTCTTCATCATGTATTAATACCCTATTACATTCATCTTTAATACATCTTATTTGATTAAGATCTTTTGTCTTCCTCTCTCTCACTTTAGCTATTCTATAAATGTCTCTTTCCCTTTCTTTTGTATCTAATTTTCGATATAACCGTTCAAAAGTTTCAGTCTTAGCTTCATTCACTGCTTTTTTAGCTTCTTTCTTGGCTATTGTATATTTTTTCAAATTTTCCTCATTTTTACAAATATATAATTTCTTATATGCTGTTCGTTTTTCCTTGACTTTCTCTTGCACTTTTTCATTCCACCACCAAGATTCTTTACTTGGTGGTGCATGTCCCTTTGACTCACCGAGTACACTCTTGGCTACTATTTTCAATTTTGATACTATCTTATCCCACATCGTATTAGGGTCATTGTACATTTCATCTAATACTTGTACTCCTATCTTCTCTTTGAATACATTTAGTTTCTCTTCCTTTAACTTCCACCACTTAATTCTAAGAGTTGTGTATATTTTCCTTCTATTAATATTATATTTGAGGCGTATATCCAATACTACTAATCTATGTTGAGTAGTTAAATTTTCTCCAGGGATGACCTTACAATCTTTACAAATTTTTCTATCTCTCTTCCTAACTATAAGAAAGTCAATTTGTAATTTATTATTTCCACTTTTGAACGTGGCCAAGTGTTCTTCCCTTTTCTTAAAAAATGTATTAGCTAGTATAAGATCATATGCTATTGCAAAATCCAATATAGTTTTACCTTCTTCATTTTTTGTTCCAAACCCATAACCCCCATGCACCCTCTCGTATTAAATGCATTTTTCACTCCGACATGCCCATTTAAATCACCTCCTATTAAAATCATCTCATTTGACGGAATATTTTGTAATACTTTATCCAAGTCCTCCTAAAATCTTAATTTGGTATTTTCATCT
Source organism: Wurfbainia villosa (assembly GCA_025175895.1). NCBI lineage: Eukaryota > Viridiplantae > Streptophyta > Magnoliopsida > Zingiberales > Zingiberaceae > Wurfbainia > Wurfbainia villosa. Next base: position 9,389,522 of record CM045997.1, read on the forward strand.
AACCCTATTTGAGGTGCATATACACTAATTACGTTCATAGTTTCTTTCTCCACTATTATTTTGAGAGCTATAATTCTATCCCCCTTTCTAATTACTCCTACAACTTCATCTTTTAACGAACTATCAAAAATAATACCCACTCCATTTTTTGTTTTACTCTTTCCTGTATACCATAATTTAAAACCCGAGTTCTCTATCATCTTTGCCTTCTCACCTACCCATTTTGTCTCTTGTACATATACAATATTAATTTTTCTCCTAATCATCGTATCTACTAATTCCATCGTTTTACCAATGAGGGTTCCTATGTTCCACGTACCAAATTTTAGACTATTAGTTTTTCTATAATATTTGTTCTTATCCAACCTATGGTGTGAGAACTCTTGCTTATTTAACACTACACCCAAGTTCTCATGGAGATGTAGCGGTCCTTGCCGATACGTTGCAATCGGACCCTGCAACGCGAACTCTAGCATATTTTTCACTACACCCGAGTTCTGAAAATGTAGCGGTCCTTGCCGAGGCATTACAGTCGGACCCTGTAACGCGTTCCTTCCGGGGAACAATCTAGTATTAGCACAATAGTTTGATTGATCCATACATTGAATATTTACCTTAGTTTAACGCTGGCTGGCAACCTAACACAACCCTCCTCCTTTATCCGGGCTTAGGACTGGCCACGACAAGGTTAACTTATCATGGGCGGAGTTAAACTCATAAAGAAAAATTAAGGCCTAAAAATGTATTGCTGTAGGTGCCCATGGATGTGTGAAGTTAGTCATTTCGTTATTAGAAATGATGCTTTATTTATCTTTCATCAATTAATCTTTTACTAGTTATACTTATCATTTTTCATAAGTTATCCAATTATGTTGTTGCCCTTCAGAGTTATTCATATCCTGATATTAATTTCAACAGGCCCAACTGTTCTTTTCTTCCAAGAAAATGCTGGCAGTATCCTGAACATCTCAAATTGTCTATATCTTGCAGCACATCTATAGTAGATTCCTATTTGTTAGAGGCCTTGACTAAGCTGCTTAGATATTGCTCACCGGCTTGAATTTGTACAGATAATGATGCAGAAGCTTCACTGCAATGTGTTCATGCTTTCTTATAGAGGGTATTCTTTTCCCATAAGATTTTTCTTCTTTTTTTCATTTTTTTGGTTTACTAAATTTTGGGCTGAAATGGAACTAAAAACAGCTCATTACATTATCCTGTTTAATATAGTCGCGCCAATATGTATGCATGATTGAACAGGTATGGGGAAAGTGAGGGTTACCCATCACAACATGGTATTATAATGGATGCCCAGGTTTGTTGATCTTTTTATTTTTCCCCCTTTTGTGATTTCATGTTATGAAACTATTATCTATGACTAGAAAGATTTTTCTTTCTTAATTAGGCAGCATTAGATCATCTAAGACAAAGAACTGATATTGACACATCAAGAATAGTGGTCTTTGGGAGATCTTTAGGAGGTGCAGTTGGAGCTATGCTTGCAAGGAATAATCCTGATAAGGTATTGTTGCCCTCTGCATGTATTATGCTAATCGCAATCCTAATTATTCTTTTTTCTCTCAATTTTATTTTATTTTTTGTATTTTTTGAATGAAACCTCTTTTCTCTTATTTACTGTTTGACAAATACATTTAAACTTATATGTCTTTTCTCTTAGTTGGTATGACAGAAAACGTTCTTTCTCTATTTCATTATCTAGTTTCTTTCTACTTGTATTATTTTAGACAGGATAATGTGGAAGATTGGAGACACTATTTGGCAATTTACCCTAGGTTTTGTTCAGAATATCTGACTTAACCTGGAATTTTAACATCCAGGTCTCTCTAATTTGACATTCAGTGCTGATTTTCATTTTGATCCAAAAACACAGTGGTTTTTCTTTTATTTTGATCCAAAAACACAAGGTCCAACTATTTTCGATATCTAGCAGTTGCATAGTTTTTATATGAAATTGCAAAGGAGAATGTTCCCTGGTTTAAGAATATAATTATCAAAGAGGAAATCCTGTATAATTTACTGGTTTGTTGCTTTTCTGCAATCTCTTGATCTTGATTATTTAACATGTCTGTATTTTGCAATTATTCGTAGTCCTAAGACAGTACTGGATTAGCATGCCTTTTTTTAGCTCACGTTCTGGATTATAACTGGAGTTTTGTAATCATCTTTTGTTGATTTTCAACTCCTGAAGGCTATCTGAAGTTCTTGAATCATTATTAAAATTTCTATTTCCAGGTTTCTGCTATCATATTAGAGAATACATTCACCTCCATCTTGGATATGGCAGCTATCATGTTTCCTTTCCTGAAATGGTTCATTGGTAGCAATGGGTCTAAAGGCCCTAAGATTCTTAATTATTTTGTTCGCTCACCATGGAGCACCATAGATATCATTGATAAGGTCAGTATACCTATCACTGGAATATTTTGCATAGGTAGTTCATTGATTTATTTTTTGTACTTTTAAACTTCATTTTGAAAGTTTGTAGCTTGCGACACTTTCAGAACTTTTATGTGCCAGAATAGTTGGTATCTTATATTGGTTCAATCGGATTGTCTTTGTATATCAATGTTAATTTCTTGGTAATTAGTTAGCATTATTAGCCATTTTGTTGCAAGTTGTCCTTGGAAATGCTTGGTACAATGTTCACCCTTCCATCCTTCTCTTCATACACCTTAGCTATATTTCTTAAGATCATACAAATTATTTGACATCACTAGCTGTCGGCTTGCTGAAATGGTTCTCCACGTGAGAATTAGAAGCATACCTTCTTGCAGGAATAATTGATATGAGTCCTTAAGATATGGTTTTCAATGATTGCTTGAATGCTGCATTCTTAAATTAGGATGCCCATCGCTTGGTAGTGGCAGGAGTACATTTACCACCATGATGCCTTGAGTTGACAAGGGCTGACTAGGAGACTGGAGTAAACCTCCATATCATTTCCTGATGCAATACAGAATAGGGAAAGATTCTGCATTTATTGTTTGAAAAAAAAGGTACTGTTTCTAGAAGTGTTGATTTCTTTCATGCCCATCACTTGGTAGTGGTTGTGTTCATGTCCACATGGGACACATTTGATGGTTGGCTGTCCTCAAAGCCATTTCAGCGATCAAATTGAGAGCAGAGTTGTGCTACCCTGTACCTGGTTCTTTCATTATATTGCAGCACTTTTGACGATCAGATCATGGGTAGAATCATGCCCTCCTCCATTGGTTTTGACATTATGTTGAAGTGATCTTAGTGGTTCCCCTATCTAGTTCCAACATTTAACGTCATAGCAGTTTTGGCAGTAGGGTTGTGAGCATAGTTGTGCACACCACTCCACTTGATTTTGGAGTTTTGTTGTGTGATTTTGGTGGCCAGGGGTTGTGATCAAGTTGTGCTCAACTTTGCTTGGTTCCGACAAGTTATGTAAGACCATCAATTACTTCACTGAAATTTCATATAGGCTCCTCATGTCATAATTTGAAAAAGAGGAGTTGGAAAGCAAGAGAAGAAATGTCTGCAGAACTTAAAGCAAGCTGTCCTGCTGATGAAAGAAATTACTGGTCTGGATCCAGAAATTGCACAACATCTGGATGCATTCCAAAGCCCTACAGTGAAGCTCTATTTTACTGGTTATCTTGCATTTGATTCGAGTATCCATAGTCTGAAATCTTGTCATGTCGTGCTGAGTGAAACTGTCTAAACGGATCCTAAATGTTGATACCTTCTACTTCTCCTTGCTAGTTGCTAGCAAAAATCATACTAGCGCTGCCCACTTTTCCTGCCATCTACATTCGCATTCAACTCAGCTCTCAAGCAGCTTAATCTCCTCTACACCATCTCTTTTCAAGGTTGCTCACCACCCTTGTCATCATTCATTTCACCTCCTATAAAGCCTTATGTCGACTATGGAAGAAGCTTGCATCACAGGTAGTGAAATCTAGGAGGAAAGAAAAATGAAGAGAATAATTTAATTCTCGGCCAATTGTTCCCATGGGACAGGTGAAGAAGACTGTAAAGCTGGATCAAGAGATTCGTAAGGTGAACTAGGAGGCTTTCTTCCTTTCTCCCTTTGCACTAGCTTCTTTGACTCCCTCATCATTAGCACCGTCATTGAAATCTTGCAGAAGAAATGTCAAATCGATTTTTTTTATTTTCTTTGGTTTTTTTTTGTTCGAACCGAATTGTAGACACTTCTCAATTTTCAAGTGTTGTATGTCTCTCTTGCGTGACTTAATTAACAATGCTAATGGCATGATTATGATGCTAGGTAGGGTTCATGGAGCTAGAGGGTTTTCTTGATCAGTCATGGCTGTACAAGGGAATCTTCACAAGTCCATTCATGTTTTAGTTTGGTGGGGCAGGATACCGGCTCCTTTTGTTGGTTGTTAACTGGGACTCGCCCCAACAAGCAAAATGGCTGTTGTTTTCCTGCTTACATATCAAGAATATTCCTCAGAAAGATGATTTATCAAAAAACTAAATGCAAGTCAATAACTGGAAAGAACATCCACTGCAAAAGAATTTGATTAACAGATATAATGTGATTGTAGGGTGTAGCTTGTTATGTGCATATTCTTTTTGTCATTCATGATAGGGGTAAATTATTTTTATTTATAATCTATTTTAAGTTCTCATTAATCTTAAATCATATTTTTATGAATACAAGTTATTATATATATAATCACATATGTAACTGCATATGTGCCCACATATAATATTTGCATTATGCACTCTGCAGCAGTTCCATGGGGTGTCATCTCTGTATGCTTTTCAAAGGTTCGGTTCCATGGATTTGTGTTTAAGGAAACATAGTGTACCCTCTGAACAATCTCATGTGTTTGATATAACTCTGGCCACCAACCAAAAGTTCATAGTCAAATAATTATTGTCAGATTACAGTACTATAACACATCTAAATCATATTAGAAACTTCTGCCCCATTAACCATCTAATCTAAAGAGCGAATCTGGTAATGATCTAAAAGTCTCCACATTGATTACCATCACTCTGAAAAATGTTTACTTTTGATGTTTAAACTTCATCATCATCATGCTGTGAGACTATTCAGAAGTCTTCAAGGATACTATCCCTACATTGGCATGCTATACTTGATATTTATTTCAAATTCTTGTTTCATTTTTTTAATCTGTATGCTTGTTAAACTAGTAGCTATGGATGAAGTTAATTGCAGTGCTACTCTGTCATGCAGATTGAACAGCCTATTATGTTTCTATCTGGTTTGCGAGATGAGTTAGTCCCCCCTTCACACATGCAGATGCTGCGCTCTAAAGCTATAGAAAATAACCGGGTTTGCAGATTTGTAGATTTTCCCAATGGCATGCACATGGATACATGGTTCTCTGGCGGTGATCGATATTGGAGAGCAATCCAGTTGTTCTTAGATCACTATGTTCCAGAGATCAAAGAATGCAACATCAGCTGCAAAGCAGGTGAAGACAAGGGTAAGTTGCCTCATTAGATCTTCCCGAGCAGTGAAACCTCGGTGCTCATAGATCTGCCTGCACCCCAAGTTGATAAAATTTGAATTTGCTACTTTAGCACTATTCGTCTAATACCATGATCATCGACTTTTAGCGAGACCATCATACGCACTTGCTACTCCGTAACATGTTGTGCTTGCGCTTGCAGATAAGGCAGTGGGGTGACCTCGAATGCTCTAGACCAGCTCCAGTCTACCATGCAAACCAAACACCAAACATGCTGCAGCAATTCTGTTTTTAAATGGGACCAACAGCCATGTGGTTGTGCTGTTTATCCAGTCAGTTTAGCTAGTTTTTTTAGCATGTCCAGAAGATGTGGAAGTTGTGGCTATGATTATCAGCTTTCCAAAAACTCAATATCGACACATTTGTTTGCATGAAATAAGTCTGAGAGATGGGAGTTTAACTGAGACAAGCATGGCACTTGTAATTCTTGTCATTGAATATTGCCGAACAATCCAGTTCTCGGATCGGTATGTTTCCCAGATCAAAGAATGGAATGCTAACCACTGCAAAGTAGATAACAAGGATAAGTTAATGCAATGTGCTTGACTCTGGCTGCACCAGAAGCTTTCAGCTATAAATTCAGTACCGTATGGATAGTTTTGCACAATTGTGCTCTTGCTCTTATCCTAGTCAGTCGTTTATTTTTTTAATCGACGCATAAATCATGGATTATAAGCCTATTGTTTGTCATTTTATATGTTGTCCTGAAATGTTTTTTCTAGACAAGTTAGTTTACTGAGATTGAAGCCCATGTGTGCTGGTTTTATGCATAGAGTCTCTACTTGATTGATTTAGAAAAAGGTTGCAACACACCTTAAAGATCTACAGAATTGAGACAGCAGGCTTCGACTCCCATTAATTCTGATATTGAAGGTCATGCCAAGGCTAGCCAATGCTTCTTCTTCTTCTTCTTCTTTTTTTAGTACATTAAATATATGTCATTCAAAATATTTTCATGTTTTTATAACATTCATTTAAAATTTCACAAAATTAACATATCTATAATTTAGAACTTGAATCATGGTTATACAAACAACATATCAACACATGGAGCGATGTTTTATATATATATAAAAAGAAATTCTACTTTATGAAAAAAAAGTTACTGTATCTATATCTATACAATAATTCACTAATATAAATTGAGGCATGAAGAAATAAGTGGAATTAGATTATAAATAAGAAAAAAAAATCATTTTGTTATAAAATTAAAAAAAAAAAAATTTAAAAGGTCGCATGAGATCTGATGCATAAATCAATCGTGTTATTCTAATGAGTTTGTATTATGTATAAGAAATATAAAAAAAAAATACCTAACACATTATACATAATAAAAAGGATAACTTGGTGTACGATGCGAAATTCCAAAAAAAAACCAAAATACGAACTCATGACTTATAAATCGTAAAATAACAACTTTACAAATTGTGCCAAAGTCCTCTTCGAATACATTATACACAATATGATTAATTTTTTATTTTAAACTAAAAATAAAAATTACCTAACACACTGTGGTATATATATATATATATATATAAAGGAATATCATAATTTATTATTATTTTTAAAAAAATGTATTTTAAGTATCTACTCTTCTTGTATTGTATATACACAATCCCACAGAATACAAATACAGCAACCAAACATCTACACCAACCAACCAGACTATGAAGTATGAACAATCTCCAGAGCGAAATCTTCCCGACTCATTTACGAAGTCCGCAAATTTTAGCTTTCTCAGCCACAAGCCTATCGATCTTGGCTTGAATGTTCGCCGCTTCTGCTGCAGTTCCAGGCCGCAGCTCTTTCTGCAGATTCAAGATCTCCTTCTCCAGGCTCCTCACCTGAACACCATCGCCATAAAACTGGTCATACAGATCTTCTTCCTCAATCAAACTCTATGCAAATTCCATGTCTATCGTAAACACAGTTGCTAAGAGAGAGAGCATAATGAGACCTTGCGGAAAGGCCAGCGAGGCAATCCGTGCCGCCGGCAGACCTTCTTCAGGGCCGTAGGGCAAATCCGAAGCTCTTTGGCCGCCTCTGTTATCGGAAGGTGGACGTAGTTGGTCACCTCCTTCAAATCCAGCCTCCTCGTCCTTTCTCTCTGCCGGATCACACAGCAATACAAACTCAAAATCGAAGCTGCCATGAACCAATCGAACTGCGTGCACCTACCTGTGTGGCGATGTCCAGGTCGGGCCTTCTCGTGTAGCTGCCGGCGCCCACTTCAGGCGGCGGCGTTCTCAGCGCAGCCTCTGTTTCTGAACGCAGAACCGAGCGATCAAACTGACTGAACCACAGAGAAGGAAAGCCTTTGCGGCAATTCCAAAACTAACTCACTCTGGACGTCCGCCGTGGACGGCGGTCGGCTCTGGTCGCCGGCGCTCCCCGGGTCGCTCAGTCTCACACACAGGGCGTCGCAGAACGCTGAAAGCGAGTCCTGCAGCATCACACAGCTTTCACGCAATCGTTCTATGTCATAGTTAACTAAGAACTGCTTCACCCATTCCAGTGATTGGGTACTCAAGCTGTTCTCCATCAAGTAATCCAATCGATCAATTACAATTTAAGTTTTTCTTCGCGTGTTTGAAATTGCAAAAGAGATGGGAGATGATGAAATTAAAAAGGAGTTGCAGAATCCCGTTACTCTAGGTAAGAAGATGGCTCCATGAGCAGGCTGTATCCGCCGCCGTCGTCTTGGTAAACATGAAGAACTGCGTGGTAGAAGAAGCCGAGGCCTCCATGCAGAGAAAGCTTCGTGGTTTTTCCTCCTGCGCAAGAAGAGTTGCGATCGATTCAGTATTTGCTCGGTTTCCGAGTGAAATGGAGATCAAATGACATGAATAAGACCGTCGCTGTGAATCAGTTCTCTCATGACAAGGCAGGCGCTGCAATCCAAGTCCTTCACCGGAACCCAGAAAGGCACCAAAGCCATTTGCTCCGCCTTCCCGCACGCTTCTTTGGGCGGCGGCCCTTCGTCGACTGCTTGTGGCTCCGGCGCCTCAAGCGCTGGCAGAGTCAGGGCGGCCCCGGCGTCGATTTCCCAGAACAGGTTGGTGTCTATGCTGTCCAGGATGGCCATGTCGAAGTCCTCGAGGGGGGACGGCGGCAGAGGCGTCAACGGAGCCACCTGCGGCGGCGGAGAGGACCAATCAGACTCGGGGAGGTTGAGGTACTTGTGGACGTCGTCGTCGTTGTCATCGCTGGGGTTGAAGGTGCCACCGAACCGGCCGTCCATGCTAAAGCGCCGCGGCTACAGCGCTGGGGGTGCTCGCCCTGGCGCGCCAACAGGGCGAGCGGTTCGCGGGAGGAAGAGACGGAGGAGAAGCCACGGGTTGCGCCGGCGCTCGATGGAGATTAAAAGGAAGGGAGACGAGGGAGAGAAGCAACCGGAAAGAAGAGAAAAGTGAAGAGAGTTACTGGCGGGAAGGACGAACGGTTGCCATGGCGGTTACTTACCGTTGAATCGGTGTCATTTGAATTAGTTTGATGGGCTTTCTCAAAGTCAAATATCCATATTTTCATTTTATTTTTCCCATTTTATTTCATTTGCACTCCTTCACACAAGCAAAGCTTGTAGCGCTTTATTTGTTTTATTGATACGACGTCGTCAAATTCAATGCTTAAATATTCATGGTTTGATTCTTTTATTTATAGATATTTTTTTTAAATACAATGATAAATCAAGAATGTTAGCTACAATTGTTGAGACTGTTCATGCAAATATTTTTTTATATCACTCGTATATCAGAGTTGATCATCTTCAAAATTTATCAAACTATTCTCTATGAGAGTTCTATATTTTTAGGAGAAAAGTAAATCAGAAATCCATATTGAAAAATGCATAGACAAAGAATACTGTCGATGGAAATCGAACTTTAAATCTTTATGATCCACTTTCATATACTCATCAACTAAGTCAAACCATGAGGCAACAAATTAGGGCACCTTGAAGGTGCTACGAATTAATGTTGGTTTATGGTTTAATTGTAGAACCAATACTTTGGACTTACTGTGGTATATTAACTTTAGATTATGCAAATTTAAATTTAATTAGTAAAAGTACAAATGGAAGTTTTTAATTGAAAACTTCAGATGCAAATATCCCAAAAAGTCGATAGTGCTCAAGAAATCATACCAATAGTAGTAAGTTTTTAATTGGAAATTTTGAATGCCATCCGAAAAGTGTTCAGTAAAATTGATAGTATTCGAAAAATTATAGAAGTCTTTTATTGAAAATTTAGAATACCATAAAAAGTCAATTTTTTTTATATTTTTTTATCTTTTCTTTTGTTGGATGGTAGTTTAGAAAGCAATATTATGTCGTTTTTATTGTCCATTGAGGTAGATTATGTAGCTATAGGTGGCTACATTATTCAAATTTCTATAGATTAAAATGTCTTAGCCTCACTATATATATATAATTCTAAAATAAACCTTAATACATACATTTTTACTGAGTTTTATCTAAATTTGATTTACTATATTTAAAAGAGAATTTAGACTATATTGATTTGATTTGAAAAGTGGATCTTAAGGTTTTGAATGAAATTTGAAAATTAAATTTTATTTTCGCTATACAATATAAATATTGATTCTAAAATTTAAATATTTAATGTTAAAAAATTTCGAACTCTGAACAAGGATCTCGGTAGCTCTCCTCCAAGATCGGTTCTAGCTGAATGGATACTTCGTTTGAAACCCTAAAAAAAACTTGGGTTAGATAATAATCTTAGGATAAGAACTCCGTTCTATTCAAGAACATAATTAGAAATAGTTTGTCTGTATTTTAAAAAACATAAGAATGAAAGTGGATGATACTTATTATTATGTTTATAAATATTGAAAGGAAATGACCTTGGGCTAGCTCTAATTAAGGTGCCATATATAGTCATCAGATGCCTTGCAAATCTTCTCTGTACGTTATATTTCACTAACTTAAAAGTAATTTAAAATAATTATTAGTCCCTTAAGAGTTTTGATAGTGGATAAATATGTCAAAGCGAGCAATGCTAGTTGATTGAGCACACAGTTTAAACTAGTCAGTGGGTGATATTATGCACTTAACAAAAAAAAAAATAGAAATAAAGATTTACTGTACAAAAAAATAGTCTCTAGATTCGATATGATGGTTAAGACGATAGAATGACAATGATGCTGCCACTGCTGTATAATAATTTCTTTTTTTATTTCAATGAGTATAATAATCAAAATAGTCCACGAGTAAGGAAGAGAGATCTCTGGCCTTCCACATGAACAAGCAAACAACACTTTGCATGAATATCGTGCGCTGCAGCGGCAATGAGATTTTTTACTGTGCTTCTTCATCCTCATGCAAAATGAACATCTTTTCTGAATATTTTTAACGTACGTACGTACGTAGTCGCCAGAGAAAGAGTTAATCAGTGCAGTTGCAGCAGAAACTGCTCCTTAGAATGGCGTTGCCCTGCCCTGCCCTTCCTTTCGATGTCTCCAGAGGACCAGAGGAGATGTCTGAACATGAGGTCAGAGGAAAGGCTCTGTTGCTCGCTTGCCACTGTGTACTTGGAATTCTGAAGTTGCTTGCATGCATTTATGAACCGGAGCTCCTCTGCCCTGTCCTGTGCATGTGCTTGACCGTATATCTAAATTCTTTACGATCTCGAGCAGAGAGCATTGCCTTTTACTTTTATTTTTTACTCGCTGTTGATGCCTTCCTTCACCTCCGCCCAGATCTGGCAACGACGCAGAGACCATCACATTGGGTAATTTAATGGCTTCCATAAATAGGATTTTAAAAAAAAAAAACTAGGGGAAATCTGTGTTCCTCAGGTAGAAGTCTCCCTGATCTGCCCGAGATTTAATTAATTGTTGTACAATCTGTTGTCCAAGATACAGAGCAAGCAATTTAAATTGAAGTCCCCTCGGATGGCTGAATAAAGATTGAATTTCGATGTCAAATTTATAATACTCACTCAAATTTAAAAGCCCTATGTTATTTTTGGCTATTAAGTACTTATGGACACGACCAACTAAAAGGTACTCAAATATTATTATGGAGATTTCAACAGAGAGTAAGAGAATGCACATAGATGAAATTCTTTTTACCTTTTTATTTTTTTTTCAAGACCTAAGTGTTAGTGACTTCAAATCAAGATTGACTGAGCAAATAGTTTAAATTGAAGTCCCCTCTCGGGATAATCCGGTGGTTATAAATGGGCAGGGATGAATTTCAACATGAGATCTAGAATACTTACTCAAATTTAGAAGTCTTACGTTATTTTTGATCATCGGATCAAGGGATATAACCCTCCATGATTTACCTCTAGCTCTTTATCATCATCGAGGGACCGATGGTGAGGAGACACTGGAGGCGAGTGTAATTATCTTTTGCTAGTAGTTTAAATTGAAATTATAAATTAATTTAGACTTATTTTGTTGAGCGATTTGAATTGATAATTTTAAATTGTCGATGTGGATGATTAAACCCAATCGAACTTCTAAAATTCAAGTGGACAATTGGGTCATCTAGTGTTGGAGAATGACAAATCATGATACCATCAAGTACTTATGGACACAATGAACTAAGAGGTACTCAAATATTATCACGAAGATTTTGTCGAGCGAGAAGATATATTCAATAGAGAGTAAGGGAATACACGTGAATGAAATTCTTTGTTTTTCCTTTTTATTTTTGTTCAAGACTTAAGTGTTGGTGCAATCGATCTCAAATCAAGATTGTTCAAGCTTGAGTTGAGTTTCGATATTTGACAATATGAAAATAAGTTGATGATGAGTGAAGAAGATGGTTGTGTGATAAAGAAAGAGATAGTTGTGTGATGAAAAAGAAGAAGATTATGTGATAAAGGAGATTATTGGTGAGTCATCATGGGATCAGATTGATCAATGATGCATGCAGGATCAAAATTGAGCGTGAAATCAAGTAGGTCAAAATTGATCAGATATTTAATAAGTGAAAAATACAAGTATATCAGAGAAGATCGGACACTTGGTGGTCGATAGTCCAATGAGAAATTGATAAGGATGAAGACTAAATGGATAATAGTTGATTGGACATTTGGCATGAGATGGAAAGTCCAAACAGAATGATCGAATATTTAGTGATGGAAAATCAAATAAAATATTTGACAGTCGATGGATGAGGCCCAAAATGAAAATTTTGATGCACATAATATTTACCAGTTGGTTGGTGAAATTGTAGCAAGATACAGAATAATTTCCAACCGACTATTATGGAATATCAGTCGACTAGAACACTGTAGCATGTCAAAATTCGACATAGATTAAGTGGTTAAAGTGTCAGCCTGAGCAACGGTCGAAGACCAGTCGACTGGTAAGTAAGATCAATTAATTGGTAGCCGAAAATTAGCTCGATGGTCACTCTATAAAAGGGGATTTCAAAGTGATTTGAAGATGTCGATTCTTCGAGACTTCGAAGGGGAGCTACTATTGCATTCCAGACCTTCTAAAGACATTTTAATACAACCAAACTAGCTATAAACAAGTAAGACCACATTACATAAAGTTATTTGGATTCATGTTTGCTCATTCATATTGTATATTTTATATTTGGTTGTATCTCTTATAAAGATAATTGTAAGAGGTTTCTTCGCCTTCGGAAGAATTTCGAGAAGGAAAAATAATAATGGATCTATTGCTATGAACTAAGCCATGGAGTAGGAACTAAGGACTCCAAACCACGTAAAATTGATTTGTGTTTTATATTGTTTGCGTGTGTTTTTGCTATGCATTAACTTCTTATAAACGAGCACGAATGTAAAAACGCAATCAACGATCAAGACGAATCGTTATTCACTCCTTTTAGTGATGTAAATGTCCTAACATTAAGCTCCTTTTATAAGAGTCTCTCTGGCTGACCAAATAAGAATCATTAATTTTTTTTATTCGTAGTTAACATCAGTCGTTTCGAGTGATTGCAAAGTCATGCTCATACACGAGTTTAATTTGGTTTAGTACAATCCAAATTTCTAGATTTATACCTTTTTGTGCACTCACACGTGACAAGTATCTCATCGTGTATTTGTTCATACTATATATGCTTATAAAATAATAATAGAGGGAATAGTAGGTGGGAGCGAGCGACCAGGTTAAGCAGGAGGAGCATCAACCATTAAAAAAAAAAGTATAAAATCGTCATGTTAGCAGCTCTCTTCGACTGTCTTTATCAGCGGAGAAGATAAATCAGGATCTCAGATGACACTACAAAGTAATCAATTCAGTATATATAGTCTCCAATATATACCCATGTGTCAATGTGATATCACATATCCATGACTTGTGAGATCAAGTCATCCATTGACTTACATGCTAGTCTCAATGTATCAATATAACACTTGTCTATTAATACAATACTCGACTAGGAATATTTAAGAATAATGTTCACTACAGCTTCTCATAATCAATTCTACCAATTGATATACTGTAGATAAGAACCTACTATTCAAGAGCATTATTATATTTATTTAGCTGGCACACACATAAAGAAATATAATAATCAATATTTGTCTTTATTAATATAAGAACATAATACAAAAGTCTCCCTCATCACATCTCATAATTGACACTAAGGGCTCATACTAACAATCTCCCACTAGCACTAGTGTCAATCACTGTAATCTCTAAGACCCAGTGACCTAGTGTGACCATCATGCTTCCTCTGTGCCAAAGTCTTGGTCAAGGGATCCGCAATGTTAGCATCAGTGTCTACTCTGCATATCTGAACATCTCCTCTATCGATGATCTCTCGAATGAGATGATACCGTCGCAGTATGTGTTTGGTCCTCTAATGAGAGCGAGGTTCCTTAGTCTGAGCAATAGCTCCATTGTTGTCACAATAGAGGTCTATAGGGTCTGCTATGTTAGGAATCACCCGAAGTTCAGTGATGAACTTCCGGATCTAAACAACCTCCTTTGCTGCAGAAGACGCAACAATATACTCGGCTTCTATTGTAGAATCTGCAACTGTATCCTGCTTCGAAATCTTCCAGCTCACAGCGCCACCATTCAAGCAAAATACATACCCTGACTGCGATTTGGAGTCATCCTTGTCAGTTTGAAAGCTTGCATAATTGTAACCCTTTACAGCTAGCTCCTCATCGCCTCCAAATATCAAGAAATATTCTTTCGTCCTTCGTAAGTACTTAAGAATATTCTTGACAGCTGTCCAGTGACTTTCACCTGGATCTGACTGGTACCTACTCGTCATGCTCAAAGCATATGAGACATCGGGGCGAGTACAAATCATGGCGTACATGATAGATCCTATAGCAGATGCATAAGGAATCTGATCCATGCGATCTCTCTCCTCCTTAGAAGAGGGAGATTGAGTCTTCGAAAGACTCACACCATGTGACATTGGCAAAAATCCTTTCTTGGAATTCTGCATGGCAAAACGCTTAAGAACCTTGTCAACATATGTACTCTGACTCAGGCCAAGCAATCTCTTAGATCTATCTCTATAGATCTTGATGCCTAGAATATAGGCTGCTTCACCTAAGTCTTTTATTGAAAAACAATTCCCAAGCCAAGTCTAGGGATATCATTTTCAATGAGCAGTATGTCATCTACATACAATATGAGAAAAACAATTGAGCTCCCACTAACCTTCTTGTAGATACAAGGTTCATCTTCGTTCTTAACGAAACCAAACGTTTTGATCGCATTATCGAAACGAAGATTCCAGCTTCTGGAAGCTTGCTTTAAACCATAATGGACCTATGCAACTTACAGACCTTTCCAGCTTCCTTTGGATCAACAAAACCCTCAGGTTGTGTCATATACACATCCTCGAGTAGATTTCCATTAAGAAATGCTATTTTGACATCCATCTGTCAGATCTCGTAGTTATAGTAAGCTGCAATAGCAAGCATGATTTGAATGGATTTGAGCATCGCAACTGGAGAAAAGGTTTCATCATAGTCAATACCATAAATTTGCTTGAATCCTTTTGCTACCAATCGCCCTTTATAGGTATGCACATTACCCTCAATGTCAGTCTTTCTCCTAAAGACCCACTTACACCCAATGAGTTTGACTCCTTCAGGTGGATCAATCAAAGTCCATACTTGGTTAGTGTACATGGATTTCATTTCGGATCTCATGGCCTCGAGCCATTTCTCAGAATCTGGGCTCATTACAGCTTCCTGATAGGATGTCGGCTCATCAAGCATGATACCATCGTTGTCATCCAAGAGAAAAGAATATCTCTCAGGTTGATGACGTATCCTATTAGACCTGCGCAGAGCTTGGTCTACCTGAACAGGTTGTACCACCACTCCTTGTGATGACTGTTCTTGTTCCATTAAGGTATCAGTGCTATTTTGTGTATCTTGAACTTCTTCAAGATCAATTTTACTCCCACTAGCTTTTCTAGAAATAAATTCCCTTTCTAGAAAAACACCATTTTGGGCAACAAATACTTTGCCTTGTGTGGGGTTGTAAAAGTAATATCCCTTAGTTTCCTTGGGATATCCAACAAAATAGCATCTATCTGATTTGGGGCCTAGTTTATCTGAAACTTAACGTCGTATGTAAGCCTCACAACCCCAAATCTTCATAAAAGACATCTTGGGACTCTTCCCCGTCCATATCTCATATGGTATCTTTTTGACTGCCTTAGAAGGAACACGGTTAAGTGTGAAACCGACGGTCTCTAGAACATATCCCCAGAAGGAAGGAGGAAGTTCTGTATGACTCATCATTGATCGTACCATATTTAATAGAGTACGATTTATTCTCTCGGATACACCATTCCATTGTGGTGTTCCAGGCGGGGTGAGTTGAGATCTTATCCCACACTCAACTAAATAGTCACAAAACTCTTGGCTAAGGTATTCACCACCTCGATCTGATCGAAGCATCTTAATACTCTTTCCAAGTTGGTTTTGTACTTCATTCTTGAATTCTTTAAACTTTTCAAAGGATTCAGATTTGTGTCTCATAAGATATACATATCCATATCTACTGAAATCATCAGTAAATATAATGAAGTACTGATAACCTTCTATGGCTACGACTTTGAACGAACCATAAACATCAGTATGTATGAGGCCTAACAAATCCGTCGCACATTCGCCTTGTCCACTAAATAGAGTTTTAGTCATCTTGCCTAGAAGACAAGATTCACATACCTCATATGATTCAAAATCAAATGAGTCCAGTAATCCATCCTTATGGAGCTGGGCTATGCGACTCTCATTTATGTGACCCAAAGCGACAATGCCAAAGATACGTTTGATTCAAATCATTAGATTTGAATCGTTTGGTATTTATGTTATAGACTGGGTTTTCAAGGTCTAGAACATAGAGTCCATTCATCAAGTGTGCACTGCAATAGAACATTTCATTTAAATATACAGAACAACACTTGTCCTTAATTATAAATGAAAAACTTTTCTTGTCCAAACAAGACACAGACATAATGTTCTTAGTTATTGCAGGTACCAAATAACACTCTTCAAGTTCTAGTATTAAACCACTGGGTAATGATAAGGAATATGTTCCTACAGCTATAGCAGCAACTCTTGCGCCATTGTCAATATGTAGGTTCACTTCTCCTTTTGTCAAAGATCTACTTCTTCTCAAGCCCTGCATATTAGTACAAATGTGAGAAGCACAATCGGTATCCAATACCCATGAGGAAGAAATAGATAGATTGACTTCTATAACATGTATACCTAAAGTGAAAGTCTCACTTTCCTTCTTCTTCTGAACTTCCTCGAGGTACTTTTTGCAGTTCCTCTTCCAATGTCCAGCTTCCTTGCAGTGGAAGCAAGTCCCTTCCTTGACCACCCCACCTTTAGGCTTCAATGCTTTGTCCTTATCTTTATTCTGGGTCTTACCCTTGCCTTTAGAATTTTTCTTACCCTTGCCATTTTTAACCATAAGTACATCACTAGTACCAGGTTGCATCTTCTTAAGGTTGCTCTCAACAGTTCTCAACATGCTTAAGAGCTCAGGCAATGGTTTGTCAATTTCACTCATGTAATAATTCGTGACAAATTGATTAAAGCCTCTAGGCAACGAATGCAGAATAAGGTCACTGGTCAACTCTTGGCCTAAAGGAAACCCCAATCTCTCAAGGTTCTCAACATACCCAATCATCTTGAGTACGTGAGTTCCTACGGGTGTTCCTTCTTGCATTTTGCATAAAAATAATACCTTAGATACCTCAGATCTCTCATGCCTTGCTTTCCCTTGATATAGTTGCTTTAAGTGTGCAACCATATCAAAGGCATTCATGTTCTCATGTTGTTTCTGAAGCTCAGAGTTCATGGTTGCAAGCATAAGGCATGATGCATCTAATGCATCATCTTGATGCTTCTTGTAAGCATCCTTATCTGCACGAGTAGCATTATTGGTGGGTGGTTCAGGAATGGGTTGCTCTAGGACATAGAGTTTCCGCTCCTGTTTGAGAACTATTCTCAAATTTCTATACTAGTCTATAAAGTTTGCTCCATTGAGCTTGTCCTTCTCAAGGACTGATCGCAGAGAGAGGGTATTTGACGTATTTGAAGACATAGTAATCTACAACAGAAATAATATACAGAAATGAGTATTATATCTGAAATCATTTAATTAGGTCTTTAATTAAATGAGACTCCCACTGAATCATTTAGCTTCAATAGAGGCTAGTCATACCAGTTCTATTGAGCTTCAATTTCATGTGAGACAAGATCCACATCATACCTCAGCTTGAGTTAGCTTTGGCTAATCGCCTAAGATTTAGTATGATTAGGTAGGTAAAATTTTACCAATTGCATCGTATGCAACTCTTGGAATAAAGGATCAAGATCCACATTATACATCATCTTGAGTTAGCTTTGGCTAATCGCCCAAGACTTAGTATAAATGTTCTCTTATCCGTGTCTCCTAACTATTAGGAAATGCCTCTAAGTATTTCTCAATATAATTGAGACACTTAGTGAAGTCTCATCCAAAGTTTGATAGCGGGACATCACAATTGTCCTCTCGCACTCTACCAAGATAAAATGCATTGCTTTGCTTTGGCAAACCCAACAACAAATGATTGAGGTAGTTTATGAGTACCAAACTTTGGTAGACATATTCATTTGACTTAATTTTAAGATAATAAATTATCTAGCATGCATCACATACACACAACATATATCACATATACGCTAAACGTGACATGGTTATGGCCCTTATTCTATGATTTCTCAAGCCAATGAGAAGATCGATTGGTTACCTTAGGGATAACATCTTCTCCAAGCGCTTCCTTTGGTCAGCATGTGTCGTCAGCATTGTCCTTGTAAAATCAACCTTCAATGGACTTTCCATTGCTTCTTTATTTTGTACATTACAAAATGAGAACACTCGAGTTACATTCGAGTCTAAATCTATTTTACAACTAGAAAATAGAAGTGAAGGCACGACACGCAGGGGGTGTGTAATGAATTACAACACCCACATACATATGACGGCACACAGGTCGTATTATGAATTACAACACATAACCACAATCACATTGGGTCATAGGGCATAACCATGCACCATACACAAATCATTCACAATGATTTAATAAATTGTTTTTATTTATCAGTTTTATTATGAGCAATTTTTAAGCTTCTATGCCGATAAGCCGCAACACCACGGCGGTCCCGCTAGCCGGTTAGCGAAGCGGGTCAAGGCGGCGCCTTGTAGGGGTGAGGGGCGCCCGATTTTTCTGCTAACTCATCTTATGAGTTGCTGCCCATTTTGTCCATCTCTATGAACCCGAGACCTCCAGATGACCTGGTGTGTTTGGCACCGTCCGACTTGAATCACCCCACTTGGCAAACCATTTGCTTGGCTGAATCAACTCGGACACAGGCGGAGTCAGCACCATCCGACTTGATTCAACCCACTCGGCAGACTATCTGCTTGGCTAAATCAACTCGGACACAGACCGAGTCGGCACCATCTGACTTGATTCAGCCCACTCGGCAGACACATAATAAAACTATTCTCATGTTTATATCACATAAAACATCTAAAAAAACGTGTACGATTTTTCACAAGTGGCTCTGATACTACTGTAGGGATCCCGAGCGATAAACAAAAAAAAAATCACAGCGAAAAAAATTAGGATCCCTCTAGAGATCCAAGAGAAAAATCATAAACGTTTCGTATCCTACTTTTGCTAGATCTCATCTAGAGGAAGAAGTATACCTTTGATGCGACGCCCTTCGCTTATCCCGCTCGTCCAAGACTTGGTCGGATCACAATACGGTTAGGGTAACCATATCTCTAAGGTATCCACACACACACGATCTCGGAGAGAAGAGGTGAACCTATTGGTTTGTGCTAGCAACCACACCAAGGTCTCTCTTCGTTCACTCTATTCTCGGCTTCAAGAGAAAAGCAATATGAGATTAATCAAATTATTCTCATTCACCACACGAAATAAAAAAAAACACAAATAATGCACATTAATGAGACATTAAATGCACTTCACTCTTCCTTATTATCCACGTTAAAAGAAAGGAAGCCAATTAATGCTCATTAAATACATATTAATGATCTTTTAAATCCCATTTTATTAATTTGTGTAAATCATGGTTAATCACAATTAATCATTAATCCGTGTAAACCATGATTAATCATAATTAATCATTTTAGCCTTCTTCACTTGGTTTGACTTGAGTCTTAACTCAACATAAACCAATTTGAGTCCAACTCAAATTTAGCCAAGTAATGAGTCTTACTCATTCTAGTTAATCCAATTAACTAGTAATTCATTTAGTCAAACTAAAATGATTTCATCTTCAAAATAATATGTTCTTTGTGTGTGACCTTATAGGCTCTCATAACGTTGACAATGTATCCAAAAATTATTTTAGATACATAAGCAATGAGCGGCATCTAGCAATACATCATTGTTACCCAAGTGATGAGAATGTCGAGATCCGACAACCTCATCCATGACTATTATCATATGACGGCGTCCTTCTATCCTTGATATCTCAGATCGATCAATGAGGCATAGACCGTGTCACCCTCTTACCGATCTTTATGTTTCTTGATCCCCAAGTAGACTCACTCAAACAAATGAGCTCAATATCTCATATTGACTCATTTGAGCATGACCATGTATTTCGTGGTCCTACTTTATCAAGAGGCCAAAGATATCACTCCCGTCATATGGGAGGGATAGATCTCATCTACATCACTCACATCCCTCCGCATAATTTGTTACATATCCAGTGAACGCCTTTATAGTCCACCCTGTTACGGGTGACGTTTGACGATACCAAAATACATAACTCCTTATGTAGGGAACCGTAGTGACTTCAGGTCTAAGGACTATTCATACCAATAGTCACATGAGAAAGTATATGACACTCATATAACGATCCATGATACTTTCTCATGGCGGATCAATTCAGTATATATAATCTCCAATATATATATTCATGTGTCAATGTGATATCACATATCCATGACTTGTGAGATCAAGTCATCCATTGACCTACATGCTAGTCTCAATGTATCAATATAGCCCTTGTCTATTAATACAATACTCGACTAGGAATATTTAAGAATAGTGTTCTCTACAGTTTCTCATAATCAATTCTACCAATTGATATACTGTAGATAAGAACCTACTATTCAAGAGCATTATTATATTTATTTAGCTGGCACACGCATAAAGAAATATAATAATCAATCTTTGCCTTTATTAATATAAGAATATAATACAAAAGTCTCCCTCACCAATCATCTCATAATTGACACTAAGGGCTCATACTAACACCTTCACTCCTTGTATCTATAACAGAATTATTCTCCAGGTGGACATGGTGGACATGGTGGCCACGTGTACGATGGGGAAAGCTTGCGAGGCAACAACAGATCAGAGGAGGAGAATAAAAGGGAGGGGGAGGACAGAAGGAAGGAGATCCGCATTATTCCAACCAGCAAGAAACGAAGACGCATTGGGAGAAGGAGAACTACCACTTCGCCGGAGAAGAAGAGTAGTGATCTTCATCTTTCGTGTACCTTTTCTTGTATCTTGATTCGATTGTAAGAGTTTTTCTCCTCCACCTTCAGAAGTTTCCTTTCCGCGAAGGGGGACATTCATAGTGAAAGTGCTTTGGCACTGCATCCGGTGGGAGAGCTCACCTCCGTGGAGTAGGAATCCTTATTCCGAACCACGTTACATCCTGTGTCTTGGTTTTATTGTCTGTGTTGGTTTGCGCTTCTCTGCTTTTTTCTTTCATCTTTACTGTTGCGGCCGGAGAGAACCCCCGAAGCTTCCTTCGTGCTTCATCGCATCGAAAGGAGGTGAACAGATCTTCTTCACCGTATCAGTTGGCGCCGTCTATGGGAAACATTTGAGCGAGATGTAGGGATGCAGCCAGAAGAGATACAACACCCAGTTGCCTCCGCAGCGGAGGAAAACCCCATTACAATACTACCATCACAGTTGAGAGCTCTGGTGGATAACGCCGTGACTGAGGCCCTCGCCAGAGAAAGGAGAAGGACAAGATATCTTCATCCTCACTCTGGTGAACCTTCTTCTCGAGGACTACCACCAGAGGTGCCCCCTCCACCTCGTACAACCATTAACATTGAAGTATCGCCTGGAGAGGGGCCGGGAGGGCGAGCACAATAGAACACTATACCATTGACCCAGAATCGACGAGAAGAACAAGGCGAAAGTCGGTCAACTAGGGCTCAGGAGGTATATGAGCCCAACCCTTTTACCATGGACATCCTCTCTGAAATCCCACCATCATACTTTCGGAATCCCCAAGTAGACAAGTACGATGGCTCAACAGATCCAGAAGAACATCTATCGCAATTCGCAGGAGCGGCCTCGCTCCACTGCTACACCGGTTCGGCACAAAAATGGTTCAACACCCTGCCCCTGGGGTCTATCACTTGTTTTGTTGACTTTCAGGGGATGCTAAGAGTTTGTTAGCTACAAGGCGTACAAGCATGACGCCTATCCTGCTGCACATTACGCAAGATCCCTCAGAATCACTCAGAGGATATCTTTATCGGTTCACCTCCACCGCCAGAAGCATCCCTTCCGCGAGGTCGGATGCTTTCAGAGTCACCATCCCACACGGGCTGAGGGAAGGTCCCTTTCTCAGCTCCCTCTTGAGAAAGCCCGCTAACAGCTACGAGGAGCTGTTAAGCCGTGCGAAAAAGTACATCAACGAAGAAGAATGACTGAAAGTGCGGAGGGCCGAACGCGTTGCTGCTGCTGTCCCTACCGAAAGGAATCGCCCCGCCGCCCCTCAAGCGCCTCCTCGACGGGGATACATGTGACCTCTTTTACTGGAGGCTCCCAAGCCTCGGTTGTTACTACAAGTCCCTCGTCCTGCGCCGCCCTTGCAAATCATGGCGGCTGATGCAGTTCCTCCCCCGCGGACTTGGAAGGAGCGGAAGATAGAATTCTATGATCAGCGAGTGGTCCGCTCGGCGACCCTCGGGATCTGAGGAGTACCACGTAACCGCCCCGCCCCATTTTTTACGCCAATACCACATGGAGATACGCCACGCCCGGTGATGTTTCAAGCTGCAGGATGAGTTGGAGCGCCTCCGAGCCGCCTATCCACAATTGCGGCCTCAGACGAGGGGGCCGGCACGGCGAGGGCAACGACCCAACGCGGCTCGTCCCAAGCCGTATAACCAACCACCGCAAGTTACTTTCTCTCCGGACCCCCAAACGCCGTCCCAGGAGGTTATTTCTCAAGGAGGCCCATCAGGTGAGGGTTCATCATCCAATCCAAATAACGCCCCCACACGGGGGGTTATTCATGTCATTGTAGGAGGACCCACTGACGGGGACTCCAATCGGGCGCGGAAGTCATACGCCCGCCTCATGGAAAGTCTGGCCATCGTCACTGACCAGACTGTCCAAACCGCGCCGCCAATCTCGTTCAGACCGGAAGATCTTCGAAGCGTCATGCTGCCCCACACGGATGCCTTAGTGATCCACATTTCCCTGGCCAACTACGAAGTGGCCAGGGTATTGGTTGATTCAGGAAGCTCTGTTAACATCCTCTTTCAGGAGGCCTTTGAACAAATGCAGCTGGGAAATGCCCAGCTAGAAGATGTGGTCACACCCCTCTTCGGGTTCGTGGGACATGTGATCCACCCCATAGGACAGATTTCATTGCCTCTGACTCTGGGCACGAAGCCCAGCCAAAAAACCAGTATAGTTTTCTTCCTCATTGTGGATGCTCCGTTCACTTATAATGTCATTCTTGGTCATCCTTTCCTTGACATTTTTCAGGCGATGGCTTCCCCATACCACCAGAAGGTGAAATTCCCAGTCGGACAGTTGGTGGGAGAAGTCCGAGGCGAGCAGAAAGTCGCTAGGAGCTGTTATGTGCAAATGGTCAGGGATGATCAGAAGAGGGCCCGAACCGATGACCCCAAAGGAAAGACCATAGTCATTTCTAATGTATTCATCCTGGAAGAATCTCCTCCCAAGGCGGACAAGATAGAGGAAGGGGAGCTGGTGGAAATAGCTCCGGGAAAGGCCACGAGGGTGGCACAATAGCTGGAGGCCAAGTAGGAGTTGGTGGCATGCCTGAAGAAGAATGAAGGCATCTTCGCAGGAGATGTGCATGATCTTACTGGAATTGACCCTCGCGTTGCTGAACACCATCTCAACATAACCAAAGGAGTCCGACCCGTCCAACAGAAGCGGCGACACTTTGGACCTGAGAAGGACAAGGTTATAGCCGAGGAAGTAGATAAATTATTAAAAGCGGGTCATGTGAAGGAAATCCAATTCCCTGAGTGGGTCTCTAATGTAGTCTTGGTCCCTAAGCCTTCTGGGCAGTAGAGAATGTGTACTGACTTTCGCGATTTGAATAAAGCATGTCCTAAAGACTGCTACCCCTTGTCTCATATTGATCAATTGGTGGATTCTACGATCAATAGTCAAGATAATAAAATTTTCAAAAATTAACCTATGTCTATTTAAAAATTACTTTTTATATTTATCAACTGACTGAAACAATCTGAAAATTAAAAGCATCAACCTTCCAAGTAAACCGAGGTGATGCTCAAAAGGCGATGCAAAAATAGAGTCGTCAAATTGGGTTAGATCCGTCGAGTTAGCTCGCCCCACCAAGTAATTCAAGCGGATTGAGTTGAAATTTTATCAACTCGTCATTTTGTCGGGTTTAAACGAATCAACCCGTGCGGGTTGCAGGTATAGACGGGTTGATCCGCGGATTGAGAAATGTCAAAAGAAGATAAAACTTGTGAAAAAAATTATTTAAGCTTTTTAATCAATATTCTAATACTAACAAGATAATTTTTTTCATAATCTTAATCATCTTCTATCATACATAGGACAAAGTGTAAGAGAAGTTAGAGAAAATAATAAAAGAATATTTGATCAAGTACTCTAATAATTTTTTAATATACTCTAATTAGTTTATAATTATTTTGTCATTATTATTTCAATTAATATAGGAAATGATGATAGATCAGAGTCAACCAATTATAAGTATTGAAAAATCTCAATTAAAGCCAAAATTTGAATTTGTATATTATTAATATTTGAATATTTTAAAGTATAAGAAGAATAAAAAATATTGATACATAACATTGTCGATCGATAATTGGATCTCAATTATAATATTTTAATTATTTCAAATGCATGCATTCTTATCATGATATTTTATCCGCCTTATCGATTATCACCTCAAGTCCTCAACGCTTCAATAATTTTGAATTTTTTTTTATTTTCTTGGCACACGGGTTGACCCACCTAATTCGCAATCCACCTTGGGTTGGGTAGGGTTAGAAAATTTTCAATCCGTCAAAATGACGAGTCAATTCGTTTCTCTCAACTAAATATTAAATTTACGATGAATTGATCCATTTCACTATGAATTAATCCGTATGATAGCTCTACGTAAGAACGAGAATTAAGCGGTAGTGAGGATGACTTGATGGTCAACACAAGATGACGCTTGCGAGAATATCTGGATTCGAAACCAGACGAGGGGTCTAAAATCTCTCTGGGATGAAATACCCTTCCTTGTACTTACCATCGAATCAAGGGCTAAAGATCCATCTGTGATTTATCTCCTTCATAATGACCGAGAGATCGATCAATAGAAGTCGCTAGATTGTTGATTCCAATATTTTATGAAAATTAAGTGGCAATGGATAGATTAAAATTTTAAATTTGAAATGGGATGAATACCTCATAAAAATCGTCTTTCTCTCTCTCTTCTCCACCCTCAACCAGTCCACTCAGTTGCTGGTCAGGCACTCACATGCTCTCTAAATTATACAACTTTTAGGTCGCCACTCCCTTCCGGTCTCTCTCCATTTTTTAAGCCTCAAGCAAACCCTTTTGCTTATGGGTTTCTGCAAAGTTGGCAGCGAGTCAGAGAACAGCTGCAGCGACAACAAAAGGCAGCAGAGGAACAGCAGTAGGGCCGGGTCAGAAGGCAGAGAGCGCAGAGGCGGTGGAGACCGGCGCTGTCACGCCTGTTGCTCTATCTGCTGTCAGTCGCGATAAGAAGGGAACACTGGCACCAGGTGGCAGCGGCAGCGGCAGCGGCACAGCAGACACCTGACACCCTCAATTTTAAACGGAGTTGTTTGTGAAGAGATACAGTTCAAGCTCCCTAAACAATAGTTCTCTGTCCGTGATCTATTAGCTCTAGTCTCGACTCAACGCCCCAGCAGTGTCATGATTCCACTCTGCCGTGCCCCCTTGACTGAATGACACTTCCTACGCAAATAAAACCAGCCACGCTTCTTCCTCATCGACATCGACGTTCACTGCACTGCATTGTACTGCAGTCGTATAACAAGACAAAAGTTGATTTATTGCTGCAGAGGAGTTAAACTAGCTTGGGATGCTGCTCCTCTTGCTTCCCTTGTAGCTTTCTGTCTGGTTCTTGGGCACTTGGCCTTCGCCTGCGCGAGCCAGCAGCAGCGCCCTAGAGGATGATGACGGGAGGAGGAAGCAGTAGGCATCCCTTCACGCCGTCGCAATGGCAAGAGTTGGAGCTCCAAGCGCTCATCTTCAAGTATATGGTGTCGGCTCTTCCCGTTCCTCCTGATCTCGTCCGCTGCGTCAGGAGAAGTCTCTTCGCGGAGGCGCGCCCTCGCCGCTTCCTGCCGCATCCTTCCGCGAGTAGGTCTTCCTGTCTTTGGTTTGGGCGATGTTTGGCTTTGAACATCTGCTGCTTTTGTTGTTACTCAGTTGGGTGGGGGGCTTATCAGATGGGCGACGCAAGGAAGGAGGTGGATCCAGAGCCCGGGAGGTGCAGGAGAACGGACGGGAAGAAGTGGAGGTGCTCCAAGGAGGCGTTTCCCGACTCCAAGTACTGTGAGAGGCACATCCACAGGGGGAAAGGTCGTTCAAGAAAGCCTGTGGAATTGTCTTTGGCCGCCAGCCCGGCCGTCTCCCACAGCTCGTCGAATTTCCACCCTCCTCCTCCTCTCTCCCTCTCCTCGCCGTGCACCAATCACCATCTCCTCTTCCCCTGTTCCTCCTCCGTAAGGCCTTCCGCCATGGGTTCGGGCTACTCGCACTGCGAAGATTCCTCAAACTTCTGCTTGCAATCTCTCCCTCACTCGCTTGATAAGCACAGGTAAGCTACCGTTTTACTCTCTGCGCCTTTCTCTTGATTGACGATAAACTGTTTGGAGAGCAGGAACCTCGACCTTGCCTTCAAGGAGGGCGCGCATGAGTTCCCTTTCCTCCCGGAAGGCTGCAGAACCGGCAGGGAGCTTCGCTGCCGCTTTGGACCCATGGAGATGAGCTCGAAACATACTGACAGCAGCATGCAGAGCATTGATTCCGACTTGAGGATTTGCGCGCCTAAGGACGAGGAGGATGAGCAGCACTGCCTCTTGGGCGCTGACCTCAAGATGGAGATGGCTGCTAATGGCAAGTTGGAGAAGGAGGAAGCGCAACCAAGGCCGTTCCACTGTTTTCTCGACGAGAAACCTCCCAAAGTCGATGGCTCTTGGATGAGCATGGACGTGGGCTTGAAGACGCAGCTATCCATGTCCCTTCCGCTTGCCAACCTCGACGTGCCATTCACTGCTTCTCAGTGCTACAACGGTATCTCCATATCTCTGTTCGTCAATCTCTCTCTCTCTCTCTCGCTCGCTCTCTCTCTCTTAACCTTGTTGTCATTCACAACGCAGAAGGTTGATTTCTGAAGACGAGAAAAGCTTGCCCCTTGAGCACTGGGTCATCCTGCTCTAAATTTTGCTTTGTTAATCGTCTCTTGCTAATATTTTGTTGTGATCAATGAAGGGATGCTGTTGTGTTTTCAATCTTATTTCTGCAATTCCATTCTGCTAAAGATTAAACTACAATCTCTCAATGATCATTAACTTGTCTTGGTTTACTTCCCAAATTTAGTCGATTCATATAACTTTATATATAAGCTAATGGAAGAGATTTCAGGAACATACGGGGAGAATCATGCACGAACCGCAACGTTTAGGGTTCTTACGACCATCGATATAGATATCTAAACTCCTATGATTCAGTACCCAATCAACTATGCTCTTAACAAATTTTGTCAATCTAAGACATGGTAACATTCAGCTAATGGAGAATGCAGCAACCCAAATCCAGAGAAGCTATCGACCTAGTAGCTGTAGTTCTTGACGTACATGCCCTCTTTGGCCTCTGCAGACTCCCCCTCTCCTGTGTACTTGCCGAGCTGTGCGAGGGAATTGGCCTTGGCCCTGACAAGAAGTACCTCCTGAGCTGCCTTCACATTCTCCGGCCTTCCTCCCCATGTCTTCAAGCAAGTGTTCTGCAGTGCCCTGGCGTAGGAGAAGGAAACGTGCCATGGATTGGGCCCCTGGTTCATGGCATTCAAGTTCAAGGTTGCCTCGACTTCAGACTGCCCGCCGGAGAGGAACTGCAACGCCAGAATCCCTTGAGACATCATTCGTGTCCATTGTTAATTTGCAAGTAATGCAGGAAGGTACGTACCATGATGCCGGGGACAGCAGGTGGGATTCTCCTGTGCAGAAGCTTCAGGGTGTATTCGGCAACCTGCTGCGGTGTGGCTTTGTCTTTGCACTCGGCGCCAGGGGTGACCATGCTCGGCTTGAGTAGGATGCCCTCGAACAGCACATTGTTCTCGGCCAGGTAGAAGAACACCTCGGCCCACACTTTCTGCGCGACCTCGAAGGTCCTGTCGATTCCATGCTCTCCGTCGAGCAGGATCTCAGGCTCCACGATCGGAACCAGGCCATTATCCTGCAAACACTCTAAATCGTCAAGTGAATGTTTAGCAAATACAGCGAAGGGGATGTTTAAATGATAGCACTTGAGCAATGGCGGCGTATCGAGCCAAGCCCCACGCAGCCTCCTTCACCGCCAGAGCAGACGGGCCGTTCGGAATGCTCACCACCGTGCGCCTGTAGAAGCGAAGAAACAAAAAGAGTTCTTAAACGTAAAACAGAGGCGTAGAAATGGCAGCCGACGGTGATCTTGTACCATTTTGCAAACCGCGCGCCTTGTTGATAGTAAGCCGCAGTTCGGGACGCGAGGCCGTCCAGCCCTTGGCACCACGACTCGTCATTGGAGCCGGCCAGCGGAACGAGGCCCTGATCGAACAGCAGAATGAAGCGAAATCGTGAAGTTGCCCGGCGAACATTAGAGTGTGATGGCTCGATCGGTATTTGTTACCTTGTCGACCTTGATTCCGGGCATTATGTTCTGTCCGATGAGGACGTCGACCATCTTCTTGCCGTCGACGGTGGACTGGTAGAGGGTTTCCTCGAAGAGGATGGCGCCGGAGATGTACTGGCCCAAGCCAGGGGCCGAAACGAGGAGGGTTCTGTAGGCTTGGCGGTTCGCCTCGGTGTTCTCCAGCCCGATGGATGCCAGTCTCTTTCCGCAGGTGGCGTTGGACTCGTCCATGGCCAGAATCCCTCTCCCCGGCGAGGCGATGCTTCGCTGCGCGCAAAAGAAAGAATTCCACCGTTTAATGGAAAAAGTCGAGGAAGGCGTCGCAAGGCAATTCAACTGAGGCTCGTATGGAGTACTGCAGTCTTGACGAGCTCATCGGAGTAGGCACTGGCGCGGACGGTGAAGCAGACGGCGGCCGGCGGCTGCAGGTTGGAGGATCTCCGGGCAGCGAGCCACTCAGATGTCCTGGGGAGGAAAGAGGAGTTGAGAAGAGCAACCGAGGCCATTGGCAGTGACGCCTGTCGCGGCTCAGCCCGTTGCTCACCGTGGCCGCCGCCTCAATTAGCTCTCTCCCCGGTGGTGCAACGCGAATTAAAGGCGGCCAGGAAACCGGCAGGATAGCGGTTGTGAGGTTCAGATTGGATTGCACCTCGCGGATTTCTTCGCCGCAACAGATTGATGCAGCTGCTTTCTCCACAAAAATTGTATGGCCAATTCGTTTCCTTGTCTCAGAAAATCGAGTGATCGTCCAAATTCTATGACCTGGAGAGGCTGACGGCGATGTGTGTGTGCGTCGGAATCGGGATCAGATTTTACAGCACGGCGGTAAACTCAGCCCTCGTATCGTTCGTTCGATGGCTGTAAATTAGGGTCAATTTTAAAGACGATCTAAAATTATATTTTGAATTTATACGGTCATTCCTTATTTTATTAATCATGTCTACGAATATAATTTTTCTTTAATTTATCCTTTTCGAATCTTAAAAGATCGGAAAAAAAAATCACTAGATTAGCGATTTTAATTTTTTACTCAGGATAATTATAGCCAGACCCAGCCCTCATTATCTTTAATGAGCTGGTGAGTTAAGATACAAATGCTTAAAGCCATTCCTCTTATATACTAACTTTGAAAAAAATCAACTCTTTGTTTAATAACGCTAATAAAATATTAATGAATTAGCCAAATTTGAAAAAGTCAATTTAGTTTCCAATAAATTATTATTTCAAAATATATAATTCCAAAAAATATAATTTCAAGAAAAAAATTTGTATTTAAAAAATCAATTTTAATTCCCATCAAAACTAACGAAAATAGCATACATAGTGTTTAAATACAAACATTAATAATTTTTTTTAAAAATAAATAAAAAAAATACTCCTAATCCACGTGAATGAATTTACAAAAATACACTCCAAAGCCCTCCACCATCAATTCAATTCCCCCATGATACTCATGCTAATTGATCACTATAGTTTCCTTTTACTTTTCCTCGCTATTTGTACTTTCTATCCTTCAGCGTATCCCTCGTAGTAAACGTGTATTTCTATATCTATTTCGAAGGACCCCTTTTACTCTAAAAAATTACTTGGTTTGTTAAAATACTCATTTTTAAAGTTATTAAAATAATTCCTTAAAATTTTATATTATTTTACCATCCAATAAGTAAATATCACATTGCTTCTTGAGATTTCAAATTGAACTTTCTCTAGACTTCCAAGTGTGAGCTTTCAGTGGAGAGATTTGAGTTGAATCATGATCACCCTCTGATCTCATCACGCTATTCCTATTTATTTTTGATGGATGATAATCGTAGGATAAGATCGATACATTTTCACAATCTTCGAGAATAATCTAACCAAAGATCTCTGATATCGAAAAAAATTAATCTATGACTAGTCATATAATAAACAATAACCAATACTCCAAATCATCATATCACGGTTACACAGAAGGACGGAGACCCGACAGTCCGGTACATCCGAGTCGTATGAAGAGGTCATCTCGACCGTATTATATTCCAGACGCCCCGCTTCTCGGTCAGTATTCTGTTGGGATATATACTAAAAAGTCTATCTTTTGTATGATCATCTTTATTTTTGAAATAAGAATTACATAATCATTGTTTGCATATTTATTGTTATACATATTGTCTGATACATTACATTGTAGATAACATGGTATGTAATGTCACACGGGAGATCATGTTATCAGTTCCTTGTAGAGTATAAGTAAAAGCTCACAACCGAGATGATTTTGGACAAACCATTGATATAGTTGTAGTGTAATTTGGTATTGGTTTATCTTGACCATAGAATTACACTAGTACACTTTGTGTGTATTGAGTATGATCGACTTAGAGGTGATTCAATTTATTGCTGACTACATAATTGAATCGGACCTCGGATATTATGATGTACATGCTCTTAATCCCGATATAATAACGGGTACATGTACTTAGTATTTATTTCTTTGATTTATCAATGGGCGAGATTTATAGAGTAAATCGATAGGCTCGGTAAGTTGAGAAATGATATTATTTACTTGGTATGTCGTTGATTATAGGAGAAAATCGTGTCCTATATATTAGGATGATGATGTCTCCTTGAAGAGCTCATAAGGATCATCATGTAAACCTTGCAGGTGGACTTGGTTCGGCATGATGATAAGGTTGAGTGGTACTACTCATGGAGTTAGATGTTGATTAATTAATTATCAGTAAATTAATTAACTGACGGATATTCGAGATCTTAAACACGGGAAGATATTTGTACAATTAATATATGAAGCCCATATTTATTTATGGGGGTTGGTGAGGAAAATCAATGATAATCCTCTAGTGGAATGGATTATCATTAATGGATCGGACTTTATGTGGGCTAGATCCATTGGGTGACCAAGATCCAACTCCTCCTCATGGTCCCTATTGTAGTCTATTAAAACCCTCATGGAGCCTAGATCCGACGGTGGAAAATGAACCCCTAAATCTGACGGTGGGAATTGAATCCCTAGATCCGACGGTGGAGATTAAAAGGAGGCTTAAGCCTAAATCTATAAATAGGAGTCCAAGGCATGGGCGGCAACTAATATAGAGGAGATTAGGGTTTTGCTTCCAAGGTTTTGGTCGGCTAGGGTTTGGAGTTGGCTTGAGAGAAGAGGTGGGCGGCAACCTAAGGTTGGTCTTCTTCCAATTGGGCGGCGACAAGATTAAGTTTTGGCTCTTCTTGGCCGGCGGTGCCTCACCTTCTCTCTCTAGATTGGCCGGCGACTCCTCCCTCTCTCTCTCTTTTGGCCGGCGGCAACCTTTCTTCAAGGTTGGCCGGCGCTCCTTATTCCTCTCCTTGGCCGGCGACAACCACCAAGCAAGGTGGCTTGGTGGTCAGTTCTAGATAGGAGAAGAAGTTTTATTTTATTCTTCCCTTTGTTCTAAATCAGTGCCTTCTACTCCCATAGAATTGTGGACTGGGCGAAAGCCTAGTCTGAGGCATATTCGGATTTGGAGGAGTCCAGCACATGTGCTGAAGGCAGATGTTGGTAAGTTGGAACCTCGTACAGAAGTGTGCATGTTTGTTGGCTATCCTAGAGGAATGAAAGTGGTTTGTTTTATAGTCCTAGAGATCAAAGGGTGATCGTTAGGACGAACGCCAGATTTCTAGAGGAAGACTATATGATGAACCACAAGTCCATGAGTAAGATTATTCTAGAGGAATTGAGAGGGAAAGTCACTACTTCATTACTACCGGTACAAGAGGATATACCACAAGTGATTGCACCGCGTGTCACAAAGGATACACAGGTGATACCTCGTCGTAGTGGGAGGGTTGTTAGACAGTTTGATAGATTTATGTTCTTGGGAGAATCTTCTGATTTGGTCTCTGGCGAATATGAACCTGATCCCTGGACATATGATGAGACAATCCAAGATAAAGATGCGGTATCTTGGCATAGTGCGATGAATTCTGAGATAGCATCTATGGATTCAAATCAGTTCTGGGAGCTAGTAGAACCACCCAATGGTGTAAAAATCATTGGATGCAAGTGGATCTACAAAAGAGAGGAATAGACGGGAAGATTGAGACCTTCAAAGCAAGGCTTGTTGCGAAAGGGTATACTCAGAAAGAGGGTATCGATTATGAGGAGACCTTTTCGCCGGTGGCCATGCTTAAGTCTATCCGGATTCTCTTATGTATTGCTGCTTATATAGATTATGAGGTGTGATAGATGGATGTCAAGATAACTTTCCTTAATGGAAGTCTTGAGAAAAACATCTATATGGAGCAACCAGAGGGATTTATTGCAAAAGACATCTTGTGTGCAAGTTTAATCGGTCCATTTATGGATTGAAGCAAGTTTTGAGATCTTGGAGCATCCGCTTTGATAAGGTAATCCAGTCTTATGGATTTATTCAAAGTCCGGATGAGTCTTGTGTATACAAGAGATGTGACGGAAACGTAATGATATTTCTTGTACTATACGTAGATGACATTTTGTTAATTGGCAACAATGTCAAGGTGTTATCAAACGTAAGAGTATGGTTGTCCAAACAGTTTGATATGAAGGACTTGGGAGAAGTGGAACACATCCTTGAGATCAAGGTTATAAGGGATCGCAGGAAAATGATGTTGTGCTTACCTCAAGCTTCATACATAGACACCATTTTGGCTCGTTTTAGCATGCATAACTCCAAGAAAGGTTTTCTACCTTTTAGGCATGGAGTACCTTTATCTAAAGAGATGTGTCCTAGAACATCAAAGGAGATAGAGGAGATGAAGGTGGTTCCTTATGCTTCGGCAGTAGGAAGCAACATGTATGCTATGTTATGTTCGAGGCCGGATATCTGCTTTGCCGTGGACATGGTTAACATATATCAGAGTAATCCAGGACAGGGACATTGGACTGCGGTAAAGCATATATTGAAGTACATGAGAAGGACTAGGGATTATATACTGATATACTAGGCATATCAATTACTCCCTGTGGGTTACATAGATTCCGACTTCCAATCATATAGGGATAACAGTAATTCTACCTCAGGTTTTGTGTTTACTTTGGGAGGTGGAGCCATTGTATGGAGGAGTGTCAAGTAGAAATGTGTGGCGGACTCTACCATGGAAGCTGAGTATATGGTAGCCTCTGAGACGGCCAAAAAAGTTGTATGGTCCAGGAACTTTTTGATGGACTTGGATGTTATTCCTGGTTTGCCCAGAACTATCACAATTTATTGTGATAATAGTGATGCAGTTGCAAACTCGAAGGGACCACGAGCCCATAAGGCAAGTAAACACATAGAGCACAAGTACCACCTGATACGAGAGATCGTAAAGGAGGTAGAAGTTGTTGTCACCTAGATTGCATCAGAGGATGACCTGGTAGATCCTTTCACTAAGGCCCTTCAAGCAAGAGATTTTGGTAGACATGTGGAAAGAATGAGAATCAGATGTATGACAGTATGAGGACAGCATAGTCTTTTAGTATAAGTAGGAGATTGTTAGGATGTATACTGAAAAGTCTATCTTTTGTATGGTCATCTTTATTTTTGAAATAAGAATCACATGATCATTGTTTGCATATTTATGGTTATGCATATTATCTAATACATTACATTGTACATAACATGGTATGTAATATCACACGGGAGATCATGTTATCAATTCTTTGTAGAGTATAAATAAAGGCTCACAACTGAGATGGTTTTGGACAAACCATTGGTATGGTTGTAGTGTAATTTGGTATTGATTTATCTTGACCATAGAATTACACTAGTACACTTTGTATGTATTGAGCAGGACCGACTTAGAGGTGATTTAATTTATTGCTGACTACATAATTGAATCGGACCTCGGATATTATAGTGTACATGCTCTTAATCCCGATATAATAATCGGCACATGTACTTAGTATTTATTTCTTTGATTTACCAATGGACGAGATTTATAGAGTAAATCGATAGACTCGGTAAGTTAAAAAATGATATTATTTACATGGTGTGTCATTGATTATAGGAGGAAACCGTGTCATATATATTAGGATGATGATGTCCCCTTGAGGAGCTCATAAGGATCATCATGTAAATCTTGCAGGCGGACTTGGTCCAGCATGATGATAAGGTTGAGTGGTACTACTCATGTAGTTAGATGTTGATTAATTAATTGTCAGTAAATTAATTAATTGACGAACATTTGATATCTTAAACACGAAGAGATATTTGTACAATTAATATATGGAGCCCATATTTATTTATGGGGGTTGGTGAGGTAGATCAATGATAATCCTCTAGTGGAATGGATTATCATTAATGGATCGGACTTTATGTGGGCTAGATGCATTTGGTGGCCAAGATCCAACTCCTCCTCATGGTCCCTATTGTAGCCTATTAAAACCCTCATGAAGCCTAGATCCGATGGTGGAAAATGAAACCCTAAATCTGACGATGAGAATTGAATCCCTAGATCTGACGGTGGAGATTAAAAGGAAGCTTAAGCCTAAATCTATAAATAGGAGTCCAAGGTTTTGGTCGGCTAGGGTTTAGAGTTGGCTTGAGAGAAGAGGTGGGCGGCAACCTAAGGTTGGTCATCTTCCAATTGGGCGGCGGCAAGATTAGGTTTTGGCTCTTCTTGGCCGGCGATGCCTCACCCTCTCTCTCTCTAGATTGGCCGGTGACTCCTCCCTCTCTCTCTCTCTCTTTTGGCCGGCGGCAACCTTTCTTCAAGGTTGGCCGCCGCTCCTTATTCCTCTCCTTGGCCGGCGGCAACCACCAAGCAAGGTGGCTTGGTGGTCGATTCTAGATAGGAGAAAAAGTTTTATTTTATTCTTCCCTTTGTTCGGAGCGAGCAAGGAAGGGAAGAACGTGATCTAGGAGGCTTCGACTTTTGGAAGATCGTCGCCCACACGACGTCCAAAAGGAGGAAGGATATACAATAGAAGACCAAGAGATAAACAAAAGGTATAATTCTTGTTTTGGTTTCCTTTTGTTCCTTTGTATTATGTATGTAATTGCATGTGGCTAATTTACTTGGACCCCGAAGATAAACACAAAAATTGGCGATCCGTACATCATCTATTCCGCGGCTAATCGAGGAAAAGAGTTAGGTTGCTTGAACAACTAGTTTGTTCAAGAGACCACTCTAATCAAATAACACGATGATGGATCGGTTGCTTGGGTAATCCGTCATCGTCTTGGATTAACTTTTTAATCCGGGGACGTAGAGAGGATCGTCATGCACAAGCGACCGAGGTGAAGTAGAAGCAAAGCTTCGGCTCCGCAAAAACCCTTCAAATTCTTCGTCTCGGCCTTATTATATTCTAGACGCTTTGCGTCTCGGTTATTATCCTTCACCTCGGCCCCACGTCTCGACAGTTGCACAATATTTTGGTTGTATGACTTTCCAAAGTATGTTCTATCTTACCTAGTTAGGTGATATGGCGGGTATTCCTGTTCATATGATCCACAAAGCAGCCCTTATTAGCGATCCTCTCCGACCAAAGAGCAGATGCCCATACTGGCTTTCATGAGTCTGTCTACCGCATTAATGAGGAGTTGTCTCCCATCAACTACACAATGAGCATTAATCACAACCCACGCGCCTGCGATATTTATGAGAATAATGATCTCTATTACCTCTAAAAGCCGACATGAGTACGTCGTGAAGCCATACCGGCCAGACTTACCTATCACTCTGCAAGAAGATTCATTTCTATATAACCCTTCTTGAGGAGGAGGAAACAGAGGTTCACATTCTCAAAACCCTCTCCATTGCTTTCATCACTATTTCTTACTAATTCATGATTTGAGCATGGAGGGGCCTTGCTGAGATCTCTCTCGGCGCCCTTAATTGTATTTCTCTTGCAGGATACGCCATTCGGCCGTCTCATGCCCGATACGCTGACTCTTTCATCTCGGCTTTCTCTCCGCATCAACCTTCCGAGTCACCGGTCCTTTGCCGCCTTCGTCATCGAACACCTCATCGTCCATGACTCAACAGGTAACATAATTTGCATCGTTTGTGGGAAAAGTTCAGTAAACACACCTGAGACAAGGATGGGAGATCAAGGAACGAATTCCGACAATCGTAACTTTACCGAAGGAAATATGACCAGGGAAAGTATCATCGCCCTCGTCAAGAATACCATGGAGGACATCCTACATTACCTTTTCCACCGGGGTCCCACTCCTATGAAGGCGTCCCCTAGCCTGGTTCAAGGTCCGACCCTAGCATCTATCCCTTCAACTCCGGTCCCACCGAGGGCAGTTCCTATAGTCTCAATGCCGATCGAGTCGTCCTCAACAACATCTCTACAGGAGTCTTCCGAAGAAGCACCTTCTTACACACCACAAGAAAGGGATCCCAAGAAGGACAAGGCTCTGCTAGTCGACACAGATTCTCCTCTTGCCTCCAACATTATAGCCGAGAGAATGTCCAAGTCCTTCAAGCAGATATCTATAGGAGAGTACAACGGCTCAGCCGACCCAAAAGAATATTTGGGAAGATTTAAGAAGGTTGCCCTAATACATAATTATTCTGACGGAGCCAGATGTAAGGTCTTCTCTCTCAACTTAATAGGCTTCGTCTAAAGGTGATTCGATCGTCTTCCTGAGGGATCCATCAGTTCCTTCCAGGAGCTCTCCGTTCTTTTCCTCCAGCACTTTGCCAGCAACAAGAGGTACTGTCGAACCTCCCAGTACCTTATGACTATAAAGCAGAAGCGTAATAAATCCTTACGGGATTACATACATCGGTTTAACCGAGTGGCAGTCGACATCTTGGATGTTTCTCCCGGGATGGTAGTCAACGCTTTTTCCCAAGGATTAATGAGGGGAGATTTCTCAAAGTCCCTGATAAAGAGACCGCCGCCTCACTTTGAGGCATTACTAGCCAGAGCAGAGGCATACATCAACTTGGAAGAGCCCAAGAAGGCAACGGATGAACAACAAGGAAGGGGAAGATTTAGCCAGCCTCAACCCCAAAAACCAAGTAAGAAGGCCCTTCCCTCGGCATCGAATCACCCTCTCAGAGTTCCTCCTATCTACCCTCCTCGGCTGGTCAAAGATAAAGCAATCCACATAGTGCAGGAAGCTTCTCAACCATTGATGTTGCCGGACCAACGTGCCCCTTTTTGCGACTTCCATCAAGTGCATGACCACTCGACTCGAAAGTGTCGTATTCTAACCGAAGAAATCAGATAAGTTATGAGGGAGCAACAACAAAACTTCAACGCCTTGCCCCGGTTCCCACAAATAGAAGCAAGACCAGAACCACAAAACTGTTGGTGCAATCGACTCAGGTCACGATTGACCAGACTCGAGTTTGACTCGAGTAGTGTTTTGATGTTTAACATTGATGTCTGACATGTGTTGGGGAGATTGGTGCAATCGACCCAGGTTAATATTTGATGTTTGACGATGCTTTGACCATTGTCATGGAAAGTCCAAGTGGGACACTTGGCATTGGAAAAGTCCAAGTCTTGAGTACTTGACATATAAAGTCCAAGCATGGGTCTTGGCAAGGGAAAATCCAACATGGGTTGGCAAAGGAAAAGTCCAAGCATGAGTCTTGGCATGTAAAATTCAACATGGGTTGGCAAGGGAAAGTCCAAGCTTGAGTCTTGGCATTTGGAAAGTCCAAGGGGAATATTGGCGGCGTAAAGTCTAAGCGGGAGTCTTGGCAACATAAGTCCAATGGTTGGCGGCGTAAAGTCCAAGCGGGAGTCTTGGCAGCATAAGCCCAATGTGCCTTGGCGGTGTAGACACCGTTAGCATGACAATAGCCGATGGAAGCACCTGAAGGCTAGCGTATGGATGAACAAGTCATGGATGACTTGGAGGGATCCGATAGGCGCGAGGCTGACGGAGGTGGCTAGAAGGCTTTGGTCTAGGCTACGGGTGGTCTAGCAAGTATGGGGGCACCGTACTTGGGTTAAACCTCATGTTTGAGGTGTATCAGTCGACTGGGACCATGGGTCAATTGACTGGTGGGAGTTGATAGAACGATTTTTTAATTGTCGCAATACCGTTCCCAAATTATTTACCAAACCCCCTAACTACACTAATGTAGTATAGGACTGACTCGGATCGTCTCCCAACGAACCTAATGGCTGGACGTTTATTTTTAAACAGAAGTAAACACCGGTTTTTTTTTACAATTTATCAAAACAATTATTCAAAGCTAACCTAATACAAGAACGATTCAACCTTGCACCGCACTGTCACTATACGATACAATGGTCAAACAATTCTGGTAAACAGACATGGAAATTAAATCTGCAAGAAATAAATCTAACTACCAAATAACAATTAACAAATAACTATCCTAATGTGCAAAAGTAAGTAATCACGCACCACACTTTCACTATACGGTACAATGATCACGAAATAAAAGTGAACAATTCAACCAAGCACCGCACTGTCACTATACGGTACAGTAGTCAAACAGTCACTAAAAATTGCAATAAATGAAATGCAATAAACGAAAGCAATTCAACCAAGCATCGCTGCACTACTACTAATACCGCCAAATGTAAATGAAATCTAAACTAATAACGAAAGCAATTCAATCAGGCACCGCACTGTCACTATACGGTGCACTAGCCAAATGTAAATGAAAACTAAACTAAACATGATAAACATAACCTAACAGAAATAATAACAGGATGTAATTAACACAAAATCCCAACTAATTGGTGTTTAACACACTAACAAACACACATATTGATCCAAATAAAACAACGATCGGTAACCACATGGCGATCGCAACAAACCGAACATCCCTCTCTGGCGGTGAATGCGAAGCTGCCCAATCAGCGCAGCAGGGAGGACGGACAAACGGAGGAACGCAATCACCGTTCCAGCAGCTCTGGAGTCACCGGACAGTGAAATGGACCTTCACCGGTGGAGATGGAGTTGTCCTAAATCGACGCAGCTTGTGGGTGGCTCCAGCGAGATGGAAAGGCCTATCCCAGCTGTCGGAATGGAGTGAACGTCGGTGAAGGGTGTACTCGCCGAAATCCCTCACTCGCCCCGCTTCAGATCAGCTGTCCGAATCACGGCATCTGGTCTTCCGCCAAGGCTCGGATGGGATCATCACCGGCTGTCGGAGGAAAGGTCGCCGGAATGGAGTGCCGGACTATCGCCACCGCGCGTGTAGTCGCCGATCGCCCGCGCTCGCGAGAGGAATAAGACGACCGCTCGAAAGGATTCTGCGCGATCTCCTCT
The DNA here is from genome assembly GCA_025175895.1 of Wurfbainia villosa. Classification (NCBI taxonomy): domain Eukaryota; kingdom Viridiplantae; phylum Streptophyta; class Magnoliopsida; order Zingiberales; family Zingiberaceae; genus Wurfbainia; species Wurfbainia villosa. The sequence goes on from CM045997.1 coordinate 9,429,928, forward strand.
GCCGATTCTAGGAAAGGTAGGTTATTAAATGAAAAACATCAACCGTCCGATTCAATTGCCCTTTCAATCTCAGTCGTTCCTTAGAGCTAGGGCTTGATTAATCAATTAAGTTGGCTTCATTTGGCTGCTCAATCCAATGGATGTAATCAATCTGATTTCAAACGGACGGATCTGATCCATCTGAAGGGATAATCGAAATCCAACGGTCCGGATGAACAGACAAGATGTGTAGATCACAATGCATTGGCCGGATCGCTCCAGATTCAGATTAATGGCTCAGATCGAGCCATCACATTGGACGGTCCAGATTGCTCCGATCTCAAATCTCTTCAAATCTAGATAGATGGCTCAGAATCGATCAGATCTCATCGGACGATCAGGATTGACTAGATCTGAACTCTTTGATTAAGCTGCTTCTGATCTTGATGAAAGGTCTAGATTAATCACGTTTGAAATAATCCTTCTAGTCCTAGATGAAGTCATATTTGATTTAACTTGAGTCTAGTCCAGTGGCTCATCTCGATCTCCTACAAACAAAGATAAAATTTGCATATAAGTCCAAAAATTAGGAGAATTTACAATAAGGTTCAAAAATATATCCAACTCATAAAACATGTAAATAATCAATAATAAATCACTCGAGAGGATAAAAACAGTGATATTAAGGACCAAAATAATACAACAAAATGACAGTTATCAGGAGTCAACTAGGGTTTAACTGCGGGAAGTGCCCTGACGATCATTGCTAGGTGGGCGATCATTCGAAGCACAAGCGATATGGTAATCGGTCGGTGATGGCGAGATTTGAACGCAGAATGTTCTCCAATCGAGTGATCGGTCTGACCACTCGACTGATTGAGACATCAGTCGACTAATGGGTATGATCAGTCGACTGATGGTGTATCCGTTGGATTTTTTCAGCGTGGATCTAGCCGTTGTCTCACGACAACAGTGACATCAGTCGACTGATGGTCCCGAGCAGTCGATTGATAGGCAAAAATCTAGCCCGATTGCAGGTTATAAAAGCAGCTCGGAAGAAGGATTTTGGCACTGGTTTTCTTGGATGATTTGGAGCAATTTGCTGTTGCAAATCAGGGTCTTCAAGGCTAGTCTAAGGCAATCAACAAGCAAGCTTCCAAAAGATTGTTGTAAAGTCTTCTTGGCTTTCTTTTGTTGTATTCATTTGTATTTGCTTGTTGTTTATTTGTATTACTGTTGTAATATCTTGTAAGAGGTTTCTCCACCTCCGGATTATTCCGAGAAGGAGTTTATTGGATTAGTGGTGTGTGTACGCATCGCTAGAGCTCGTTTGAGCTCGATCCGTGGAGTAGGAATCATTCGGTTCCGAACCACGTTATATTCTTGTGTTTGCGTGTTTGTATTTCATTATTGCTTTATTTCCGCTGCGCACTAATCATTTGTAGCAAGCACGCGAACGAATTCCTCCATCGACAAATGTACACGCTATTTGTTGGTGCAATCGGCCCAGGTCACGATTGACCATACTCGAGTTTGACTCGAGTGATGTTTTGATGTTTGACATAGTATGTTTGACATTGATGTTTGGCATTGATGTCGGTTAATGTTTTGGGGAGATTGTTTATACAATCGACCCAGATTATAATTGACCAGACTCGAGTTTGACTCGAGGGAGTCTTTGATGGTTGACTAGGGATTGACCATGTGATTATGGAAGGGAAAGTCCATGTCTTGAGTACTTGGCACAAGGAAAGTCCAAGCATGGGTCTTGGCATGGAAAGTCCAACATGGGTTGGCAAGGGAAAGTCCAAGCATGAGTCTTGGCATGGAAAGTCCAACATGGGTTGGCAAGGGAAAGTCCAAGCTTGAGTCTTGGCATGTGAGAAGTCCAAGGGATTTGACATTGGCGGCGTAAAGTCCAAGCGGAGTCTTGGCGGCGTAAGTCCAATATGCCTTGGCGGTGTATACACTGTTAGCATGACATAGCCGATGGAAGCACCGGAAGGCTAGCGTAATGGATGAACAAGTCATGGATGACTTGGAGGGATCCGAGAGGCGTAAGGCCGATAGAGGTGGCTAGAAGGTTTAGGTCTAGGCTAAGGGTGGTCTAGCAAGTATGGGGGAATCATACTTGGGTTTAAACCTCATTTTTGAGGTTGGCAGTCGACTGACATTATGGCCGGTTCGACTGCCATGAGTCGACTTAAGTTCGACTGTCATTTAAGAGTTGAAAGTGCTCAGCGATCGCTCATTGGAGCGATCGACTAATATCGGCAATGATCGCCAAGAGATGGCAATGATCGATCGTATCGATTAAGTCATGAGCAAAGAATGCTCCGTAGAGCGACCGGGCAATAGGCGTTAGCGATCGGCCGCCAATGTTAGCGATCGGGTGAGAGTACCGTTAGAACTTGTCCAACGTGAATTGAGTCGTTGTCTCACAGCTACAGTGTTGGCAGTCGACTGGTGACTTATGACAATCGACTGTCAGGCGGAAATTAAGCCCGATGGAGGATAAAAGCAGATGTTCGTGAAAGGCTCAAACAAGGATTTTCTTGGGCGATTTAAAGGGGAATTGTTGGTGCTCTTCCAGTCCTTCAAGGCTAGTCCAAGGCAACCAAAGATCAAGCAACCAAAGTGCTCTAGTAAAGTAGTTTTCTTTACTTGCATTGTATTTCATTATTGTATATTGCTTGTATTCATCTCTTATTGTTGTAAGAGTAGTTTGTACGAGGTTTCTCTGCCTCCGGATTGTTCTGAGAAGGAGTGTTTATTAGTGGTGTGTGATTGACATCGCTAGTGCTCGTTTGAGCCCGACCCGTAGAGTAGGAACCGTGCGGTTCCAAACCACGTTACATACTCGTGTTCGTGTGTGATTGTCTATTTCGTTATTGTCATTATTATCTATATTCCGCTGCGCTAACGAAATTTGTAGAGACGACACGCGAACGATTTCCATCACGCTTAGCACGACGCTATTCACCCCCCGTCTAGCGGGCGCACAGGTCCTAACAAATGGTATCAGAGCCCGGGGCTCTTCTACGGACTAACCGCCGAGAGCTAAAGCAAAGAAGCTAGAGGGAAGATGATGGATCTTCAAGAAAGATGGGGCGATGACATAGCGACTCCACCCGCCTTTGACCGCGAAGATTTCGCATATTGAAAAGGTAGGATGGAATATTTTCTAATGTCGAATATAGAAAATTGGTTTTCCGTGATTATAGGTTTTGATGCTCCGAGAGGAGAGAACGACGAAATCCTCAAAAAGAAGCGATGGACCGAGGAGCAACGAAAAAAATGCAAGACAACCGTTAAGGTAACAAAAATGTTGGTTAATTTGATACCTAACGACATTTTGTCTAGATTAGGAAGCTATAGGGATGCCAAAGAGTTGTGGAACAAGTTGGTCAAGTTCTACGACAATCCCGAATCAGTCCAAGAAGATTTGGAAGAGGAGGAGATTGAAGAGGAAGCTTCGTCATCCTCACAAGAAAGTGAGGAGTCAACTTCCGGATCGGAGAAGGAAGTAGAAGAGGTGGAAGAAGCATCCACTTCTATGATTGAGGGGGAAAGACCATCCACACCGGAGCCGGAACAAAATAAAGAAGAAGCCTCAACCTCCGAGGAGGAAGAAGTGGTGGAAGAGGTAGAATTAGAAGAAACCTCAACCTCTAGGATTGAGGGAGAGGGGATTAGAACATCTACACCGGAACAACCCCAAGAAGAAGCTTCGACATCCGGTCAAGATGAAGAAGCTCAAAATCCGATTCCGGCACCTACAACCACTCAACGTAACTCAAGCATATGTGTTAATAATAAAATGCATATAATATATTTTGAGTGTAGGGAAACCGGGCACTACAAAAGCAAGTGCCCAAAGAAGATTAGGAAAACTCCACCGGCACCGAAAGTCAAGGATGCCGGTTCCCCAACACCTAAAGGCAAGGAGCACATCATATGCTTCAAGTGCAATTCAAAAGGACATTATAGGAATCAATGTCCTAGGGGGAGCAAAAATACCCAAGAAGGAGCATTACAAGTAGGGGGAGCTACTAAGGCAAACCCTAAAGTATATCATTTCAATAATGCTCATTCTTCTAGGTTTAATGTTAAAAAGCATGCTTTTAATTCTCTTACAATTCATCATGAAAAGCATGCTAGGAACAATAAATATTATTGTTTATGAGCTAAGAGTGTTCATTTTGAAACTAAGGAGAAATTTGGGACTAATGTCCCTAAAAGTATTTTACCTAGGGAATCTATCAAGAAAATAGGAGAACACCTAGGTCTTAATCCTAAATGGACTAGACATATGCCTAGAGGAAATGGTAATGCCCAAGGACCAAATGAGAAATAAAAAATTGGAAAATTAGAGTTGGAAAACCAAGCCTTGAGGTCAAGGCTTGAAAAACTAGAAAAGACCCTTAGAAATATACAAAATCAAGTTCAAGGGTCTAGTGGTCTAAGTCAAGGGTCCAAAAGTCAAAGTCAACACCTAGGACCTAAAAGTCAAAAGTCAACCAAGGGCAAGCAAAGTTTGGGTCACAAACCTAAGCCTAAGGTGGCTTATCATAGTGTTTCATTTGATTATAGAACACAAACTAGGTCTAGGAAGACCAAGGTCAATAGGGAAGTCATCCCTAGAGTTGACCAAGGTGTGTGCCTAGTGGCTAGGGTTTCAAGAAAACCTAGGGAAGCCACTAAGAAGGTTGCAAGGGGAGTTACCCCTAGAGTCAACCTAGGTAAGACCAAAATAACCAAGGCTACCAAGCCTAGGAGGGTCATTAGGAAGGTATCTAGGGAGGTCATCCCTAAGGAATACCTAATTAACCCAATGAGCTCAAATAGATTTTGGGTTCCTAAGACCGTGATTGACTCACGCTAGATGGGTTAGGTCGTGTCAACCTTGATTGGATGAGTAGTTAACTCAACCATAGCAAAGTTGACATTTTAGGTCATTTCCAAGGTTATTGATGTCTTGGAAATAGATTTGATTATAAATCATAAAGGTTTTTAGGATGTGCCAATATTAATTATGAAGTTTGATAAATCAATCAAATTGGCACAACTTAGGGTTTAGAGTCATAGTGTGTCATTTTGGGTTTTGGCACACTTGGGAGATCAATATACTTAAATGGCAACAATATACTTAATTATCTCAAAAGGCAATTAATATTATACTTTTTATTTGTCATGCCTTGATTTGCCATATGTCATGTCATGACATCATACTTATCTTTAATCTTTTATATGTCATGATCATGCTAAAGGTTAGGATAAATGTTATGCGCTTTATTTTTATATCATATGCCATGACATCATGATCATTGGCCATGATTTATTTTTGCTATTATTATGCCATGATCATTTCATACATTTAATTGATTAAAATTGATTTAAGGACAATGACATGACTTGGAGTCTCATTTATAAGGGAATCAAGTAGAGTTGCCTTAGAAAAATATATGAAACCCTAGTTTAGGGAGAACAAAACATACATCTCACATTACATTGACATGTATGTGTATTTTATGCACCCTAGATACATGTGAGATGCTAGGATATGAGTTGAGTTCAAGGTGCATACTTTTTGCATCTAGATGAACTAAAACTAGACCTGGCCACGGTCCGGGTTCGGTCCGGGTCCGGGTCGAAACCGCCGGGTCTGGGTTGACAAAATACCGACCCTTAACCGGCCCACTCGTAGCCGGTTACGGTCCGGGTCATGGAACCGCCGGTTCCGGTCCGGGTCCGGGTCCGGGTCCAGGCCCGTGTCGTGACGGACAGAGAGCAACACGCCTCTGTCGTGTAACGGGAAAACAGCGACACGCCCGTGTCATGGGGAAAACAGCGACACGCCTATGTCGGCTGTGCGACACGCCCGTGTCGTGTAACGGGAAAACAGCGACACGCCTATGTCGGCTGTGCGACACGCCCGTGCTCGGCTACGAAATCCGATTTTTTTGTTTTCCGGTTCGGTTTTTTAAAAAACCGGGACCGGACCGCCTAATAGGCGGTCCGGTCATGGGTCCAGGTCAAACCCGTTGACCCGGATAACCGGACCGTTGACCACGGTCCGGTTCCGGGTCGGGTCCGGGTTTGACCCGGACCTTGGCCAGGTCTAACTAAAACTCATCTAATTTCAATGGTGGATCTTTGGAAAAGCTTGTGTACAAGTCATGTACATAGAGCCCAAGGGATATGATCCAATATAGGTTTTCAAAAATATTTTAAAATTTTTTTAGAAAACCTTGGTGAAGCCTATCTTTTGATAGCAATCACCATTGATGAGATTGATACAAAGTGAGCTAAAACTTTGAAGTTTTTCTTCACTTTTGATCTTTGTGTCAATTTCGATATTTTATGGGTAAAATAATTTTCAAATATTTTTCACCCATTGTATTGACTATAAGTAATATACGTATCAAATTTCGTGATTTTTCGATATACGTATAATTACTTATGACTTTTCAAAATTCATTTCTGATAGCTGAAATTTGAGAATTTGATTATCGATCGCTTCTTGGTGGCATCAATCGATGATGTAGTGTGATCGTGATCGTAAGTAGTCATTGTCAGTGATTTCAGGAAAAACAAGGTTGTTTAGCTCGTGTTCAGCTATGGTAAAAGTTCCTAATCACTCCTAACCCTAGGATATGCTTTGGGAAGCATTAGAGAGGGTGAAAATCCATTGGATATGGATTAGGAGAGGTGTTAGGGTAATGTATCAAATTTAAGGTGGGGAGAGTTCATGTTTGAACTTTGAGCCTTAATGGTTTAGAGTTTCTATTGGCTTAAGGACTTCCCAAGGACATTGTTGATGCAATGGTCAAGGGGGAGCAAGCTTTTAGGGGGAGTTATCCATCTTGGGATGATGGATATGTTTCTCTTCTTGAAGGGGGAGAAGTTATTGGGAAAGTATCATCAATTGGGAAAATTGATGGGATATTGAGAAACCCAATTTGGAAATTGGGAGAAAGTATAGGATTGCCTCTCTTGAGTGATATGAGACTTATCACTAGGAAAATGGTAGGCATCCTAGGTATTTTTGGACCAAGGGGGAGATTGTAAGATCTCATTGGGACATGTGACATTGACCTCCTTGGAGAGATAACCTTTTTGATGTTAGTCAAAAAGGGGGAGAATATTTGGGGGAGAAGTTTCAGAGAATGTTTGGGATTACCAATTTGGGATAATTGGTAAGGAAATTTGAGTTAGGGGTCTAACTCAAGGTTTGTTTTGTCAAACATCAAAAAGGGGGAGATTGTTGGTGCAATCGACCCAGGTCACGATTGACCAGACTCGAGTTTGATTCGAGTGATATTTTGATATTTGACATACCATGTTTGACATTAATGTTTGACATTGATGTCGGTTAATGTTTTAGGGAGATTGTTTATACAATCGACCCAGGTTATAATTGACCAGACTCGAGTTTGACTCGAGCGAGTCTTTGATGGTTGACTAGGGATTGACCATGTGATTATGGAAGGGAAAGTCCAAGTCTTGAGTACTTGGCACAAGGAAAGTCCAAGCATGGGTCTTGGCATGGAAAGTCCAACATGGGTTGGCAAGGGAAAGTCCAAGCATGAGTCTTGGCATGGAAAGTCCAACATGGGTTGGCAAGGGAAAGTTCAAGCATGGGTCTTAGCATGGAAAGTCCAACATGGGTTGGCAAGGGAAAGTCCAAGCTTGAGTCTTGGCATGTGAGAAGTCCAAGGGATTTGACATTGGCGGCGTAAAGTCCAAGCGGAGTCTTCGCGGCGCAAGTCTAATGTGCCTTGGCGGTGTATACACCGTTAGCATGACATAGCCGATGGAAGCACCTGAAAGCTAGCGCGATGGATGAACAAGTCATAGATGACTTGGAGGGATCCGAGAGGCATAAGGCTGATGGAGGTGGCTAGAAGGTTTAGGTCTAGGCTAAGGGTGGTCTAGCAAGTATGGGGGAATCATACTTGGGTTAAAACCTCATTGCTCATTGAGCGATCGTGATGTAAAACACCGATCGGCGCCAAGGGATGACATGGCCGATCATTGTCGATTAAATTCTGAGCACGTAAGCGCTCGTAGCCGACCGAGCGATCAGCAAGGCGTTAGCGATCGTAGTGAGTACCGTTGGAACTTGTCCAACATGGATTGAGTCGTTGTCTCACAGCTACAGTGTTGGCAGTCGACTGGTGACTTATGGTAGTCGACTGTCAGGCGGAAATCTAGCCCGATGGAGGATAAAAGCAGCTATTCGTGGAAGGCTCAAACAAGGGTTTTCTTGGGCGATTTGAAGGGGAATTGTTGGTGCTCTTCCAGTCCTTCAAGGCTAGTCCAAGGCAACCAAAGATCAAGCAACCAAAGTGCTCTAGTAAAGTAGTTTTCTTTACTTGCATTGTATTTAATTATTGTATATTGCTTGTATTCATCTCTTATTGTTGTAATAGTAGTTTGTACGAGGTTTCTCCGCCTCCAGATTGTTCCGAGGAGTGTTTATTAGTGGTGTGTGATTGACATCGCTAGGGCTCGTTTGAGCCCGACCCGTGGAGTAGGAACCGTGCGGTTCCGAACCACATTACATACTCGTGTTCGTGTGTGATTGTCTATTTCGTTATTGTTATTATTATCTATATTCCGCTGCGCTAACGAAATTTGTAGAGACGACACGCAAACGATTTCCATCACGCTTAGCACGACGCTATTCACCCCCCTCTAGCGGGCGCACAGGTCCTAACACTATTCACCCCCCTCTAGCGGTCACTGAATTCCTAACAAAAACCATGCTCGTCAAAACCCAGCCAGGCGGGCTCCTCGACCCTCACATGAGCACCAAAGACAAGCTCAAGTTCCTCGAAGGGCTCGAGAGGCCTCTCTAAGCGAACCAGCTCCTTGGCCAGAATCGTCGCAAGAACTCTCCAACACTCCACATCGCGACACCATCAACATGAACACCGGTGGGGCCACAGATGGAGATTCGAACCGAGCTAGGAAGGCTCATGGGAGGTGGCTGGAGAACATGGAAATAAATACCAACCGAAGGCGCACCAAAGGACCCTCGATGAACTTCAACCCCGAGGACCTGCGAGGAGTTTCTGTCCCACATGATTATGCCTTGGTGATTAGAGCCACCATCGTCAATTATGACGTGGCCAGGATATCTATGGATACAGGTAGCTCGGTTTATATTTTATTTAAAGACGTCTTTGATCGTATGCAGCTCGACCCGACATAACTCCAGCTGATGAATACTGCTTTATTCGCCTTCTCGGGTCACGAGGTGTCTCCACTCGATCGTATTGATCTGCCTTTATCTCTAGAGGAGGAGCCCCTCCGACGGACCAGAATTACCACCTTTGTAGTAGTAGATGCATCCTCGGCTTATAACATCATCTTGGGAAGTCCAACATTACACTCCTTCGAAGTTGTCATATCAACCTACCACCAGAAGGTCAAATTCCCTGTGAATAATCAAATAGGGGAAGCTACTGGAGATCAAAAGACAGCTCGAAGATGTTATGTGGAAGAAGTTCGAACGGGCCCTAAGAAAAATCAGAAGATCGAAATAGCAGAAGTTTACACTCTCCAGGAGGAGGCGTTGAACGAGGAAGTTGTGCAGATATGGCCGGATCAACCTGATTGAGTGATCCGAGTTGCTGCTGACTTGCCAGCCGAGCCGAAGCAAGAAGTAATTAGTTATCTGGTGAGCAATCGAGATGTTTTTACTTGGCCTAGGGAGCACAATTAGAGCATCTCCTGGACCGTGATGGAGCACCGGGTAAATGTCCTTCTCGGATCTCGACCCGTAAAATAAAAGAGAAGATATTTTGGCCCAAAGAAAGATCAGATCATCCGAGCCGAAGTACAAAAATTAATGCAGACCAGATACATATGAGAAGTTCAATTCCCCGAATGATTGTCCAATATTATATTAGTACCAAAATCAGGAGGGAAATAGAGGGTATGTATAGACTTCAGAGACATTAATAAAGCATGCTCTAAGGATTGTTATCCCTTGCCTCGGATAGATCAGCTAGTTGATTCTACGGTAGGATGTGAATTGATCTGCATGTTAGACGCTCATCAGGGGTATCATCAGATTTCGTTGGCACAAGAAGATCAAGAGAAACTCAACTTTGTCACGACGGATGACACTTTTTGTTACAAGGTCATTCCATTCGGATTAAAGAATACTGACACCACTTATCAAAGGTTGATGGATAAAGTGTTTCGGTCGCAAATAGGTCAAAACATTGAAGTATACGTGGATGATATTCTCATCAAGTCTATAAAAGCTGAAAACATAGTCAAAGATATGGCGGAGACATTCAGCACGCTGCGTCGATACAGAATTCAGCTCAATCCCAGTAAATGCATATTTGGCGTGCGAGGAGGTAAGTTTCTCGGATACATTGTGACCGAGCAAGGCATTGAAGTTAATCCCGAGAAGATTCAGGCCCTGCAGAACATGATCTCTCCTAGAAATATCAGAGAAGTACAAAGGCTACTAGGTAGAATAATGACACTCTCCCGCTTCATCCCTAAGTCGGCTGAGCGAAGCCTTCCTTTCTTCAAGGTGCTTCGCAAGTCGGCTCGGTTTTCATGGGATGAGAAGTGTGAACAAACCTTTACTGAACTAAATCAATATATATTTGAACTGCCTATGCTTGCCAAGCCAGTGCCAGGAGAAAGGTTGTAGTTATATCTGGCCTCCTCAGAAGAGGTCGTGGGGTTAGTCCTGTTTCGGCAAGAAGAGGGTAAGCAATTACCTATATATTTTATCAGTCATTTATTAAAAACTGCCGAGAGTAGGTACACAACATTGGAAAAGCTGACGCTAGCTCTACTTATAACAGGAAGCTCCGTCCCTATTTTCTGTCTCATCCAGTCACAGTCTTAACCAACAGTGGTCTCGGGAGGATATTAACTAACCCCGAAGCATCTAGTCGCCTGATTAAATGGACCACTGAGCTAGCCGAATATGATATTAACTATCAGCCTCGTATGACCCTGAAAGCACAAGTATTGACAGACTTCTTAGCCAAAATATCGGGGGTTGAGAGAAATGAGGAATGAAAAATATATGTGGATGGTTTAGCAACTAAGCAAGGGAGTGGAGTAGAAGTATTGTTAATATCTCCTCAAGGGGGCACAATCCAGATAGCAGTGTAACTCAATTTTTGAGCCTCCAACAATGAAGTCGAATAGAAGTCTTACTAGCTGGATTGCGGGCAGCTCGACATGTTAAAACTTCTTGAATTTTTTTTATATTCCGACTCGTAGTTAGCTGTGGAGCAGGTCAAAGGATCATTTGACACCAACAACCATCGGCTTCAATGCTATATACAAGCTTACCGCAAACTGTCCTCAGAATTTCAAGAGGTTGTCCTCTATAAAATTTTGCGGGCAGACAATCAAAAGGCTGACGAGTTAGCTCACATGACCAGTGCTCTCACTACTTAGAGCTTGGAGGATTCGCTGGCCGAGACTCAACTCGTTACTCATATAGATCAAGATCTGATGGCGCCCCGAAGTCTGCCAGATTGGAGGACCCCCCTCGTTGATTAGCTGAAGAGAGGGGCACTGTCGAACGATCAAGCCAAGGCATAGATCATCAAGAAAAGAGGGACCCGATTTGTCTTGATCGGGGACACCCTTTATAAGAGGGCGTTCGCTCAGTCTTTGCTTAAGTGTCTCAGCCCGGAGGAAGTTGATTATGTCACGAGAGAAGTGCATGAAGGTTGTTGTGGAAATTATTTCGGAGGAACATTCCTTGCTCGAAAGATTTTATTGGTCGGATATTTTTGGCCAACTCTCCAGGAAGATGTCACCCACTGCGTACATGTATGTCTCAGCTGTCATAAACATCAAAACTTTTCTCAACAACTAGATGAGTTGTTAAAGGTTTTAGTAATAGCATGCCCCTTCGACCAATGGAGAATGGACATAGTGGGACCACTACCAACCGACCCGAATCAAAAGAAGTTTCTGCTGGTCACGGTGGATTATTTCTCAAAATTATTAGAAGCCGAACCATTGGTCAAAATAACTGAAAAATTTGTGTTAAAATTTCTTTGGAAGAATATAGTCTGCCAATTTGGCATTCCGAGAAGGCTGGTCTCGGAAAATGGCCGACAATTTCAAGGTCGAAAGATAAAGGAATGGTGCCAGCAGTTGGAAATCCAGCAGGCTTTTACCTCTGTAGCTTATCCTCAGAGCAATGGGCAGGCTAAAATCACCAACTAGGAATTAATATGGGGGATCAAAAATCAAGTTAGATCACACTGGGGGAAGCTGGATTAAAGAATTACCCAGTATTTTTATGGGCGTACAAAACTACTCCCAAAGATAGTACGGGCCTCACTCGTTTTCATCTTGTTTACGACGCTAAAGCCCTCGTCCCCGTAGAGATCGACATGGGATCACCTCGAGTCTTTGCTTATACCTCGGATAATGGCGGCAATGATGAAAAGAGACTGACAGAATTAGACTTAGTAACTGAGACTCGGGACCAGGCGTCTAGCCGAATGAATGCCTTTCGGAGGAGGATCTCCCAGGCATTTTCAGGCCGACAATTTTGTATGGAAGAAAATCCAACAAGCTAGGGAAGTTTGCAAATTTGCACCCCGATAGGAGGGCCCATACAAAATCATTAAGAAGCTCAGCTCTGACGCTTATCATCTTCAAGATAGCGAATGAAAGGAGCTTACCCGACCATGGAATACTTTTCATTTGTGGGCCTATCAAGTCTAAATAGTCAAGCGGTATGTAATGGGTTTTTTTTTCGATAATAAAAGTTATCCTTCGTGATAACAGCCAAGCTTTCCTATATAAATCGCCTATCACGGTTGGTTCCAAGTATTTATCATTCGACTCTTCCTTGGATATCGCCTATCACGGCTAGTTCCAAGTAGTTATCAGTCGGATTTTCATTGGATATTGACTATCACGGTTGATTCTAGGTATTTATCATTCGACTCTTCCTTGGATATTGCCTATCATGACTGGTTCCAAGTATTTATCATTCGACTCTTTCTTGGATATCGCCTATCACGGTTGGCTCCGAGTATTTATCACTCAGCTCTTCCTTGGATATTGCCTATCACGACTGATTCCGAGTATTTATCATTCAACTCTTCCTTGGATATCACATATCATGACTAGTTCAGAGTATTTATCATTCGACTCTTCCTTAGATATCACCTATCACAGCTGATTCCAAGTATTTATCGTTCGACTCTTCCTTGGATATCGCTATCACAGTTGATTCCAAGTACTTATATCACGACTCGTTCTTATGGAGATTACCCATCACCGTTGATTTCAAGCATTACCCTCTGGTTGAGGGGATTGATCATGGTAACACAGTCCGCCAACGGTATATAATTCGGCACATTATTTCTAAGTTGCCTATTAGGGCACGTCTCGGCCAAGTCTCCTATCATCGGGCATCGTGAAGGTACTTTAGAGTTACTGATTATTATTCGTTATTACAGTTGTTAGTTTGTTGTGTTAAATTCTTAAGAAGTTGAGAGGCAACACTTAGCTCAAAAAACTTGCATTAATTTCAGAGAAATTATAAGTTGAGGAATGCCGCATACGATTATAAAAATCTACTGCTAAAAATAAAAACTAAATACTAAGTCATTTCGGGAGCCCGCCGAGAGCCGAGTCCGGAGTTTCATTGATTAGACGTTGTAGATCTAGGAACTCAGTTGAGGCTCCCTTGGGGGGAGGGGGAGTAGGGTATCCGACTTCTTTGAAGTGTCAGATGACCCCCTCATAGCCTATCTCTAGGAGGTCGACGGTGCGACCTCCTAGGATATCGGAGAACTCCTCCGAGGTGAGAAAGACCCTCTTGCATTAATCCCAGCGGCCCTCCTCGCCAGCCCGGTAAGAGACCAGCTCGGCCTTGGCCGCCTCCGCTTGAGCTACTAGCTCGTCGTGCCGCTTGGCCTCAAATTCTGCTTGAGCAACCCTAGTCTACTCAACCTGTAGTAATTTGGCCTCGGCTTCTTCTGCGCAGGACTTAAGTTCTTCCGCCTCGACAGCTTGGAGCCGCAAGCACTCGATCTCTCGCACTTGGCTCTGAAGGTCATCCTCATAGCGGAGGACCTTTGATCGGGACACGGCTGCCTCAGACTGGGCTAGCCTGCGCTTCGCTTCCTTGTCTCGGAGCTAGGTTGAAAGGGCAACCACCTGGGCTCACATCCCCTGAAAGGTCGCTGTCAAGGGAGGCAGATGGGACATCAACTCCAGGTGATAGCCCCAAAACTGCGAATGAAGAAGTGAAGTTAGTAAAAATAACCGAAGTAGTAAAACACTTACCTTTGCCAAGTGAGTATTCATCTCATCGCTCAACGTCGGGATGGACTTCTTCTTGGCGGATGCCCCGATCGCGTCTCGGACTTCCTGGAGGAAGCCCCGAGCAGGTCGCTCTTGTCTCGCCACGGAATGTCTAGAGGATATCCCGGGGAGAGGGCTTGAACTCTGCGATCGAGAAGATGACGACTCGGTTGGAGGAGCGGAAGCCTCCGCATACTCCTCTACAGGGGATGCTGGAACGTCGAAGGGACTAGCACTGCTCGAACCAGCACCACTCGGCCCAGCCGAGTCGCGAAGACTTGGGCTGGGAGAGGATTGCCGAGAAGGGCTCCCCTTTGCGGAGGAGAGCATTGCTCAGCTCCTTTTATGTTGTTGTCGTTGCTCCTCCGACCCCTCGAAACTTATCTCCTCGACCACCATGGAAGGACGAGGTGAAGGGGGTTCTTTTGAGTCGGCCTTCTCTGATGTTTCAGCTAAAACTGCTGCTAAGGGAATTAGCTGCGCCCTTTTCCACTTCATTTTCTTATTGATCGAGGCACGAAACATGACTTCAACTGTAAAAAACACAAAGCAAGTTAGAGTTTAGAAGTATAAAATAATAAAGAATAAAATTTTACCTAATGTGTCGCTTAGCTCGACTTCTATCGGACTTAAGCCATAGTGATATAATAGTCCCTCCTTCAGTAGGACATTAACGTCGAAGCACATACCGAAAAGTACTTCAATGATTTCTTTATAAGAAGAGGACTTTTTGAAGTTGCGCAAGGAGGGGGTGAGAGGCAACTCGAGCTGCCAGCTACTCGGCCAAAGGAAGGGAGTCTCCAGTTTGAGGAACAAATATCAGGTTTTACAATGCTTGCGGGAAGTAATGAGATTTGCTAAAAACCTAGTCTTCGATCGAGCTGTAAAGAAGAACACTCTTGCCTCTTTCCGTTTCGCGACGAAGTAGGAGTGAAAGGCCATAGCAGATAAGGGAAGATGGTAAAAAAGAAAGATAATGATGAAGTCGTTGATAAGGTTGAAGGAGTTGGGAGCTAGCTGCTGCAAAGAAATACGAAAATAATCAGCCAGCTCAGCATAGAAAGGATAGATAGGGAAACAGAGACCAGCTGCTAGCTGGTCGTGGAAGAAGGTGATAAAGGCAAGAGGAGGTTCGTGGGGGTACTAGTCTGGTTGATGAGCTCTAAGTCTATACAAGGGGGGAATGTGGAAGGCAGACCTAATCTCGCGGCGTACCTTAGGAGTGACGCCGCTGAGAGTCCTAACGAACCACAGATCAGTGGTTTCGGCCATAGGAAAAAAGAAGGCAAGGACGGAGAACTTACAGAGTAAAGACCTCGCCGAAAGGGAAGGAGGAGAAGGAAATTGCCGAAGAAGAAGAGGTTGAGGAAGCGTCGGGTGTGAAACGACGAGACTTAGATTTTGAAAGACACTTATAAACGAGTCGCGTCGGTTCGTCTCTCGAGGACCCTTCCTCGGGATCTTATAGGCACGTGACACAACTAAAGAAGTCATAAGGAAGCGAAACAATCATATCATATTCTCGCATTAATGAGCCACCTCTAAAGCAAAATCTCCTCTGTTCCCGAGGGGCATACCTGAGGCGCCACTTGTCATACCTCATTAAGTCGAAAGAGGAAAATCATGACGTAATAAGGCTCGTCCAGTCAATCAAGCTACGCCTATCCATTGACTAGACTTGGGGGGGATGCCTATGATAGTGGGAAAAACTAACCTATGACTAGTCATATAATAAATGACAATCGATACTCCAAGTCATCGTACACGGTTACACGGAAGGATGGAGACCCCACAGTCCAGTACATCCGAGTCATATGAAGAGGTCATCTCGGCTGTATTATTTTTCAGATGCCCCGCGTCTCGGCTAGTATTCTTCGTCTCGGCCTTATTATATTCTAGACGCTTCGCGTCTCGATTATTATCCTTCACTTCGGCCCCACGTCTCAACAGTTGCACACTATTTTGGATGTATGACTTTCCAAAGTATGCTCTATCTTACCTAGTTAGGTGACATGGCGAGTATTCTTGTTCATATGGTCCATACAACAATCCTTATCAACGGTCCTCTCCGACCAGGGAGCAGATGCCCATACCGACTTTCATGAGTCTGTCTACCGCATTAATAAGGAGTTGTCTCTCATCAACCACATGATAAACATTAATCACAACCCACAAGCCTGCAATATTTATAAGGGTAATGATCCCTATTACCTCTAAAAGCCGACGTGAGTACGTCGTGAAGTCATACCGTTCATACTTACTGTATCACTCTGTAAGAAGATTCATTTCTATATAACCCTCCTTGAGGAGGAAACAAAGGTTCGCATTTTCAAAACCCTCTCCACTGTTTTCATCACCCTTTCTTATTAATTTCTATCTTGAGCGTCGGAGGGGTCTTGCCGAGATCTCTCTCGGTGCCTTTAACCGTATTTCTCTTGCAGGATATGTCATTCGACCGTCTCGCGTCACTCGGCTCGGTTCGCGCTCGATACGTCGGCTCTTCCGTACGTCTCGACTTTCCCTCCGCATCAACCATCCTTCTGTTCGAGTTATCGATCCTTTATCACCTTCGTCACCGGATACCTCATCGTTCCTGTCTCGACAAACAACAATCTCATAGACACCGTTATTAAAAAAAATACAATCTACTTGTATTGTATTTCCTTCTTCTGTTAAATTATTTAACGACTTTATTAGTTAGAAGGTAAAATGAAGGGCTTTTTAATATCTTAAAATTTCAAGGCGTATTTTGAAAAATAAGGAAAAAAACTTGGGAATCAAGCGAAATGTTCGCAGCTATTTTTGTCGTCCTGCAGCTACCAGGCGCCGCCGCCGCTGCCGGCGTCCAGCGGATAGCAGGTGTCGCCGCTACCGGTGCTCCACAGGAAATGGGCGTAGCTGGCGGCGTAGGCGGCATTTCCAGGATCCGCCGCGATGGATTCCAGAAACGTCTCGTCTGCCGCCGCCACGTCCTTCCTCGCCACCCACAGAAAGCTCGCGTACCGACTCAACGCCTCCCCGTCCGCCAGCTTCGATGCCACCGCCTTCTTGAAATAGTAATCCGCCCTGTCGCCAGGGGGGAAAAAACTCTTTGGTAAAGGGATCGATTTGGTTGCGCATTTCCACAAATAGCTTGCGGGGAGAAGAAGTACCTCTCGTGGTCCCGGAGGACGAGGAAGAGGAATTGGGCGAAGTTTGCGAGCAGAAGGGCGTTCTCTGGATCCTGCGACAGCGCCTTTTGGTACGTGATGTCCGTTCGCAAGTAGTCGGTATAGTCGTCGGCCTCTAGATCCACCGACACGGGCGAGACGAGCTGCCGGAGCGTTTCCTCGTCCATCAGGGCATCGTCCCTGGTGCATTTTTGGATCCCTGATACCTCCTCCAGTATTACTTTCCAAACCCTAGCTTCCTCCTGCTCCGCCACCATCGCTCCGTCCTCGGTCGTTACCGTTCCCGGAGCCGTTGAGATCGCATCGGGGAAAATGGTACTGTAGGTGACGGATTTCTCGCTCGACTGGCCGTCTCCGGTGGCCCCGACCACCGGCCTCGTCTTTCCACCTCCGCCGTACCCTCCCACGGAAGCGGTCCTCCCGATCGAAGTGGTTCTAATAGAAGAGTGGTCGCCATGGATCTGGCGACGGTGTTCCACCGCCACTGTCTCCAACTGGGTCGGCGGATTGGGCGCCGCCATAGCGGAGGCGTCGAGGTGGCCCATGGAGTAGACGGTGAAGTTGGCGAGCAGAAGCATGACGGAGACCATGAGAGTGGGCGTGCAGGAGAAAATCTGCTGGAAGAGCCAGACGAAGGAGGAGTTCATCTCCTGCTGCACCCGCGCGAGGATCCCCTGGAGGTCCTCGCGGAGGAGCTCCTCCCGCATCTGGAGCATGTAGCTCTGGAGCTCCCGGATCATGAAGACCATGGAGGAGAAGGCCCGATTAACGGAGCAGAAGGCCGACTCGCCCGCCTCCCGGAGCCACCACCTGTCCTCCCACCTCTTCTTCCGCTTTATGATCCGCAGCGACAAAGGTATCTCCACGCTGTTCGCGTTCTTCTCCACGCTCGCCGGGACAATCTGGTTGGGCCAATCCGGCGGTTCGGGCCTCACCGGCACCCACGGTGGCTCAGTTGAAGATTCATGCTTCCTCAACGACGACGGAAGGGAAGCGGCCGGGCTCGCATCGAAGACAAAGGAAGCAGAGGATGACAGAGCAGAGGACTCAGACTCTGCTCCGCCATTTCCTTGTTGTTGCTGAAGCTCGAGGGCCAATTCCTCCAGCCTCTGAACAATCTCCTCCTCCCGACCATCATCGCCACCCCCAGCACGGAAGTGCTCCATCCTGGCGCTGAAGGCGCGGCGGCGCAAGGCATGGTCACGGTCAAGACTTCGCCTTCCTCCGCCTCCTCTACCGACCTCCTTCGCCCGCAGCAGTTTGCCCGACTCGCAGACGCCGAGGAAGGTCGAAACCAGGGCACGGTCGCGGCCACAGTAACCTGCCACGCCCTTCCACTTGCCGGGCCTGACAGCAGTCACAACAGCAGCGAAGGCGGCGGCCTGAACTGCCATCTCCGACCGAGCTCCCAAACTCTACCTTTCCGTCACCCAAAAGGTAGACCTCCTCTCACTCTACCGGCTCATGAAACCCATGCATCAAGAACAATACTAAAAATGCAAAGCAACAGGTTCCGGCTCCGAGCTCCGGCGACGTCCACTAAAGAAGAAGAAGAAGAAGGCGTAAAGCTCCAGGCTCACTCAGGTGTGGCTTTCTCCTCTCATCTCTTTAAGCACGCACTGATCTTATAGGCACACCACACAAGGTGTTTGATCAAATCACGACTCGGAAAATTACGCGAACAAGATCGGCACCGAGAAAAATCGAAGGGTTTAATAAAGGGTGAAAAAAAAATCAGATCCGATTATACGTAATCAGATAGTTTAGCGAGAAGGTAGTGTGGATTGCTTTGGACATGAGAGGCCGATTTCGGAGGCCTAAAATCTCCCTGCTCGATGACTCTTCATCGCTTACATCGCTGTCGACATATCACGCGATTTACTCCTCTCGCCGCAGCACGGATGGATGAGAAACGCTAATGTTAGCAGATTCCCAACTTTTGGATAGTTTAGTTATTAACTGACACTCCGATCCCATTGATCATTGATCTTGATATTGATCTTGATGTATTGATAAATATGATATGATCTAATCTTAAATAATCTGTTAATATTAAAATGGAGAATTAAATTTTACTTCTTATATAAATTCGATATCATACTTACTGACACGATTTATCAAATAACACAGTTGAAGTTTAGAATTGTCAAAAAAACGTATCATATTTTTATATTTATCAAATAACGTATTTAATTTTCATTTTACCCTTCCCACCAAATAGACATGCACTAACGCAGATCAAATCAGAATCCTAAATCACGACGCTTGTGATCAGAATCCCAACACCACGGTGGTGGTGCTGGGATTGCAATACAATTGTGATGTTGAAATTTGAATTCTCAATATCACGTTCGGAAATTTCACTATGTTGCAGGTATGTTTGATGAGAGGGGTAAAATGAAAATTAAATGTGTTATTTGATAAATATAAAAATATGAAATGTATTTTGGATAATTCTAAATTTCAACGTTGTTTAATAAATTACCATAAATTAGTTCCTAAAGCTTCGACACACACCTTCATGGCTGGGTTACCGATGTTGCTCAATCCGTTTAGCTCCACTTGAAATGCTCTTGCAATTTTGTCAAGTCTCTCTTGTTCTACTGATCACTTGAAATGATACAGGGTTTGTTGCACTGAACGACGCATGTTGTGCGATTCACATATATTAACAAGAAATGTACAATAATTTTCATCACACTCCGTCTCATTTCGAGCATCGCAATTCGATTGCAGTCTGATTGGCCGATCAATTGGTCGACAACGACGATAATGATCTCGACAAATTCAGAGATTGATTATATATATATATATATATATATATAATGATTTTATTAATCTTAAAAATGATTGATTTAATTTTTTTTATTATCAAAATAAATTTAAAAGATATAATTAAATTTTAACAAATGATTCAATATTATTACGAGTCATTCGAACATCATTGATAAATATTTGTACAATTTGAGAATTGAATCTTCGTTGCAAGAATATTTTTATTTAATCGTTACCAATACATCAAATCTCGGAGGCTAGATGACCTATATAATGTTACTATGATAGATATTTTGATACTAAAATTTTACTCATCTTTATTTTGCACAACAAAGAGGGCATTGCAAGTTGGCAAACAAACACCATTTCACGTGTCAAAATTTATATTGAAATATGTCATCGTGCACACGTATACAAATCTATCTCTACGATATGTATGGATATACTTAGCATCGTCAATACCATTTTGTCTCCTTCTATATCATTTAAATGATATTTGTTGATATATTTTTTTCTTAGGGGAAAGTTATATGATTAATTCAAGAGATATTTTTAAAATAACCCCTAATATTTTTAAAATGCTTTTTGATCTTTTATAATTTTTAGTGTGTCATCAAAGCCCTTGGATTCGTCTTCAAAATACTGTTTCTGTGATAGATTCTAATCGAGAGGTTAAACATACTGAACTCAAGGCATCCCTATAGTTGCTTTTCTATTGATATATATGGATCGTCTCATTATCTAATCCAATGAGTCTCTTGTCGCCTTCTATTCATGTAACCATGCTATCCAGCCAAATTGGCAGAGGACTTCTAAACTTGCGTGAGATTCGATTTCTGTCAATTTATTATTTGTGCTGTTCTAGCTAATGACCATTCCGAAAGGATCATAAATATTCTACGGTAATTTATCAATAAACAAGACGCTGAAGTTTAAATCGTCAAACAAAGATCCGATACTTCATATTTATCAACAAGACTTAATTCTTTTTTACCTCTCCGCCAAAATAGACTTGCACCATGGGATCTTTCAAAGACAGCAGCTGATGGTGTAATCTCAAAGACCACCACCGCGATTCTGTGATTTGAATTCGCAGCACACAATGACGCCGAGATTGCAATCGCATCGCTGGGATTACATCATCATCATAGTCTTTGGATTGCATCACCACCGTAGTCTTTGGTATTCAATTCCCAATACTACAGTGGTGCATGTCTGTTTGGCGAGAGGCGTAAAAAGAAAATTAAGTGTGCTATTTGATAAATATGAAAGTATGGGATGTTGTTTGGACAATTCTAAATTTCACGTGTGTCGTTTGGTAAATTACCGAATATTCTACTTTTGAACATGAAGGAGGAGGTATTATAAGGATAGATTCGAGGGACATTTTGATAATTATAAAAATATCAAGATACTTGTAAAAAAAACATGCAAATCTCATGGGGGCATATTTTTAAATATTCCTCCTATTAAATGAAATGTGGTTTTAATTAGGCGAAGTCACATCGTAGAGATTGGGCCATCGAACCGAAGAAGAAGTGGCCTCGGTTGGGATCGTTCAAGCCTCTTTTCTTCTTCTTATTTTTTTTCTCTTGCCTTTCTGGATTCTTCTCCATCTCTTACTTCTTATCCCCAATCCCTCGCAGAGGAGAGGAATGAGGAGAAACAAAAAAAAAAAAAAAGGGGTCATTTTGGAAACGCGAGTGTGGAATGTGGGAGATGGGAAAATATCTATTAGAATGGGGCCCAGGGTGATGCTGATACCGTGTATTTTTTCAAATCTGGTGATTGAATAGCAACGCTACGCGTGATCTAATAGCGCGATATAATCATCGTCTCCGCGGGAAGAGCTTAGTGGTTAGCGCATATAGACGTTGCATCATAAGACAATAGATCAATCATAAGTAAATCACGAGTCAGTTCCTCCATACGCTGATTCTGAGTACCGAAAGGTGAGGCCTCAGTGATTCCTCTCTTATGATGGTTGGGCGGTGAGTAGACAGTCGTTAGGTTGTGATTCCAACTTTTTACATCATACGATATGATCATCTCCCCGAAGCATGATGCCGTGATTAAGTGAAAAATAATAATATACATGACAATGCGCCGAAATATAGTTTAATTATCTGTTGTAATATTTTTCGATGATAAATTAACAAAAATTATGCGGACAGTTTTAGGATTCAAAAGTTTATCCGATTGACGAAGTACAATTTTGATATTGAATCATCGTTCAAGGATGACACGATTGTGGAGTTCGAGCTGGACTGTAAAAAAATTATAAATACTTTCTTGATTTATCCTTGATGATCGATGAAAGTTACTTTGATTCCGATCTTACTCGATTCTGTTATTTGCGAGGCATCCTGAAAGTATGTGGGATAGAACTGATCACTCTCAGAGATTAATCAGATCGAAAGTTCGAATACTTTGATGTCAATCAAAAAAAAATATACACGATGACGATGAATATATAAAAATTTATATTTTTATAAATAGAATATAATTTCGACGTTGGATAATTTTATAAAGACGATGCGATAGATTCCATCATCATATACCACGAGTGCTTTTTGGATCTATTCCGTGATCGTAAAATTTTTTATGGAATGAATTGATCATTTCAAAACATCTGATGTGGTTATATGATCTTCTTTCTCCATCTAGTTTGACCTAGCTGAGATTCGAGTACAGTTGACTTTCTCCTAGGGAGTAGGTAAGCCGGAGATGATTTTTTAGTTGGAATTAGGCATGTTTATCGGTTCTGTGGTTTCGGTTTCGATTCGGTTCTGATCGATTTCAAATCCGTCGATGTTGAAAATGGTTCGGAACCGATTTTAACCGGTTCCGAATCGGTTTCGATTTCAAAGTTAAAATTTTGGAACTAATTCAATTCAGATTGGTTCCGAAACGGTTCCGGACCGATTTCAAGATTCGATATGAGTGTATATAATATTTGAATAGCATGACAATTATTTGAAATTTGAATATTTTTATTAAGTACTTTGAATTAGAAAATACACCATACAAAAAGATAAATATAAATAAAATATTGATGGATACATTAAACATTTAAAATTCATTGTGATTACTAAAATATATTTAGAATACTCTGCATCTTCCTCTGAACTTGAACTTGCAAATTCGTCTATCGCACCAGTGGTTCTATTCTTTTTCTCTGCAGCAAACCAATCTTGTAGACATGTTAGCATGCTAAGAGTTTCCGCCTTTAAATTAGTTCTTTGTTCGCCAATGATTCTGCCGCATATTGAAAATGTTGATTCCAAAGCAACACTTAAACATTGAACTGCTAGTACATCTCTTGTCATTGCACCTAAGACTGGATAAAGTTGTGAATTTCCTCTCCACCATTCTAGAACATTAAAATTTTCTGGAGTTTGAAAATACTGGCTTAAATAAATCTGTATTTCATTGTTTTTTATTGTTGCAGTTGATTTTCCTTTTAGCTTTTGTCGTTTCAGACTTTGAAAGAAATTGATTGCTCCCAATTTAATTGTTTCTTTCGGCTCTTCCTCCATCTTCGACTGCTTACTCTCTTCGTCCTGTTCGTTAGCGTACAAATCGAATAATTCTTAAAGAGAATGCATAATTGACGTCTTTTGATCGTCAACATTCTTCTTAAGAAAGTTAGCATAATATTCAAAAAATATTTCTAAGTCACCTTGACTTTGACTTGGATCTGACAATGTTGCTAGACCATGCACAATTGGTATAGTCTCCCAATATTTTAAAAATTTATCTTCCATACTTTTAACAAATTCACTCATAATTGTATCAGTACGATATTCAATAAATTTAAAAAACATATTGAAAAGAAGAGGTAGAAACATAGTTGCAGTAGAGTAGTTTACGCC
Organism: Wurfbainia villosa; assembly: GCA_025175895.1. NCBI lineage: Eukaryota > Viridiplantae > Streptophyta > Magnoliopsida > Zingiberales > Zingiberaceae > Wurfbainia > Wurfbainia villosa. The sequence goes on from CM045997.1 coordinate 9,454,058, forward strand.
AGAAAATTTCTCAGTTGCTTCTTTAAAAATTTCCAATAAAGAAACACAATTACTCAAAATATCTCAATCACAGTCAGTCAACATTAAAGCTTCTGTAGCAATATTGTTGTAATATGGTGTAAGTAAATCTTTAAAACGTAATAATGTATGAAGCAAGTGATACAAATAATTCCATCGAGTTTCAACGGGAAGAGGAAATTTCTTATATTTAATTCCGTTAGCAATGACTAGAGCTTTCCAATCACGACCATATCTCCTTTCACGTAATAATTTCCCACATACTCTGAATTTTGCTATTGTAGTAATCATGCGTTCATTAAAAGAACATTTCACACGTAACTTGATAACATGACAAGCACATCTAACATGAAATAAATTACCATCTAAAATTGGTTTTAATGAATCTTTAAGGTATCTAATCGCAACATTATTGGCACTCGCATTATCTAATGTGATCGACATTATTTTATTTTGTATGCCATAAAGCTTAATAACATTTAGAACATATCTAGCTATAGTATATCCGTTGTGTGATGATTCTAATTTATCTAAAGATAATTTTTTTTTTTGCATATTCCAAGATTCATCAATCTAATGACATGTAACAACAAGATAAGATTCTAATTTTATATTAGTCCAAATATCAGTTGTCAAACTAACTCTACAATTAATACTTGAAAGATGCACAATCAATGTCTCTTTGTATTCCTTGTACATATCAAAACAATATTTTTTAAGTGTGTGCCTAGAAATATTGTGAAAACCAGGTTGAATAGTGCTAGTAAATTCAACAAAACTTTCTTGTTCAGCTATTAAAAATGGTTGACAACATTTCGTAATAAATTTAACAATGACTTTTCGAGAAATTTCTTTTGTAATTGTAAAACCTCTAGTCGTTAAAGGATTAATTTGTTGTTGGGTTGGTTCTCTACCAAGAGGTTGCAAGGTATCCGAGTGAAATTTATGCAACTTGATCAAATGTTTTTTCAAAGTTCCAATACCACCACCTGTTTTATAAGAATACCTATTTTTGCAAATTCTACACACAGCAAAAGAGTTGTTCATACCTATTTGTTTTTCAATTTGGAAGTGATCCCAAACTTTACTTCGCTTTGCTCGGCTAGTCATCGTGCTCATCATCATGTTGCTTGTTCCAGCGGACGATGATGACTGAAAATGCACACCAACTTCATTGGGGAGTTCTATGGCCTCTTCTTCCTCATGGTCGTGTTGGACTTCGTCAAAGTTGGGAATGTAACTAAATTCTTCACCAAATTCCAAAAACCTTGAAGGCACACCCCACTCCGCATCTTCATCACGACCACTAGTATTACGATTTGAAGACGATGCCATTGAAATAGCAAATAAACTAACAAATAAGAGAGAAACTTATAACTGCACAAATAAGTTGAAAAATAACCACTCACCAAACCCTATATTTATAGTTGAAATTGATAGGAATTGAGATTTTAGAATTTTGTGTTGGTTCACTTGGCTGTCAAAGTGTCGTTGGACCAACAACAGAGTGCTATTGGACCAATGGCTACAATTGCCAACGGGCTGCCAACGACATTCTTCTTATTAGAAGACAAAAAAAATGCAAGAGTGAATCAGAGTCAAGTGTAGGACTGACTGATTTGATTTTTACCTCAAAATCACTTTTGGGGAAATGAATCGACGAGCGAGAGAACTTGGAGTGTCGCCTCGCTGTTCCAGAACTTAGTTGCTATCCCGGGCCTCTTTTATCTAATAAGCGCTACACCTCGTAAAGTAATTGAATAGCCTAATAGCGTCCGAGAGCACTTTTTCGAGTGCCTTCTTAGGTCACCTGCCTCCTTAGTTCTACCCAGACCTGTGGAAGTACCCAATCTTTCTCTATCAGCTCGAGAGGAACCCAAGCACAGATCCTTCTTCCAATCTTAGGCCGGCTCCAGCGAGACGGACCTCATATGGCCTCCGATTTCCTTGAATCGGCTGGGCAAAGACGCGAGTGAGTGGGTTCGATTCCATATTTCGGCTACACCCCGAGCCAGTGACCCGGGTTCTTCTCCGTGCAGCCGTGGATCATTGGAGGCCAGAGGAAAGCGAGGAGGTGGCGAAGATCGAAGGTGACGGAGGGTAGAACAGGCCCAACGTCGTGATCGCCGACGACATCCTCTCGCCTGATGCCTCCGATCTGAATTTTGAGGAAGAGAGCGAGAGGGAGGGGGAGATTCAGGGAGATTGGAGATCGAGAGTTGAACTTCAACGACCTGGGATTGGTGACAACGGCGGCTCGGCGACGGCAGCAACTGGAACTGGAGTTAGGGCTTTCGGCTTCAATTCGGAAAGAAGGGGTGGGCTGCGTCGTCGCGACTCACGAGAGGAATCGGGAAAGTGCGCTGTGCAGATTTTTATTTTTATTTTTAATCCGAATCGGAACTGGAATGGAACCGTTCCGGTTCCGGTTCGTTTAATTAAAAACCGCCCCAATCCATTATTTAATGGATTTGGGGTGGTTCCGAAACCGGTTCATTCGACCGGTTCTGGGTTCGGATTTATCGGATCGGTTCCGATCTGGTTCCGGATCGAATCGATCCGATAAGCATGTCTAGTTGGAACTGAACCTGAGTCAATGAAGTGATAAATAGATTGCATGTACAATCAGTCGGTCAGTTTAAAAATTGAGCTATAAGATTCTAAATAAAATTTAAAAATTAGATTTTATTTTTACTGTATAATTTAAATATTCGATTCTAAATTTTTTAAAATCATAAATAGAAATTCTAATAGTCCTGATCTGAAGCCGACTCTGTGTATATTCTTCTCCATCATCTATTAATCTATATTCTCAATGTGAACTTATGGCCACAATATCAAGGAAAAAACTGTCTATTTATTTATTTTCCTCCATTCTGCAAAGTTGAAAATCTGTCCAACTAGCAATACTCTGTCACCCGTCCCAGGGCTGTGGCGAGAGAGAGATAAATCGCGGGAGGACGAGGTCCCTTGACACGGTGACAAGACAGAGAGGGGGCCATCTGAAATCAGGGGGGATTTTGAGCCCCTCATCCGGAATCGACCCCTGCCCATTCTGTAAGCAACCCCCTGTCTTATCATCACGCTATCCCCGTGAGGACAATTTTCCTCCATCCACTTTCATGCAAATAAGGTGTTCGAATTTCAAAAGTCTTATTAGTTAATTAAATAGTAGGGTCGGTGAAATCCTAACCGCTGTGAATCACAATTTTAATGTATTATCGAATGAGTTTAAGTTAAACTTTGCTATTTTCTAATATGTGTGTATACGTGTATAAGGATTAAGGAGAACATGCCTCCGTAGGAAGAGCCTAGTGGCTAGCGCATGTAGATATTACATCATAGGACAACGGGTCAATCTTTCGCAAATGCGAGGGTGTCGTCCCTCCATGCGCTAGTTACTAGTCTCAAGAGCCAAATGCCTACCGTGATTTACCTCCCTTACGATGGTCCAGAGGCGGGCTGATAGGGGTCGCTAAGTTGACGGATTCCAACCTTGACATCACAAAGGAGAACATGTGTATCTAATGACTCAAAATCCATTTAAGTTGACTTTGTGCAAGAAGATGTATGTATGTAAGAAGGATGATATGGAAATAAACCAAAGGGTTCGATGCATTTGAAAGACAAAAAATTTAGTAAAAAAGTATTTCGGTGGAACGAGAAAGATGCACGAAAAACAAGCTGAGAAATTTGATGCATCTAAGGAATGGGAAATTGGAAGGAAGAATGCTCAGGTACAAGGGCGGAGTCGTATATCATTCTACTCGGGTTAGCCTAGGTCAATTTAAGTTTTTTTTGTTTTAATAATATACAAGATGATATCGGGTAAAATTATCGTATGATTGAAAATATTATATTAATGACTACTTCTCATTCATTGAGTTCAGTTGACATTCCAAGACATCTTATCTTGGCACCGTCGATTGAAGAAGACATCTTATCTCGGTACCGCCGAATGAAGAGGACATCTTATCTCGGCACAGCCGAATGAAGAAGGCATCGTATCTCGGCCACATTATATTTCGGCTCGACAGTATAGCGTTTTGAATGTATTATATCTCGGCAAGTCAAGTGACGTAGCGGTCGTTAAGGTCAAGATGTCCAATGAGGCATCCCCTGTCAGAGACCCCACTCGACAAGGAGACATATGCTCATGCCTACCTCAAGGAAGCATGTCCACCGCATTAATGGAGACTTGTCTCTCATTAACCACGCGAAGGGCATTAATTATACCTCATATGCTTGCAGCATTTATGAAGGTAATGATTCATATTACTTCTAAGAGCAAGCGCCATCACTTTAAGGAGTCAGGTCGTCCATACCCTTCCTACCGCTCTGTAGAGATATCTCTGCTTATATAAGGGTAATTTGAGGAGGAGATGAGAGGTGGAAAAAATATCTAAACTCTTGCTCTTTTGCCTTCTTTGCTTCTCCTCTATACACTAATCTCTGCCTTGAGTATCGGAGGGGTTTGATTGAGATCTCTCTCAGCACCCTTAACCGCTCTTCTTCTTTGCAGGATTCATCTCGACAAGCCGTGACACGCCATTCGGCAAGTGCCAAGATGACATCAAGCAGTCCTAGACAACGCACTCTCTACTTCGACAACTCCCACCGTGTCAAAAAGTCATCCGAATCACCGATCTTCACCATTTTCGCCACTGGACACCTCAGCATCTCGGTCTCAGTCGGAACATAATTGGCACAGTCTGTGGGAATCCGTAAATACACTGAGACAGAGATGAAAGACTAAGCAGCGAACTCTGATAACCAAAATTCTACTGAAGGAAGTATGATGAGAGAAAACATTATCGCCCTTGTCAGGACAACCATGGAAGATTTCTTGCATGAGCACCTCTCTTGGGCTCCTGCTTCAATGTCGACATCCCCCAGCCTGGCTCAAGCCCCGACACCAACGCCTGCTCCTCCGACACCGACTCTGCCAAAGACGATTCCTATAGTATCGTTGTCGACCGAGTCATCTTCAACAACCTCTCCACAAGAGTCCTCTGAAAAGGTGCCTTCCTACACGCTATTGGACAAAGATCCCAAGAAAGGAAAAGCTTTGATGATTAATAGGGGCTTTCCACTTTCCTCTGAAATTATAGCTGAGAGACTCTCCAAGCACTTCAAGTCATTATCCGTGGGAGAGTATAATGGTTCCACCAACCCAGAAGAGCATTTGGGTCGGTTCGAGAAGGCTGCCTTGCTGCATAATTACACTAATGTTGTGAAGTGTAAAGTCTTCTCCATCACCTTAGTGGGATCTGTGCATAGGTGGTTTGATCGGCTTCCTCATGGATCTATTTGCTCTTTCAGTGAGCTCTATGCACTATTCCTCCAACACTTCACTAGCAGTAAAAGGTACCTAAAAACTGCTCAATATCTTTTGTCAAAAAACAGAGAAATAAGGAGTCCCTATGGGAAATATACACTATTTCAATCGGGTGGTCGTGGACGTCTCGAGTTTCTCGCCTGAGACAATAGTCAATGCCTTTTCTCAAGGCCTAGTATGGGGGAGACTTCTCTAAATCTTTGATGAAGAGACCTCCGCCAGTTTTGAAGCTCTGCTAGGACGGACAGAACTATACATCAACTTGGAAGAGGTCGAGATAACCGTGGATAAGTAGAAAGCCATAGGAGAATCCAATGCACCTCATCCACCACGGCCGAATAAAAAAAACTCCTGTCTCTACATTTTTGCGTCCTCCACGAACTCACTCTTATATGTTGCGTTTGGCCAGGGACAAAGTAATACATGCAATTCAGGAGACTGCTCAGCTACCATTAGTGTCGAATCAGCCCGCTCCATTCTGTGCCTTCCATCATGTGTATGGCCACTCCACTCGAGAATTCCACAACCTGACTGAGGAAATCAGACAAGTAATGCAGGAACAACAGCATAGCCTAAATGCTCAGCCCAGGTTTCCGTGAATAGGGGCAAGGCTCGAGCCGAGAAATAACCCTTGGCGGATTCCTCCAAGACGGGCTCACTAACCTTCGCCGGATAAGCTTGATAGATGAGCTAAGACCCCACGAAGAGATCGGGAGTTCTCCCCACGACAGCCAGCCTCCCAGCATGATTCTCCAAGAAACTTGGCTAACGATCCACACCGAGGTACCATTAATATAATTGCAGGTGGAGTCATAGATGGGGATTCAAACCGAGCCCGTAAAGCTCATGGGAGGAGGCTGGAGAACATGGAGGTGTGCACCAGCCGAAGACGCGCCGAAGGACCATCAATTAACTTCGACCCTGAGGACCTGCGAGCAATTTCTATTCCACACGATAATGCATTGGTGATCCGAGCCACCATAGCTAATTATGATGTGGCCAGAATCTTCGTAGATATAGGTAGCTCGGTCAATATCTTATTTAAGGAAGCTTTTGACCATATGCAGCTTGACCTGGCCTAGCTCCAACCAATGAACACTGCTCTATTTGGTTTCTTGGGCCATGAGGTGTCTTTACTCGGTCGGATCAATTTACCTTTATCTTTGGGAGAAAAACCCCTCCGTCGGACCAAAATCACCACCTTCACGGTGGTGGATGCTGCCTCGGCCTACAATGTCATCTTGGGAAGACAAGCGTTACACTCCTTCGACGATGTTGTATCTATTTACCACCAGAAAATCAAGTTCCCCATAAACAATCAGGTGGGGGAAGCCTCAGGAGATCAAAAGGTGGCTAGGAGATGTTACGTAGAGGAAATCCGAATGGGTCCCAGGAAGAGCCGGAAGATCGAAGGCGCAGAAGTCTACAGCCTCCGAGAGGAGACATTGGGTGAAGAGGAAGTCGTGCAAATCTGGTCGGATCAACCCAATCGAGTTGTCCGAGTTGCTGCAGACTTAGTGCCAGAGCTAAAGCAAAGAGTGGTCAACTATCGTTCGAACAACCGGGACATCTTCACTTGGCCAGAGGAACGAAATAGAAGCATCTCTCGAGCCATCATGGAACATAGCCTGATAAAAGCTGTTGAAAGTTGGATACATCTGGGAGGTTCAATTCCTCGAGTGGTTATCAAATGTTGTATTAATACCTAAGCCAGGAGGGAATTGGAAGGTATGTATAGATTCCCGAAATCTCAATAAAGCATGCCCTAAGGATTGCTACCCCTTACCTAGGATAGATCAACTAGTTGATTCTATGACAGGATGTGAGCTAATTTGTATGTTAGATTTATACCAGGGGTACCATCAAATTCTATTAGCACAAGAGGATCAAGAAAAGGTCAGCTTTGTCACTACGGATGACACTTTTTACTATGAGGTTATGTCATTCGGATTAAAGAATACTGATGCCACTTATCGGAGGCTAATCGACAAGGTTTTTCGATCACAAATAGGTCGAAACATTGAAGTATATATGGACGATATTCTCATCAAGTCCACCAAAGTCGAAGACATTGTTAAAGACATTGCTGAGACATTCGGCACATTGCGCCGATACGGAATCCAACTTAATCCTAGCAAGTGCATATTTAACGTCAGAAATGACAGATTTCTTGGATACATTGTGACTAAGCAGGGTATTGAAGTCAACCTCGAGAAAGCTTAAGCCTTGCAAAATATGGCTTCTCTCCGAAATACCAAAGAAGTGAAAAGGTTGCTCAGAAGGATAACAACGCTCTCACGATCCATCCTTAAGTCGACTAAGCGGAGTCTACCCTTTTTTAAGATACTCCGCAAGTCGGCTCGATTTTCATGGGATGAAAAATATGAACAAGCCTTCATAGAGCTAAAGCAATATATTGTTGGTGCAATCGGCCCAGGTCACGATTGACCAGGACTCGAGTTTGACTCGAGTGATGTTTTGATGTTCGACAAAAATATATGACAATGTAATTGTCATAGGAAAGTCCAAGTCTTGAGTACTTGGCATGGGAAGTCCAAGTGGAACACTTGGCATTTGGCAAAGTCCAAGCATGGTTCTTGGCAATGGAAAGTCCAACATGAGTTGGCATGGAAAGTCCAACATGAGTTGGCATGGAAAGTCCAAGCATGGGTCTTGGCAAGGTAAAGTCCAAGTCTTGAGTACTTGGCATGGAAAGTCCAACATGGGTTGACATGGGAAAGTCCAAGCTTGTGTCTTGGCATTTGAGAAGTCCAAGGGTTTGATATTGGCGGCGTAAAGTCCAAGCGGAAGTCTTGGCAGCATAAGTCCAATGGTTGGCGGTGTAAAGTCCAAGCGGAGTCTTGGCAGTGTAAGTACAATGTGTCTTGGCGGTGTAGACACCGTTAGCGTGACATAGCCGATGGAAGCACCTGAAGGCTAGCGCGATGGATGAACAAGTCATGGATGACTTGGAGGGATCCGAGAGGCGTGAGGCTGATGGAGGTGGCTAGAAGGCTTAGGTCTAGGCTAAGGGTGGTCTAGCAAGTATGGGGGCACCATACTTGGGCTAAAACCTCATGATTGAGGTGTGCCAGTCGACTGGTGCCATGTGGCAGTCGACTGGACCGAGTCAACTAGGGTTTGACTTGGGGAAGTGGCCTAGCTGATCATTGCCATAGATGAGCAATGATCGATGTCTCGAGCGATCAGCGATTGCATAACATGGTGCTCGAATTCACGTAGTGTAGTCTTACTCATTGGGACCGGACCGTGAGTGAGACCATCACGTCGACTGATGGGTTTGATCAGTCGACTGATGGTAGATCCGTTGGACTTATCCAACGTGGATCTAGCCGTTGTCTCACGACAATAGTGGCATCAGTCGACTGATGGTCCCGATCAGTCGACTGATCGACTTTTTCCAGCACAGGTTGAAGCTATAAAAGGAGCTCATGATGGAGGAAATTGGCATCGGGTTCTTGAGGGTTTTGGAGCGATTTGTTGTTGCAAATCAAGGTCTCCAAGGTGATTTCAAGCAACCAAGCAATCAAGCAATCCAAAGGCAATCATAAAGTAGTTTTCTTTACTTGCATTTTATTTTATTATTGTAATTGCTTGTATTTGTATCTTATTGTTGTAAGATTACTTGTAAGGGGTTTCTCCACCTCCGACTTGTGTCGAGAAGGAGTATTTGTGGTTAGTGATTGCATTGGCATCGCTAGAGCTCTTTAGAGCTCGATCCGTGGAGTAGGAACCGGTTCGGTTCCGAACCACGTTATATCCTTGCGTTTGTGTGTTTGTGTTTTCGTTATTGCTTTATTATCTTTGTTTCCGCTGCGCTAACGAAAATTGTAGACAAGCACGTGAACATTTTCCATCTACGCAAGAGTAAACGCTATTCACCCCCCCCCTCTAGTGGGCGCACAAGTCCCAACAAGTGATATCAGAGCGAGGCCGCTCTTCTGAATTTAACAACCAAGGGAGCACGCTAGAGGAAGAAGATGGAATTCCAAGACAAGTTTGGATGGGACATCAACACTCCACCGCCATATGATCGAGAAGACTTTTGGGCATGGAGATCAAGAATGGAGACGTTCTTGATGATGGATATAGAGGATTGGTTCATCCTCGTAGAAGGCTTTGAACCTCCTCGGGACAAAAACGAAAATGTCTTGAAATTGAAGAAGTGGACACGAGAGCAACGTCTCAAGTTCAAGACCAAAATCAAGGTAATAAATCTCTTAGAAGATTTAATACCTAATGACATTTTGTCTAGTTTAGGTGAATTTCAAGGCGCCAAGGAGTTATGGGAAAATTTAGCCAAGCTCTATGAAGAACCATCCATGGCTCTAGAAGGAGAAAGCTCATCCTCACAAAAAAGTGGGGATTCAGAGGTTGATAGGGAATCAACTTCTGAATCAGTGGAAGAGGAGGTGAAAGAATTGGAAGAGACATCCACCTCTAGGATTGAGGGGGAGGAAGTTAGACCATCCACTTCGGAGCAAGAGTCAAGTCAAGAAGAAGCCTCTACTTCCGGTCAAGAGGAAGAGCAAGCTCGAGTTTCCGCCACGACCCTAGGTAACTCAAACACATCAATTTCTAATAAAAATCATATCATGTGTTTTGAGTGTAGAGAATTTGGGCATTACAAGAGCAAATGTCCAAAGAAGGTTAGGAAAGCTCCACCGACACCAAAAGTCAAGGATGTCGGTTCCCCAACATCTAAAAGCAAGGAGCACATCATATGCTTCAAGTGAAATTCAAAAGGACATTATAGGAATCAATGTCCTAGGGGGAGCAAAAAGACCAAAGAGGGAGCTACACATGTAGGGGGAGCATCCAAGGCAAACCCTAAGGTATATTTCAATAATGCACCTTCCTTAGTTAATAGGCAAAAGCATGCTAGAAGATTTAATTCTCTTGCTATTGTACATGAAAAGCATGCTAGAAGTAATAGACATATTTGTTTAGGTGCTAAAAAAATCCACTTAGGAAATAAGGAGAAATTTGGGACTAATGTCCCTAGAAAAACCTTACCTAAGGAATCTATTAGGAAAATACAAGAACACTTAGGTTTTAACCCTAAATGGACTAGGCGTATGCCTAGAAAGGACAATGCCCATGGTTTAAATCAAAACTCACAAATTGGGCAATTAGAATTGGAGAACCAAGCCTTGAGGTTAAGGCTTGAGAAACTAGAAAAGACCCTTAGGAATATACAAACTCAATTTAAAGGGTCTAATGATCAAAAGTCTAAGTCTAGATCTCAAAGTCAACATCTAGGACCTCAAAGTCGAAAGTCAACCAAGGGCAAGCAAGGTTTGGGTAACAAACCTAAGCCTAAGGTGGCTTACCATAGTGTTCCATTTGATTATGGAACACAAACTAAGTCTAAGAAGACCAAAGTTACTAGGGAAGCTATCCCTAAGAGTAACCATAGTTTATGCCTAGTGGCTAAGGTTTCTAGGAAACCTAGGGTGACCACTAAGAAGGTTGCAGGGGGAGTTACCCCTAGAGTCAACCTAGGTAAGACCAAAATGACCAAGGCTAATAAGCCTAGGAGGGTCATTAGGAAGGTATCTAGGGAGGTTATCCCTAAGGAATACCTAATTAACCCTAGGAGCTCAAATAGGTTTTGGGTTCCTAAGAGCGTGATTGATTCACGCTAGATGGGGTTAGGGTGTGTCAACCTTGATTGGATGGGTAGTTAACTCAACCATGATAAAGGTGGTACTTTAGGATATTTTCAAGGTTATGGTTACCTTTGAAATACATTTGAGTCTTAATCCTAAAAGTTTTAGGATGTGCCAATATTACTTGAGAAGTTTGATAAAATGATCAAAATTGGTACAATTTAGGTTTAGAGGTTAGTGTGTCATTTTGGATTTTTGGTACACTTAGGAGAAAAATAGAAATATGGCAAAATATAATTAATTATATGAAATGACAATTAATATTAAAATTTAGGTATTACTATACCTATATATTTTATATGTCATGCTTTGTTTGCCATATAACATGCCATGACATCATATTTTTTTTAATCATTCTATATGTCATGTACATGTTTAGGATTAAAGATTAAGTGTCATGTGTTTTTAGATTTCATATTATGCCATGACATCATGATTATGAGCATGTGTTTATCTATATCATCTCTAATGCCATAATCACTCATGCATTTAAGATAATTTGATTGAAATTGATTTAAGGACAATGACATGACTTGGAGTCTCATTTATAAGGGAATCAAGTAGGGTTGCCTTAGAAAAATACATGAAACCCTAGATTAGGGAGAACAAAACTCACATCTCACATCTAATTGACATGTATGTGTATTTATACATCTCAGATACATGTGAGATGCTAGGATATGAGTTAAGTTCAAGGTGCATAGTTTTTGCATCTAGTTGAACCCAAACTCATTTTAACTCAATAGGTGGATCATTGGGAAAGTTTGTGTACAAGTCATGTACATAGAGCCCAAGGAATATGATCCAAAATAAGGTTTTTTAAAACATTTTAAAATCATTTTGAAAAACCTTGGTGAAGTCTATCTTTTGATAGCAATCACCATTGATGAGATTGATACAAAGTGAGCCAAAAACTTAGAAGTTTTCTTCACTTTTGAATTTTGTATCAATTTCGATATTTTATGGGTAAAATATTTTTCAAACATTTTTCACCCATTGTATTGGTCATAAGTAGTATACGTATCAATTTTCGTGATTTTTCGATAAACGTATAATTATTTATGAATTTCCAAATCTCATTTCTGATAACTGAAAATCAGATTTTTCAGTTATCGATCATACATAGTGGCGATAACTAATGAGGTTCGATTGATTTCTGAATCACTCGACTAATTGCCTGATTTCGGGATAAACAAGCTTGTCTAACCCGATTTCGGCTGCGGTTAAGGTCCCTAGCCACTCCTAACCCTAGGATATGCTTTGGGAAGCATGATGAAGGGCGAAAATCCATTGATATGGATTAGGAGAGTTGTTTAGGGTTTGTATCAATGTTAAGGTGTTGGAAAGTTCAATGTTGAATTTCTAACCTTAATTTTGATAGTTTAGAGTTCCTATTGGCTTAGGGACTTCCCAAGGACATTGTTGGTGTAATGGTCAAGGGGGAGCAAGCCTTTAGGGGGAGGTATCCATCTTGGAGTGATGAATGTGTTTTTCTTTCTTCTTGAAGGGGAGAATATTATCAATTGGGAAAATTGATGGATTTTTAGAAACCCAATTTGGAAATTGGGAGAGTGTATAGGATTGCCTCTCTTGAGTGATATGAGACTTATCACTAAGAAGATGGTAGGCATCCTAGGTATTTTTGGACCAAGGGAGAGATTGTAAGATCTCATTGGGACATGAGACATTGACCTCCTTGGAGAGAAAACCTTTTTGATGTTAGTCAAAAAGGGGGAGAATGTTTGGGGGAGAACATTTGGAGAGTGTTTACCAATTTGGGATAATTGGTAAGGGATTTGAGTTAGTGCTCTAACTAAATGATTTGATTGGTTTTTGTCAAACATCAAAAAGGGAGAAATTGTTGGTGCAATCGACCCAGGTCACGATTGACCAGGACTCGAGTTTGACTCGAGTGATGTTTTGATGTTCGAAAAAAACATATGACAATGTAATTGTCATGGGAAAGTCCAAGTCTTGAGTACTTGGCATGGGAAGTCCAAGTGGAACACTTGACATTTGGCAAAGTCCAAGCATGATTCTTGGCAATGGAAAGTCCAACATGAGTTGGCATGGAAAGTCCAACATGAGTTGGTATGGAAAGTCCAAGCATGGGTCTTGGCAAGGTAAAGTCCAAGTCTTGAGTACTTGGCATGGAAAGTCCAACATGGGTTGGCAAGGGAAAGTCCAAGCTTGTGTCTTGGCATTTGAGAAGTCCAAGGGTTTGATATTGACGGCGTAAAGTCCAAGCGGAAGTCTTGGCAGCATAAGTCTAATGGTTGGCGGCGTAAAGTCCAAGCGGAGTCTTGGCAGTGTAAGTACAATGTGTCTTGGCGGTGTAGACACTGTTAGCATGACATAGCCGATGGAAGCACCTGAAGGCTAGCGCGATGGATGAACAAGTCATGGATGATTTGGAGGGATCCGAGAGGCGTGAGGCTGATGGAGGTGGCTAGAAGGCTTAGGTCTAGGCTAAGGGTGGTCTAGCAAGTATGGGGGCACCATACTTGGGTTAAAACCTCATGATTGAGGTGTGCCAGTCGACTGGTGTCATGTGGCAGTCGACTGGACCGAGTCAACTAGGGTTTGACTGCGAGAAGTGGCCTAGCAGTCGACTGCCATAGATGGGCGATCGTCGATGCCTCAGATCGACTAATTACATGATCGATCGGTGCTCGGGAATTCGCCACGAGTGTAGTCTCACTCGACCGCTGGGACCAGCAGTCGAGTGAGGACACCATCAGTCGACTGATGGGTTTGATCAGTCGACTGATGGTAGATCTGTTGGACTTATCCAGCGTGGATCTAGCCGTTGTCTCACGACAACAGTGACATCAGTCGACTGATGGTCCCGATCAGTCGACTGATCGACTTTTTTCAGCACAGGTTGAAGCTATAAAAGGAGCTCGTGATGGAGTAAATTGGCATCGGGTTCTTGAGGGTTTTGGAGCGATTTGTTGTTGCAAATCAGGGTCTCCAAGGTGATTTCAAGCAACCAAGCAATCAAGCAATCCAAAGGCAATCGTAAAGTAGTTTTCTTTACTTGCATTTTATTTTATTATTGTAATTGCTTGTATTTGTATCTTATTGTTGTAAGATTACTTGTAAGGGGTTTCTCCACCTCCGACTTGTGTCGAGAAGGGGTATTTGTGGTTAGTGATTGCATTGGCATCGCTAGAGCTCTTTAGAGCTCGATCCGTGGAGTAGGAACCGGTTCGGTTTCGAACCACGTTATATCCTTGCGTTTGTGTGTTTGTGTTTTCGTTATTGCTTTATTATCTTTGTTTCCGCTGCGCTAACGAAAATTGTAGACAAGCACGTGAACATTTTCCATCTATGCAAGAGTAAACGCTATTCACCCCCCCTCTAGCGGGCGCACAGGTCCCAACAAGTGGTATCAGAGCGAGGCCGCTCTTCTGAGTTTAACAACCAAGGGAGCACGCTAGAGGAAGAAGATGGAATTCCAAGACAAGCTTGGATGGGACATCAACACTCCACCGCCATATGATCGAGAAGACTTTTGGGCGTGGAGATCAAGAATGGAGACATTCTTGATGATGGATATAGAGGATTGGTTCATCCTCGTAGAAGGCTTTGAACCTCCTTGGGACAAAAATGGAAACGTCTTGAAATTGAAGAAGTGGACACGAGAGCAACGTCTCAAGTTCAAGACCGAAATCAAGTTAATAAAGCTCTTAGAAGATTTAATACCTAATGACATTTTGTCTAGTTTAGGTGAATTTCAAGGCGCCAAGGAGCTATGGGAAAATTTAGCCAAGCTCTATGAAGAACCATCCATGGCTCTAGAAGGAGAAAGCTCTGTTGGGTTTCCGGCACCGCGGCGTGTGTGTGTTCGATCATGTTTCGTAAACATGAGCACAGCGGAAGCAATAAAAATAATAAATACTCCTATTTATTACAACACACACAACACACGCATGCTATTACAACAAGTGTAGACATAACCGTAAATTAAAATTGCAATAAAAGGAAATTAAACTACGTTATACCTTCCGTATGACGTGTAGCGGGAACGGCATCAACCGGAACGATCCTCGTAAGAATCGTCTCTATCCGTATCCACGCCGAGCTCCTCGGGATGACTTCGCTAAGTCACGAGCTTCGTCTTCGTACGGGTTACTAGCCTCGTGTTGAAGACGACGTGATCGAGAGATGATCACGATCCGAATCCAAATTCGGATCCAAAACGAGTTCTCAAAACTCGCTTCTCCGGAGAGGTATTCGTCAACCGTTTGACGAATCCTTCGTCCTCCACCTCAGAGGATTACCGGAGATCAAATCCCCGGTAAGTTAGCCGCTGTCGGAGCACTAACCGTCGTCCAAACGACGCTCCGACGAGAGGAGAAGAAGCTGTCCAGAAAACTGGACAGCTTGGTGGAGGAGATAGGCGCCGGCCAACAAAGGAAGCCAAGTGCTTACCTTGATGCCAAACCTAAGAAGGATCGCCGGAACTCTTCCGGCAGCAGCTCGACGCCGGCGAGGAGGAAGGAAGCCGCCTTCTGGACGCCGGTTGGAGGAGCTATGGGCTGGGCGGCAACACAAGCTGGGCGGCAACAATGTGTTGGGCGGCTAGGGTTTGGATGATTGGATTAGTTAGGGTTTAACAATCCCTTAAGCCCACTTTTATAGAGAACTAATTCTCTTAATGGTTAATGGATCATATCCATAAAGCCCGTTAACCCGCTCCATTAAGATAAGTTAAAATAAACCAAACCATGATGGTTTATTTTAAGTTAAAATGAACCAAACCAACCTTTGGTTCATTCGTTTAATATAAACCAAACCCTTTGGTTTATTCTCATCCATTGGATTAGGACCAAACCATTTTGGTCCATCCATTATGTCTTCATAAGACACGGCCCATCCACGCTTCCATTGCGACTGAAACAATTTCATGCTCGCTTTATGTTTGGTCCAACCAAACATAGTTTCTCTCGGTCTGAGAATCCCATTCTCAAGCTCGTTTTAAATCCTTTGGATTACACTCGTTGTGCGTGTGACCAAATAGGTTCTCGGTTTATGTTGGCCGTCTATAATTAACCATTAATTATAGAACGATCATGAGTGGCACCTAGTAGTACATCATGATCCCCAATTAACCGAAAAGATCAGTTGATCGAACTATTTCAAACCCTTCAAAGGCTCGAATGAATCGTGCCCCATTCCTTCACTCATCTTATACCCTCTTGGTTGGGACATGGTCTATTGTGTCGGTCCCCACTAGGTCGACTACGCCACACATAGCCCAAGTATCATTTCCTCGTCCTACGGATTCTAGTTACTCCACATGTATCGAAGAGTACTTTACTCTAAACATGTAATGCTTTGGCCAAAGACTTTAGTAACAATCCGACGAGAGGCCATGAGTATACATCTCCTCGCAAGGAGTGGTGAATCCTTTATAGGCTATTCAAACACCTTCGATCACTTCGACTTATACCCAATCATCCCGGGTCCACATCTCCTCGGAGATGTTTGCTTAAGATGTCAAAGCATAAGTCTCCATGATCAAGATGACTTGAATACCGCAAGTCAAAGGAACATCGCACTTAAGCCACAGAAGAACTTCATTGACATATCTATATATGCAGAGAACCATATGAAGTCTTACGGTGGTCACTCCAATGAACTAGTTACCATAACTAGCATCCACGATTAACTCGGACATCACGGAGAATCAGCTTGGATACACCAAGGAGTATACCTCGTGCTAGTCTCGGCGAAATTGATGGTGTCCAAATCCATCAATTCATCGACTAGGGATAATTCCGATACATCACAATTACACATGTAGAGATACTCACTAGTTGTGATCCAATCACAAATTCTCTCATGCTGTGAATCGTATCGTGGACATTCAGTAAATGAGTTTAAAATCCAATCAAATACATTAAACATGTATACTCAAATAGTGAATCTTCATTTATCATATAAATGGTTCATACATAAGGCGATTGCCTAAGGACATCTCTCATATATTACTAATGGACTACTTGGCCTAATGTCAATCGCTACGGTATCCAATACCATAAGCACTAACATGACCCTCAAACTTACTTTGAGGTAATGCTTTAGTCAAAGGATCCGCTAAGTTCCTTTCAGTGGGAATTTTCTCGATTTGTATTTCATTCCCTCGATGATCTCTCGATAAGATGATAGCGGCGAAGCACATGTTTGGATCGATGAGACCACATCAAGTTCGAGATGAACTTCTTGATCCAAACCGCTTCTTTGCCTAAAGCTGCAATGTATTCGCCTTAGTGGCGAGAGTCCGCTATAGTGTCAAGTTTGGAACCTTTCCAACTTATTGCGCCTCCATTCTAGGTGAATACATACCCAGACTAAGACATGGAATCATCCTTGTCTGTCTGGAGTTAGCATCCGTATGCCCACGTATCACCATGTACCCTTCTCCATATATTAGGAACACATCCTTAGTTCTTCTCAAGTACTTGAGGATCGCTCTTAATACCGCCCAATGATCCATTCCTGGATCGGACTGGTATCTGCTCGTGACACTCAGAGCATACGATACATCGGGCCTCGTACATAACATAGCATACATGATAGATCCTATTGCGGATGCATAGGTAATCTTACTCATGCAAATCCTCTCGTCTTCTGTGCGCGGACACATAGACTTCGAAAGGTGTACCCCATGCCTGATGGGTAAGAAACCTTTCTTGGATTCTGACATACTAAACCTCTTTAGCACTCGGTCTATATATGTAGACTGCGAAAGACCAAGCAACCGTTTCGATCTATCTCTATAGATCTTAATCCCGAGGATGTAGGTTGCTTCTCCCAGGTCTTTCATGGAGAATGTCTTGGATAACCAAACCTTAACTGACTGTAAGATTGACACATCGTTTCCTATAAGTAATATGTCATCGACATACAATACTAGGAACACGACTGCACTCCCACTAACCTTCTTGTACACACAAGGTTAAATGCGGATTTTGTGAGAAATCAAACTTTTTGATCGTCTCATCAAAACGGATATTCCAGCTCCTGGATGCTTGCTTCAATCCATAAATGGATCGTCGCAACTTGCATACCTTGGTTTTATCAACCGATGTGAAACCCTCAGGCTGTATCATATACACGTCCTCGAGCAGGTTTCCATTAAGGAAAGCTGTTTTCACATCCATCTGCCATATCTCATAATCATAATGAGCTGCTATGGCCAGGAGCATCCGAATGGATTTAAGCATAGCTACAGGCGAATAGGTTTCGTCATAATCAACACCTGGCTTTTGACGATATCCTTTCGCCACCAATCTAGCCTTATAGGTAATCACATTACCATCCATGTCGGTTTTCTTCTTGAAAACCCACTTGCACCCTATAGGCTTTATGCCTTCAGGTGGGTCAACCAAGTTCCAACCTTGGTTTTCGTACATGGAATCCATTTCCGACTTCATGGCACCAAGCCACTTATCCCTTTCTGAACTTGTCAGCACTTCTTCATAACTGGTAGGCTCCTCATCATCAATGAGTAACACGTCGTTCGATTCACTTACGAGAAATCCATATCTCTTAGGAATATTGCGTGTTCTACCAGATCTACGAAGATGTGGTGTTACAATAGGTCCAGCCGATTGCTCATCACTATGAGTTGTCGGCTGTTGTGCTTCACCAGGTATCTCATTAATGTCTATTTGAGTCTCTCGGGCCTCCTCAAGCTCGACGATACTCCCACTGTTTTCTTGCAAGAGAAACTCTTTCTCTAGAAACACAGCATGCCTTGAAACAAACATCTTTTGTTCCACAGGATGATAGAATTGGTAACCCCTTGTTTCCTTAGGGTATCCAATAAATAGACATTTATCAGACTTAGCATCCAATTTGTCTGATGCAGTCCGCTTCACATAAGCAGGATAACCCCATATCTTCAAGTAAGATACATGAGGTTTCTTACTATTCCATATCTCATATGGAGTAGTTGAGACTACCTTGGTAGGCATTCTGTTTAACAAGTAAACAGCTGTCTGAAGTGCATAGCCCCAAAAGGACTTGGGAAGAGTCGCATGATTCATCATTGACTGACCATGTCCAACAAGGTCCTAAGACGCCTCTCGGATACACCATTATCTGTGGTGTATAGGGAGTCCATTGAGACAATATACCATTGTCTCTTAGATAATCAAGAAACTCTTGACTTAAGTATTCACCACCTCGATCCGATCGAAGTATTTTAATACTCTTGTCATGTTGTTTCTCTACTTCATTTCTGAATTCTTTGAACCTTTCAAAGGTTTCAGACTTGTGTTTCATCAAGAACACATACCCAAACCGTGAGTGATCATCGGTGAAGGTAATGAAGTAGCTATAGCCTCCTAATGCTTGAGTTGACATAGGTCAACATACATCAGTATGTACTAGACCTAGTAACTCTCCCACTCGTTCACCTTTTCCAGTAAAAGGTAACTTAGTCATCTTGCCTTTTAAGCATGATTCACATGTATCGTATGAATCCAATTCAAACGATTCCAGAATTCCACATCGGTGTAATTCGGACATGCGTTTCTTGCTTATATGGCCAAGACGACAATGCCACATATAGGAGTCTATGTGATTATCCTTTCGAGCACTCTTGTTGCTCGCTTCGATATTGAAAATGTCACTGGATACGTCCAACGTATAAACACCATTGCTTAAAGTTCCAGTCCCATAAAGAACTCCATTCAAAGTTATGTAACAACAATTGTTACTAAAAGTCAAATGGTACCCATTTCTATTTAAACACGAAATAGAAATGATGTTCTTTATCAACGAAGGAACATAAAAGCAATTGTCCAGTTCTAAGACAAGTCCTGCAGGGAGTTTCAACAAATACGTTCCGATGGCGAGTGCAGCAACCTTTGCTTCATTCCCAACACGTAAATTTGACTCTCCCTTGACGAGTCTTCTTCTATTCCTTAGCCCATGTATGTCATTACATATATGTGAGCCACACCCAGTATCCAATACCCAAGTGTCTAAGGAAATAGAATGACAATCAATAAAGAAGATTTCTGAAGAAGATGGGGCATCCGATGCCTTATCCTTCTTCACGGACTCTTGATAAACCTTGCAATTTCTTCGCCAATGACCCTCCTTGCCATAATGATGGCATTTGAGCTAGTTACGCTTTTAGCCTTTTTCTTCTTCCCATACATTTGTTCCTTTGACTCCCTCTTAGAACCTTTCTTGAGGAATCAACTAACAACACCCCCCCGCTCATGCTTCTCAAGACTCACGGTCTTGATATTGAGCAGTACCACAGATGAACCTCCTAGCATCTCAGAGGTGAAGAGGAGCTTTGAGACTTCGAACCTTTCGAATCTCACTTGCTCATCAACCAACTCACAAAGATGAAGGACTACGATATGAGCATCCATATGCTCATGCTGCTTTCGTAGCTTGGGTTCCATCGTGGCTAGCATGATGCAACTCATTTGTTCAGAATCATTCACATGTTTCTGATAGGCCAATAATTGGTCCAGAGTTGCATCACTAGACGGCGGAAGAGGCGCTTCGAGGACATACACAAGCTTTTCACCTTGAGAACAATTCTCAAGTTTCTAAGCCAGTCCAAGAAGTTCGGCCCAGTCAATTTATTTGAATCCAAAATGGAACGCAATTCAAAGACATCATGATCAATCTTAGAAATACAAAACGAGCATATATGAGAAAGATGATTTTAAAATGCATCAATATACATTTATAAATCCCATTCATTTTTCGAATTCAAAACCCCCAAAATCACTTCGGGAGATCGTAGGTCCATCTCCGAATGGGCTGATATCCATCATAGTTATGAACAACCTTGGAGAGAGTCCAACAAGCCATTCATAACTACGACGGTAGGTATCATCTATACCGATTGCATATCACGTATATGCAACTATCACAATGTGCTATCAACTAATTGAATGTTCACACATACATCGGGTTGTTAACACATTAACAAGTATGCATCATATGCATAGCACCCAACTTCACCTCCCTTTACATCGACCTTGGAGAGAGTCCAACAAGCCGATGCTCCGGTTAAAGCCAACCCATTAATCGGACATAGTTTTAATATGGTTAGGCGCATTCAACCAATTAGCCCGGCTTGAGAGAGTCCAACAACCAAAGCTAACGATTGACCTCGACTCTTACCATATTAGTATTAAACTATTCCATGGTTTGAACATATTGAGGTTGAAATGGGCTTGGAGAGAGTCCAACAACCCAAACAAGAAATAGAACTCTGGTTCTAACCATATTAATGGAAGGTGTAGGCTTTAATATTGATTAAGGGTTTTATGTCTCATCCTCTTTGCATGCAAATAACTATTATCTACATGGCATGGCATACATGGCATACATCTACATGTCACGACACGCATGGCATAATGTTATGCATCTAATGCAATTACATGGCATACAATTATGTCATGTCTATATTTCCTTATATGTCATAACTATTTATGGAAATAAAATATGTTTAAGATTTGATTCTCCAAATCAAATCATAATTAAATTAGGAAACAAATTTCCAAATCTAATCACATATTTTATTCATGGAATTATTTGATTAAGGAAAATCTATTTAGGAAACCAATTTCCTAAATCATTAAAACTACTTATGGAAATAAAATATTTTAAGATTTGATTTCCCAAATCAAATCATGATTAAATTAGGAAACAAATTTTCAGAATCTAATCAAATATTTTATTTATGGAAAATATCAATTTCAATAAATACTTCCAACTTTCCAAAAGTGGAAGATTTCCATAAATACTTCTAGACTTTCCAAAATTGAAAAATTTCCATAAATACTTCTAAATTTCCAAAATTTAGAAAATTTCCAGAAATACATTATGACTATCGCAAAACCATTTTACGATTATGTCGAAACACAACCTGGGCTCTGATACCACAGTTGGGTTTCCGGCACCGCGGCGTGTGTGTGTTCGATCATGTTTCGTAAACATGAGCACAGCGGAAGCAATAAAAATAATAAATACTCCTATTTATTACAACACACACAACACACGCATGCTATTACAACAAGTGTAGACATAACCGTAAATTAAAATTGCAATAAAAGGAAATTAAACTACGTTATACCTTCCGTATGACGTGTAGCGGGAACGGCATCAACCGGAACGATCCTCGTAAGAATCGTCTCTATCCGTATCCACGCCGAGCTCCTCGGGATGACTTCGCTAAGTCACGAGCTTCGTCTTCGTACGGGTTACTAGCCTCGTGTTGAAGACGACGTGATCGAGAGATGATCACGATCCGAATCCAAATTCGGATCAAAAACGAGTTCTCAAAACTCGCTTCTCCGGAGAGGTATTCGTCAACCGTTTGACGAATCCTTCGTCCTCCACCTCAGAGGATTACCGGAGATCAAATCCCCGGTATGTTAGCCGCTGTCGGAGCACTAACCGTCGTCCAAACGACGCTCCGACGAGAGGAGAAGAAGCTGTCCAGAAAACTGGACAGCTTGGTGGAGGAGATAGGCGCCGGCCAACAAAGGAAGCCAAGTGCTTACCTTGATGCCAAACCTAAGGAGGATCGCCGGAACTCTTCCGGCAGCAGCTCGACGCCGGCGAGGAGGAAGGAAGCCGCCTTACGGGCCGGTTGGAGGAGCTATGGGTCAAGGCAACACAAGGTGGCGGCAACAATGTGTTGGCGGCTAGGGTTTTGGATGATTGGATTAGTTAGGGTTTAACAATCCCTTAAGCCCACTTTTATAGAGAACTAATTCTCTTAATGGTTAATGGATCATATCCATAAAGCCCGTTAACCCGCTCCATTAAGATAAGTTAAAATAAACCAAACCATGATGGTTTATTTTAAGTTAAAACGAACCGAACCAACCTTTGGTTCATTCGTTTAATATAAACCAAACCCTTTGGTTTATTCTCATCCATTGGATTAGAACCAAACCATTTTGGTCCATCCATTATGTCTTCATAAGACACAGCCCATCCACGCTTCCATTGCGACTGAAACAATTTCATGCTCGCTTTATGTTTGGTCCAACCAAACATAGTTTCTCTCGGTCTGAGAATCTCATTCTCAAGCTCGTTTTTAAATCCTTTGGATTACACTCGTTGTGCGTGTGACCAAATAGGTTCTCGGTTTATGTTGGCCGTCTATAATTAACCATTAATTATAGAACGATCATGAGTGGCACCTAGTAGTACATCATGATCCCCAATTAAGCAAAAAGATCAACGGATTGATCGGAACTATTTCGAAACCCTTCAGCAGCTCGAATGAATCGTGCCCCATTCCCTTCACTCATCTTATACCCACTTGGTTCAGGACATGGTCTATTGTGTCAGTCCCCACTAGGCTGACTACGTCACACCTAGCCCAAGTATCATTTCCTCGTCCTACGGATTCTAGTTACTCCACATGTATCGAAGAGTACTTTACTCTAAACATGTAATGCTTTGGCCAAAGACTTTAGTAACAATCCGACGAGAGGCCATGGGTATACATCTCCTCGCAAGGAGTGGTGAATCCTTTATAGGCTATTCAAACACCTTCGATCACTTCGACTTATACCCAATCATCCCGGGTCCACATCTCCTCGGAGATGTTTGCTTAAGATGTCAAAGCATAAGTCTCCATGATCAAGATGACTTGAATACCGCAAGTCAAAGGAACATCGCACTTAAGCCCGCGTAAGAACTTCATTGACATATCTATATATGCAGAGAACCATATGAAGTCTTACTCTGGTCACTCCAATGAACTAGTTACCATAACTAGCATCCACGATTAACTCCGGACATCACAATGTCTCCGGCCCGGTGAGAATCAACTTGGATACACCAAGGAGTATACCTCGTGCTAGTCTCGGAGAATTGATGGTGTCCAAATCCATCAATTCATCGACTAGGATAATTAGATACATCACAATTACACATGTAGAGATACTCACTAGTTGTGATCCAATCACAAATTCTCTCATCCGTGAATCGTATCGTGGACATTCAGTAAATGAGTTTAAGATCCAATCAAATACATTAAACATGTATACTCAAATAGTGAATCTTCATTTATCATATAAATGGTTCATACATAAGGCGATTGCCTTAGGACATCTCTCATATATTACTAACAAGCTCATCCTCACAAGAAAGTGGAGATTCAGAGGTTGATAGAGAATCAACTTCTGAATCAGTGGAAGAGGAGGTGAAAGAATTGGAAGAGACATCCACCTCTAGGATTGAGGGAAAGGAAGTTAGACCATCCACTTCGGAGCAAGAGTCAAGTCAAGACGAAGCCTCTACTTCCGGTCAAGAGGAAGAGCAAGCTCGAGTTTCCGCCACGGCCCTAGGTAACTCAAACACATCAATTTCTAATAAAAATCATATCATGTGTTTTGAGTGTAGGGAATTTGGGCATTACAAGAGCAAATGCCCAAAGAAGGTTAGGAAAGCTCCACCGGCACCAAAAGTCAAGGATGTCGGTTCCCCAACATCTAAAAGCAAGGAGCATATCATATGCTTCAAGTGCAATTCAAAAGGACATTATAGGAATCAATGTCCTAGGGAGAGCAAAAAGACCAAAGAGGGAGCTACACTTGTAGGGGGAGAATCCAAGGCAAACCCTAAGGTATATTTCAATAATGCACCTTCCTTAGTTAATAGGCAAAAGCATGCTAGAAGATTTAATTCTCTTGCTATTGTACATGAAAAGCATGCTAGAAGTAATAGACATATTTGTTTAGGTGCTAAAAAAATCCACTTAGGAAATAAGGAGAAATTTGAGACTAATGTCCCTAGAAAAACTTTACCTAAGGAATCTATTAGGAAAATACAAGAACACTTAGGTTTTAACCCTAAATGGACTAGGCGTATGCCTAGAAAGGACAATGCCCATGGTTTAAATCAAAACTCACAAATTGGGCAATTAGAATTGGAGAACCAAGCCTTGAGGTTAAGGCTTGAGAAACTAGAAAAGACCCTTAGGAATATACAAACTCAATTTAAAGGGTCTAATGATCAAAAGTCTAAGTCTAGATCTCAAAGTCAACCAAGGGCAAGCAAGGTTTGGGTCACAAACCTAAGCCTAAGGTGACTTACCATAGTGTTCCATTTGATTATGGAACACAAACTAAGTCTAAGAAGACCAAAGTTACTAGGGAAGTTATCCCTAAGAGTAACCATAATTTGTGCCTAGTGGCTAAGGTTTCTAGGAAACCTAGGGTGACCACTAAGAAGGTTACAGGGGGAGTTACCCCTAGAGTCAACCTAGGTAAGACCAAAATGACCAAGGCTAATAAGCCTAGGAGGGTCATTAGGAAGGTATCTAGGGAGGTTATCCCTAAGGAATACCTAATTAACTCTAGGAGCTCAAATAGGTTTTGAGTTCCTAAGAGCGTGATTGATTCACGCTAGATGGGGTTAGGGTGTGTCAACCTTGATTGGATGGGTAGTTAACTCAACCATGATAAAGGTGGTACTTTAGGATAT
This sequence comes from Wurfbainia villosa, assembly GCA_025175895.1. Taxonomy (NCBI): domain Eukaryota; kingdom Viridiplantae; phylum Streptophyta; class Magnoliopsida; order Zingiberales; family Zingiberaceae; genus Wurfbainia; species Wurfbainia villosa. The sequence continues at coordinate 9,479,603 of CM045997.1, forward strand.
TTTCAAGGTTATAGTTACCTTTGAAATACATTTGAGTCTTAATCCTAAAAGTTTTAGGATGTGCCAATATTACTTGAGAAGTTTGATAAAATGATCAAAATTGGCACAATTTAGGTTTAGAGGTTAGTGTGCCATTTTGGATTTTTGGCACACTTGGGAGAAAAATAGAAATATGGCAAAATATAATTAATTATATGAAATGACAATTAATATTAAAATTTAGGTATTACTATACCTATATATTTTATATGTCATGCTTTGTTTGCCATATAACATGCCATGACATCATGTTTTTTTTAATCATTCTATATGTCATGTACATGTTTAGGATTAAAGATTAAGTGTCATGTGTTTTTAGATTTCATATTATGCCATGACATCATGATTATGAGCATGTATTTATCTATATCATCTCTAATGTCATAATCACTCATGCATTTAAGATAATTTGATTGAAATTGATTTAAGGACAATGACATGACTTGGAGTCTCATTTATAAGGGAATCAAGTAGGGTTGCCTTAGAAAAATACATGAAACCCTAGATTAGGGAGAACAAAACCCACATCTCACATCCAATTGACATGTATGTGTATTTATACACCCTAGATACATATGAGATGCTAGGATATGAGTTAAGTTCAAGGTGCATAGTTTTTGCATCTAGTTGAACCCAAACTCATTTTAACTCAACAGGTGGATCATTGGGAAAGCTTGTGTACAAGTCATGTACATAGAGCCCAAGGAATATGATCCAAAATAAGGTTTTTGAAAATATTTTAAAATCATTTTGAAAAATCTTGGTGAAGTCTATCTTTTGATAGCAATCACCATTGATGAGATTGATACAAAGTGAGCCAAAAACTTAGAAGTTTTCTTCACTTTTGAATTTTGTATCAATTTCGATATTTTATGGGTAAAATATTTTTCAAACATTTTTCACTCATTGTATTGGTCATAGGTATTATACGTATCAATTTTCATGATTTTTCGATAAACGTATAATTATTTATGAATTTCCAAATCTCATTTCTGATAACTGAAAATTGGATTTTTTATATCGATCCGCTCATAGTGGCGATCGGTGATGTGAGTTCGATCGATTGATTTACGAATCACTCGACTAATTACTGATTTCGGGATAAACAAGCATAGCCACTCCTAACCCTAGGATATGCTTTGGGAAGCATGATGAAGGGCGAAAATCCATTGATATGGATTGGGAGAGTTGTTTAGGGTTTGTATCAATGTTAAGGTGTTGGAAAGTTCAATGTTGAATTTCTAACCTTAATTTTGATAGTTTAGAGTTCCTATTGGCTTAGGGACTTCCCAAGGACATTGTTGGTGCAATGGTCAAGGGGGAGCAAGCCTTTAGGGGGAGGTATCCATCTTGGAGTGATGAATGTGTTTTTCTTTCTTCTTGAAGGGGAGAATATTATCAATTGGGAAAATTGATGGATTTTTAGAAACCCAATTTGGAAATTGAAAGAGTGTATAGGATTGCCTCTCTTGAGTGATATGAGACTTATCACTAAGAAGATGGTAGGCATCCTAGGTATTTTTGGACCAAGGGAGAGATTGTAAGATCTCATTGGGACATTAGACATTGACCTCCTTAGAGAGAAAACCTTTTTGATGTTAGTCAAAAAGGGGGAGAATGTTTGGGGGAGAACATTTGGAGAGTGTTTACCAATTTGGGATAATTGGTAAGGGATTTAAGTTAGTGCTCTAACTAAATGATTTGATTGGTTTTTGTCAAACATCAAAAAGGAGGAAATTGTTGGTGCAATCGGCCCAGGTCACGATTGACCAGGACTCGAGTTTGACTCGAGTGATGTTTTAATGTTCGACAAAAACATATGGCAATGTAATTGTCATGGGAAAGTCCAAGTCTTGAGTACTTGGCATGGGAAGTCCAAGTGGAACACTTGACATTTGGCAAAGTCCAAGCATGATTCTTGGCAATGGAAAGTCCAACATGAGTTGGCATAGAAAGTCCAAGCATGGGTCTTGGCAAGGTAAAGTCCAAGTCTTGAGTACTTGGCATGGAAAGTCCAACATGGGTTGACATGGGAAAGTCCAAGCTTGTGTCTTGGCATTTGAGAAGTCCAAGGGTTTGATATTGATGGCGTAAAGTCCAAGCAGAAGTCTTGGCAGCATAAGTCCAATGGTTGGCGGCGTAAAGTCCAAGCGGAGTCTTGGCAGTGTAAGTCCAATGTGCCTTGGCGGTGTAGACACCGTTAGCATGACATAGCCGATGGAAGCACCTGAAGGCTAGCGCGATGGATGAACAAGTCATGGATGACTTGGAGGGATCCGAGAGGCGTGAGGCTGATGGAGGTGGCTAGAAGGCTTAGGTCTAGGCTAAGGGTGGTCTAGCAAGTATGGGGGCACCATACTTGGGTTAAAACCTCATGATTGAGGTGTGCCAGTCGACTGGTGTCATGTGGCAGTCGACTGAACCGAGTCAACTAGGGTTTGACTGCGGGAAGTGACCTAGCAACATCGCCATAGATGGGCGATCGATGCCTCAGCCGATCGATTGCATGATCAGTCGACTGGTGCTCGGGAATTCGACCACAGAGTGTAGTCTCACTCGACCGCTGGGACCAGCAGTCGAGTGAGGACACCATCAGTCGACTGATGGGTTTGATCAGTCGACTGATGGTAGATCCGTTGGACTTATCCAGCGTGGATCTAGCCGTTGTCTCACGACAACAATGGCATCAGTCGACTGATGGTCCCGATCAGTCGACTGATCGACTTTTTCCAGCACAGGTTGAAGCTATAAAAGGAGCTCGTGATGGAGGAAATTGGCATCGGGTTCTTGAGGGTTTTGGAGCGATTTGTTGTTGCAAATCAGGGTCTCCAAGGTGATTTCAAGCAACCAAGCAATCAAGCAATCCAAAAGCAATCGTAAAGTAGTTTTCTTTACTTGCATTTTATTTTATTATTGTAATGTCTTGTATTTGTATCTTATTGTTGTAAGATTACTTGTAAGGGGTTTCTCCACCTCCGACTTGTGTCGAGAAGGAGTATTTGTGGTTAGTGATTGCATTGGCATCGCTAGAGCTCTTTAGAGCTCGATCCGTGGAGTAGGAACCGGTTCGGTTCCGAACCACGCTATTCACCCCCCCCCTCTAGCGGGCGCACAGGTCCCAACATATATATCTGGACTACCTACGCTAACAAAGCCAGTAGCAGGAGAAGGCTTGCAATTATACTTGGCTACATCTGAATAAGTTGTGACATCCGTTCTAATCCGGCAAGAAGAGGGTAAGCAACTCCCAATTTATTTCGTCATCCACCTGCTAAAAGATGTTGAAAGTCGATATACCACACTTGAAAAATTGGCTCTGGCTCTGCTTATAACGACCCGGAGGCTTTGCCCTTATTTTTTAGCCCATCCGATCATGGTATTGACCAACAGCGACCTCGGAAGAATATTAACCAACTCTGAGACATCCGGTCGCTTGATTAAATAGACCACAGAATAGTCGAGTATGATATTCAGTACCAACCTCGGATGGCTCTCAAGGGACATGTATTAGCGGATTTCTTAGCTGAAACATCGAAATCCGAGAAGAATGAAGTATGGAAAGTATATGTTGATGACTCTGCTACTAAGCAAGGAAGCGATGTCGGAGTCCTGTTGCTATCCCCTGAAGAAGACATGATCCGAATAGCTATGCAGCTTAATTTGTGGGCCTCCAATAATGAAGTCGAATATGAAGCTTTACTGGCTGGTATTCGGGTGGCTCGTCATGCTAGTGCTTCTCGGATTACCTTACATTCCAACTCACAGCTAGCTGTGGAGCATATTAAGGGATCATTCGACACTAATAATCAGCGACTCCAACTCTACATACAGGCTTACTGCAAGTTGGCAGCAGAATTCCAAGATGTAACCCTTTATAAAATTCCTCAGGCAGATAATCAGAAGGTTGATGAGTTAGCTCGCATGGCCAGCGCACTTACCACCTGGAGCCTAGAAGACTCACTGGTCGAGACCCAGCTTGTCACCCATATAGATCAAGAGAAGAATGTGCCGAGAAGCCCTTCGGATTGGAGAGATCCACTCATAGATTATCTGAGGAAGGGAGTACTACCAGATAACAGAACCGAGGCGCAACTCATAAAGAAAAAGGGAGCCTGATTTGTCTTAATCGGGGATACCCTATATAAGCAGGCTTTCGCCTGTCCTCTACTCAAGTGTCTTGGCCCGGAAGAGGTTGATTATGTCATGAAAGAAATACATGAAGGTTGCTGTGGGAATCACTCGGGAGGAACATCCTTAGCTTGGAAGATTCTCTTGGCCGGATATTTTTGGTCAACCCTCTAGAAAGATGTTGCTCGCTGTGTTCGTGTATACTTTAGTTGTCAGAAGCATCCAAATTTCTCTCAACAACCAGCTGAATTGTTAAAGACTTCAACGACATCATGCCCCTTCGACCAGTGGAGAATGAATATAGTAGATCCACTACCAACCGGGCAGAATCAGAAAAAGTTTCTACTGATAGCCGTGGATTATTTTTCAAAGTGGGTAGAAGCAGAACCCTTAGCCAAGATAACTGAAGATGTTGTATTAAAGTTTCTTTAAAAAAAGCATAGTTTGCCGATTCGACATTCCTCGGAGACTAGTCTCAGATAATGGGCGACAATTTCAAGGCTGAAAGATAGGAGAAGGGTTCCAGCAGCTAGAGATTCAACAGACTTTTACCTCAATAGCTTATCTTCAAAGCAATGAGCAAGATGAAGTCACCAATCGGGAATTAATTCAGGGACTTAAAATTAAGCTGGACCATATAAAAGGAAGTTGGGTCGAGGAACTGCCAAATATTTTATGGGCATACATAACAACTCCTAAAGATAGTATGAGTCTCACTCCTTTTCATCTAGTCTACGACTCCATGGCCCTTGTCCCCGTGGAGATCGGCATGGGCTCACTCAGGATCTCGGTCTACACCTCGGACAATAGCCACAATGATGAGAAAATACTGACATTAATTAGACTTGGTAACCGAGACACGAGACAATGTTGTCAGCCGAATGGACGCCTTTCGATGAAAAATAGCTCAAGCCTACAAAAAGAGAGTTGTACCTCGCTCCTTCCAGTTCGGCGACTTTGTATAGAAGAAAATTGAGCCAGCAGGGGAGGTTCATAAATTGGCACCCCGATGGGAGGGTCCTTATAAGATTATTAAGAAGCTCAACTCAGACACTTATTATCTGCAAGATAGCGAGGGAAAAGAGCTCACTCGGCCATTGAACGCTTTCCATTTGCGGCCTTATCATGTGTAATGTCCAGAGCGTATGTAGTAGTACTTTTCTTTTAAATAATAAAAGGTTTCTCTCATTATTGCAGGCATATACTTCTATAAATCGCCTATCACGGTGCATTCTTATAAAAGTTGTCTATCACGACGTATTCTTATAAAAGCCGCCTATCACGGAGCATCTCGGATAAGTCGCCTATCATGGTGCATTCTTATAAAAGTTATCTATCATAGCGCATTCTTATAAAAGACGTCTATCACAGCGCATTCTTATAAAAGTCGTCTATCACGGCGCACCTCGGATAAGTCGTCTATCACGACGCATTCTTATAAAAGTCACCTATCATGGCGCATCTCGAATAAGTCGTCTATCACGATGCATTCTTATAAAAGTCGTCTATCACAACGCACTCGGATAAGTCGCCTATCACGGCGTATTCTTATAAAAGTCGCTTATCATGGTGCATTCTTATAAAAGTCATCTATCACGGCACATCTCAAATAAGTCGTCTATCACGGCGCATTCTTATAAAAGTTGTCTATCACGGCGTATCTCGGATAAGTCATCTATCACGGTACATTCTTATAAAAGCCGCCTATCACAGTGCATCTCGGATAAGTTGTCTATCACGGTGCATTCTTATAAAAGTCGTCTATCACGACGCATTCTTATAAAAACCGTCTATCACAGCGCATCTCGGATAAGTCGTCTATCACGGTGCATTCTTATAAAAGTCTCATATTACGGTGCATTCATATAAAAACCGTCTATCATGGCGCATCTCGGATAAGTCGCCTATCACGACGCATTCTTATAAAAGTCGCCTATCACGACGCATCTCGGATAAGTCGCCTATCACGGTGCATTCTTATAAAAGTTGTCTATCGCGATGCATTTTTTAAAAGCCACCTATCACGGCGCATCTCTGATAAGTTTCCTATCACGACGCATTCTTATAAAAGTCGTCTATCACGACGCATCTTGGATAAGTCATCTATCACGGTGTATTCTTATAAAAGTCGCCTATCACAGTGCATCTCGGATAAGTCGCCTATCAGGACACTTGCCTCTGAGTCCCTTATCATAAGGCATTATAAAGGTACTTATCATGGTTCATTATGATCCCGAGCATTTCCTACTATCACTTATTACAGCATGATTTACTTCCTTATGTTTCTTGATGCTTTGGAGAAACCGAGATGCTTAATCATTTCTTTCGAGGTATGAAACAATATTTAGACTCGGCAAAAAACCTATTATAGTAAAAAAGTTCAGTACAAACATTCGTTACAAGTTCTCAAAATTGCCGAAAGAAAAACAAAATAAAAGTACCGAGAGCAGTTACAGAAGTCCTACTATTACAAAAAATAAAAACTAAGTTATTTTGGGAGTCCACCAAGTGTCGAGTTTGGGGTCTTGTCTATCAGCCATTGGAGATCCAAGAATTCGACAGAAGCTCCTTTGAAAGGATACTCGGCTTCTTTGAAATGTCGGATCGCACCTTCGTAGCATATTTCTTGGAGATCGAAGGTGCGCTCTCCTAGGGTATCGGAGAATTCTTTGGAGGCCAGGAAGACCTTCTTGCACTGAGCCCACCGACTCTCTTCCCCAGTTTGGTAGGAAGTTAGCTCAACCTTGGCGATTTTGACTTGGGCTGCCTCGACCTGGGCTGCTAGTTTCTCATGCCGAGCTGCCTCGGAGGCTGCTTAGGCTGCCTGTGCATGTTCAGCCTCGAGTAGCTTGGCTCGTAACCCCTCCACCTCTGCTGCTTGGGTTCGAAGTTTTTTCACTTTAGCCACTTGGAGTCGTAGGTGCTCGATCTCTCGAGCTTGACTCCACAGATCATACTCGTAGCAGAGGGATTTTGACTGGTACACGACCGTCTCGACCTGGGTCATCCTGAGCTCTATCTCCTTGTCATGGAGACAAGCTGAGATCACCGCCACCTAGGCCCTCATCCCCTGAAAACTTGTGGTCATCGGGGGAAGGCGCGTCATTAGCTCCAGGTAGTACCCCTAGAACTGTAAAATAACAAAGTTGATTAAAAAAAACTTTTACTTACTTGCGCCAGGTATGCGTTCATGGCATCGCACAATGCAGGAACAGACGTGTCCTTGGCGGATGATCCAATCGCATCATGGATCTCCTTGAGGAATCCTTGAGGAGTCGGTCGTTCCCTCCTCAGTACAGAATATCCTGATGACATTCTGGGGAGGGACGAGCTTGGACTGTGAAGTTGAGAGGCTGATGGCTCGAAAGGAGGGGCAGGAGCCTCTGGGTATGGCTCTACTGGAACAAGAGCTAGACTATCGGAGGGGTCGACATTACTCGACCCAGCCGAGTTGTGAGGACTTGCACTGGGAGATCTGCGAGATGAACTCCCCTCGAGAGAAGAGATGACCACCGACTCTTCTTCTGGTGCTGGCGTAGCTCTTCAGAATCTTCAGAGCTAATTATCTCGCCCACCATGGATGGCCGAGGTGGGGGGAGTTCGTCTAAGTCACCCTCATTCGGTGTCTCGCTAGGAGATTTCGGGGGGGGCAATCATCTGGGCCCTTTTCCATTTCATCCGTTTGTTTATAGAGGCCCTCAACATGACTTCGACGGCGACAAGACACAAAACAAGTTAGATATTAGTAATAAAGAGAAAAAGAAGAAGTACTAAGTTTTTATCTAAAGATCCACTCAATTCGGTCGCTATCGGGCTTATACCAAAAGGTACAATAGCTCCTCTAGTAATATGTTGACATCAAAGCTTAAGCCCGAAAGCACCTCGACTATCTCTCGGTAGAAAGACGACTTCTTGAAGCTTCGCAGGGAGGGAGTGGGCGGCAACTCGAGTTGCTAGTCACTCGTCCAAGAGAAAGAGGAGTCCGGCTTTACATACAAGTACCGGGTTTTCCAATGTTTGTGGGAGGTGATAAGATTGGCCAAGAATTTGGTCTCTCGACGGGCAATAAAGAAGAAGACTCCTGCCTCTTTTCGTTTCGGGACGAAGCAAGAGTGGAATGACCCGGCAGAAAGAGGAAGATGATCAAATAAAAAGATGATGATAAAGTTGTTGATAAGACTGAAGAAGTTGGAAGTCATTTGCTGTAAAGGGATATGAAAGTAAGCAGACAGCTCGGCGTAGAAGGGTGAAGGGGAAAACGAACTAGGGGGCAGTTGGTCATGGAAGAAAGTGGTGAAGCCTTCAGGTGGCTCGTGGGGACGCTGGTCCCGCTGGAGTGCCCTAAGCTTATAAGTGAGGGGGATGTGGAAAGCCTCCCTAATCTCGCGGCGATCGTCGGGACTTATGACACTACGAGTCCTAAGAAATCATAGACTGTAGGACTCAGCCATTAGAAGAGGGGAAAGAGGACTTACAAGAGAGATGACACACCGGAGGGAGGCAAAAAGGAGGAAATCGTTGGAGGAGATGACACTAGAGAAGGCACGAGCGCAAGATGTGCCCTAGGCTGTGAAGGTCGTTTATAAAGAAAAGTCATGTCGGTTCGTCTCTCGGCGATCCATGTCGGTTCGCCTCTCGAGGAGCCATGCCGGTTCACCTCCCAAGGATCTGATTTAGGGATTCAAGGAATGCGTGACAACATTTAGCAAACCTCGGGAAACGAGGCAATCATAACAAATCTGTACATTTATGGGCCGCTTTTATGGAAAGATCTTCTACAACTTCAATGACGTGCATTAAGCACATTCCCCCATGCCTAAGTTATCCAGTTGAATAGGTGTGAGCACTGGATTCTAGAATCTATTAAAGCTTGTCCAGTCAGTCATGTTACACATGTCCTTCAACTAAACTTGGTGGGGGATGCCTATGATACTTGGTAAAACTGCCCTATGATTGAAAAGAATTATATTAATGACTACTTCTCATTCATTGAGTTCAACTGGCATTCCAAGGCATCTTATCTTGGCATCGCCGAATGAAGAGGACATCTTATCTAGGCACCGTCGTGTAGGAACATCAGTGAGCGCCAGAGGGGGGGTGAATGACGCATTTTCGTTGGCTTGACGGAATTCGATCGTACTTGCATGCTTGTCTATAATTCTTGTTAATATTAGCAGCAAAAATAATAATGAAGCATAAACAAAATATACAAATACAACACAAGCATATAACGTGGTTCGGAACCTTAGGGTTTCTACTCCACAGATCGAGCTCAAATGAGCCCTAGCGATGCAAACACCAGTAATAATTCCTTCTCGACAACAAGTCGAAGGCGGAGAAATCTCGTACAATGATTACACAAGTAATATAAGGAAATATAAGCAATTACAAATGAAATACACAAAATAACGTAAAGAAAACTTTACAACTATTGCTTGGATGCTTGCTTGTTTGATTGCTTGAACTGCACTTGAAGACCCTGATTTGCACTAGCAAATCGCCCAAGAAATCGCCGGCAAAATCCCTCTCCTTGTGCTCCTTTTGAAGCTGCAACTCGGGCTGGATTCCGCCTAGCAGTCGACTGATCGCGTCCATCAGTCGGCTGATCCTATCGTCGTTGTCTCACAACGACTTGATCCACATTGGATAAGTTTCAACGGATAGACTATCAGTCGACTGATGCACAGGCAGTCAAGTCGTTGGTCAAGCCTGCCTCACGTATGTAGCGTTTCCTTAACATCAGTCGACTAACCCTCAATGTCAGTTGACTGATCAAGCAGTCGAGGTGACGGTCGAGGTGCCTTGCATCTGTGGTCGCCGCAGTCGAGGTCAGTCGAGGTCAGTCGAGTTGCCACCTCGATTGGGACACTAGTCGAGGCGCCAGTTGAGACGCCTTGCGTCTGTGGTCGCAATTCGGTCGCAGTTGGTCGCAGTCGACTCTCATCAGTCGACTAGTATAATCTCAGTCAACTGATAAACCTCAAACATGAGGTTTAACTCCAAGTATGATGCCCTCATACTTGCTAGACCACCCTTAGCCTAGACCTAAGCCTTCTAGTCACCTCCATCAACCTCACGCCTATCGGATCTCTCCAAATCATCCATGACTTGTTCATCCATACGTTAGCCTTCAGGTGCTTCCATTGACTATTATCATGCTAACGTGGTCTATACCACCAAGGCACATTTGGGCTTACGCTGCCAAGACAAACGCTTGGACTTTACAATTTACGTCGTCAAACCATTAGACTTATGTTGCCAAGACTCTACCCTTGGACTTTACGCCGTCAATATCAACCCTTGGACTTCCCAAATGTCAATTACTTATGACTTGGACTTTCACAATTGCCAAGACTCAAACTTGGACTTTCCCTTGCCAATCCATGTTGGACTTTCCATGTCAACCCATGTTGGACTTTTCAATTGCCAAGACTCAAGCTTGAACTTTCCCTTGCCAATCCATATTGGACTTTCTATGTCAAGTGTCTCACTTGGACTTCTCCATCATATGGTCAATCCCATATCAACCATATAGTCAATACATTGCCAAATAATGGTCAACTCCTTTGTCAAACATCAAAACACTACTCGAGTCAAACTTGAGTCTGGTCAATTGTGATCTGGGTTGATTGCACCAACTTGTCGAATGAAGAGGACATCTTATCTCGACACCGCTAAATGAAGAGGACATCTTATCCCGGTACAGTCGAATGAAGAAGACACCGTATCTTAGCCACATTATCTTTCAGCCAGTATGACGTTCCGAATGTATTATATCTCGGCAAGTCAAGTGATGTGGCGGTCGTTAAGGTCAAGATGTCCAACGAGACATCTCCCATCAGAGACCCCACCCGACAAAGAGACATATGTCCATGTCTACCTCAGGGAAGCATGTCCACCGTATTAATGGAGACTTGTCTCCCATCAACCACGCGAAGGACATTAATTATACCTCATACGCCTGCAACATTTATGAAGGTAATGATGTCTATTACTTCTAAGAGCAGGTGCCATCACTTCAAGGAGTCAACCCGCCCATGCCCTCCGTACCACTTCGTAGAGATATCTCTGTTTATATAAGGGTAATTTGAGGAGGAGATGAGAGGTGGGAAAAAATATCTAAACTCTTGCTCTTTTGCCTTCCTTACTTCTCCTCTACACACTAAACTCTGTCTGGAGCGTCGGAGGAATTTGACCGAGATCTCTCTCGGTGCCCTTAACTACTCTTTTTCTTCCCAGAGTTCATCTTGACAAGTCGTGACACGCCATTCGGCAAGTGGCGAGACAACGTCAAGCAGTCTGAGACAACGTACTCTCTATTTCGGCAACTCTCACCACGTCAGAAAGTCATCCGAATCATCGATCTTTGCCGTTTTTACCACTGGACATCTCAACATCTCGATCTCAACCAGAACACAAGCATTTATTCAATTAACTTTAAACTTTCAAAGCAAATGTCACGATCAGTTTGGAATTTTTTTCCAATGAAATTTTAGTCTGGATATATAAGAAATACTTGGCTCGATCATTGCTCATGTAAATTGGTGAGTTGAGTTAAGCGAATTGTATTCGGGATTAAAGTAGAAGTTAATTTAGACGGACTCGATCTAGTCGATTTGAGTCAAAATTTTAGACGATTGGAATTGGATTTTGGATGACTCAAGTCGACTCATGTACTATACATTATTTGTTGAATAAGTCTAAGATATGAACAGTATGGGTGGTGCAAGCAACTGGATGGACATCAAAGCGATTAGAAGCACATGAGACGATCAAGATCCGAATTGATTGGGTGACTAGAGCTAGTTCGGGCGATCGGATGGATTTCACCTCAACTAAATCGAATGAAGAGCGATTTTTCGTGAATAAAATCAACAGTTGAGTCAGCAAATGTGGATCGGAAGGGCTTTTGGATGATCTGAGCAATGCCACCTTAGCCCAATGGCCAAATTGAAATGAAAGCTAAACATATCGAAGAGGAGAAAACTAGTAGATGATACCGTGCATAGATCCCTAGCAACTCTAGAGGTTATATGTCATTGGCTAGAACAACATATATATATATATATATATATTACTACAGAAGCACAAGAATCGATTTTCGATATGCAATTTAAAATTTTCAATCGGATTCAAAAAATTTTCATTGTTCTAATCAACAAATTAAGGAGCATAGCTCCCCGTCTTTCTATGATTTTTTTTTTCATCATTATCGAAAGATCGACGATGAAAAATATAGATAACGAACATGATCATTTTTTTTATAGAGATCTGGAAGTTATATGTCAAATAAATACTTAAGTTTACTTTGTCATTATTTATTGGTTTTATTCTCCTAAAGTGTGCGCTCTCTCACGGTTCCAAAGCATCGGCTGCAGTGGCGCTACAATCATCTTATTTCTGTCTGAACTTCACTCAACTAATTTTAAAAATAGATAATTTTTTCTTTAGATTCTTTTATTTATTACTTGGAACAATTTAAGATCGATAATTTATCAAACAATCCACGTGAAATTTAGAATTATCTAAACAACGTCTTATACTTTCATATTTACTAAATAACACACTTAATTTCTTTTTTACTCCTCCCGCCAAACAGACCTACACCACAATGAAAATTTCAAATGTGATTCTGAAAATTCAAATTTCAACACCACAGTAGCGTTGCAATCCCAACACAATGACTATGGCGGTGGGATTGCAAATTTCAGTGCCACTGTGATGCTGAGAATTCAAATCTCAGCACCACAGTGGTGATACAATCCCAGTACCACAATGGTACAGATTTATTTGACAGAAGGGGTAAAAAGGAAATTAAGTGTGTTACGTTATTTGATAAATATGAAAGTATGGAGCACTGTTTGGACAATTCTAAACTTCACGTGCATTGTTTGATAAATCATCGATTTAAGATTATCCTACAAAAGATTGTGAGTGAGATAAATTACTAAATTCTTTGGACGTTGATGTATTGATCAAAGATAATAAAAAATGATCTAAATTAGAAATTAATTTTAAATCTTCCTTTTAAATCGACTGCAACTATCATGCTACCCAGCCAATACACCATCCGGGACAACAACTTAAGATTATCACTATTCCATAATATTGGGTTTGTTTTTGTAAAAGTTGAGAATCTGTCCAACTAGCAGTCTCCTATCATCCGTCTCAGGACTGCAGCGAGAGAGAGTAAATCACGGAGAAGACAGGGTCTCTTGACACGGTGGCAAGACAGAGGAGGATCATCTGAAGTCAGGAAGGAATTTAGATCTCTCTTCGGAATCGATTCATGTCCATTCTATAAGCAATTTCCTATCTTACCATTGCGTCATATCCGTGGAGACAATATTGTACTTGTTTTTGATCTTTGGGTCACATACTAAGTTCCTATGCATTAATTATTAAAAAAGACTACAGTTTTAACTTATTCAGTTTGTCAAGGAAATGACATTAGTTATTGATAACACTGTTTTTTTTTTTCCATTTGTGATAATCAAAAGATTGAAATTCAGCGAGGAATTAATCAAGGAATGGCTTTAAAAAGAATGCCTACTGGGTGATTTAACATTAAACAAATCAGTTGAATATCAGCATTAAAGTCACTGACTTTTTTTCTTCTTTTTTTTTTCCAGACCTTTCGATCATCCTAACACACTAACTGGGCAAAAGTAAAATTCAAAAGTGGATTTTGTTCTCTCGTCCAATTTTCCAAAGTTTTGGGAGCCATGAGCCATCAGTAGAGCATCAGAAGAAGATAAGAGATGGAACATCAATTAATCAAGCTGCGGAGAGTTGACTCCAAGAAATCCAGTTATTTCATTCTGGTCAACTCAATGAACTATATAATTATTGTCTGTCGAGACGGGGATGATGAGGTATCCTGGTGGCAAGAACGGTAAGGACTGACAGCTCGAACGGAAAGGACTGATGCGGAGGGAGAGTGGAGACAATCGAAGCGTCGTCTCGGTTGTGAGCTGAGTCGAATGAGGCGAGACGAGCCGAATGGCGGGGGTCTGCAAGATAGAAATCGATTAAGGACGCCGAGAGAGATCTCGATCAGGCCCCTCCGACGCTCAAGGCATGAAATTAGTAGGCAAATGGAGAAAGAAATGGAAAGGTTAAGTTGAGAATGCACCCACCCCTTTCTCCTCCTTTGGGAAAACTATATATAGAAGAGAAATTCCCCTGTCAATCAGTATACAATCGGTATGACTTCCTGGTCTTACATCTACTTTTGAGAAGTAATAGGGGTCATTACCCTCATAAATGTTGTCGGTGCGTGGGTCATCATTAATGTTCATCGCGTGGTTGATGGGAGACAATTCCTCATTAATGAAGTAGACATTCCTCTGAAAATTAGTATGAACCTCTGTTTCTTAGTCGGAGAGGAATGTTGACAAGGACTGCCTGGTGGATCCCCTGAACAGGAAATACCCGCCACATCCTCTGATAAAAATAAGATAATTCATGCGTTGAGAAGACATACATCTGAGATAATATGTCTTTGTTGAGATATGAGATGATAACCGAGACGCGGGGGCGTCTAGAATAAGGTATGACCGAGCCAAGACGCGGAGTCTAAAATAATATATGGTCGAACCGAAACGCAGGGCGTTTGGAATAATATATAATCGAGCCGAGATGCGGAGCGTCTGGAATAATATATAGCCGAGCCGAGACGCGGGGCGTCTGGAATAATATATAATCGAGCCGAGACGCGGAGCGTCTGAAATAATATATGGCCGAGCCGAGATGCGGTACTGACTGTTATATGCCTAGTCATAAGTTAATTTTTCTCAGTATCACAGGCATCTCCTCTCCAGTCTAATCGAAGGATAGACGTATCTTGACTGACTAGAAAAATTTTATTGCGTTATGATTTTTCTCTCTCATTTTAATGAGACATGGGAGGTGACACCTAGTATGTGCTCCTCGGGAACGGAGAAGATCCCGCTTTTGGAGATGACCCATTAATGTACATTAATGCGAGAATATGTTATGATTATCTCGCTTCCCTAGAGTTAATTTCGCCATGCCACGTGTCTCAAGGAAAAGTCCTCAGAAGGAGAGCCGACGCAGCTCGTCTATAAGTACCCCTTCACCACTTGGTTCTTGCCATTTCGTATGCACCGTCTTCTCGAACCTTTTTTCCCCGGCGATTCCTTCCTTCTTCTCCGGCGACTTACCCTTGTAAGTTCTCTGCCCTTCGTCCTCCTTTTCCTTTCGCAATGGCCTCGAATATCGATATTTGGTATCTGAGAGCCCGTAGTACCGTCGACCCAGAGATTCGCACCGAGGCCAGGTCTGCTTTCCACATCCCTAACTCCTATAGGCTTAGGTCTCCTTAACGGGAACAACGGCCTCACAAGCCCCCTCCCAAATTCACGACCTTCTTTCTCGACCAATTGGTCGTTGGTCTTCACTTCCCCTTGCACCCCTTCTTTGTCGAACTGTTCTCATATTTTCTCATTCCTTTGAACCAATTCGCCCCCAACGCCTTTAGCATTATTAATGGTTTTATTATTATTTTTCTTTTCTACCATCTTCCTCTTTCGGCTGTCACTTTCCATTCTTGCTTTATTCTAAAGAAAAAATAAGCGGGAGTCTTCTTCCTCTCGACTCGGCAAGAAGTAAAGTTCTTGTCGAACCTCGCCACTTCACACAAACACTGGAAGGCCAAGTATTTATTTGTTAAACCTGAATCCCCTTTTACTTGGCCAACCGGGTGGCAGCTCGAGCTGCCACCTTCTCCCTTTATTTGAAGCTTCAAAAAATCTCCCGCCTACCGAGAGATTTCCGAAGTCCTCGCCGGCTTAAGCTTTGACGTCAATGTCTTGCTGGAGGAAGAGCTTCTATACCATTTCGGTATAGTCCAATAGAGACCGAGCTGAGTGGCTCCTTAGGTAAAAAAAAACTTTCCCTTGTTCTATTTTTCTGTTTTATTTCTACCTACTAACCTTTTTATTTATGTCAGCTGAAGTCATGTTTCGCGCTTCAATTAGCAAAAAATTGAAGTGGAAAAGGGCGCAAATGATCCCTCTAGTAGATGCTCCGACTGAGACACCTGAAGGAGCCGAATCGGACGAACCTCCACCACCTCGGCCTTCCATGGTGGATGAGGTGATAAATTTCGGGGACTCAGAGGAGCATCGACGACAATGCAAGAGGAGTCGTGTAGTACTTTCTTCTGCAGAGAGGAGTCCTTCTCAGCAATCCTCCCCATACACCAGTCCTCGGTATTCGGCCGAACTGAGTGGTGAGGGGTCAAGCGGCACGGGGCCGGACATCTTGGAGCCTCCTTTGGAGGAGTATCTGAGGCTCCTCCTCCTCCTGATGAGCCATCATCCTCCCATCAATGCATTCCAAGTCCCCTCCCGGAAGTTTTGGGCTGTCCTCGATCGGGACAAGAGTGGTCTGCTAGAGGATTTCTTCGAGACATCCAGAATGCCATAGGGGAGTCGGCCAAGGGAAAATCCATCTCGACGCTTAGCGACGAGATGAACACCCACCTGGCCAAAGTAAGTCTGTTTTGTTGTTTTGCTTTTGTCACTAAGTTTTACTACCTCCACCAACTTTATTAACTCTGCTCCTTTTGTAGTTCTGGGGCTACCATCTGGAGCTAATGTCCCACCTGCCTCCCTTGACCGCGACTTTCCAGCGGATGCGGGCCCAGGTGGCAGGCCTCTCAACTCAGCTCTGGGACAAGGAAGTGGAGCTCGGCCTGGCTCAGTCCGAGGCAGCTATGTTCATATCCAAGGTCCTCCGCTACGAGGACGATCTCAAGAGCCAGGCGTGAGAGCTAGAGCGCCTAAAGGTCCAGGCTGTCGAGATGGAGGAGCTGCGGGCTAGAGCTACCGAGACAGATGAGATCAAAGCTCGCGCTGAAGAAGTCGAGGCTAGACTACTGCAAGCTGAGCAAGTCAGAGCGGCTCAGGCAGAGTTTGAGACCAAGCAGCGGGAAGAGCTAGCAGCTCGGGCGGAGGCCGCCAGAGCCGAGCGGGTTACCTATCGAGCTAGCGAGGAGGGCCGCTGGGAGAAACGTAAGAAGACCTTCCTCGTCTCTGAGAAGTTTTCTGACATCCTAGGAGGTCGCACCGCTGACCTCCTAGAGATAGGATATGAGGGGGTCATCCGGCACTTCAAGGAAGCCGGATATCCACCTGAAGGAGCCTCAGCTGAGTTCCTGGATCTACAGCGTCTAGTCAACGAGACTCCAGATTCAGCTCTCGGCGGTCTCCCCTCATAGTTTAGTTTTTAATTTCCAGCTTAGTAGTAAATTTTATAGTCGTACGTGGCTTTCTTAAACTTGTAACTAGTTTGTTATTAATACAAGTTTTCTTGAAGCTAAGTGTCGTCTCTCAGCCTCCTAGGAATTTAATACTACTGACTATGATAATAACGAATAGTAACAAATGACTTCAAAGTCCCTTCACCGCGGTTCAATGATAGGAAGTTTGGCCGAGAAGAGATACTCTAGAGAGAAAATCGAAGGCCGAATAGCAATCACTTGGAACTGCCTATGATAAGTGATATCCAAAGAAGAGCCGAATTGGAGATACTTGGAATCAGCCGTGATAGGCGATATCCAAGGAGGAGCCAAATAGGCTATACTTGGGACCAGCTGTGATAAGCGATACCCAAGGAGAATAGCCGAATGAATAATACTTGGGATCAGCCGTGATAAGCGATACCCAAGGAGAATAGCCGGATGAAATATACTTTGGACCAGCTGTGATAAGTGATACCCAAGGAGAAGAGCCAGATAGGTTATACTTGAGACCAGCTGTGATAAGTGATACCCAAGGAGAATAACCGAATGAATAATACTTGGGACCAGTTGTGATAAGCGATACCCAAGGAGAAGAGCTGGATAGGTTATACTTAGGACCAGCTGTGATAAGCGATACCCAAGGAGAAGAGACGAATGAATAATACTTGGGATCAGCTGTGATAAGCGATACCCAAGGAGAAGAGTCGGATAGACTATACTTGGGACCAGATGTGATAAGCGATACCCAAGGAGAATAGTCGAATGAATAATACTTGGGACCAGCTGTGATAAGCGATACCCAAGTAGAAGAGTCGGATAGGCTATACTTGGGACCAGCTGTGATAAGCGATACCCAAGGAGAATAGACGAATGAATAATACTTGGGACCAACTGTGATAAGCAATACCCAAGGAGAAGAGCTGGATAAGATATACTTGGGACCAACTGTGATAAGCGATACCCAAGGAGAAGAGCCGAATGAATAATACTTGGGACCAACTGTGATAAGCGATACCCAAGGAGAAGAGTCAAATGAATAATACTTGAGACCAGCTGTGATAAGCGATACCCAAGGAGAAGAGCCGAATGAATAATGCTTGTGCAGAAAAGCCTGTCTAGAGCCATGAAGAATAATTTTTGTTATGAGGAAACTTCATTACATATCACCGGATTCTTTAAACATGATAAGACTGTAAATGGAAAGCATTATAGGGTCGAGTAAGCTCCTTTCCTTCGTTGTCCTAAAGGTAGTAAGCGTCAGAACTGAGCTTCTTGATTACTTTGTACGAACCTTCCCATCGGGGTGTCAATTTGTGAACTTCCCTCGCAGGCTAGATTTTCTTCCACATAAAATCGCCGAGCTGAAAGGATCGGGGTACCACCTTCTTGTTGTAAGCTTGGGCGATTTTCCTTCGAAAGACATTCATCCGACTGGCCACTTGATCCCGGGTCTCCGTTACTAAATCCAGCTCGGTCAATCTTCTTTCCTTGTTGGTATCATCGTAGGGAATGTAAGCAGAAACTTGGGGTGATCCCATGCCAATTTCCATGGGGATGAGGGCTTCAGCGTCGTAAACCAGATGGAATGAGGTGAGGTTCGTGTTGTCTTTAGGGGTAGTTCCGTATGCCCATAAGATCCTGGTAATTCTTCGACCCAGCTTCTCCCCGTGTGATCTAACTTGATTTTAATTCCCCGAATCAACTCTCGGTTAGTGACTTCAGCTTGCCCGTTGCTTTGAGGATAAGCTACTGAGGTGAAGGCCTGCTAAATCTCTAGCTGCTGACACCACTCTTTCACTTTGTGGCCTTGAAATTATCGTCCGTTGTCCGAGACCAGCTTCCTTGGGATACCAAATCGACAAATAATGTTTTTCCAGAGGAATTTTAGTACGACCTCTTCAGTTATTTTGGCCAGCGGCTCGGCTTCTACCCACTTTGAGAAATAATCCACCGCCACCAGCAGAAACTTCTTTTGATTCGGCTCAATCGGTAGTGGTCCCACTATATTCATTCTCCACTGATCGAAAGGGCAAGATATTACTGACGCTTTCAGCAGCTCGGCGGGTTGTTGAGAAAGATTCTGATGATTCTAACAATTAAGGCATACCCGCACACAGCGGGAAGCATCTTGCTGGAGTGTAGACCAAAAATACTCGGCTAATAAGATTTTCCAAGAAAGGGATGCTCCTCCAGAATGATTTCCGCAACAACCCTCGTGCACTTCGCGCATGACATAATCTGCTTCTTCCGGGCCAAGGCATTTAAGTAGGGGCCGAGCGAAAGCTCATTTATACAGTGTGTCGCCTATTAGAACGAAGCGAGTGCTTCTTTTCTTAATTGTTTGTGCCTCGGCTCGATCATTCGGTAGTACTCCCTCCTTGAGGTAGTCAGTTAGAGGAGTTCTCCAGTCCGGTAGGCTATGAGACACCATTGGTTCTTGATCTATGTTAGCGATGAGCTGTGTCTCAGCTACAGAGTCATCTAAGCTCCAAGTAGCAAGTGCACTAGTCATGCGAGCCAGCTCGTCAGCTTTTTGATTGTCTGCCCGAGGAATTTTGTGAAGAGTAACCTCTTGAAATTCCGAGGATAACTTGCTATAGGTTTGCATATAACGCCGCAGCCTTTGGTTGTTGATGTCGAATGACCCTTTGAGTTGTTCCACGGCCAACTGCGAGTCTGAATATAGAGAAATCCGAGTGGCTCCAATATGACGGGTTGCTTGCATTCCAGCTAGTAAGGCTTCATACTCTGCTTCATTGTTGGAAGCTCGGGAGTTGAGCTGTATAGCTATTCGGATTGTATCTCCTTAGGGGGATATCAATAATACTCCTACCCCACTCCCTTGCTTAGTTGTTGAGCCATCCACATATACCTTTCATTCCTCGTTTTTCTCGACCCCTGGCGTCTCGGCTAAGAAGTCCGCCAATACTTGCGCCTTAAGAGTCGTACGGGGTTGATATTAGATGTCATACTCGACTAGCTCAGTGATTCACTTGATTAAGCGGGTGGATGCTTCTGGATTAGTTAATATCCTTCCGAGGTCACTGTTAGTTAAGATTGTGACCGGGTGAGATAAGAAATACGGACGGAGCTTCCAGGCGAGCTAAGGTCAACTTTTCCAGTGTCGTGTACCTGCTCTCGGCAGCTTTTAATAAATGACTAACGAAATAAATAGGTAATTATTTACCTTTTTCCTGTCGGAGTAGTACTGACACCACGACCTCCTCGGAGGAGGCTAAGTATAGCTGCAAACTCTCCCCAGGCATAGGTTTAGCAAGTGTGGGCAGCTCGGCTATATACTGTTTTAATTCAAAGAAAGCTTGTTCACACTTCTCTTCCCATGAAAATCGAGCTGACTTATGAAGTACCTTGAAGAAGGGGAGACTCCACTCAACCGACTTAGGGATGAATCGAGAGAGTGTTGTTATTCGGCCCAACAACTTTTATACTTCCCTAATATTTCTGGGAAAAATCATGTTCTGTAAAGCCTGAGCCTTCTCGGGATTAACTTCAATACCTCGCTCAATAACAATGTAGCCCAGGAACTTGCCTTCTCGAACCCCGAATATACATTTGCTGGGGTTAAGCCAAATTTCATACTGGCGTAATGTGTTGAACGTCTCTGCCATATCTCTGACCATATCTTCGATTTTGGTGGACTTGATGAGGATGTCGTCCACATATACTTCTATGTTTCGACTTATTTGTGACCGAAACACTTTGTCCATCATCCTTTGATAAGTGAAGCCAGCATTCTTCAGTCCGAACGACATAACCTTGTAGCAAAAAGTGTCATCCGCTGTGACAAAGCTGACCTTTTCTTGATCTTCTAGAGCTAATAGGATCTGATGATACCCCTGGTGAGCGTCCAACATGCAAATTAGCTCACATCCTGCCGTGGAATCTACTAATTGATCTATCCGAGGCAAGGGGTAACAATCTTTAGGGCATGCTTTATTAAAATATATGAAGTCTATACATACCCTCCACTTTCCTCCCGGTTTCGGCACTAATACAATATTAGATAACCATTCAGGAAACTGTACCTCCCGAATATATTCGGCTTGCATGAGTTGCTGCACCTCGGCTCGGATAATTTGGTCTTTCTTTGGTCCGAAGTGTCTTTGTTTCTGTTTGACAGGCCGAGACCCGAGAAAGATGTTCAATCTATGCTCCATCACGACTCGAGAGATGCTCTGATTTTGTTCCTCTGGCCAAGTGAAGACATCTCGGTTGTTGACCAGACAATCCATTACTTCTTGCTTCAACTCAGCTGGTAAGTCTGCAACAACTCAGATGACTCGCTCAGGTTGATTCAGCCATACTTGTATGTTTTCCTCGTCAAGGGCCTCTTCCAGAGGTACCTCATGCAAGGCATAGACTTCAGCCATTTCTATCTTTCGGCTTTTTCTGGGGTCGGTTCGAACTTCTTCCACGTAGCACCTTCGAGCTGCCTTTTGATCTTCAGCGGCTTCCCCTATTTGATTATTCAAGAGAACTTAATCTTCTGATGATAAGTGGATACCGCTGCTTCGAAAGAATGCAGTGTCGGCCTTCCCAAGATGACATTGTAGGCCGAGGCGGCATCCACAACAGTAAAAGTGGCCATTTGAGTCCGATGGAAGAGCTCTTCTCCTAGAGATAGGGGGATATCAATTCGGTCGAGTGGTGCTACTTCGTGGCCCGAGAAGCCAAATAAAGTGGTGTTTATCGGTTGGAGTCGCGCCGAATCAAGCTGCATACGGTCAAAAGCGTCTTTAAATAAAATATTGATCGAACTACCTGTATCCACGAAGATCCTGGTCACGTCATAGTTGGTGATAGTGGCTCTAATCACCAAGGCACCATCATGAGGAACAAAAACTCCTCGCAGGTCCTTGGGGTCGAAACTTATTGCATGTCCCTCCGCAGGCCTTCGACTAGTGTTTACTTCCATACTTTCTAGCCGTCTTCCATGAGTCTTTCGGGCTCAATTTGAATCCCCATCTGTGGCTCCACCGGTGATCATGTTAATCATTCCGCGGTGTGGAGTGTTGAGTTCTTACGGTGAACCTGGCTGAGAAACATGCCTGCTTGGAGAGGCTTCTCGGGACCTCCGCGGGATTTGAGTCGGTCTTTGCTGCTCGGGTGTAGGTCGAGGAGCCCTTTTGGCCAGATTGCGCTGAGCATGACCCCGTGGTTTGGGCCTTACATCTCGGGGTGGAGCGCTGAAGTTCTGTTGCTGCTCCCTCATGACTTGCCTTATTTCATCAATCAAGATACGACACTCCCGGGTTGAGTGATTGTACGTCTGATGAAAGGCACAGAAGGGGCCGCGCTGGCTAGGCTATATGGACGGTTGGGGGGCTTCTTGCATTGCATGAATTGCTCTGTCTTTCATCAGCCTAGGAGGGTAGGCAGGAGAGACCCTGAGGGGACGGTTATGTACTATGGGAGGGGCCTTCTGACTCGGCTTTTGAGACTTGGGCCGATCAATCCTTTGTTGTTCATCTGCTGCCTTCTTGACCTCCTTCAAATTAATGTATGCTTCGGCTCTAACCAGCAAAGCCTCAAAGTGAGGTGGGAGTCTCTTCATTAATGACTTTGAGAAATCCCCCCTTATCAAGCCCTGAGAGAAGGCATTGACCACTGTCTTGGGCGAAACATCCGAGACGTCAACAACTACTCGGTTGAACTGATGTATGTAGTCCCTCAGGGATTCATCATTCTTCTGCTTCAGGGTCATAAGATACTGAGCAGTTCGACGATACCTTTTGCTGCTGGCGAAGCGCTGAAGGAATAGAACAGACAACTCTTGGAAGGAGTTAATGGATCCAACTGAGAGTCGGTCAAACCACCTTTGGGCGGAGCCGATTAAATTGAGAGAGAATACCTTGCATTTAGCCCCGTCCGAGTAGTCGTGTATCAGGGCGGCCTTCTTGAACCTTCCAAGATATTCCTCTGGGTCAGCCGAGGCACTATATTCTCCAATAGAGAATTGTTTGAAGGACTTAGACATCTTGTCATCTATAATGCTAGGAGCAAGGAGAGACTTTGTGCTGATTAACGGAGTCTTGCCCTTTTTGGGATCCCTTTCCGTCAATGTATAGGAAGGCGCTTCTTAGGGTTACGTAATGATCACGATCGGCGATGACTCGGTCAGTCAGAGGTCACAGAGATGCCCCTTATCCACGCCCGCCCTTTTTCCAAGGGTCGGGGCGTATGTGTGACCGTACATACATACACTTCTTACTACTTACAGCGGAAGACTTTGGATACATTTTTTTTTCTTTTCTTTTAACATAAACATGCATTGACGTATATAGATACTTCTTCTTAACATAGAGCATGCATCATTATTTCATAGGTACTTAGTGCTTAGTTCTAGTCCATAAACATCATCATCATAAGGGGACATAATAAGGACATCCATAAACATCATCATCATAGGAAAACATATATAAAAGGACATAACGATCTTCCACCATGCCACTACTACACACATTTGGCTCCTCCTCCGCCTCCTTTTTAGTTTATCCATCTCTTACCCTTATCTGCAGTACGAGGGAAAGATAAACTATAAGCACATAGGCTTAGTAAGATCCTGTCCTACTCACAAAAATCATACATCGACATTAATCATAGCATGTAACATTCATAACATATAAGCAACATAACATGTAACATACATGGCGTAAGCAACTTAACATGTAGCATAAGTAACATAACATGTAACATACATATCATAGCAGCATATCATGTAAATATATGACTTAATCAAATATAACATACAACATGTGTAACATAGCAACATATACATGTCATATCAACATAACATACAACCTATATATGACATATCAAACATAACATACATCACATGTAACATAGCAGCATAAACCTGACATATCAAACATAACATGCAACATATATATATGACATATCAACATAGCATGTGAACCTAACAATCAAATCATGTAAACATATGTAGGATGCTTTTTGAAAACATATATTATAGGTACGTAACATAAATCTCAACATATTTGGGCCCGACATTGTACCACTTCTTCTTCATAATAGCGTGCATCCCTAAATAGACCCGAGGTAGCAAGTCTCGAGCCTACTAGGTTACTAGGCCCGATCTTAGTCCGTCGACCTAGGGCAATCGTCATAGCATAGAAGCACATCCTAGGCCCGATCTTAGTCCATCGACCTAGGGCATCTTGGAGCCCATCCCGTACTAGGCCCGATCTTAGTCCGTCGACCTAGGGGCAATCATACATAGAAGCCCATCCTAGGCCCGATCTTAGTCCGTCGACCTAGGGCATCTTAGGAGCCCATCCCTTTGGACCTTGTTAGGGTCCTGGTACAAGTCATGCAGAAGGTAAAATACTTATATATTTTTTTATCATAACATATCTTATTTCATTTCGCAAACATATCATACTTCATTTCATAACATATCATATTTCACTTCATGACATATCATATTTCATTTCATAAACACATCATACTTCATTTCATAACATATCATAATTCACTTCATGACATATCATATTTCATTTCATAATCACATCATACTTCATTTCATAACATATCATGTTTCACTTCATGAACATATCATATTTCATTTCATAAACATATTATTTTTCATTTCATAATCATATCATATTCATTTCATAACATATCTTAATATCACACACATATAGGGCATGGCATAAGGTATAAACATCAAGAGGAAGTAAACACTAACCTAGGGCATGTTATCTTCTTCTAGCATCATTTAATATTACAAGTTAACATGAATTCACCTAAGCATAAAACACATGTTAACCTAACCTAGAGCATGTTATCTTCATCTAGCATCTTAACATCATCATATACATACAAAATATGGTATAGAATTTCATTGAAACCTCAAAGCAAGGGTTGGCCGAATGGTTCATGGGGCTTTTAGGGTTAAACTTTTAACATAATCCATCTAACATCCTAACATCATATGCAAACAAAATATGGTATAGAACTTCATTGAAACATCAAAAGCAAGGGTTGGCCGAATGGTTCATGGAGGCTTTTAGGGTTAAACTTTTAACCTAATCCATCTAACATCCTAACATCATCATATGCATACAAAATATGGTATAGAACTTCATTGAAACATCAAAAGCAAGGGTTGGCCGAATGGTTCATGGAGGCTTTTAGGGTTAAACTTTTAACCTAATCCATTTAACATCCTAATATCATCATATGCATACAAAATATGATATAGAACTTCATTGAAACATCAAAAGCAAAGGTTGGCCGAATGGTTCATGGAGGCTTTTAGGGTTAACCTTTTAACCTAATCCATTTAACATCCTAACATCATCATATGCATACAAAATATGGTATAGAACTTCATTGAAACATCAAAAGCAAAGGTTGGTCGAATGGTTCATGGAGGCTTT
The DNA here is from genome assembly GCA_025175895.1 of Wurfbainia villosa. NCBI lineage: Eukaryota > Viridiplantae > Streptophyta > Magnoliopsida > Zingiberales > Zingiberaceae > Wurfbainia > Wurfbainia villosa. Next base: position 9,505,463 of record CM045997.1, read on the forward strand.
TAGGGTTAAACTTTTAACTTAATCCATCTAACACCCTAACATCATCATATACATACAAATTATGGTATAGAATTTCATTGAAACCTCAAAAGCAAGGGTTGGCCGAATGGTTCATGGAGGGTTTGATACAAAACTTCAATCGGAAAGCTACTTGTATGCAGGTGAGGGGATACTTACATCCTTCGCTTTGCTTTTTGGTTGGAAGATGACCTAAGGGAAGCAACCTAGCCTTTCTTCTTGCTTGGATGGCCTTCGGACAATGGATGAGAAGGGGGAGGAGAAGTGGATCTCGATGAGGAAGAGGATGAGAGGAGAGAAAATCAATTTGATAACTCATGTCTCCTCATTCCCCCCCTATTTATTCATTTGAAGAGTCCCTTAGTCTCCCTTACCCCTAACTATAATTTCCCATATTCCTCTAATAATACAATCTTGTTGGGCTTCTGGTTAGTGGATGCATCTATAGGGCTTGGCTATCTCTAGAGGTTTGGGGTTCAATTCCTAGGCCTTGCATCCTTTTTGGCTCATTTTCTTTTATTTTTAAAAAGCCCACATAAAGGCCATCATAATCAAGCCAAAAATTCTTGTAAAATTGCTAGAAATTTTACAGGCGTTACAATCCTTCATACCTTTTAAAAGTTTCGTCCTCGAAACTTAGAACAATCTGAGTATACTTCGCTTCATGTCCTCCTCGCGTTCCCAGGTAGCTTCTTCGTACCGTTGATTCTGCCACAGGACATTTACTAAGGGCACCTCTTTGTTCCTTAGTCTCTTGACTTCTCGGTCTAGTATCTGGATAGGCCGACTTTCATAACTCAGGTCCTCTTGAACTTGTATTGTTTGTGGCTCGATCACTTGGTCCACACTGGAAATGCATTTCTTGAGCACAGAGACATGGAACACGTTGTGAATAGCCGACATCTCTTAAGGCAGCTCCAGCTTGTAAGCTACCTTGCCAACCCTCTGCAATATCGGATTCGGTCTCTCATAGCGCGGTCTCTACTTACCCTTCCTTCCGAATCTCATCACTCCCTTCATAGGGGCCACCTTGAGGAATACCAGGTCCCCGACTTTGAATTCTAACGGTCTACGCCGCATATCCGCATAGCTCTTTTGTCGGCTCAAGTTTCAATTCTCTGATGGATGTTCTGTATAGCTCGGGTGGTGTCATCGATGAAGTCCGTCTGAGTCCCATCCTCTTCTTTTCACCACCTCGCATCAAAGATATGGGAGATCTACATTTCCTCCCGTATAGAGCCTCGTAGGGTGTCATTCCAATAGTAGCTTGGTAGCTATTGTTGTAGGCGAATTCTGCCAAACATAAGTATTGGCACCAGCTACCTTTGAAATCCAGGGCACAAGTTCGTAACATATCCTCCAGTACTTGATTTACTCTTTCAGTCTATCCGTCCGTCTAGGGATGGAAGACAGTACTGAACAATAGCTTCGTGCCTAGGGCCTTCTGAACACATTCCCAGAAATGGGAAATAAAGCGACCATCTCTGTCAGAAATGATGGTCTTAGGAATTCCATGTAGTCTGATAATTTCCCTAGCATATAACTGAGCCAGTTGCTCCGTCGAATAGGTCATCTTGATTGCTAGGAAGTGACCGGACTTCGTCAATCTGTCCACAAGTACCCATATAGCATCATAACCATTTGTTGTCTTAGGCAATCCTGAGATGAAATCCATAGAAATGTCTTCCCATTTCCATTCTGAAATCTGGATCAGCTGCAGTGTTCCTCAGTCTCACGGTGTTACGCTTTAACCCTCTGGCGGGTCGGTAATCTTGACATCTTGAGCCACATCTCTTTTCATTCGAACCACGAATTTTCTTTTCAGTCTTGGTACATCTTGGTGGTTCGGGATGCATCGCGTAAGGAGTTCGTGAGCTTCTCAAATATCTTCTTAGTAATTACGGATGATCGTCGGGAATACAAGCGATCCACGAGGTGAAATACTCCACTATCAGAGATACGAAACCCGTCGTCCTTTCCTTCTAAGACCTCTTGCTTGATCCTCTGAATGCTTGGGTCACGGGCTTGCTTTTCCAGTATATCATCGAACAGCGTCGGTGCTATCGTCATGGTCGAGAGCTGTCCGGAAATGATTTCAACCCCGTAACACATAATCTCCTTTTCTAAGGGCCGAGATAACACTGATAGAGACATCAAGGTGGTGCAGGACTTCCTGCTGAGTGCATCAGCCACCTTGTTTGCTTTCCCCGGATGGTAGAAGATCTCGCAATCATAATCCTTGACGAGCTCGAGCCATCTGCGTTGTCTCATGTTCAGGTCCTTCTGTGTGAAGAAATATTTCAGACTCTGGTGGTCTGTATAAATCCTACACTGAGCTCCATATAGATAATGCCTCCATGTTTTGAGAGCAAAGACCACGGCCGCTAGCTCTAAATCGTGGGTGGGATAATTTCTTTCATGTTCTTTGAGTTGCCTAGAGGCGTAGGCAATGACCTTGCCATTCTGCATGAGTCTGACTCGAGTCCCAACTTGGAAGCATCCTTTGTACATGTCGAAGTTCGCTTGCTCGGAAGAGCAAGGATTGGAGCGCTGGTCAGCCTCCTTTTCAATTCTGTGAAACTCCTCTCGCAGGCGTCTGTCCATTCATATTTCTTGTTCTTTCTGGTGAGGACTGTCATAGGGGCTGCAATCCTAGAGAAGTTCTCTACAAACTTCCTGTAGTAGCTTGCTAGCCCAAGAAAGCTTCTGATCTCGCTGGCATTCTTTGGTGGTTCGATTACTCACGGCTTCAATCTTTATTGGGTCTACCATCACTCCGTGCTTGGATATAACATGACCCAAAAATGATACTTGTTCGAGCCAGAACTCGCATTTGGAGACTTTGCAAATAGCTGCTTTTCCCGAAGAATCTGTAATACCACATTCAGGTGTTCTGCGTGCTCTTCTGGGGTTCTCGAATATATCGATATGTAAATCGATGAAGACGATCATAAACTTGTCGAGGAATGCCGAGAATACCCGATTCATCAAATCCATGAACAGAGCAGGTGCATTCGTCACTCCGAAGGGCATAACTACGAACTCGTAATGTCCGTATCTTGTCCGGAAGGTCGTCTTTGGTATATCATCTGATTTCACTTTTACTTGATGATGGCCAGACCTCAGGTCAATCTTAGAGAAGACGGTGGCACCCTTTAGTTGGTCGAACAGGTCATCAATCCGCGGCAAAGGGTACCGGTTCTTGATCGTCACATTATTTAGCGCTCGGTAGTCTATGCACTTTTGCATAGACCAGTCTTTCTTCTTCACCAACAGTACTGAAGTTCAGTAACCACATGCATAAGAGCAGGTGGGGTACTGTCTCATCGACTCTATTACTACGTCTTCCATATATTACTATCTCATCGACCCTATTACTACGTCTTCCATATATTACTATCTCATCGACCCTATTACTACGTCTTCCATATATTACTACCTCATCGACCCTATTACTACATCTTCCAGCCATGTTTATCTTAATATATTAGAGTAAGGCTAGTATAAGATTATCGTTCATTTATCTATGCATAGTTAAACTAAAAGCTAGCATAAGGTCATCATACATATTTCAGGCATACATATTTTCAAGCATATTTAAGTTAGAGGCATTTGTTATCATACATGAAAGAAATAAAGTAGGCATAGAAATTCTTACTTGGAGCGGCAGGATTTGGAGTTTAATGTGTGTGTAGTGGAAAGGCAGATCTGCTCTGATACCAACTCGCGCCCTTTTCCAAGAGTCGGAGGCGTAGCGTGATGACTGACCATACATACACTTCTTACTACTTACAGCAGAAGACTTTGGATATATTTTTTTTTCTTTTCTTTTAACATAAACATGCATTGACGTATATAGATACTTCTTCTTAACATAGAGCATGCATCATAACATATATAGATACTTCTTCTTAACATAGAGCATGCATCTTAACATATATAGATACTTCTTCTTAACATAGAGCATGCATCATTATTTCATAGGTACTTAGTGCTTAGTTCTAGTCCATAAACATCATCATCATAAGGGGACATAATAAGGACATCCATAAACATCATCATCATAGGGAAATATATATAAAAGGACATAACGAATCTTCTCCACCATGCCACTACCACACACATTTGACCCCTCATGCTGCTCCCTTTTAGTTTATCCATCCCTTACCCTTATCTGCAGTACGAGGGAAAGATAAACTATAAGCACATAGCCTTAGTAAGATCCTGTCCTACTCACAAAAATCATACATCGACATTAATCATGGCATGTAACATTCATAACATATAAGCAACATAACATGTAACATACATGGCGTAAGCAACTTAACATGTAGCATAAGTAACATAAGTAACATAACATGTAACATACATATCATAGCAGCATATCATGTAAATATATGACTTAATCAAACATAACATACAACATGTGTAACATAGCAACATATACATGTCATATCAACATAACATACAACCTATATATAACATATCAAACATAACATACATCACATGTAACATAGCAGCATAAACCTGACATATCAAACATAACATGCAACATATATATATGACATATCAACATAGCATGTGAACCTAACAATCAAATCATGTAAACATATGCAGGATGCTTTTTGAAAACATATATTATAGGTACGTAACATAAATCTCAACATATTTGGGCCCGACATTGTACCACTTCTTCTTCATAATAGCGCGCATCCCTAAATAGACCCGAGGTAGCAAGTCTCGAGCCTACTAGGTTACTAGGCCCGATCTTAGTCCGTCGACCTAGGGCAATCGTCATAGCGTAGAAGCCCATCCTAGGCCCGATCTTAGTCCATCGACCTAGGGCATCTTGGAGCCCATCCTGTACTAGGCCCGATCTTAGTCCGTCGACCTAGGGGCAATCATACATAGAAGCCCATCCTAGGTCCGATCTTAGACCGTCGGCCTAGGGCATCTTAGGAGCCCATCCCTTTGAACCTTGTTAGGGTCCTGGTACAAGCCATACAGAAGGTAAAATACTTATATGTTTTTTTTATCATAACATATCTTATTTCATTTCGCAAACATATCATACTTCATTTCATAACATATCATATTTCACTTCATGACATATCATATTTCATTTCATAAACACATCATACTTCATTTCATAACATATCATAATTCACTTCATGACATATCATATTTCATTTCATAATCACATCATACTTCATTTCATAACATATCATGTTTCACTTCATGAACATATCATATTTCATTTCATAAACATATCATTTTTCATTTCATAATCATATCATATTCATTTCATAATATATCTTAATATCACACGCATATAGGGCATGACATAAGGTATAAACATCAAGAGGAAGTAAACACTAACTTAGGGCATGTTATCTTCATCTAGCATCATTTAATATTACAAGTTAACATGAATTCACCTAAGCATAAAACACATGTTAACCTAACCTAGAGCATGTTATCTTCATCTAGCATCTTAACATCATCATATACATACAAAATATGGTATAGAATTTCATTGAAACCTCAAAGCAAGGGTTGGCCGAATGGTTCATGGGGCTTTTAGGGTTAAACTTTTAACCTAATCCATCTAACATCCTAACATCATCATATGCATACAAAATATGGTATAGAACTTCATTGAAACATCAAAAGCAAGGGTTGGCCGAATGGTTCATGGAGGCTTTTAGGGTTAAACTTTTAACCTAATCCATCTAACATCCTAACATCATCATATGCATACAAAATATGGTATAGAACTTCATTGAAACATCAAAAGCAAGGGTTGGCCGAATGGTTCATGGAGGCTTTTAGGGTTAAACTTTTAACCTAATCCATTTAACATCCTAATATCATCATATGCATACAAAATATGGTATAGAACTTCATTGAAACATCAAAAGCAAAGGTTGGCCGAATGGTTCATGGAGGCTTTTAAGGTTAACCTTTTAACCTAATCCATTTAACATCCTAACATCATCATATGCATATAAAATATGGTATAGAACTTCATTGAAACATCAAAAGCAAAGGTTGGCCGAATGGTTCATGGAGGCTTTTAGGGTTAAACTTTTAACCTAATCCATCTAACACCCTAACATCATCATATACATACAAATTATGGTATAGAATTTCATTGAAACCTCAAAAGCAAAGGTTGGCCGAATGGTTCATGAAGGGTTTGATACAAAACTTCAATCGGAAAGCTACTTGTATGCAGGTGAGGGGATACTTACATCCTTCGCTTTGCTTTTTGGTTGGAAGATGACCTAAGGGAAGCAACCTAGCCTTTCTTCTTGCTTGGATGGCCTTCGGACAATGGATGAAAAGGGGGAGGAGAAGTGGATCTCGGTGAGGAAGAGGATGAGAGGAGAGAAAATCAACTTGATAACTCATGTCTCCTCATTCCCCCCCTATTTATTCATTTGAAGAGTCTCTTAGTCTCCCTTACCCCTAACTATAATTTCTCATATTCCTCTATTAATACAATCTTGTTGGGCTTTTGGTTAGTGAATGCATCTATAGGGCTTGGCTATCTCTAGAGGTTTGGGGTTCAATTCCTAGGCCTTGCATCCTTTTTGACTCATTTTCTTTTATTTTTAAAAAACCCACATAAAGCTCATCATAATCAAGCCAAAAATTCTTGTAAAATTGCTAGAAATTTTACGGGCGTTACACCCCCGGGGCAGCCGGAGTGGATGGGACAGAAGTCGGTGTGGGACCTTGAACCGGGCTGGGAGAGGCCTGCAAGAGGGTAGTTCCTCGGGGAAGATCACGTATAACGTCTTCCATGGTGGTCTTGACAAGGGATATGATAATTTCCCTAGTCAGATTCCCTTCGGTGGAGTTGTGGTCGCCGAAGTTCGCTCCTTGGTCTCCTATCTTTGTCTCAGGCGTTGCTTATTTTGTTTCCCAAGACGGCGCCAATTATGTTGTCTGTCGAGACGGGGATGGTAAGGTGTCCCAGTGGCGAGAGCAACAAGGATTGATAGCTCGGACGAAAGGGACTAATGCGGAGGGAGAGTGGGGGCAGTCGAAGCATCGTCTTGGCTGTGAGCCGAGTCGAATGAGGCGAGACAAGCCGAATGACGGGGCCTGCAAGACAGAAAATGATTAAGGGCGCCGAGAGAGATCTCGGTCAGACCCCTCCGTCGCTCAAGGATGAAAATTAGTAGACAAATAGAGAAAGGAATGGAACGATTAAGTTGAGAATGTACCCACCCCTTTCTCCTCCTTTGGAAAGGCTAAATATATAGAAGAGAAATCCCCCTGCCAATCAGTACGGTCAGTATGGATGATATGACTTCCTGATCTTACGTCTGCTTTTGTGAAGTAATAGGGGTCATTACCCTCATAAATGTTGTCAGCGTGTAGACTATCATTAATGTTCATCGCGTGGTTGATAGAAGACAATTCCTCATTAATGAAGTAGATATTCCTCTGAAAACCAGTATGAACCTCTGTTTCTTGGTCGGAGAGGAATGCTGATAAGGACTGTCTGATGGATCCCCTGAGCAGGAAATACCCGCCAAGTCCTCTGATAAAAATAAGATAATTCATGCATTAAGAAGATATACATCTGAGATAATATGTCTTTATTAAAATATGAGATGATAACCGAGATGCGGAACGTCTGAAATAAGATATGACCGAGCTGAGACGCAAAGAGTCTGGAATAATATATGGTCGAGCCGAGACGCGGAGCATCTGGAATAATATATAATCGAGCCGAGACGCGAAGCGTCTAGAATAATATATGGTCAAGCTGAGACACGATGCATCTGAAATAATATATAATTGAGTCGAGACGTGGAGCGTCTGAAATAATATATGATCGAACCGAGATACAGTACTGACTATTATATGCCTAATCATATATCTAATCATAAATTAATTTTTCCCAGTATCAATAACTAATCCAATGCACTCCCAAAAAATTTGCACAACACAGTTTGACTTGTATTGCAGGGATCGACGAGAGAGAGAGGATGCAGCAGCTCCATCTCCTGATGGAAATTATAGCCTTTGAGCAAGTTTGCTACAAAAGCTACAGCTTCCATCGAGTAAATGGCCACGGAATCCGGAAGTAGAACAGAAACACACAAATGTACAACAATGGCGGCATGCTTGCTGCTGCTTCCAAGTTGCTATTTTTTACCAGTGTTCGGGTTCTTCTCTCCGGATTTTTCAATCGTTGCCGGGAATTCTTCGGGAGCCACCGGGCACTGCGAGTCAAGCTCCGCCCACACCAGCATGACGAAGAAGGCCACCATTGCGCCGGAAGCAGCAGCGAACACCATGGCGATAAACACCGCCCAGGGATAAGCTCTTCTTCTCGGATGAACTGAAGGGATCTCAGTTGGCCGCGCCAGGAACGAATTGGGATCCAGGGGCTCGGAATGCATCAGATACGGAGCTCCATGCTTCGCCGTGAAATTCCAGGAGTAGATGCTGCTTCCCTGAGTGGAATTGCGACTCCAAGCTGATAAAGACACCAAAACTGACTCTTGCCAAGTGAAATTGGGCAAATCGACGGCGTGCGAGATCGTCGAGTTGCCCCGCCAGAGCTTCACTTGTATCCTCTTTGATTCCCCGTCGAAATCAATCCCAGAATGTAACTTCTCTCCGCTGTTCAGATACAGCACCGAACCATCGCCGGAAAGATTGCCGCTTTTAGCCAAAAGCTCCCCGCTGACGCAGATCTCGATGAGGCTTTCAGTTAGGTTACCAGTTTTTGCCGTCGCAAAGCTCACTGCGATGAGACTGGTCGAGGATTCAGCACGATCGGCGTTGCCCCCTTCAAGAGAAATCCTACTCGGGGACAAGAAGAAAGCCAAGCCGCCGCCGTCACCGCCGGGAGGGATGGAGAAATATAAGGAAGAGGAAAACCCGGATTTAGTGCCGAAGAATCGGATAGGCTCCCGGTACGCCATCCGCCCCGAGCTCGCATTTGCCGGACGAGTGATCCTGACCGACGAGCCACTCACCCTCGCATCGCCGTGGAGATCGAACTCCGCCTCAAAGCTCCGATCTTTGACCGACCCATCGAAAGAGAAACGGAAACCGACTCCCCTGTTTCCGTCATCTTCTCGATTCCCACAAGAGAAGGACGCGGCGAGGAGAAGAAAAGCGGCGAGAGCGAAGGTGGAAGCGGCGGGAGACGGCAACATCGTGAAGATCCGGAGGCGCGGCGCCAGATTTCCTTCAAAACTCTCGCCTTTTTGCATCCATGGTAGAAGGACCAGGATTGGTGCAAATCTGAGGTAAGGGAGTCAAAGAGGGCGAGGTTCGTGGAGTGTGGTAGAAGGAAAAGTGAGGGGAGAGGAAAGGGGCATTAATGGCGTGGGAGACCGGACGAGGCCCGAGATGAATCTGACACTCTCTCTTTCTCTTTCCTGCTGCTTTTTTTTAGCTTTTTTCTTTGGTGTGGATGATATCGGCATTATTGGAGGGAGTAAAGAAAAAAAAGGCGGAGGAAGAAGAAGGAGGAGGTTTTGGAATAATATATAATTATAATTATTATTTATTATTTTGTAAAAAATTTGAATTGTTAATTTAACGATTTTTAACGGTTTATTTTATGATTATTAAGAAGAAGATAAATCATGGAGATTTTATGAGTCTTAACATGGTAATCAAGATAAGTAGAAATCATCTGAATCTAGAAAAAAAATTTAGATATTCCTCAAAATTTATCCACGTCATATCTATAAATATCGTTGTGTCTTAGCCACCACATCATCCCCGTTAAGACTAATTATTACTCATTAATTTTTTTTTTAATAACAAGTGGTATCCAAGCTTCGCCCGATTAATCCACTTAGTGAACCGACCCTACCTCATGGCCTCCGAAGAGTCTCCACCTACGTAAATCAGACGACGCATGGCCGTCAGTCGAGGGGTATGTATCGCGTCAATTGGGCCCGCACTTACACCGATCCAGGTTGAAAAATGGGGACCGCCACAACCCGCGGAGTGGAAAAGCGACGAAATCCCTCTCCTGGCCCGTTGGCGAGGATCGAACCATGGTTGCCGCAGTGATCGTCCAAGCTCTTACTGATACGCCGTTGCCCTAGGGGCTAATTATTACTCACTAGTGGATGAGTTGGGAGTGGTGAAAAATATGCGAGATGACCTATCAAAGTAATACCGAGTAAAAAAAGAGTGTCAAAGTAAATTTTAATGAATTTTCTTCGATATTTAAGTCCGAATAGAGAAAAGAAGAAAAATAAAGATAAAGTCATTAAAGGAAATTAGAGTTAAAGAGTTTAGCTGACTAGTGACATGGAGACGTATAGTAGAGATGTAGAGATATGAAAATGTGATGGAGTGTGTGTGGATTCATGGAGATGTGGTGGAGTGGAGATGGGTAGAGATGGAGGTGACCAATTCAAAGTTTTCCGAGTCAATCGATCACTCAATGGTATCTTGCCATGTGTTATCACATATCACATGTATCCTTTGCTAGTGCAATCGAAAGAAGTGTAAATCCAACTGGCTGGACTTGTATGAAGTTATTATTTTGGAATTGAGATAATGTGTAGAGGTGGAGCAAAGAGGGAAGTCTCTGATGGATACTTCGATCCGAGACTGAAGGGAATAATATAAGAACATCTTTATTCGAGACTAGAGGGAATGTAGAATCACTGGATGCCTTGATTCGAGACTAGAGGGAATAATATAAGAACGTATTGGTCCAAAACTAGAGGGAATGTAGAATCGTTAAATGTCTTGATCCGAGATCAAAGGGAATAATATAAGGACGTTATGGTCCAAGACCGAAGGGAATATAAAATCGTTGGACGTCTCAGTTTGAGATTAGAGAGAATATAAAATCGTTAGATGTCTCGGTTTAAGATCAAAGAGAATAATACAAGGATGGCTCGGTTCGAGGTCAGAGGAAATATTTGTCAATAGACGTCTCGATTCTAGACTAGAGGAAATATAGAATCACTAGACGCCTCAATATGAGACCATAGGGAATGTATGTCGATGGACGTCTCGATTCGGGACTAGAGGGAATGTTTGTCGATGGACGCTTCGGTCCAAGACCAGAAGGAATGTAGAATTGTTGGACACTTCAGTCCGAGACCAGAGGGAATAATATAAGGACACTTTAATTCGAGACAGAGGGAATGTATAATCGCTAGACGTCTCGGTCCAAGAGCAAAGAGAATGATATTTTAAGGGAAAAAATAATTTTATTACTTTTAATGAAAAGATATGGTTATCGACATGTGAATTGGTTTATACATGATAAGATTGTAGATCAAATATATTCCAAGGTTACCGAGCTTCTTTTCATTCTTATCTTGGTGATCCCAAAATATCTGCAAAATCGGAGAAAGGATAATAAACTCAGGTCGATCTCACGACTCCCGAATATTCACGGAGTCGAAAAGAGAGTAATAGGGTCGATCACGTGACTCTGGAATATCTGTAGAGTCGAGGAAAGAGTAATAAGGTCGATCTCATTACTCTCGAATATCCACGAAGTCGGAGAGAGAATAATAAGGTCGATCTCGCGACTCTTGAATATCCACGGAGTCGAGGAGAGAAATGTAAGGCCAATCTCGCAACTCTCGAATATCTATAGAGTCGGGGAGAAATTAGTAGGATCGATCCCTCTACTTCAAAAGATCTGTGTAATCGGAGAAAGAATAATAAGCTCAATTCTTTGACTCCAAAAGATCTACATAGTTGAGGAGAGGATAGTTGGCTTGATTCCTTAATTCTAAAAGATTCGTGGAGTCAAAGAGAGAATAGTAGACTCGATATCTTAACTCCAGAAGATTCACATAGTCAGGGAGAGAGCAATAAGGTTGATTCCATGACTCTCGAATATTCATAGAGTCGAGTAGAAACTAATAAAATTGATCTCGCATCTTCAAATATCCGCGGAGTCGAAGAGAGAAAAGTAAGGTCAATCCTGCAACTCTAGAATTTTCGCAGAGTCAGAGAGAAAATAGTAGGCTTGATATCTCGACTCCAGAAGATCTATGGAGTCGGAAAGAGAAAAATAAGCTCGATCCCTCGACTTTAAAAGATCCATAGAGTCAGCGAGAAAATAGTGGGCTCGATAGCTGTTGGGATGTATACTGAAAAGTATATATATTGTCTAATACATTACATTGTAGATAACATGGTGTGTAGTGTCACACGGGAGATCATGTTATCGGTTCCTTGTAAAGTATAAGTAAAGACTCACAACCTAGATGTCTTTGGACAAACTATTGGTATGGTTGTAGTGTGATTTGGTATTGGTTTGTCATGACCATAGAATTACACTAATACACTTTGTGTGTGTTAAGCAGGACCGACTTACAGGTGATTCGATTTATTGCTGACTACATAATCGAATCGGACCTCAGATATTATGTTGTACATGCTCTTAATCCCGATATAATAACGGACACATATACTTAGTATTCATTTCTTTGATTTACCAATGGGAGAGATTTATAGAGTAAATCGATAGGCTCGGTAAGTTGGGAAATGATATTGTTTATATGGTGTGTCGTTGATTATAGGAGGAAACCGTGTCCTATATATTAGGATGATGATGTCCCCTTGAGGAGCTCATAAGATTCATCATGTAAACCCTGCAGGTGGACTTGGTCCGGCATGATGATAAGGTTGAGTGGTACTACTCATGGAGTTAGATGTCGATTAATTAATTGTCAGTAAATTAATTAATCGACGGACATTTGAGATCTTAAACACGGAGAGATATATGTACAAATAATATATGGAGCTCATATTAACTTATGGGGGTGGTGAGGTAGATCAATGATAATCCTCTAGTGGAATGGATTATCATTAATGGATCGGACTTTATGTGGGCTTGATCTATTGGGTGGCCAAGATCCAACTCCTTCTCATGGTCTCTATTGTAGTCTATCAAAACCCTCATGAAGTCTAGATCCGATGATGGAAATTAAAACTCTAGATCTGACGGTGGAGATTAAATCTCTAGATCCGATGGTTGAGATTAAATCTCTAGATCCGACGGTTGAGATTAAATTCCTAGAACCGACGGTGGAGATTAAAAGGAGGCTTAAGCCTAACTCTATAAATATAGGATAAGGGTTGGGCGGCAACATAAATCTTGGAGATTATTGCTTTGGGTGGCTAGGGTTTGAAGAGCTTTGGGCGGCTAGGGTTTGGTGGAGACTTGGGAGGCAAGACCTTCTCCTTCCTAGGGTTTTGGCCGGCGCCCTTTTCCTTTTCTCAACCTTGGCCGGTGCTCAACCTCTTCTCCCTCTTCTCTTTGGCCGGTGGAAACAAGGGTAAGGGTGGTTCCTTGGAGCTCTTGGTCGGCGCCCACTTCCTCCTCTATTCCTTGGTCGACGGCATCATCAAGTCTTTTGACTTGGTGGCCGGTCTTAGATAGGGAGGAGTTTCGTTTCTATACTTCTTCTTGTTCAGAGCGAGCAAGGAAAGAAGATCGTGATCTAGGAGGATTCATCTCTTGGAGGACCGTTGCCCACACAACGTCCAAGAGGAGGATAGGACATACAATAGAAGACCTTGAGGTAAACAAGAGGTATAAATCTTGTTTTGTTTTCCTTGTTTATTTCTTTGTATATTGTATGTATGACATGTGGCTAATTTACTTGGACCCCGAATACAAACATAAAAACCGACGATCCGTACATCGTCTATTCCGCGGCTAATCGTAGAATAGAGGTAGGTTGCTTGAACAACTAGTTTGTTCAAGTGACAACTCTAATCGAATAGCACGACGATGAAACGGTTGCTTGGGTAATCCCTCTTTGTCTAGGATTAATTTTTTTATCCGAGGATATAGACGGGATCGCCATGAACAAGCAACAGAGTTGAAGTGGGAAGCGAAGTCCCCTCCCTTCAAGTGGTATCAGAGCTTCGGTTCTGCAAAACCTTCAATTGGTATCAGAGCCACGGTTTCCGATTTTGTGTGTTTATGATTCGGTTAATTTTATGCATTTTTCATATATTATATGTGTCGGGTGATAGTAGGATGTGCGTAGGCTAACTCTTTGGTTGCAAGCATAAGATCCAACTATTATGGCCATGTGTGTAATATTATTTGAATCCTCGGGGTTGATGAGACTTGTATTTAATTTTTGTAATTAGATACGACATTGTTTAGCCACTCATTTATTTTAGTTTACTTTCGATCTAGATTTCATATACACTCCTTCGAGGAGTATAGGATCGATGGATGTAAATTAAAATAGTTTTTCTCGGCTCGGATCTCCGAATGGCTTGTACATGGCGTAAGGAGGAGCGGACGAGATGACGATACGACGGGAGACATATTGGAGACAAAAGCCATAATAGTTGAAAAATATTTTTTTCATATTTATTGCTTTTTGTTTGATATGCATGTCGTAGGCTAGGAAAATTCCTCAATTCTAAATTACTAAGTGGGAGAGGGATATTTTTATAAATTCCCACGACCTCCATTATGATTTGACATGTGATGCAAATAAACTTGCGCATCATCTCTGAGTGTCTTCCTCCCCATCAGATGAGTTTATTTGCGAATCACAGGGTCAAATATGGTTATAGGAAATTATTAAGGAGTGTGTGTACTTCCCCATCGGAAGACACATAATCCGAGATAATTGACTTGCTACCGAGTAATGGTGAACACTTAGATGCAAATAGGAGTATCCTCCCCATCGGAGTCACTGCTTTTATTTGTAGAGCCGAAGAGAAACCAACTATTAATTTTATTTACCAAAAAGTTAGGTTGACAAGATAGTAAAATTAATGGGTAAAACCTCCTCTTACAAATGTAGAATTCGTATACGTCCACACGATCATGGCATACGATATTCTCGGTGTTTTGAGGTGTTGGTTGATTTTAAAATTTTATTGTTTGAGGAATCAATAATTTTTTGAAATCTAAAGTTTTGATCTATGTGATTCTTAGGTTTTTTCAAAAATGACTTTCAATCCACTTGCTGTGATACTAAAAGAGAATAAACTTACTGGACCCAATTATATTGATTGGAAAAGGAATCTTGATATTGTCTTGACTACTGAGGAGTATAAGTATATACTCTTCGAAGAGTGTCCTCCTAAGCTTGCGAATGAGCTGAAAGCCCTTGGAGCTGAGATCGATGGAGAAACTCAGGTCGATATCATTCTTCAGTCTCTACCTAAGAGTTTTGAGTAGTTTCGCCTGAATTACAACATGAATAAGAGGTTGTATTCGTTGGCGGAGCTTTTAACAGAACTCCAGGCGGCAGAAGGACTTGCTCAGGCTCTGGCCATAGTTGCTCAGAAGGTTTCTACTTCTAAACCGAAAGGCAAGAAGAAGAAGAAACAAGATGGAGCAAAGGTGGTAGGAGGATCTCAGGGACGAGTGAAGAAGGCGAAAGACAAGTGCTTCACTTGCAAGCAGACTGGACACTGAAAGAATGACTGCCCCAACCGAAAGCAGAATAAAGGTATATCTTTTGGTCTAATCATTGAAACATGTTTAGTGGTGTTATCTACCAGCACTTGGTGTGTAGATACGGGAGCCACTAATCATGTCTGCAATACTTTACAGGGTTTCCAGGGAACCCAACAACTAGTTGAATGGGAGATTACCGTTTACTTGGGCGATGCCACGAAGGTGGTGGCTGTTGCAGTGGGAGATGTTTATTTGTCTTTTGAGAGGAATAAAGTTTTGGTTCTTAAATATTTCCTTTATGTACCTTTATTTAGAAAGAATTTGATTTCAGTTTCTAAATTGTTTATGGATGGATATTCTATTTCTTTTAATGACAGAGTTGTTATAAAAAGGAATAGGGAGATTATCTGTTCTGGTGCATTGATAGGAAATTTATATACACTTGAACCAAAAGCTCCCACGATGCAAATAGAAGTAAATAACTCATCTTCTAATTCCAATAAGAGAAAAGAACCTTCGAAGATGAACCAAACATATCTTTGGCATCTAAGTGTTGGATCGATCGGATCGCTAGAGGGGGGGGTGAATAGCGATAGAAACTTTTTAGTACGAATTCATTTTTTTTTTAAACTTATATGCAGCGGAAAGATAAACAAAACAAAAAGTAAATGAGACAATAGACACAAGAGATTTACTTGGTTCGTAGCCGAAGGTTACTACTCCAAGGCCCTAGTGGTCCTTGACCACGTACGGAGGGCAAACTACTAAAGAACTCCTCCTCGTTGGAGGTAGGAATTAGACGGATACAAAAAGCCCGAGGTAGAAGGACACTCCCCCTCTCCTCGTTATAATGAAAGCTTTACTAAAAGGAATAAACTGAAATACAATTTAGAACTTTCGTTACCAACGACTTTAAAGGTTGGAGGTTGAAGCTCTAGTCGTCGTCTCGGCAGCGCTTCGTCGTAGGGATGTCGGAGAGTCGGAGCGTATCGGAAGCACTTGGAAGCTTTTGAATTGATTCAAAACCCTAGGTTTGGCCCTCCTTTTATAGCCTTTGAGCTCCTCATCGAATGAGTCTTTAGCCAATCACAAATGGGCACAAAACCCCTTGAAAAATGGTGATAACTCTTGACTACTCGAGGCTGATCCTTTGACGGTGATCGGTGATGGTCATCATCGGTCGGGATAAGCGACATCGATCGATTCTTGACCTTCGGCGATCATTGTTTGGCCATCGAGTCCTCAACAAAAACATAATTTCGATGGTCGTCGACCATCCGATCTCAACCTAGACCATCTATAAGAAGTCTTTGGTCGGATCTACGCTTAAGATCATCCCCGTAAAGAGGATACGACCTTACTTACGCTCGCACACACGAGCTTACCTCAGTACTTACGTGTTGCTTTTGCTTAGGCCTTCCACTTTTCTTTTAATAGCGAGTTGTTATAAAAAGGAATAGGGAGATTATCTGTTCTGGTGCATTGATAGGAAATTTATATACACTTGAACCAAAAGCTCCCACGATGCAAATAGAAGTAAATAACTCATCTTCTAATTCCAATAAGAGAAAAGAACCTTCGAAGATGAACCAAACATATCTTTGGCATCTAAGGCTTGGTCATATTAACCTAAGCAGAATTCAAAGGTTGATAGCTGATGGACCTCTGAGTTCATTAGTGGTGGAAGACTTTCCAACCTACGAGTCTTGCTTGAAAGGTAAAATGACCAAGAGGCCTTTCAAGGCCAAGGGGTATAGAGCCAAAGATGTGTTGGAATTGGTTGATTTGTGTGTTCCTATGTCTATCCAGGCAAGAGATGGTTTTGAGTATTTCGTCTCTTTCATAGACGATTATTCAAGATATGGATACATTTACTTGATGCGCCATAAGTCTGAATGTTTTGACAAGTTCAAAGAATTCAAGGCTGATGCGGAGAAACGTCAAGGTAAAAGTATCAAGACACTACGATCTGATCATGGTGGTGAGTACCTTTTGGGAGAGTTTAGGAATTACTTATCAGAGACTAAGATTCAATCTCAATTGTCTGCACCTGACACACCCTAGCAGAATGGTGTAGCAGAGCGAAGGAATATGACTTTTATGGAGATGGTTAGATCGATGATGAGTTATTCTGAGTTGCCAGATTCGTTATGGGGGTATGCTCTGGATACGGCGGTATATATTATAAACTTGGTTCCATCTAAATCAGTGTCTTCTACTCCCACAGAATTATGGATTGGGCGAAAGCCTAGTCTGAGACATATTTAGATTTGGGGGAGTCCAGCACATGCGCTGAAGGCAGATGCTGGTAAGTTAGAACCTCGTACAGAAGTGCGCATGTTCGTTGGCTATCCTAGAGGAACGAAAGGTGGTTTGTTTTATAGTCCTAGAGATCACAGGGTGATTATTAGCACGAACGCCAAATTTCTAGAGGAAGACTATGCGATGAACCACAAGCCCATGAGTAAGATTGTTCTGGAGGAATTGAGAGGGAAAGTCACTACTTCAGTACCACCAGTACAAGAGGATATACCACAAGTCACTGCACCGCGTGTCACAGAGGATACACAGGTGATACCTCATCGTAGTGGGAGGGTTATTAGACAGCCTGATAGATTCATGTTCTTGGGAGAATTTTCTGATTTGGTCCCTGGCGAACATGAACCTGATCCCTGGACATATGACAAGGCAATCCAAGATAAAGATGCGGTATCTTGGCAAAGTGCAATGAATACTGAGATTGAATCTATGGATTCAAATCAGGTCTGGGAGCTAGTAGAACCTCCCAATGGTATAAAAGTCATTGAATGCAAG
Source organism: Wurfbainia villosa (assembly GCA_025175895.1). NCBI lineage: Eukaryota > Viridiplantae > Streptophyta > Magnoliopsida > Zingiberales > Zingiberaceae > Wurfbainia > Wurfbainia villosa. Next base: position 9,523,701 of record CM045997.1, read on the forward strand.
TGGATCTACAAAAGAAAGAGAGGAATAGACGGGAAGGTTGAGACCTTCAAAGCGAGGTTTGTTGCGAAGGGGTATACTCAGAAAGAGGACATCGATTATGAGGAGACCTTTTCGCTGGTAGTCATGCTTAAGTCTATCCGGATTCTCTTATGTATTGCTGCTCATATGGATTATGAGGTATGACAGATGGATGTCAAGACAGCTTTCCTTAATGGAAGTCTTAAGGAAAACATCTATATGAATCAACCAGAGGGATTCATTGCAAAGGGCAAAGAGCATCTTGTGTGCAAGCTTAATCGATCTATTTATGGATTGAAGCAAGCTTCGAGATCTTGGAACATTCGTTTTGATGAGGTAATCCAGTCTTATGGATTTATTCAAAGTCCGGATGAGTCTTGTGTATACGAGAGATGTGACGGAAACGTAGTGGTATTTCTTGTACTATACGTAGATGACATTTTGTTAATTGGCAACAATGTCAAGGTGTTATCGGACGTAAGGGTATGGTTGTCCAAACAGTTTGATATGAAGGACTTGGGAGAAGTGGGACACATCCTTGGGATCAAGGTTATAAGGGATCGTAGGAAAAGGATGTTGTGCTTATCTCAAGCTTCATACATAGACACCATTCTGGCACGCTTTAGCATACAAAACTCCAAGAAAGGTTTTCTACCTTTCACGCATGGAGTTTCTTTATCTAAGGAGATGTGTCCTAAAACATCTGAGGAGATAGAGGAGATGAAGGCAGTTCCTTATGCTTCGGCAGTAGGAAGCCTCATGTATGTTATGTTATGTACGAGACCGGATATCTACTTTGTCGTGGGCATGGTCAGCAGATATCAAAGTAATCCAGATCAGGGACATTGGACTGCAGTAAAGCATATAAGGACTAGGGATTATATGCTAGTTTATCAGGCAGACCAATTACTCTCTGTGGGTTACACAGATTTTGACTTCCAATCAGATAGGGATAACAGTAAGTCTACCTCAGGTTTTGTGTTTACTTTGGGAGGTGGAGCCATTGTATGGAGGAGTCTCAAGCAGAAATGCGTGTCGGACTCTACCATGGAAGCTGAGTATGTGGCAGCCTCTGAGGCAGCCAAAAAAGTTGTATGACTCAGGAACTTCTTGATGGACTTGGATGTGATTCCTGGTTTGCTCAGAACTATCACAATTTATTGTGATAACAATGGTGCAGTTGCAAACTCGAAGGAACCACAAGCTCATAAGACAAGTAAACACATAGAGCGTAAGTACCACCTGATACGAGAGATCGTAAAGAGGGTAGAAGTTGTTGTCGCCTAGATTGCATCAGAGGATGACCTGGTAGATCCTTTCACTAAGGCCCTTCTAGCGAGAGTTTTGATAGACATGTGGAGGGAATGAGAATCAGATGTATGGCAGTATGAGGACAACATAGTCTTTTAGTATAAGTGGGAGATTGTTAGGATGTATACTGAAAAGTCTATTTTTTGTATGAACATCTTTATTTTAAAATAAGAATCACATGATCATTGTTTGCATTTTTATGGTTATGCATATTGTTTAATACATTACATTGTAGATAACATGGTGTGTAGTGTCACACGGAAGATCATGTTATTGGTTCCTTGTAAAGTATAAGTAAAGGCTCACAACCTAGATGACTTTGGACATACCATTGGTATGGTTGTAGTGTGATTTGGTATTGGTTTGTCTTGACCATAGAATTACACTAATACACTTTGTATGTGTTGAGCAAGACCGACTTAGAAGTGATTCGATTTATTGCTGATTACATAATCGAATCGGACCTCAGATATTATGTTGTACATGCTCTTAATCCCGATATAATAATGGACACATATACTTAGTATTCATTTCTTTGATTTACCAATGGGCGAGATTTATAGAGTAAATCGATAGGCTCGGTAAGTTGAGAAATGATATTATTTATATGGTGTGTTGTTGATTATAGGAGGAAACTGTGTCCTATATATTAGGATGATGATGTCCCCTTGAGGAGCTCATAAGATTCATCATGTAAACCCTGCAGGTGGAATTGGTCCGACATGATGATAAGGTTGAGTGGTACTACTCATGGAGTTAGATGTTGATTAATTAATTATCAGTAAATTAATTAATCGATGAACATTCGAGATCTTAAACACGGGGAGATATATGTACAAATAATATATGGAGTCCATATTAACTTATGGGGGTTGGTGAGGTAGATCAATGATAATCCTCTAGTGGAATGGATTATCATTAATAAATCGGACTTTATGTGGGCTTGATCCATTGGGTGGCCAAGATCCAACTCCTCCTCATGGTCCCTATTGTAGCCTATTAAAACCGTCATGAAGTCTAGATCTGATGATGAAAATTAAAACTCTAGATCCGACGCTAGAGATTAAATCTCTAGATCCGACGGTTGAGATTAAATCTCTAGATCCGACGGTTGATATTAAATTCCTAGAACCGAAGGTGGAGATTAAAAGGAGACTTAAGCCTAACTCTATAAATATAGGGTAAGGGTTGGGTGGAAACATAAATCTTGGAGATTATTGCTTTGGGCGGCTAGGGTTTGAAGAGCTTTGGGCGGTTAGGGTTTGGTGGAGACTTGGGCGGCAAGACCTTCTCCTTCCTAGGGTTTTGGCCGACGCCCCTTTCCTTTTCTCAACCTTGGCCGACGCTCAACCTCTTCTTCCTCTTCTCCTTGGCCGGTGGAAACAAGGGTAAGGGTGGTTCCTTGGAGCTCTTGGTCGGCGCCCACTTCCTCCTCTATGCCTTGGCCGACAGCATCATCAAGTCTTTTGACTTGGTGGCCGGTCTTAGATAGGGAGGAGTTTCGTTTCTATACTTCTTCTTGTTCGGAGCGAGCAAGGAAAGAAAATCGTGATCTAGAAGGCTTTATCTCTTGGAGGACCGTTGCCCACACAACGTCCAAGAGGAGGATAGGACATACAATAGAAGACCTTGAGGTAAACAAGAGGTATAAATCTTGTTTTGTTTTCCTTGTTTGTTTCTTTGTATATTGTATGTATGGCATGTGACTAATTTACTTGGACCTCGAATACAAACACAAAAACCGACGATCCGCACATCGTCTATTCCGTGGCTAATCGTAGAATAGAAGTAGGTTGCTTGAACAACTAGTTTGTTCAAGTGACCACTCTAATCGAATAGCACGATGATAAAACGGTTGCTTGGGTAATCCCTCTTTGTCTAGGATTAATTTTTTTATCCAGGGACGTATACGGGATCGCCATGAACAAGCTACCGAGTTGAAGTGGGAAGCGAAGTCCCCTCCCTTCAAGTGGTATCAGAGCTTCGGTTCCGCAAAACCTTCAATAGCCTCGATCCTTGGACTCTAGAAGATCCACAGAGTCGAGAAGAGAATAGTTGGCTCGATCCCTCAATTTTAGAAGATCCACGGAGTCGATGAGAGAATAATATGCTTGATCTCTCGACTCCAGAAGATCCACGAAGTCGGGAAGAGAATAGTAATGGCAATCCCGTGACTCCTGAATATTTGCGAAGTTGGAGAGAGAGCAGTAATGTCGATATCGTGACTTTCGAATATCAGTGGAGTCGAAAATAATAGTAATGTTGATCCCGTAACTCTCAAATATCCATGGAGTCGAAGAGAATAGTAATGTTGATCCCGCGACTCTCGAATATCCACAGTTAGGGAGAGAGCAGTAATGTCGATATCATGACTTTCAAATATCTACGGAGTCGGGGAGAATAGTAATGTCGATCCTACAACTCTCGAATTTACATGGAGTCGGGGAGAGAGTAATAAGGTCGAACCTGCGACTCTGGAATATCCGTGGAGTCGAGGAGAAATTAATAAGGTTGATCCCACGACTCCTAAATATCCATAGAATCAGAGATAGAATAATAAGGTTGATCCCGCAACTCCTAAATATCTGCTGAGTCAAGGAGAGAAAAGTAAAGTCAATTTTGCAACTTTCAAATATCTACGAAGTAAGGGAGAAAACAGTAGGCTCGTTGATCCTTCTACTCCAGAAAATCCATGGAGTTGAGGGAGGATAATAAGCTTGATTCCTCGACTCCAAAAGATCTGCGGAGTCGGGAGAGGATAATAAGCTCAATCCCTCGACTCCAAAAGATCCGCGGAGTCAAGGAGAGAATGGTATGCTTGATTCCTCAATTCTAGAAGATCCACGGAGTCAGAGAGAGAATAGTAGACTCGATCCCTTAACTCTAGAAGATCTACAAAGTTGGAAAGAGAGGAATAAGGTCAATCTCGTAACTCTCGAATATTCGTGGAGTCGAGGAAAAAATAATAAGGTTGATCCCATGACTCCCAAATATTTGTGGAGTCGAGAAGAGACTAATAAACTCTATCCCTTGACTCCTGAATACCCATGAAGTCGGGAGAGAAAGGAAAGCTCAATCCTATGATTGCCGAATACTTTTGGAGTCAGAGAGAAAATAGTAGGTTCGATTCCTCAACTCTAGAAGATCCGTTGAGTCAGAGAGAGAATAATAAGCTCGATCCATCGACTCCAAAAGATCTATAGAGTCAGGGAGAGAATAGTGGGCTCAATCCATAGCCTCTAGAAGATCCACGGAGTCGAGGAGAGAATAGTTGGTAAGATCACTCGACTTCAGAAGATCCACAGAGTTAATGAGAGAATAGTAGGCTTGATCTCTCGACTCTAGAAGATTTGCAGAGTCGGGAAGAGAATAGTAATATCGATCCCACGACTTCCAAATATCTATAGAGTCGGAGAGAGAGCAGTAATGTCGATCCCGTGACTCTTGAATATCCATGGAGTTGGGGAGAATAGTAATGTCGATCCCGCGACTCTCGAATATTCGTGGAGTCGAAGAGAATAATAATGTCGATCCCGAGACTCTCGAATATCCATAGAGTTGGGGAGAATAGTAATGTCAATGCCGCCACTCTCGAACGTCCGTGTAGTCGGGGAGAATAGTAATGTCAATCCTACGACTTTCGAATATCCACTAAGTCAGAGAGAGAGAGAGAGAGCAGTAATGTCGATATTGCAACTTTCGAATATCTATGGAGTCGAGGAGAATAGTAATGTTGATCCTGCGATTCTTGAATATCCACGGAGTCAGAGAGAGAGTATAATAATGTCGAACCTGTGACTCTAGAATATTCGTGGAGTCGGGGGAGAAGTAATATGGTCGATCCCGCGACTCTTAAATATCCATGGAATCGGAGAGAGAATAATAAGGTCGATCCCGTGACTCTCGAATATCCATTGAGTCAGGGAGAGAAGAGTAACGTCGATCTCGCGACTTCTAAATATCTATGAAGTCAGAGAGAAAATGGTAGGCTCGATCCTTCTACTCCAGAAGATCTATGGAGTCGGGAGAGGATAATAAGCTCGATCCTTTGACTCTAAAAGATCTGTGGATAATAAGCTCAATCCCTTGACTCAAAAAAATCTACGGAGTCGGGAGAGAATAATAAGCTCAATCCCTTGACTCCAAAAGATCCATAGAGTTGAGGAGAGAATAATAGACTTGGTTTCTCGACTCAAGAAGATCAGTAGGGTCCGAGAGAGAATAGTAGGCTCAATCTTTCGATTCCAGAAGATCCACAGAGTCGGGGAGAAAGTAATAAGGTCGATTATACGACTCTAGAATATTCATGGAGTCGAGGAGAAAATAATAAGGTTGATCCTACGACTCCCAAATATTTGTGGAGCCGAGAAGAGACTAATAAACTCTATCCCTTGACTCTCAAATGCCCACAAAATCGGGGAGAGAAAGGAAAGCTCGATCCCGCGACTCCTAAATACTTGTGGAGTCATGGAGAGACTATCTAAAGATTCCAAGCAACAATCAAAGATAGTAATCAGGGAATCTTATATTTATCATCTCGATAGTTTTCATAAGCAGTTGATAATATGTCCACATGGGAGAGTCTTGTGACTAGCACAGCAGCAGAGTTGCACCAATGAATAAGGGTTAATCTCCCGAGGACTATAAGTCTTTTGGAGTGCCTACCCTCTTGCCGCGCTAACCCTAGGTTGGGCAATATGCTCTCCGTAATTTACCTCTTTCGTGTTGACTGTGAGATCGATTGACGGAGACGCTTAGGACGAGCGAATCGCCTTTGCACCAATAAGCAGTTGATAATATGAAAAACTTATAAAAAGAAATAAGAGAGAAGAGTTAACCATCCGGAGATATATAAATTCAGTTCATAAATTGAAGGATAGCCATAAGCATCCAAACCCCTTAATGTACGGGAAAAGAAGCTCCGGTCCAAGACCATAAATCTCTGAGAGAGATAAATACTCATAACTTTGTCAAAACATCCGCTTGAAGACACCCAATACATTTAGGATCAATGCAACATTGTGAACTTGAGAAGATCAACATGCAATAGCATTGGCGTTCCTGAATCTATGCATAGAATGTTGTCAACATAATTTGGCAGAAATACCAACTTCAATTAGCGTAAGAATATTATTATTGCTCACATTCCAATTAACCAAGAATAATTAAAAGCCAAGATAGTTGAATTAGAAGGCCAACTTTTGCCTCGCCAAAGGAGCTCCAGGCGAAACTTATGAATCTTGATAAGATTGCTCTGAAAATTTTATGAGAGAGAAATGAACGAAGAAAGAATTAAGCTAACTTGTAAACATCAATTGTCATTGCATAATATTACCCAAAGACAGAGTAATTTGTCTTGGAGTTTCAATATCAACTCGACAATATATGATAATAAGGGAATATAGTCAAGTTCAAATCAATACCAGTTTAAATACACCTGAAGTTGTCCATTTCTCGAACCCTCGGATTGATGGGGTAACTAAACCATTGGAGTAACCTATAATAAGATGGTCGAGAGGTGCATACCTAAATTTGACGACACAACAACACCAGTGACCTTCGGTCAAAAATCTAGAAGCTAGCTTTGAGATAGTGATGACGGGCCAAAAAGAACTTTTCAATGCCCATAATATTACCATCCCATGTTAATACTTTTTTGGCCTAAAGGAATCTCTAGAATCTTTCAAGACAGAAGAATCTTGAGAGGAGAGGAGGCCTCGATTTTATGTTTTGGTGCACAATTAATGAAAAAGTATTAGACCAACATATAGAAGATTCTCTAGCATTATAATAATTAGTACTAGACCTAGCTAATGTTCCAATTAGTCTTCCAATCTGACAATGAAGAAGTATCTCTTCTACAAGTTTTTCCTCGAAGTTGCGGCATATTTCTTTTGGGATTTACTAAAAGTTTAGAGAATCCTAAAAAAGAACCCTTGAGAATACCTAAGACGAGACATACACTTTCAATTTGATTTCTCGTGGAGAGTCTAAGGGCGCGTTTGGCGCAGAGCGCGTTTTCTATTTTTCTGAAAAATCGAAAACGATTTTAAATCGTTTTTCATTTTTCAGCCCATTATACTTATGTTTTCCAGAAAACAAAAATAGAAAATGCCCAATCAAATATATTTTCCGTGTTTTCTCATTTTTCATGGAAAATGAAAATGAAAAATGACTGTACCAAACGGTCCCTAAGTTTCCACACGGACATTTGGAGAATTCCTTTAATGCCTTGATGATCTTGACGACAATGATGATGGAGAGGTACTCGAAGGAAGAGGGGGCGAAGGAAGAGGAGGCAATGCCAAATCTAACTGATGTATGTAACGTCGCTTCTTTACTAGAAAAGAATGAGGGTGGAATAACTCGGAGAAATCACTGCATTTATCATCGATGTGAATTCTCATGGAATAGGGAAATGACGCTGGAGCCATTTTGATGAATTACTTCAGTTATCTCAATGTTTCAAGATGTTTTTATAGACAACGTCAAAATATTCCAGTTGAGAATCAAAGACAGAATCTTTATGATCAAAAAGTTCACAGGTCAATCTTGGAGCGGTAAGAAATCTACGAGATGACTTGTCAAAATAACACCGAATAAAAAAGACGTCAAGACGAATCTGGATGAATTAATTCCCAATACTTAGTCAATACCTAGAATACAAGAAAATTAAAGATAAAATTATTAAAGAAAATTAGAGTCAAAAGAGTTCAGGAGCAAGTCCTTTTTCCCTAGAGAATTATATATCTGTCGTCCGATGATATAGAGACATGAAAATGTACAATGGAGATGTAGAGATATGAAAATGTGATAGAGTATGAGTGTAATATTATGGAGATATAGTGAAGCGGAGATGTGTACATATGGTAGAGATGCAGAAGGTGATCAAGTCAAGATCGACTAGTCACTTCTTGCCACGTGGTATTACTGCATCAGTGCTGGTGTCTCCGTCTCCCCTCCTCCTTCTCACCTCTGCTCCAAAATTCTTCTCTTCCTAGGATGGAAGCCCGCCACTCTTCTCTGCACCTCACGTGCTAAGGAGGAGAAAACCTAGAGGCACCAATTGGCTAAAAAATCCTTGTCTTCAGCGGGGTTAAGCCGTTGCAGATGAAGCTCTGTCGTCGACTGCAGAGACGGCGACGGCGGCGACGACGACGATGACAACGGAGAAGTCCCAGCAGATAATTCCTGCCGCCTCCGCCAAGGACAGCGCTTCCTCCGCCTTCATCTCGTACCCCTCCTCGTCCCTTTCGTTGGCCTCTCCATTGTCATTATCCGAGTATGATCAAATCTCCCCAGCCAAAAATAGTTCTTACATTCATCCCCTCCCGGCCTCTCCGCTCCCGTCACCTTTTTTTGTTGTTCTTCTTGTCGATTTCTACCTAAAGCAGAGATTTTGATTGCGCGGAGTGTGGAAAGATTTGGTTTTGGAATGTAAATCCTCGTTTGTTTTGAAATCGGTGCAGGTGATCTACCTGGGGGTGTAAAATTTCTCGCAGAAAGAGAGAGGGCGAAGTTTGAGAAGAAAGACGAAAAAAAGAACTGTTATATTAGCGGTCTTCTTCGGTTCTCTTTATTGATGGAGAAGATAAATCAAGATCCAAAAAGAAGAGTCGATTTAGAATCATGATCTCTTCTAAAAGTTATCTGCTGAGAAGAAAAAGAAAGAAAAAGTCTGGGAATTACGGTTAATAACCAAACCAATCTGACCCGAAGCTTTTTCACTAAATTAAAAAAAATAAATCTGAATTAATTGAATTTCACATCAGTTATTATTCTTGAATTAGTTGATTAATTTTCTATTGGATTTTGTAATATGTAATTTATTTATCAATTTTTTATTCGATTTTCCTATTAAATAATTGAATTGAAGAATCAACTGATAAAATTTCAATCAACTAATATTTTTAATTCGATTAATTTGATTTAATAAAAAAAAATTATCACAAAGTTTACCATAAAATTTATTATTAACCCTTCATTTTTTTTGCGGTGATATTTTATGGATTAGTTGTCCCCTTCAGACTTTTTGAAACATTAGAGGGGCTTTTTCCCATAATTCATCGTCACAACGAACGACAAGAGTCCGCGACCCTCCGCCCCTCGCTTTCCCCTCCCTCTCTCCCCAGCAAGCCAAATCGCCACCAGAAATAAAGTTCTGATTGTGTCAAATAGATTGAAATTTTCGTCCATCGTAATCGAGGTATGTCTACTTTCCTTTAGAAATTAAGAAAGGAAAAACTTTTGGAAAATTCAATGTTTCTAGGGTTTCTGCAGAATAGGTTGGGGAATCAATCAATCTCAATTCTATCATGGGAATCCTTCGATTCATACTCGATCAATAGTTTGTTTTTTAAAAACATTCTATGTTTCGGCAGAACCGACTTTGGTTTAAAATCTTTATATGTCTGTTAAAAATCGTAATTTTCGTCGGTAAAGTCATTTTGCTTCTGTGAATTTAACCCTTTTTATCTGACATTCAAGCTACTTTCTAATCCACGCAGGCTTGTGGTTTATAGCTGGGACGAGGGAGTCATATTTTTAGAATAAGATATCATCTTTTTAGGTCATTAACATCCATAATCATGAGTTATGTGCTACGGGGAAGCAGGATGGGCTTCGAAACTGGATTGCCAAGATTTATTCAAGATAGGCGATTAACAGTATTCCTCTTTGACTTACCTGTTTGCGGTTTCAAGCTACCATGTTTGCTAACCAATAATGCTTTGTCGGATGCCTTTTTTTGTTGATTTGGTGATAGCGTGTGCAGGCGGGTGTTCGACCTGTTAATAACAATTCCATGGCTTTTCTCTTGACCGGTATGCCTTAAGTTTCGAACTTGTCTATACTTAAATTTCCAGTTTCACTTGAACATATCCTTCTAATTTGATATCCATGGTTTAATATTCCAGTTCTTGTGCTCTTCATGATACTAAATTCACATCAGATGTCACCCAACTTTCTGGTAGTTTTCCATCTGGAGTTCTACATGATTTCTGTGATTTGTATTGGTATTATCTTAAATCTATTTTGTCTGGGTTAGATTTGGCTTCTCTTGGTGGTGTTTCTGATGGTCACAAGCCTTCGGATGTATGCAACGTGCCAGCAGCTTCAGGCCGAAGCCCATGCTCATGCTGCTGCTGCTAGCGGCTTGCTTGGGCACACAGAGCTGCGATTGCATGTTCCACCATCCATTGCCCTTGCTACGAGAGGGAGGTTACAGAGCCTCAGACTCCAACTAGCCCTTCTTGACCGAGAATTTGATGATTTAGGTACAGGTTTCTGGATAATTTTATTTCCTTATCATGATTACTTATTTCTATGGTGCTAAAGCTTCGAGAATTTGCTCTATGCAAACTATTCCTTTTTGTTTGTTCTAATGTCTGCCTTATTTGTTCCTACACGTGTTGTTTTCTATTGAAAAATTTGCTATCTTAGACATCTGTCTCCACTATCTTTCAGATTATGATGCCTTAAGAGCATTGGATTCGGATAATCCTCCAGATGTTCCTTCAATGACTGAGGAAGAGATCAATTCTCTTCCTGCACACAAGTACAAGGTCTTGTCTGCTGAAGGATCTAACTCTGGATGGAAAAGGTAAGTTTATTTTATTTTATTTTTTAGGTGTCTTTAGGGTTTAAGTTTCGGGAGACACGTTTAAGATGATACAAATATGTGCTTAGATGATTGGTAGATGTTCTAGTTAGAGTAGATGATGTGAAACTATTATAAATATACAAATAAAAAAAGAAAGAGGAATACCAAAGAAGATTTGATTAACAATGATCAAACAAGATAAAATTTATTTAAATATAGATGATAATATAATAGAGGATAGAGTCCAGGAGGATCTATATAGTCGATCTCACATAGTGAGATAATGTTTGGCTGTTGTTGTAGGTGTCTTTACATGTCCCATAGTTTTCTGTTAAATTAATCAACTCCTTTTACTCTTCCTGACAGTAATGGATCATCGTTCCAACAGGCATCATCTTCTTCCATAACTACAAGTGAGGTAATCCTTTACATTATATTAATTGTTTATGTTCAGGATGCTTTATGGTTCTCTCTTCCTTTACCAAAATTTCAGTATTTTAATTCTATTCACTTCTGTGTTAAATCATGCCAAGCTAGTTTTTTCAAAACATATTACACCATGCAATATGAAATGTCACTTGTTAAATTTAGGATTGACATCTAGCATGAATTTAGGCATTCTTCCAATCTAGGAGCTTAGATTTTCTAGAATTGTATACACCAACTATGCTTTATTTTAGTTATGGCCACAAGTCACCTAGCTCTAAGTTTTGATAATGCCGACAATATACACAGTATAACTTGATAACTTTATACAGTGGGCGTCCTACACAGTATTACATGCCAATGGAGGATACATTTAAAATGTAGTAGATTTATGTGGTATTGCCATATTTGCATCAACTCGACACCTCATTTCTAATCCTTGCATTAACTTGTCAACTATATCTAAGGGGCATGCTGTACAATAACTCATGTGAAGACACACCAAAAAGTAGACAAAATAATTCATCCATAACAATGTAAAAGTTTAGATGCATTGTGAGGCTGACATTATAAAACAAATATGTAGTTTCTAAAATACTTCATGATGGAGCTTTAACTCCATCCGACTTGTCTTTTTGCTTCTCAAGGTTCAGGTTTGAATTGTCATTAAATTGTAACGTGCTCTATTGCTATCTTAAAAATCTGTTCGTTATGTGCTGAAAAACTTTTGATTGTATCTCAACTCCTGCTGCTTTCTTGTGGATATTATATTTTGAATTGATTAAAAAAGACAATCACAAGAATTCTGATGCAGGATTTATCTCTGGTACCAATTATTGGACATAGGCTTCTGAGCTGAGAGATTGAAAAATAAATTTATTTATTTTATCCTCTTTATATTAATTTTCCTCCAAATGTTAGGCTAAATTTTAATGAACCTGCATACTCAATCATTAATTATCAAGTAGAGTAGGAAGATGGATTCTCTGCTGAACAAATGAAGCTTGAAATTCTTTTGACAAATCTTTCTGGCAAAGAAATACATATAAATTTGTAACTAAAGTCTACTGTTTCTTTAGTGGATTCTTCAGTTTGTCAAATAAAAAAAATCCTTTAGTTGTTGGAGTAGCTATTAACTCATCAATTGAGAGATTTGTCACAGCCATAAGGAACTAAATTCTCTGGCGGTTCATTTATTCCATGTCTCCACATCACCATTGTGAATTGATTCAACTACCAAATTCCACTTGGCTTCTCATATCTGCAAGCTAGCTCTCAGAAGGTCTATTTCTTTTTGAGAAAATTTTTAAATTTGTAATCCAAGAATTTAGGCCTTGTTTATTTGGGGTGTTTTGTTGGTTTCTGCTGAAAGCAGTCCAATTTAGGAGGATATAAAAAGAAATCCCTTGATTACTTGCAGTGAAATGTGTAGAAGAGAGCTCCACACTTTAATCAAGGTTTTACCATATTTCCTTTCTGTCCCTTCTATGATTCCACTCCTTCCTTTGCATTTCGTTCTTTTCTTTCAACACAAGTAAACAAATGTTGTTAGCGAATTAGATCGAAAAGCAAAATGGTCATTGATGACAAATGTACAATGGATACAAGACTAATGCTTCTAAAGATCACACCTTCCACTGAATTTTCTCTCTACTTATTGCTTGTTTGCAGTCCAATATTTGCTTAAGACAACAATTAGGGATAGTTTTCTTCTAATACGGATGTCTCTGGTACCTTTGAACTATAGGAACTCTTCTGCTTTGTTGGACTATTCTTGCTCAGATTCTTATTACATTTCATCCTACTTACCTACCAGTCTAACAGAACTTTGCAATTGATAGCAGAAAAGGTCAGAAAGTGGGAAATTAAATGGAAATTTTAATTCTCAAGAAGATGAACTGACATGCAGTGTTTGCTTGGAGCAAGTCAATGTGGGAGAAACAGTACGAAGCTTACCGTGCTTGCATCAGGTTACAATTTCTGTTTCATCTCAGATTCAATTGCATTTTTATTGTATAGGAAGGCGATGCTTTTCCTCGACCTCACAAAGGTTGTATGCCTGTTTTAGAACTTCAGAATTTCTGATGTTTCTCCTGTGATTCTTTGAGCTTTAATATGCATCAAATGATCAAATCTTGAGATGTTTCTGTTCTCAATCGGAGTTGGTGGTGTTGTTGAGGTTATAATCTAGATGACGCCTTCAGGTCCGTTCTTCCCTATTCCTTGTTTCATTGAAGTGCCATGTTTTATACAGACATCGCACTTGTTATGCTACCACGGTTATCACCAAACTTCTAAGGATCCAAATGACAATTTGACTCACTGGCAAAGACATCGGTAGGTAGCTAGCATCCATTTCCAGCCATCGATGTTACAAGGTGGTGACAGCATATGAGGCAGGTTAAGCATAAGAAATTTATGCTTCTAACCATATTGTCATATCATCCCTGACAAAACCCCACTCGCCCAATTCTGTTTATCTGACAAAATCAAAGTTTTTTTTTGAGGCCATCATAGAACACAGTAGCTGTTAGTGATAAACTGATCTCTTAGATACATGTTTGATCGACTTCTTTTTTGTAATGCAATATTTTGAAATTCCTCTCCCGATCCATTTAGTCATCCAAATGTCTCGTCAACTATAGCCCTTTCCTCCGTCTGCTAAATTATTGTGCTTCCTCTTGCAGTTTCATGCAAATTGCATCGACCCATGGCTGCGCCAGCAAGGTACATGCCCTGTCTGCAAGCACAAAGTGAATTCAGCATGGCATATGTCCGGAGAGGATGCAATGGACATGGTCTAGCTTGTTATCTATCCTTTTGCAGTTGTATACCGAGCATAGAGCCTGTCCGGGCGTTACCGGAGCTGGACAAACAAGAGCATGTCCTAAATTTTTCGAAAGCCTGACGAGTTCGAACTCAATTTGCAATATGTATGTCAACCTAGTGTTTCAGTGTATATGATCACTGATGTAAACAAATGAAACCCCTTTATTCGACTGTTTTGTGGGTATACTGATGTATCTTAGATTCTCATATTAGAAATTTTCTTATTTTCTTGAAGTCGGAAGGAATGAGAAAGCACAAATGGAGGAAGAAGTTATTGAATTTATCGGTGTGCTTTTCTCCAGCATAATATTTTCAACTTTTTTTTTTTTCCACAACGAATTGATGTATTTAGATGTTAATTTCTGCAGAATTGTTTTGTAAATGGGAGCCGCACTCGAAGCGATTGTAAGAAAACTACTTTCAAATAGAACTCGGATCGTTCGACGTTGTCATTGCTACTTGAACCAGCGTATTAGCGGCTTCTTTAATGATCATCTCCCATTTAGAGAAGAAAGATAAATCGAAGAGTGTTCGAAAGGACAGTTTCAATTTTCTTAATTTGTTAATTATCATTTCATTTTAAAAAAAATTAAATTGGATACTCTGTCACTACAAAAGTTTATCTATCGGATAAATTTAAAATATAATTTATATATATTTACAAATTAAGCTTTAAAATATTCTTTATGTTTGCTTTTTTCACAGCTTTTACTTATGAAAGCTGAGTCATCAATTTAAGTTGGATTGGTCTCCTTAATCAAATAATTTAAATTGACTATGTTAAAATTTTATCAATTTATTATTTGACGGACTAAAAAAAATCAATTTGCATGGATTATGAATCAAAATTGGTCGATAGATGAATGACAGACTTAATTCATCTTCGGATTAAGAAAATTAAAAGTTTTTTTTTTTCTTTTATACAAATATTTCTAATTTATTTATGTATTTATTATATTAAGCTAAAGTAATTTAATTTATTATACTTAATTAATAAAAAATAATGTATTCTTATTTTTTTTTCAAATAGAATTACTTTGATGATCTGTAAATTTTAAAATAGTATTTTTTAAAGAGAAAATGACATTAATTTTAGAATTTTCGATCATCTGTCAATCCGATAAATATTAAAACATAATGAATTAATCTTTTGTATGGATTAGTTCATTTGCCGGTTCCGAAGAAAGTTCGTTTGATGCCACGGTGGCAGCCTGGCAGGAACTTGATTATTAAAAAAAAAACAATTTTTACTTCTTTTTTTTCTTTCAAAGGTATTCTCGCATATCGCCTACCCATCTAAATACTGTAACGGGGAAAACGGATTCGGGTGCGTCCATCGCCGGGCCCACCGCACAATAGATTCGCAGGTAAGGAAAGGGTAGGTTGCGGGAGTTGGGTTTGAAAATTCAATTTTAAATTCTGCCCTAATTCTCTGGTGTTTATCCGCCGGGCAGCGGCCTCCGGACGAGCGGACTCAGTCGATTCGTGTTCCGTTTCGCATCCCGTTTGGGGAGGAGGTCTGTGAGATCGAATTGTTGATGGGCTCTAAAGATGAGAAGCCGACTGGTGGTGGAGGCTTCTTATCCTCCATCACGTCTAGCGTTCGGAACTGGGGCAGTGCGATGCACCGATCAGTCAACGGGTATGAATCCTTTCGCGATCCTCCACGACCGAAAGGTCTTCCTTTCTTTTAATTCTATTAAATGGAATGGTCGTTTGATGTTCTGGCTGTAGCCTATGTTTGAATCATTCGCCACTATCTAATTTTCTGTTCTGGCAGGAGCAAGTTTCATGAGCTTAATTCGTAATGGATAAAGAAGGATTTGCTATAACAGCTCTTGTAAATCACTGTTTTTTTAATGAGTTCGCTTAATGGCTATTTAGGACAAACTTTGTTAGAAAAACTGCTTCTTTACAACATTGATGGCTAGATGATGAACTGTAGCTAGTCGTTATATTAGTACTTGGGATTCTGCGGGAACTAAAGGTGTTGCTTGTGATAAACTGTAGTAGCTTGCTGTATTGTCATTATTGTAATTCTGTGTTTATATAGTAATAGGATTCAACTACAATATTTCATTAAACTAACACGGATCCATGCACATGGGTCCTGGGACCATGAAGGCATTGCTAAGATCAACAAGGTGTAGATGAATGGAAATTGCAGTTGCGTGGAAGTTTATGAGTATTTTATGGTTCTCTAAGAATTAGGAATAACATCATCTTCAATAGCAACACAAGCTTTGCCCAGGTTACAAACACTGTATTTATGCATCTGCAACTATGTAAACTAGGATAATTATTTCTTTTTTTTTTTAATAAGAACTGCCTATATACCTGCAATGACTAGTTATCTGGTTATTGCACTGCATGCTAACTGAAAAGGTTTTTCAAAACCGTGCCAGTTGTTTAATAAAAATCCCTATTAGTAATGATCATAGTCGTTATCATGGGTCTGATCCAATTTAATGTATCAGTGGAGTCAACTTTGAGATATGATCATCATTTTATGGCTAACCTAATGCACCAGTTAATAGTCTTGTTTGTTGGAGAGTTATTATCTGATACTGGCATGCTATATTATCAACTCTATAATGTACTACGAAGTGGACTTCTGTTATAAAAACAGCACATTCTTAATGCTAGGTTTCTCCTCAATGTCAAACACTTAGTCATTTTCTCATGCCTATATATATATGTTCCTGAATTTCAAATTTGCGTTCATGCCATATCAAGAATAAGCTGTTGAGATATATCAACAAGCAGTATTTATGCGATAACTTTGGTTTCACCATTCTCAATATTTGATTTCAGCCTGTATTTTGAAAAGGTGGGTTGTTTTGTTGCATATCTAGCTACATAGGATTTACCAAATTTTAGAGAGATTTTTTCCCATAAAAAAAGACTAGCCCACTTCAAACTCTTGCATGATTTTTCCTTCTCTCCATGCCATTTTGTTGCATGCAACAGAGATATATGTACTATAGCACTGTCATCTTGCAAGAATGGTCAACTCTAGCATGTTTTACTCGCCTATCGACACCAACAATGGAGTTCAAGCCTTGAATGATCTTCTTTGTCGCTTTCTCCATAGTAGTATGCCATTCTTCAAGGATCTACTGCCAGCTACATGTTCCCTCTATCCCTCTGCAATAGCTTCTATGGCAAGGATCAGGATTTGGAAGTGAGAGGGCGTGATGAAGTGAAAGCAGCAACAAGAGGATTGGCAATAAGCCATGCAAATTCGTAACTCAGGAACTATGCCAGCTATTTTGTCGTCTCTATAGTTCTCGGTCAAAATTTTTTATTTTCTGAAAGTAAAAACACTGAATAATACAACATTAGATAACTGATTCAGTTCTTGCACTTTCAGATCATTGTTTTTATCCATCTGTTTACTACATTAAGTAAGAGGCTGTCTTATTGGTTGGACCACTTGCAAATCATCAATTAGCTTTTATGTCATGCTTTAGCTTTTTAACCTGTGTTGGGCTAAAGTGTCTGACAGATGTAACCTTGTACATTTTTTTATGTTGTGCATTCTTATCAATATATATAACTCTCAAAATTTAAAATTGGCTATCATATCTTGTTTTATATTGCATATGCATTATGTAGTTGTTTGCTTGCATAGTTCCCCTTGATTTTAGTAAGTTTGATTCATAATTTATCGTGAAGTTGACTTTAAATTGTGCTGAGTGTAATGCTAACTTGGGTCACAAATAAACAGTGTTTTAATTTTCAGTAATGTCATGGTTTTTATGCACTAAACATATTTTAGCATGACCAACTTTTCAGGCTATTGGGTTATGAAGGACTTGAAGTTGTCAATCCTGAAGGAGGCAATGAAGATGCTGAGGCAGAAGCACATCGAGGAAGATGGAAGCAAGAGGTTTCTTTCTTTCACTAAGTAGTCATTTTTTAAGTTGTATTTTTCATTATTCCATGGACAATTTTATTCTTAATTTAGTAAAGAATTAGAGTAAATTTAAAACTTTGCCAGCGAATGCTATATACCATCATTATTGTTAGGTTTGAGAAGTTCTGGTTCTATCTAATCCCCAACTTGATTATTTTCTTTTTAAAAAAAAATGTTTCACGGTGATTTTGTTAGGAAGCAATTATAGAAACAATTTATTATTTAATCACATCTTGATTATGATGAACTAACCTTATCATGATTCTTGCATCATCTCCTACGTTTTATTACTGTGGCTTGATAAATATTCTTTTAGTTTGGAGAACATTGAATATTATCTGATTGCCTATGTTCTTCATTTGGTGCTTAAATTTGAACTTAACCAACTGATATCTATGAGGCATGTTTCATTTTAGTTCCTAAATCTAATTGGTCAACTTTCTCATATTTTGTCACTAACTTGCCACACTTTCTGCTATCCATTTTCATGTACATCATATCATTTTTGTTTTTTGTTTTAATGATTTGTAGGATAGAGATAGCTATTGGAAGATGATGCACAAATATATAGGATCCGATGTAACATCACTTGTGACATTGCCTGTCATCATTTTTGAGCCAATGACAAACCTTCAGAAAATGGCTGAGGTTTGCACCAAAATTTTTCCCTTATTTTTGTGTTTGTATGTGTGTTTTAACCTGGATTAAATTGGTCATACACTCAATTTCCTGATACATCTGTTGACGCAACATCAAAATCAAACCGTGGAAAGTTGATGAAGCAAAGAGCACAATTACCTCAGTTAGAGGAAAAATTCCGACAAATTGAAACTTTGTATTAGTTTGAATATTGAAATCTAGACTTCTTGTATAGATTTGACTTACCAACAAACACAAAAATAAATATTCTAAATAAGAAAATATGTTAGACTTAACTTGGACTATAATTATTTTCTATTTAGTATCAAAATAGAAAATTTTAATTGACTCTAAATTATCCAATGATAAAAAGCAAAATTAAAATTTGTTGCAGATGTATCAATCTTGAATATTTTTTTAATTAGTTTTCTTTATCGTGGATGTGTCAATCTCGAATTTATTTTTTTTCAATTAATTATTTCTTTTTTCATGTTATCTATTTCCATGTTTGCATGCATTGTCTGTTTTCTTATTGCACCAGACCATTTGTTGAACAGATGCTTTTCCTATTGAGTGAATATGGCCTACTAGTTTTAAGATGTAGTCTTCTGAAACTTGTAATGTATCCCATCTGATTGGCTGTTCCCAGATTGCAACTGATTGGTTGTTCCTGACACAACTTTTGTTATCAGTCAAGCATGAAAGTACAATAATTGATCGATAAAGGTGGATAATTCAATTTGGCTCTGAATGATACTGTAAAATAGGCTTATTCACTCAATAAATAAACTTCATCCGAGGGAAAAGGAACCCCCAAGTTTATTTCAAATTCATGATGTCAGATCTTCTCCAAATAAATGGAGTTGTGTTGGATCTGTACTTTTTCCCTTGTCCCTTTGTCAAATTTTTCCTGAAAGCTGATTCAAGTATTCAAGTAATGCCACCTATAATCTCCCACACTAGGATAGCCACTTTATTCTTTATGAGGTTTCTCTTCTATTTTAGGTTATCAATGTTCTTTCTTTTGTTTCATTTCGATTTTGCTTGCTTCTCTTTGTGCAAGAAATATTGAGGAATCGGTGTCGCGCTAGAGAGGGGGGGTGAATAGTATTTTCACGATTTCGTCGATCGGGATTGTGTCATGCTTGTCTACAAAAATGTTATATGCAGCGGAATACAATACAAATAAAAATAAAGATAAAATACATGCACAATACAATATTTTACGTGGTTCGGAACTAGAGTTCCTACTCCACAGTGGTGTTCTAGTGATCTACCCTCACTATGAACTCTCTCTTTCTCGGTATAACACCGGAGGTGGAGAAACCTCGGACAATAGCTTTACAACACAAAGCTTACACCAAATACAACCAAAATATAAGTATACAAAGCAAATGAAAGGATGAAAGAAGGAAGTGAAAACACTTTTACAATGTTGTTTGCTTGCTTGCTTCTTGGTTGTTTTGGATGACGTTTGAAGACCTAAAATGCAGTAGCACTTCGCCTCAAAATTGCCAAAGAACCGCGATAGAAATCTTCCTCCTCGAGCTCTATATAAAGCTTCTATCGAGTTGGATTTTCGTCTTCCAGTTGACTGCTCTTACCTAGCATTTGACTGGCCTCAATGTCGTTGTCTCACAACCAAGGTTTTAAATGCCGAGCCGTATCGAGGTTTCGGTCAGTGACCGGAACGATACGGTTTCGGTATCGAGTGGGGAACGCGATCGCGATCCCGCGATCGAGCGCCAGTCGTCGCCGTTGCTCGCGAAATTTCGCTCGATGTTTCATTTCGATCGCGCGTCGGAACGAAATATTTCGTCTGTTTCGAGCGAAACGAAACGAAATTTTAAATCTTGCTCACAACGACTTCATCTACACTGGAATCGCGCGGATACCTCGTGAATCGGTGGCTGTAGTCGTCGGTCGACTACGCAAGAATCGTAATTTGCTATAGTGCCATCGATCGGCTCACAGATTACCATTAGTCGACTGCCCATCCAGGACAATCGACTACCACAACCTCAACCGAGCAGTCGAGCCTCAGTCAACTCCTCGACCAGTCGATTTGTCATAATTCTAGTCGACTGCTCCGAGTTGACTAGACTCCCGAGTGTCAAATACTCGGCCAGTCGACTGACCCAAAGTTTCAGTCGACTGATAAACCTCAACAATGAAATTTAACCTAAGTATGATCCCCTCATACTTGATTGACTACCCTTAATCTAGACTTAAATCTTCTAGCCACCTCCATCAGCCTCACGCCTCTCGGATCCCTCGAGTCCACGACTCTTTATCCTTCGCGTTAGTCTTCAGATACTTCCATCGGCTATGTCATGCTAACCGGATCCTTTGCCAAGGTTCATTTGAACTTACGCTGCCAAGACCACATGCTTAGATTTTACGTTGCCAAAACCTCACCCTTGAACTTCTTTGCCAAGATCTATTTGAACTTACGCCGCCAAGACCCATGCTTGGACTTTACGCCGTCAAATTTACCCTTGGACTTCTCAATTGTCAAAGTTCACTTGGACTTTACGCCGCCAAGACTACATGCTTGGACTTATGCTGTCAAAACTATACCTTTGAACTTTACCATTGTCAGGTACCCATGACTTGGACTTTCCTTGCTAAGACCATTCTTGGACTTTCCAATTGCCAAGACCATGTTTGGACTTTTCCATGCCATGTATCCAAACTTGAGCTTCTGAGGTTGATTGATCCAACAATCTCTCCTAAATAATCTCCCCCATATGACTTTGGATATCCCAATCATCCACTAGTTATATGGTCAATATATGGTCAAACCCTATTGTCAAACAATGGTCAAACTCATTGTCAAACATCAAAACCCTATTCGAGTCTCACTCGAGTTTGGTCAACATTGACCTGGGGCCTATTGCACCAACAAGAAATATGTTGAAATTATAGCCATAAACACATGGAGAAACAAACACTATTTTTTTCATTCCAGACTTTATCTGAAATGTCAATAACTTCATTTTGACTCTCTTTTATCTTTTTCATGACATAAAATCTTCTTAAAAAAAGTTTAGGGGGCGTTTGGTAGGCGTTTTCTTCTCCGTTTTCTATTTTCATTTTCAGCGAAAACGAGAAAACGTGTTTGGTTCACATTTTCCATCTCCATTTTTCAGAAAATAAAGGAGCGTTTTCTGAAAACTGGAAAACGAGAAATAATCGTTTTCTGTTTCCATTTTCGTTTTCCAAAAAATAAAAGAGCATTTTTTGGAAAACTGAAAAATAAAAAAAACTCGTTTTCTGTTTTCTAGAAAAAGAGAGAATGAAAACAGAAAATAGAAAATTCTCTACGAACCAAACACCCCCTTAGACTCTCATTTTCGTTTCCTGAGTGTGGAAACATTTGAAGTTGCATCACTGATGGGTTTAAGACAAAAATGTTTGATCAAAATATTTTCTTTGCTTTTGAATATACCTTGACTTGGAGGAAACAATGTATACTTGATATTCGATCATTCTATGTAATGGATCTTCTGCATTATTTGTCGTGGCTATCCATTCATTTAGGTGGCTTTTGATGCTGGCATTCTACTAGTTTTGAACATCTTGCTATGCTCTCAGATAGAAGAGCAGGTCATCCGTGGTCTGGGAGACAGATAGCTATAGATATACTAGCTTCTTTTCTGTGAACCAGATACTCAAAATGAGTAGTGTAGTCGCTAACTGCTTGGCTGAAAGTTGTGGAAGCTCCACATTCGTTGCGTAGAATCTTCATTCCGTAAAAAAAGGAAGGATTTTGAATGGTTCAGTCTTTTTTGAGATAGCATTAGCACATCCTCTATATATTTGTCAGATGTATTTCGATAATATGAGCATGATATTTGTGCCATTCGTTGTTTATCGAATGTAATTTTGTTTCCAGTTAATGGAGTACTCTTACTTATTAGATCTAGCAGATCAGTGTGAGGATCCTTATATGCGGTTAGTTTATGCTTGTAAGTAAATATTTCATCTTTTTGTTGTTCTACTATTTTAATCGTAATGTGATGCAAATTCTTTCTTATGTTCTCCAGCTTCTTGGGCAATTTCTGTGTACTATGCCTATCAGCGAACATGGAAGCCTTTCAATCCTATCCTTGGTGAGACTTATGAAATGGTTAATCATGGTAATCTGACATTCATTGCAGAACAGGTTAGTCATTCCTAAGTTTGCATCACTTGCAGGTTCAGGTTCATAAGGTTTTTTTTATTGTTTTCCAATATTTGCTCTCTTGTTGACAGTCTTAATGCATTGTGCTATTTTGATTTCCTGACTTATGCATTGGCCTACTTTCAGGTTAGTCATCATCCACCAAAGAGTGCAGCACATGCTGAGAATGATCATTTTATTTATGATATCACTTCAAAATTGAAAACAAAATTTTTAGGAAATTCCATTGAATTTTATCCAGTTGGAAGGTGAGAAATATTGTTGCGACTTCTCGAAGATCAAAACAATCTAGTAATTTTTTGAGCAATTTCTTGAATATCTGAACTCTCTCATGGTTAAGGTCAATCATAAGTGAATGTTCATGTTTGGATAACCAAGATAATTTTCTTCTTTAACTATAGCCTTTCAGTTGTTTGAATAATTTGATGGTTTGCTTGCGGTGCAGGACAAGGGTAAAACTCAAGAAAGATGGTGTAATGCTGGATTTGATTCCACCTCCCACAAAGGGTAATAACCTTATATTCGGGCGCACATGGGTTGACTCACACGGTGAGATGATTATGACAAACTTGACTACCGGGGATAAAGTTGTATTGTATTTCCAACCATGTGGCTGGTTCGGGTATGATTTTCGAAGGGCAACTCAATCTATCTCTGCATTTAATTCTTTTTTGGTGTGCAAGTGATGCGAAATTCATTCATATGTTTGTATCAACTTTTCTCCCCTTTTGCCTTTAAACTCTAATCGTTGGTCTAAACATTGGGGACATGATGCTAATATATTGTCAGTGCTGGGCGATATGAAGTGGATGGATATGTATACAGTGCAGAAGAAGAACCTAAAATACTAATGACTGGAAAATGGAATGAATCAATGAGTTGCCAACCATGTGATCAGGAAGGAGAACCCCTACCTGGAACTGAGCTAAAGGAGGTCTGCATCAATTTTCTGCGACTCTTACCTGCTTTAGATGCTTGATGACTATAAACTTCTTTTGCGTGTTTGTTTTTTTCTGAGCAAATTGTTTCTTCATGTACAACTGAAGCATACGCTATATATAGTTGCTTTAAATAATGCCAATGGCTTCTTGCGTGTTCAAAATAATTTGGCATTCACTCAACTTGTCTTTTTCATTATCAGTGGAAGAGACCTTAGACATTCACATTTTGATCAAGGCAGGGTTTAAATCAAAGACTACAAATTTTCTTCTTACCGAGTGAGCTAAGTTGGCACCCATTTGTGCAATATGCAATTTCTTGTTGGTCAATAACTTTTAGGTTTTCCTTTTTTGCAATTATACATGATAACCAGATACTTAAATAATCTTTTGACAGCTCACGTAGTTATAAATTTTCCAATGATCACCTTTGTCTTTCGTAATAAGTAAAAGAGCTATTCTGGTTATTCTGATATGCTATTAGCTCATTTTTCATAATAAGCAAAACATAGTTCTGATTCTTACAATGCTTTATCTGCAGTGCGATCGACATTGATCATATGAAATCTAAGTTTACACAAATTCATTTAGTAGTTTATTTGTAGAAGTTTTTGTTTGGAATTTGGTTGGTAGGGATGTTGGCACTATCCAAATGAAACATGTTTGAAACCCTGACAATTTAAAAAACCACAGATCAACCAGGTCAGGTTCCAGCATATCGAATTGGAGTAGGATTCATTGTCTTTCTTCAAATATTAATGAGGATAACGTGTATATGTAATTGAAGTATCCCGGTGCACGAAGTTCCCGCCATGCAGAGTCTCGGAGAAGGATCCATTGTACGCAGTCTTACCTTGCTTTTTGCAAGAGGCTGTTTTTAGGATTCGAACCCGTGACCTCTTGGTCACAAGGTAGCAACTTTACCGTTACGCCAAGGCTCGCCTTCTATATGTAATTGAAGTATCAATATAGAATATTTTTTTCTAAATCATTTCTTTATTTGCTTTTGATTCTGTTATACCGTCTCCTAGGATGCTTCTGTATTCTTTTTTCCAGGTATGGAGAGTTGCTGCAACTCCTGAAAATGACAAATTTCAATACACATATTTTGCCCATAAAATAAACAGCTTCGATACGGCACCTAAAAGGTTATTAGCATCAGACTCCCGATTGCGACCTGATAGATATGCACTCGAGAAAGGCGATTTGTCCAAATCCAGTGCGGAAAAGAGCAGGTGAGTTTCTGTAGAATGAGGTAAATTACACACAACAGAAACAGATCCAATGTGTATGGTCAATTTTACATAATCTTATGTCTGCCGGGTTTACGTACGTAGAAATCCAGATACTTTAGAACTAAGAGAAAGAAAAGGCTTTTTACTAATCATGGTCCAATCATTTTCAGTTTGGAGGAGCGACAGAGAGCAGAAAAAAGGAACCGAGAAGCCAAGGGACATCAGTTTACCCCAAGATGGTTCAACATGACCGGTGAAATTACTCCCACTCCCTGGGGTGATCTAGAGGTGTACGAATACAACGGTAAATACACTAAGCACCGGGCTCAGATCGATAGCTCCGAAACTGTCAACGAGATTGATGTCAACAAAACCATCGAGTTCAATCCCTGGCAGTATGCTGATCTGTCTGCAGAATGAGGCTTGTGTGTGTGGCAGTACTTGTATCATGGATTGCAAACACCATCCTCTTGTGTGATCTCATATAGAATTTACTAGTTTCTTGTATTCTGTATTCGTGTCTTGTTTCTTGGATCATCCATTCTATAGAATCTCTTTTTCCTCCCAAGTTATTGGATGCTGATACTAGTTTTCTTGTGGTTTATTTTAATCTGGAGCCTATAAATCATAGAAATGCTGTTTAAACTATTCATTTAGCTGTGTTCATTCATCCTGTTGTCAGATCTGAAATTGAAAACGTTCATCAGCCATCAAGTAACTCTATCCCTAGTTTATTTTGTTAAAAACATAATATTGTTGCACATAAACTCAAGGATAAATCAATGCAGCAAATTATCAACCTTGTAGAGCTCATTAGGAATGAAAGCAACCATTTAAAACAGAGATGAGCAACGCTCTGAACATATTTACAAAAACAGATATAATACAGATAGATTACTTGCTACAACATGAGACGGTCGACGGTTCATTGCCACTTGCCGGCGAAGTGTAATGCTAAGGGCCTTTGGTGATCAACTCATTTCTGGCTAGGCGGCGCGGGAGAATTGGTGCTTGCTCTCTGTCGGCTGGACTTCAGCTTCCTCTTTGAACTTCTACCTATGTCTTTAGCATCTTGAAGCTGTTCTAAAGCATTCACTACTTGATCCATGGTTGGCCTCCGCTTCGCTTCCATGGATATGCACTGCAGTGCAAGAAGAGCCGTCTTCTGGGATCCAGTCGCCGAGTACTGCCCTTCCAATCTGGGATCCATGATGTTCACGATACTTCGCTTGCTCATGAGAATAGGCTTTGCCCACTCCACTAAATGGTATTGCCCTGACGGTTGGTTTTTGTCGATAGCTCGTCGTCCGGTCAACATCTCAAGAAGAACAACTCCGAAGCTATAGACGTCACTCCTCGACGTCAAATGGCCTGTGAAAATTCCAGTGAATCAGATATCCAACAAGTGTATCAAGTTATAGTGCCAAAGTTAAACTGCACCAAATATAACAACAAATGTGTTAACAAGTAGACATTTGTCATTGCTGATATCTCTGATGTTCGTAAAGTGATTGAAATTATCGTGGCTAGATCGAAGAATCAACATACCGAACGACAAGTAAAACTGTACTAGGACATGATCAGAAACGCTAGACACATTAACAAACTAAACAAATTACCAGTTGCAAGATACTCTGGAGCAGCATATCCATATGTCCCCATGATCCTTGTAGAGACATGGCTTTTGTCCCCGGATGGCCCATCTTTTGCCAATCCGAAATCAGAAAGCTTTGCATTGTAATCCTGCGAAAGGAAGGAAGATTAGCATTCAGACTGAGTGAATGAATACACATTACATCGCAATGGAAGGATCAATAAATGAACTACATACAGAATCAAGAAGCACATTGGAGGTCTTGAAATCGCGGTAGATGACCTTTGCTTCGTCACTATGAAGAAAAGCAAGTCCTTTTGCAGCTCCAAGGGCAACCTTCATGCGGATATTCCACGAAAGCGGTTGATAGTATGAACTCCCTGAATTGCAACCAGAAAAAATGTAAATGTAATCTCTCGGGAGTTTTTGCCAAGCATGAAGAACAAGGCTAGAATTGCAATGAAGATGGATGGCATAGATCACAAAGAATTTACTCCTGAAAAGATGATTCTCCAAGCTGCCGCGAGGCATGAACTCATACACGAGAAGCCTTTGTTCATCCTCAAGACAGTATCCGATAAGCTTTACGAGGTTCGGGTGAGACAGCTGACTCAAGTAATTAACTTCAGCCTACAAGATTTAAAGTAGTTTCTCATTTGAGCTTCAATCTGTACCAAATTCACACAGCAGGAAAAACAAAATTCAATAAGAGAAAATCAAGGAAAAACAAAAGAGGAGTCTCACCAACCACTCCCTGTGACCCTGAAACCCTTCCTGGTTGAGTTTCTTCACGGCAATGACCAGTCCAGTCCCAGGCTTGGCTGCTGCAAGTGTGGTTTCATCGATCCAGCCCTTGAAGACTGAGCCAAAACCTCCCTCCCCGAGCACACTGTCCGGCCGGAAGTTCCGGGTGGTGGTTCTGAGGTCATTGAAGGTGAAGCTCTTCAGATTCGGAGACGACAAGATATCGTCCTCACTTCGTGGAGTGGAAGGCAAAGAGGAAGCAGACACCTTGCTGCTCGAAGCGCTCGACACAGTCCCCTTCCCGGCGCTGTGCTCAGATTCTCCTCCTATGAATCCAAATACAATGCCTCCTAGGTTAGATTGAAGACATGAAATTGGGGATCGGATTGACTGACCGGTAATACACTTGATCAAATAACAACTCCAGACCAAACAACGATTGAATGATAAATAAGTCAAAGCGAAAACATCAACTTTCGATTAACCTACTGAAAGAATCACGAAGAACATGTACAAAGTAGCCCCAAGAATACATTGACCGAAACGAATTGAGATCCTACCAAAAGCTTCATGAATAGCTCGAATCCGCGAGAAGGGCGAGAAGCGGAGCTTGGTACCTGAAGCAAAGGCAGTGGGAGAGGCGCTCTCCGCCTTGACCTTGGTACCCAAGCAATTTCCCATCGACGGACGAGCTTCACAGAGCCCGAAAGGATCCGGTTTGGGCTCTCCGAGCTCAGAAGCTATGAAGCCCAATTGAAGGAGATGCAGAGGCTGCTAAACTCCAGACGCGGACTCTGAGGCTCGCCGGCGGCGAGGAGCGGATTTCAGTCGACCGGCGAGGGGAGGAAGGAGAGAAAAGTGGCACCTTTACGCGCCGCAACGGCGAGCAACTGAGAAGCGGAGAGCTCTCAATTAATAGCAACTTGCAACTTGTTTGGATTCACAGATTTGTAGAGAAAAAATGGTTCTTTTTTTTTTTCTTTTTTCTTTCTAATTATTTAAAATTATTTATCATTAAAACAGAGTTTAAATTGAATAATATTCAAATAATTATTTTTCTTCCAAATTTGGCTTTAAGATTGAGCAAACATGCAGCTCAGCCTCTAAAGATGAAGTGTCAAAATATATATATTTTAAATTGTCATGGCCATTTAAAATAGTAATAATTGTTTGGTGAAATAATATAATTATCACATTATTTTTTTATATTTGACTACTTAAATGCCCTTTATAAATAAAGTGGTTTGAGATAAAGTGGTTTGTAAATGGTTATTATTACAGGTCAATGAAGTAGACAACAAAGGTTAAGTGACTTAATAATGCACTTTGGACTAATAAGTCAAACTCCTCATTAAAAATCAATAGTTTAAACACAAGAAAATTAAAAGACAATAATTTTATCTTATTTTATTTTTGTTTATGCAAAACGAGCCAATGAAGTTCGGTATTCCTTGACTTATTCTTTTCCTTAATTTCTTTGGCATACGCTCATTAGTCAACATGATATTGGTCACGCATAAAATTAAGCTAAATAAAAGAACCTTCTTATACTAACCTTTTAATTAAAATGCTCATGTAACATATGATCTTCTAGATAGGGCGGTTTATTTTTAGTTCGTGATTCTTTGGCATGACATAAATTAAATAAATATGATTTTATTTTTTACAAGTTTGAACTTCCTCGTGGATGATAGAGGTCAAAGGGTTGGCATGAAGACACCCTCGTGGTAGATTATCTAAATCAGCATTTTTTATATAAATTATATCATAGTAATTATATTAACATTATTAGTAGTCCCAATAAACTATAAAATATTAAATTTTAAAAATAAGAATAATACATTAACATTGAATGGTTGAGCAAAAAGTGGCTTCCGAATTAACATATTGAATATAATTAAAGAA
Organism: Wurfbainia villosa; assembly: GCA_025175895.1. Lineage (NCBI taxonomy): Eukaryota > Viridiplantae > Streptophyta > Magnoliopsida > Zingiberales > Zingiberaceae > Wurfbainia > Wurfbainia villosa. Next base: position 9,553,046 of record CM045997.1, read on the forward strand.
TAATTAATTAATTAATTAATTAATGGAGAATTGATGAGGCTCAGATGCGCAAAATCTAAGGAGGATCTTTGGGAGGGGGACGGTCTGGGACCTTTTTGAGTTTGTGTCAGTTTTCACACTACGTGGACACTGCCTCTGCATGGGGCATGCATGAGCGTTGACTGCAGGCATTCTCGAACAGGACAAGCCGACATGCCAGCCATCGCCGCTCTGTCCGTCCTCACGTGATGCCGCCCCCCGCGTTGACTTCAGCCGTCGTGGCCCTTTTAAGCTCTGCGTCTTAAATATTTCTCATTAAAGTCGTCGAGAGGGAGCTTAATAATTAATTAACGTGATCACTGAAAAGGGGGGAAAAAAGCGAGTTAATTTGCGTTGCGACAGGAACTCTGTAAAGGGTTGGAGCCGCTATGTGGCGTTGACCGCCGTTTGTGAGGATGAGATTGGGGATCTCGATCGGTGCGTTTTGGTCAAAAGGTTAAGGTCAAACTTCATTAATGACTCCGACAAGGAGCAGAGGGGAGGTCCAACGATGTTTGTGCGAATTAATGGGCGATCGATCGGTATTTTATGCCTTTTGGTCCATGGCATTAACGAGCCATCAAGGAATTACCGTGGAATGTGGCCATCCAGTTTGAGTTGTGTTTGGTTTAAACATACCAACGATCTATCGTATCACGTTAGATTTAGAGTGAGCCTTAAGGTTAATACAGTAAACAGAGTAATTCTTAAGCGGAAAGAAATTAATTTTGAGGATTTTATCGTCCTCAGCTGACTCTCTCCTCTGTACTTGTCAATTGAATTTTTAATTTACTTTCTCCATCAATAAAGATGGTTGAAGGAAGCCGTTAATATCCTCCATTTTACTCTAAAACCTTACTTTTATGATATTCATTGTAAAAAATAATTGTTCTATAATAGTAGTAGAAACAAAAAGAGTAATACAAAAATGATTTCTCAAAAAATGAAATTGTATATAATAGATTTGTTAATCTTCATCAACCATTGAATAATTCTGAAATGGTTAAAAGAATTTTATAATCAAACTTTTTTACTACATTATATTCATAATACTTTAATTGTATCTCCAATTGTTATTTTCATCTCCCATGAAATCTTGAGCATAATTTTTTTTAAAAACAAATTTATATATATCAACAACTTTGAAAGATTCCACTGCATTTTGAGGATTTATTGTACAAAATATTAGAATCTGTCAACTTAGTAGATCCTACCAATCCGTCCTCAAACCATCAAGGGAGATAAATTATGATGAATTTTTGATTCTTAAGACTAATGATCAGTACATAGAGAGACGACACTCTTGTATTTGTAGAAGATTGACATGTTATGTTATTGTGTAACGTCTGTATACACTAGCCACTATGCTTTTCCCACAAAGGCTTCATTTTGAAGATTTAAGAAGAATAAGCAATTCTATAACATCATCGCTAAAATGTTTATTAAATTTTTGCAATTGTGAATGTCCGCAAAAAGGTTGAAATCACCAACCTAGCAACTCCCATCGATCTGTCTCACGACTATTAAGAGGGAGGTAAATCACGGAGAGCCCTATGAGCCTTGACGTGATAGTCAAGATAAGTGAGGGTTATCTGAATCTAAAAAAATATTTTAGACTTTCTCCGGAATCGACCCATATCTTATCCGTAAACATTATCATGTCTTAGTTACCACGTCATTCCCGTGGCCCGTGGGGACAGAGAGAAGAGAGATAATAATTTTTTTTTATGTAATAATCACATTATTAAAAAAGAAAGGAGAATACACAGTAATCATCCTAATAATAATAATAAATTAATAAATAATAAGTAATCACATTAAAAAATAATAATTACATACATAAATAAATAATAAATTAACATTATTAATAAATAATAAATTTGTTATCAGAAAATAAATAAGTCTAAATTTATTAATAAATAGTAATTATGTTATTTATTATTTGGCTTATTAATAAATAATAATCACACTATTAAATAAAGAAGAGAGGATAAATAATTATCACATGTACTTAGGGATGACCCTCAAGTCGAATGATAAATCCGTCTCTAATTAAATTGGATATTCGGATTAGTCACATGCGAGTGACACTGTTAGTCAGCTTAATTGAAATAGTTAGAATTTGTTTAAACTCAATTATGAATCAATTTAACTGACAAAAAAATTTCATAAACTAGTAGAAAAAATTGTGCATCATTATTGCTCTTCGAATATACAAGGGTATTTTACTAAAGGACACATCTAAAATTTAAAAATTCTTAAAAAAACATATCATTCTTTGTATTTTATCAAAAGGTTGACTTAATTTAAAAAATATTTCTCCCGCCAAAAATTCAAAAATATAATTTTTCTATGAGATTGATTTTTGAAAATCAACACTACAATAATATTGATTTTCAAAAATCAACATCATGCTAATATTAATTTTTAAAAATTAACGCTAAAGTAATGTTGATTTTCAAAAATCAATATCAATTTTGATATTGATTTTTAAAAAACTAACACAATAGTCATAATCTAAACTTTTGAATCTTTTATGATAAAAGATTCAAAAGTAGGATTGTATATCTTTTTTATATTCTCAATAATTTTCTCTTCCACGGTGTGATTTTAGAATTTGTAATCCTTAAATATATTAATTAATTTCGACTAAAATTCATTAATGATCTAAGTCAGTTTTGATTGAATTTAATTCAAATTCAATAAATTTTTACAGTGATACTGAGTTTAATTGCACCATAAAATCTCAGTTTCAAAGTTTTTATAGTCGTTCATAATTGGGTTTTCAAAATTTATCCTCTAAGTCAATTGATACATATCTATAATTTAACATAGGAACCAAATTATATATTATATTTATCTTCTCTCTATATTTTTTTCTTTCACTCTGTATCTAAGTTTTATAATTTCAAATCCTCTAGTTTCATTAATGAATTTTGATTAAAACTCATTGATGATCTTAATAAGGTCTAATTGAATCAAATTTAAATCTAATATATTTCTATAGTATCCCTCAATTCCACTGTGACAAAAAAACCTAACTTTAAAAGCATCTTAGTTGCATTAAAAGTCCATTAATGATGTACTGATTTTTAGAAATCAATATAACAGTTGTGCTTATTTTTAAAAATTAGTATCACTGGAAAATAATATTTCTAAACTTTGAATGGGAGATGTATTTTTGAAATTAAGTGTGTGTGTTTTTTTAGTAAAATACAAAGTATGATGAATCTTTTAAAAATTTTCGACCTTTGGGAACAACGTCCTTTGATATAATGCTACTGTTATTTCGCATGTTATAAATATCTTCATATGTAAATTAACTTGTAACAATTATTTATGTATTCAAATTGTATTATGATATTTGAAGTGGTATTTAATATAATCTACTCTATATAAAAACATGGAACTAAGGAATTAAATGTATTAGACCTAGAAGAACCGGAGGAAAAACAAGGCAGCCCAAGTGAAAAACAAGGCAGCCCAAGTAAAAAGGCTACTGAATCTAAATTGGCTTAGCCCAATTGAAAGCCCAAATGGAGCTTATTTGTAAGGTGCAGGCCCATCAACTGATGGGCCGCGATTGAATTACTAGCAATCAAATAACATTCATGGATTGAATTGTAGTATCACCTTGAGGTTATGCTTTAGATGAACTAATGAAGTTGATTACTATTCCTTATTTGATCGACTTTTATATTAAGTGATGGTTGATTAACCTCAACTTAGCAACTTATTATCGAACCATATTCGCTTTTGATTTTAGCTTGTGATTACCAAATGGTTGGTTTGTGTTAGAATCGATGTAGGAGTGATGGAGTGGCTAGGATCGAGGAATAATGCTCGACTTGAAAATTTAAGATCTTTCTCTTGCAAGACCAAATGTAAAAGACAATCCAATGGAAATATTAGAAATGTATAGTAAGAGAAAAATAAAATGGTAATGCAATATCAAATATTAAGGTGAGTCACTCACGGAAGAACTCACTATTTTTATCCTTTATAAGAGTGACAAATCCTCTTACAAAATCTATTTATGCAAAAGATTAAAAAAAAGATTAACAAGTTAAGGTATAAACAGTAAGTTATGCATTGAAAACAAATAAAGAAAAATTTTATGGAGATATGAAATGGTCACAGCAATATGACTTAATTTCTTATAATCCTTGAGCTTCCTTTGCCCCCTCTTTTTGTATTCTTTGGTCCATGTTTGAATAAGCTTCACCTAAATAGTTTGTTTAATATCAATAGATCATTATCTACTCCGGTCAACTCATCAATAATAATCTAGTTGACTCAAACTCTTTAATTGTCTCTATTGAATAAAATCTTTTTCAAAATCAATAGTAAGTTAGCTAATTGTCCAATCGACTTAATTCTCATAAGCACACCAGTCAATTAGATCATCAATTATAATTTTGAAATATTTTATTTATTGATTGAGTGTTATTTCTAAGAATCAATGTGAATTTCAAAATACTAACCACTCGACTTTCACAAATTATTTAAAAGTTTTACTTTTAAAATTTCACTTTGTTCACACGATGGTCTTGTTGGTGCAGGAAGAATTAGATAATCGAATCTGTTGACAAAAATTTAAAATTAAATATTTATTGTGATTTGATGTTATATTATGTGTGTAGGACTAAGCAAACAAACAAAAAAAAGTCTTAGTAGGTTGGTTAGATTGAACTAGGCAAGTGAAATCTAGTAGATCGGACCAAACTAGACAGGTAGAAATCTTAGTAGGTCAATTGGACGGACTAAGTAGTAGAAAATCTTAGGAGATCAAGGGTACTAGACATAGTCTAGATAAGTCAACAAAGACTAACTCTACATTAGAGAGGGTCGTGGGGGTCAAGGGATTGCAAGTTGAGTATGAAGTCTAGACAAGTCGAAGGGACTAAAAGTCTGACAAAAATAAGTAAGATAAGAATCTTGTGTGAAGAGATTCTTCTAGAAAGAAGAATTGGTAATATCGAGTCTTTTTTAAGAGGACAATCTTAAACGTCAATTTGATTTAGGAATTGCAAAGTTAAGGTCAAACAGTTATGTATTATCAATTATAATCATAATATATATATCATGTGTTTTGGCTAACTCTGTGATGCAAGATTTAGTAAGTGTATTCGGAGTGATCCAAGTGTCTGGATGAGATCCAATCGACTAGACATCTAGGCGACTGAAGACCATATATAGAGAAAGCCAAATCTCAATCCAAGTGCACAATGACATGGCATGTGGTGATTGGTCGACCATGTTGGCTGCCATGTTAGCTTAGGTCACTGGAAAGGATCATGACAACCAAAATGGATTAATACATGGTTGAATTGACGGATCAAGCTAGAGTTGATCAGAGCAGATCACATCAACTCTCAGATGCCTAGAAGGGATCCAGGAGTCTGGGGCAAAATAGAACTCGATGGGCGTGGATTTGATCATAGCCGAGCTAGAGGCACCTCGAAGTTTCCAAGTGTCTGAGTTAGATCTACAAAAAAAGACCTCAAACAATGAATCAAAAGATCAAATCAAAAAGTTTACAACCTCATCTCTCATATTCGTCAGATCCAAATGATATCTAGCTAGAACTTCGACCATGGGTTTCAAATCAATCATCTTGTGTCGGTATACTTTGTATTTACTTTTAATTCATTATCTCTACTTATACTTATTTCAAAAGAGACGATAAACTTGTTATCGCACCCTAATTTTTATAAAAAGATACAAATCTTTTTCTCTCCAAAGAAAGAAATAACTCAATATTTTGTCCACTTGGAGCGGTCTCGAATGGAAGCCTTGGATCAGTAGTCCTTCAATTATGAACCAAGTAAATATTCATATTTTTTATATTTTCCACCGTGCATTTATGTACATTTTTCGAACAAGCATTCAACACTATTCACTTCTCCTCTAATACACATCTCCCATCAAGCAGTAAATCCTTTAATACATTAAGCCCTTGTATCATTCCACATACTATCATTCACTCTTTCATCCAAGTGGTTTGCCTCCTTTGACTGTGGTCAAATCTACGACCCAGATGTTGTTTCGATCGATCGGTAGGAATGCAATTAGGTGAACAATCAATCGATCATATAATGATAGTCAAAAGAAGATTGCATAGAATAATAGAACTTCAATTGCTTCATGCTCACTACACTACATTACATATTACATTGTGTGCATAGATAAGCCATCTCCTACACTTTCTCTTCTTCTTCTCGTTGTTTGGTGGCTCATTATATCTAAACCCTAACTACCATACCCTAAAACATTTGTGGTCTCAACCTCCATGCACCCACTTGTCTTGACATGACCCTCCCCGATTGCACCATGCATGCACTCACTCTTCCTCGTCCTTCTTGGCGGTAAAATGTAGTTAAACACCCCCAACTACTCCTCCATTGTCGTCGTCTTCTTCCTCTAATCGAGGAAGGAAGAATCCAAGCTACTTTGACCGTCTCAATGTCGCACGTAGGAAACATGAGCAGAGCGGTCTTGTATAAATCTCGTGGATCGTGTGATGGATTGCCCTGCCGTTCAAGCTTCGATCTCTCCTGATTTGTGTGAGCAGAGAGGAGGTTGATTGATTGGGGTGGTGGATCGATAGATGACGCGCTTCGTGGATAAGATAACCTTCTTCGATCGGCGCTCGTCGCCGATGGCGGAAGCGGAGGATGTCGCCCGTGACGGGCTTCTCATACACTACGGTTCCCCCGCCGGCGCCAGCCATCCAGGTAACGCCGCCGGTGGGTCCGTTACTCTCGGTCAGCTGTTCAAGCGCGTCGGCGACGTTCATAGCGGCGGCGGAGGTGGCGGTGGAGAGGAGGGAAGCGACGTCGGAAGTGTTTCCCGGCGCCGCCACGTGATCGAGGTGGACGCGTTCGAGGAGTACCAGTTGGACTCCCGCCCGCCGCCGCCTTTCGTGCTTGCTTTTACGGACCTGACGTACAGCGTGAAGCGGAGAGAAAGGATGGGTTTTTCAGCGAGGAACCGGTCGGAGTCGAACCCGCCGGAGACTGTGGAGGAGCCGGGGCGGACGAAGACGCTTCTGAACTCGATCTCCGGCGAGGCGCGGGAAGGTGAGATTTTTGCGGTGCTGGGGGCGAGTGGGTCGGGGAAATCGACGCTGATCGATGCGCTGGCGAACCGCATCGCGCGCGAGAGCCTGCAGGGCTCCGTCACCCTCAACGGCGAGAAGATCGAGGGGCGGCTGTTGAAGGTCATCTCGGCGTACGTGATGCAGGACGATCTCCTCTACCCGATGCTCACCGTGGAGGAGACGTTGATGTTCTCCGCTGAGTTCCGCCTCCCGCGTTCCCTCTCTGCTTCCAAGAAGAAGAGCAGGGTGCAGGCGCTCATCGATCAGCTCGGTCTCCGCGCTGCCGCCAAGACCATCATCGGCGACGAGATCCACCGCGGCGTGTCCGGCGGGGAACGGCGGCGCGTCTCCATAGGGATCGATATCATCCATGATCCTATCGTTCTGTTCCTCGACGAGCCCACGTCGGGGCTCGACTCCACCAGCGCGTTCATGGTGGTGAAGGTGCTCCAGCGCATCGCCCACAGCGGCAGCATCGTCATTATGTCGGTGCACCAGCCGAGTTATCGTATCCTCCGTCTTCTAGACCGCCTACTCCTCCTCTCCCGCGGCCAGACCGTCTACAGCGGGCCCCCCGACAGCCTCCACTCCTTCTTCGCCGACTTCGGCCACTCCATCCCCGACGGCGAGAATCCCACCGAGTTCGCCCTCGACCTTATCCGCGAACTCGAGGGAACCCCCGACGGCGCCACCGCCCTAGTCCAGTTCAACAAATCCCGCGCGGCTGCCCAACCGGCCGCCGCCAAGCCGGTGGTTCTGTCCCTCAAAGACGCCATCAGCGTCAGCATTTCGCGTGGGAAGCTCGTCTCCGGTTCGACTGAAGGGGCGACCTTCTCCGCCTCCTCGTCGGTGCAAAAGCACGCGAACCCGTTCTGGATCGAGATGGGCGTGCTGACGAAGCGCTCGTGGACGAACACCAAGCGCATGCCGGAGCTGTTCGCGATCCGACTGGCGGCGATCCTCCTCACTGGCTTCATCCTCGCCACCATCTTCTGGAGGCTGGACAACTCTCCCAAGGGCGTGCAGGAGCGGCTCGGCTTCTTCGCCATCTCCATGTCCACAATGTTCTACACCTGCGCCGACGCGCTGCCGGTCTTCCTCCAAGAGCGCAACATCTTCATGCGGGAGACAGCCTACAACGCCTACCGCCGCTCCTCCTACGTCCTCTCCAACTCTATCGTCGGCTTCCCGCCGCTGGTGCTCCTCTCCATCGCCTTCGCGCTCACCACCTACTTCGCCGTGGGGCTCGCCGGGGGGATGCAGGGGTTCATCTTCTTCGTCCTCATCGTGCTCGCCGCCTTCTGGTCCGGAAGCGGGTTCGTAACCTTCTTATCCGGCGTGGTAACCCACATCCTGCTTGGCTACACCGTCGTCGTCGCCCTCCTCGCCTACTTCTTGCTCTTCAGCGGCTTCTTCATCAACCGGGACAGGATCCACGACTACTGGCTCTGGTTCCACTACATGTCCCTGGTGAAGTACCCCTACGAGGCGGTGATGCAGAACGAGTTCGACGACCCGCGCAAGTGCTTCGTGCGGGGGGTGCAGATGTTCGACAACACGCCGCTGGCTGCGCTGCCGGAGGCGACGAAGCTGACCGTGCTGCAATCGATGGGGCAGTCCCTGGGGCTGAACATAACCGGGAGCACCTGCATCACCACCGGCACGGGGATCCTACAGCAGCAGAGCATCACGCAGCTCAGCAAATGGGACTGCCTCTGGATCACCGTCGCTTGGGGGTTCCTCTTCAGATTCCTCTTCTACATCAGTCTCTTGCTTGGGAGCAGGAACAAGAGGAGGTAGCTATCTCGTTCGATCCAGAAAATTTAGTTCGATCCTGAGCCAGCGTGGATTCGTCATCGCATTTGCATCAGTAGAATCGATATCCTTTGTTGGCTCTCGATCCATAAAGGTATGTATAATACTCGTTCTACATTCAATAAGATTTCAAGCATCGAAGCGGCCGGAGATATAGCATTTGTTTGCCCTTCCAAGGAATGCGGAGATGTATCATCATCTTCTAGATCGGAAGTTAGAAATAGATTAACAAAGTATATATAAATTTAAAAATTTATAGTTCTTTGTTTTGCTTTATGGAAAATTTTGGATCTATTTATCATCTGAAAAACAATCATACCAATGTTTTTAACCAAAACTCACTTTGTTCATCCACCAAAACTCACTCTATCTCCTTCGATGTTCACTTTTTCTTCCTCTTTCTTTTATAGTTTAGATGAAGACTTTTTATTTTCAAGCATTAATACATTGACTGCATAACTCATACCAATGTTTAATGCTTTGGTTGCTATCGCTTTTGTGGCTGCGCAACTCATGCACAACTATAATTGATGTCATCATCTCCCACTTATCTAAGTTATATCATAAAGCAAATGATTGTAAAAACCATAAAGAATAGAGTTTAAGAGTTACATAGACTAATAAAAATAGAGAGTCATAGTCACTAAGACTAAATAGTCACAACGACTAGATCATAACATCTAATTCATACTTAAAAAAAAAAATTTGTGCGACAACAAACATCTTGAGCATTTATTGCTAAGAAAATTTTTACACTTTACATAGTTGTTCATTGAGCGATTAATATTAAGAAAGTTGTTATACTTTACTTACTCGCTCATTAAATGATACATAATCATTCTCTGAATGACACAAAACTATTCTCCAAGTGGCACACAGTCGTTCTCCAGGTGAAACATAATCGTTCTCCTAGATACATTAATGCTTTGCTATTTATCCAGATTAAATTATTTACATTAATATGAATATCTCTAATCCCTCATAATGACAATTATGTCAAGAGCATATTTCATATATCTTATTCACATACATTTCCATACAAAATAGAAATGAGTCGATCAGTGAATAAACTTCAAAAGATGTAAATCTATTTAATCTTCCTTTTTAACTCGAATTCATTCATTTTAATCAGTCGTTTTCCTAATCATGTTCCATAGATTGAATCATCCATAGTCAATAGATTTACATTCTAAAGTAGCAGACTCTGATTAACATTTCAAGTAGACAACTAAATAACCACTTAAGGTAAATTCCGAGATTAACATATAATCTTAAGGACTCACATAGTAGAGAAGCAGAGATACATTCTTCTAATACCTTTATTATCGTCAAAGCACGTGGTATGAATCACATGCTACGATGTTATTCTCTTTACTAAAAAAAAGAGCGTATATTTTTTCTCAAATCAACATCGTACAGATTTCAATCTAGACATTCTCAATGCCTAATCTTGAATCCAACTCATGAATTCTAATATGACTTTTAAACAGATTTAGTAAATGATAGGATCATTTATTTCGATCATTACTCTACAGACGATCTCATCTTGATACAAATATCAAAGCAAACCTAGCTTATAGGAATGTAATAATTTTACAGTCACACAAGCTAACAACTACATAAGCTGACCTATAAGCATCGGTCTTACCTCTATTTATACATAACAAATAGAGATGATTGTCCATATGAGAGGATCAATCTTAACCTGCTAACATGCTTATCGAAATTTTATCAATATGTAACATAACACATACACTGAATAGATTATGACATTCCTTAATCAAATCATATCATTAAATTCTGATTGTGATTACAACTTTGTTAGATTCTTCAAAGTCCCAAAGATTTTACATGCTCATTAAGTGACTCTCTAGTCATTGATTTAGTAAAAGGATTTGCAAGCATATCACGTATAGGGATATACTCAAGAATCACCTTCTTTTTAGCAACAATATCCTTTATAAAGTTATACTTTATAACTATATGTTTGCCCTTGCTGTGATATTAGGATCCTTAGAAAAAGCTATAACAGCTTGACTATCACGATGAGAGACAAGAATCGAACTCCCACCCTCGCAATTTTCGATGCTTGAAATCTTCTTAACTAGATCCACATATTTAGATTCCATTGTTGACAAGACTACACAAGCCTGTTTCTTGTTGGTCCCAAAGATGACGCTACCTTTTAGCAAGAACGCATAATCTGATGTGGATTTTCTATCATTCAGGTTCTCAACCCAATCTGCATCTAAATAACCCTTCAAACTCATATATGATCCTTGAAAACATAAACAATAGTTTGTTGTTGCTTTTAGATATTTTATTCTTTTCATCGCCTTCTAGTGTCTCGGTCCTGGGTTTGACTGGAACCGACTGACTAAGCCAACAACATAGCTGATATCGGGACGTGTACATAACATAGTATACATTAAACTACCAACAACACTGACATGTGATTTTCTTTTCATTTTGATTATTTCTTCAGAAGTCTTGGGACATATATTCTTGCTTAAAATAGTACCTTTCGCTATAGGTGTTTGTTCTATGTTGCATTCAGGCATGCTGAAATGTTGTAACATCTTATTTATGTAAGTCTCTTGGGACAAATCCAAAAGTCTTTTCGATCGATCTCTCACGATCTTCACACCTAAGATGTATTCAGCTTCTCCCATATTTATTATGTCAAATTGTGATGAAAGTCACTCTTTGACTTCTATTACAAATATTATGTCATTTCATGCTATTAGCATATCATTAACATATAATGATAAAATGTCATACTTTTTCTTTTCTTTTCTCAGGAAAACACAATGATCCTCATTGATCATTTCGAAACCATAAGATAAAACGACTTCGTTAAATCCTATGTTTTATTATCTTGACGTTTGCTTTAGCCCATATATAGACTTTTTAAGTCTACATACTTTATCCTCTTGACCTTCAACAACGAAACCTTCTGGTTGTACCATATATATTTCCTCGTTAAGCTCACCATTAAGGAAAGCAGTTTTTACATCCATTTGTTGTAACTCCAAGTCATAATGTGCTATTAAAGCCAAAATGACTCGGATTAACATAAATTTTACTACGGGAGAAAATATTTCTTCATAGTCAATACCCTCCAATTGGGTATATCTTTTTTCAACCAAGCGAGATTTGTATCGATTAATCGATCCATCAACTTTCCTCTTAATTTTGAGAATCCATTTATTCCCAATAATTCTTTGGTCAGGAGGAAGATTGACTAAATCTCAAACATGATTCTTCATCATCGACTTTGTCTCTTCTTCAATTGCTATTTTTCATTTTTCTGCTTCCTTAACGGATTGAGATTCATCATCGTCAACTGAGAGTGTCAGAATTGCCTCATTCTCAATATTAAACCTCTTCTTAGTTTTGATCTTACAAACACTTCTTTGTAAGTTGGGTTATTGAGTAGTCAACTCATGACTTGACAAATTACTCCCACTTGGTTGACTACACTCGGGCATCCCTTGTGACACCTCTTTTGTTGATAATATTTCATCCTCCTCAAACAAAGGAACTGTTTTATCAATGTCATCTCTAGCTGGGAATTCTAGTTCGAGAAAAGTTGCATCTCTCGACTCTATCTCGAAGATTGTTCCATCTTGCTTTTCACCAATGAAAACATAACCTTTGGAGGTCTCAAAATATCTTATAAAGATATATTTCTTACCTCTAGATCATAATTTTTTATATTTGTGAGAACTATCATGAACGTAGGCAGTTGACTCCTAGGGTCTCAAATTACTCAAATCTAGTTTTCTGCTTGTCCAATGTTCATATGAGGTAGATGAAACTGACTTCGAATGCACTCTGTTAAGTATATAGGTAGCTGCTAATAATGCATCTCCCCAATAGGGGATTGACAAATTAGCCTGAGTCATCATAGACCTAACCATCTTAAGAAGAGTCTTATTTCTTTTTTCAGTAATCCCATTTTGCTGTGAAATTCCTGGGATTGTTAGCTGTATAATAATCTCTTTATCATTACATATTATCTTAAACAAATTAGACAAATATTCACCTCCATGATCAGTGCGTAAAGTCTTAATCTTACGATCCAATTGATTCTCAACTTCATTCATATAACGAATGAAGCAATCTAAGGCTTCAGATTTATGAGAGATCAAATACACATGACCAAAATGAGTGAAAGCATTAATGAATGTAATGAAATAGGAAGCTCCATGTCTAGCTTTCATATTCATCGAACCACAAATATCTGAATGAATCAATTGCAATGGAGAATCAACCATAATAGCCTTACTAAATGGTTTCCTAGTTACCTTTCTAGCAAGACAATGTTCACATATAGACAAGTTAATCTTAACACGAGTGCCCAGTAGGCTCTCTCTTGCTAATCGATTCATTTGTTTTTGTCCTATATGTTCTAACCTAGCATGCCAAACCTCATCAGATATTTTTGCATCACTAGTAAGAGCAATGTTTGAAAAACAACTATCATTTCTATTGATACCTGGTTCTACCTCAAGAACCATAAAACCATTAGTCAGAAAATCATATCCTATCAACACAGAGTCAATATTTAGTTCTACATAGTGACTGTAAAAATTCATACAATAACCTAAACTAAGAAGACAATTAACGGAAACTAAATTTCATCAAATCTCAGGAGCATACAGGATATCATGTAAAAATAAGGTTCGTCTACCACGAAGGTTGAGTTTGCTAGTGTCAACTCCTTTGACTTCAACCCTTGCATTGTTTCCCACATATATCCATTGGTTGTCAGCTGGTACCTGACGGTACTCTACGAATGTAGCTCACTCCCGAGCTACATGGTTGGTTGCTCCTTAATCTATAATCCACAAAGGATAAAAATCATCTAACAACACAGAACTAGTGACATGCTCAGGAAAAGAATACAGGCTTGGATTTACCTTTTTAGACTCGGTACATTATCGAGCGAAGTGACCCTTCATGCCACAGTTATAGCAAGACAACTTGCTTTTCGATTTCTTACCAGTCTTCTTTCCTTCCTTCTTGTTTGGGCCTTTCCCAACAACTTCTTTTCCCTTTCCCTTTCATTTTTTGTACCATTTCTTTTTCTTGGATCCAGATGATCCAGCAGAACCGTCAGTTACATAAGCTTGTCGAGAAATCTTTGCAGATTCGATTCTCTCCGCCTCTAATTCCATATGATGTGATATATCAGTGAAAGTCTTGATACTCTCACTGTGAGTCAGGTTCTGTTTCATAGTTTCCCAAGAATCAGGAAGGAAACATATAATTGCTTGAATCTGTTGTTCATCGATCAACTCATGACTTGCAGTTTTAAGTTTCCAAATCATGTTCAACATCTCTCTTAGATGTTGAACCATTGAAACATTTGGACATTTTTTATAGCTGTCGAAATTAATTATCAACTGTCAAAGTTTGTTCAGACTAACTCTACTGTATCTCTCTCTAAGGGCTATCCAGACTACATGAGCCGTTGGATACGGTTCATACTCAAAAATTAGGTTATCCACCATTGAACTAATCAATATGTCGTTAGCAGTGAAGTCATTTTTCTTCCATACCTTATAGGTATCAAGATCTAATTTGTGTTGCGCAGTTGTAACATCAACAGGTTTCATCATGACCTGATGAACAACCTCAAGAATCTTTTGTTCCTCAAGAACATATTGTATCTTGAGATGCCAAATTTTGTAGTTTTCTCCGTTTAATTTCTCACCCTTGTTGAGTTCTGTTATGATATTTTTAGTTATCATAATCTACATAAATAAACATATTATTTAGTTATTCAGTGTAAATTCAATGTATGCAATTTTTGATTAACTCAATGTAAGTTTGAATTGGTTTACAAAATCAAGTGACAACTTTATTTCCACTTATCATTCATATGTTCCAATTTAACCGACATTGATCAACTATATCACATATATCCCATGCAATGAGCTAATCATTAATTTATCATATGAACTAATCATGATTCAAAAGAAAATGAACTTATCATTTCTTATTCATACTTTCAAAAAAAAAAACTGTTAACATATAACATACTTTATTCATAATCTAAACGGCTCTACTGAAAAAGATAGGTTATTACGACTGTCACTATGATAAACACTAGTGCAGTGGTAATAATTTCAAGCTCTATCTTCTATGGTTCCACTAGGGTAGACTCAAGCTGACCAGCAAACTGACCATTTACAGAACTTTCTTCAATCTTTTCAGGATCAGCCTCCATAGGATTCTCCTGAACCTTGTGCTCTAGCAGTTCTCAACATAACTCAACATATGTTATCCGCCCTTCATAGCGGCCCCATAAGTGATGTGCAACTACCATGAGATTATTTGGTAGAGAGCGTACCAAGACCCATATCCAATAGTTGTCCAGTATCGGGAACTCTTGCTGCTTGAGTCTCCTGAAAAGACCATCGAGCCTTCTTATGTGTCCAATGACCCCACCATCAGGATTATAAACTATTTCTTCGATAGCTTCCATCAGTTGGTTTCATAACACATCACGACTAGTCATTGTAGTGATCGTCCATGCCATCTGAAATTAAAATGAATTAAGTCAGTACAAAATCGACTAACCAATACGAAATCGGCTTAATTCAATTTATAAGATCATAAACCTTACACAAATAATCAAGAAAACCAATCTTCTTGATTTTAGGAGTTTCCGGTCGATAGGTCCAACTGACCATTCGACTCAACTAACAACTATTAAACTTCCGAAATCAAATTCCGAGTTCGTTTGGACATCCTTAGTAAATCCTGAGTCAGCCTTAGCCAAAACCAATTTGATAAGCACCTTCAGTGCCTCGAGCCTTTTCCCTAGTATGAGTTGTTTATATCAAGTTCTCATTGTTATAACAACTTCTCGACACTTAAGATATGATTTAAATCGACCATCATCAATTTTTCTAGTCAACAATGATTGACCTAGCTTTTCAAGTACAAAATAAATAAATAAATTTCTCGCAACATCCGATTTTTTCCCGTGTCTTCATAAAGGAGAGAAAAAAAATAGTCTCCCAATTTTTTCGTGGCTTCACAAAGGAGAAAAAAACTCACAACCTCTCAATTTTTTTTCGTGGCTTCACAAAGAAGAAGGAAAAAAAACTCACAGTCGTCCATATTTTTTTTCCGTGGCTTCACAAAGAAGGAGAAAAAAAACACAACCGTTAATTTTTTTCGTGGCTTCACAAAGAAGGAGAAAAAAAAATACAACCGTCCAATTTTTTTTCGTCGCTTCACAAAGAAGGAGAAAAAACTCACACCACAATTACCAAGCCTTTCTTGTAGCTTCAAATTTACCATAGAGAAAAAAACTCTATTTATAGCACTGTGAATTTTCTTCGACAAAACGAGCACAGTTCTTTTTTTTCGACTTAGAAAATGGAGCTTCGCTTGAGCACTTAGCAAATCCGTTGCTCTTCTCGAGCACAGTCGTTTCTCATTTGGGAAACAGTTCAACAGAAAATAGTTATTCAATTACTGTTCATATTAGTTCATTGCGACAAATAACAAATGATGAACAGCGAGAACAAAGTTCTCATGAGGTAATCTAAACTTATCTAACATGCTCTGATACCAATGTTAGAAATAGATTATCAAAGCATGTATAAACTTGAAAACTTACAATTCTTCGATCGTCTTGCTTTATGCCTCCGAAGAAAAATTTCGGATTATACTTACCGTCTGAAAAACAATCACTGTGCACTGCAAGGAAAGCTTCTCTTTGTTCACCCACCAAAACCCACTCTATCTCCTTGGATGCTCACCTCTTCTTCCTCTTTCTTTTATAGTTTGGATGGAGACTTTCCATTTCCAAGCATTAATACATTTGCTGCATACTCCTTGACTGCTTTGGCTGTTGAGGCTGTGCAACTCATGCGCAACCATAACTGATGCCATCATGTTTGAGGATAAAGAGATCAACGTGCTCTCAGAGGAATCATATATAGATCGACTCAGTGCTAGCTTTGTCAAGACAAAGGTAGTCTGGATTGACTAACTCCGTCCTATTGGTTAATTGACTTGATCTAATTGAAGTAACTTGCCTAAAGTAACCTACCAAATCCACCCAATTTGACTAGCTCTATCCACTAGATGTATGATTAACCTATCCAACTAATTGAATATATGGGCCAAACAATCCGCATATATCTTTCCTCCTAATCAACTTAATATTAGAAAATTAGCTTGAATCAATTTTAAATGAATAAAAATTATCTCAAAAAGAAAGCTTATCAAACATTTCTTATATTATGTTTCTTATTGTTAAGATTTAATTGATTCAATCTAACCCAACCCAAGTTGAATATGTGAGGAAGCTTTTCTTATTACTGAAATTGACTCTTGAATTAGTTTGATATGGATCGATGATGTGACAATAGAGGACTCAGATGTATTCAAATAAAGAAATAAAATACTTTTTCAATCTGAGTCATTGATTTAAAAATAGATGAATCGGATGAATCCAAATGAAGGGGCAATATATCTTTTGTGATGGAGTGTGATTTGGATTGTCCAATTCAAACTGGATAGATCAGATCAGATTAAATCAAGAGGTTCTTTTAACCTTTCATATAATATAAATTATAAGGATCTCCATTCATAGAGCCGACCCGTCTTATTTTAAGGTCCCGAGCAAAACTTGCCAATTGGGTCCTTATCCAAGGTGAATTTTGATATAAAAATTTTTTTGGACCATAAATCCATGGTGCATCTAATGTATGAATTTATGGGCCCTGGACAGTCGTCCTAATAAGCCTGGCCCATGTTGATGCAATCGACCCAGGTCTCGATTGACCGGATTCGAGTTTGACTCGAGCAGTATTTTGATATTATACAAAACATATGACATGTGATTGTCATGGGAAGACATAAGTCCAAGTGTGTAGCCTTGGCGGTGAAAGTCAAACATGGGTTGGCATTGACAATGGGAAGTCCAAGTGTGTAACCTTGGTCATATAAGTCCAAGTGTGTAGCCTTGACAATGAAAGTCTAAGTTATGGGTACTTGACATTTGGAAAGTCAAATGGGTGGTTTGGCGACGTAAGGCTAAGCAGTAGTCTTGGGAGTGTAAGTCCATATGTACCTTGGCGATATATACACCGAGAGCATGACAATAGCCGAAGGAAACACCTAGTGGCTAACATATGGATGAACAAGTCATGGATGACTTGGAGGGATTCGCGCATGGATGAACAAGTCAACTACGCGTGGTGTCTATAGCATGGTGGTATGTCCCAGTCGACTGGTGAAAGTTGATTGTTGTTCGACTGTGTTGTATGTCATGATAGTCGATTGATGGCTTAATAAATGATCGCCATAGATGGCTGATCGTTGGTCAAGACGTGAGCAAAAACGCCGGTAGTCGATCCGTCGATCGGCCATGGGTCGATAATCGATTGATGGTAATGGACAGTCGACTGCCAATGTATCCATTGGCTGGATGCCAACATGGATTAGGTTGTTATCTCACAACAGTTACAGGAGAAATCGACTGCCAAACGCGAAATCAGCTCGAGACAAACATAAAAAGAGGAGTTTGGGGAGGATTTCCACAGCGATATTTGGGGCAATTTTCTAAGGGAATTGTTGTTGCATTCTAGACTTTCAAGAGTAAACCAAAGCAAGCAACAAGCAAGTGATCAAAGCAAAGTGTTGTAAAGTTTTTTTTACTTGTATTTCATATTGTCTTTGTTGTAATTGCTAGTACAAGATTTTTCCACCTCCGACTTGTTGTTGAGAAGGAGTTTTAGTAGTGATGTGTTCATCACTCGAGCTCGTCGAGCTCACCCCATAGAGTAGGAATCCTAAGGTTCCGAACCACGTATATCGTTGTGTTCTTTTATTTTGTATTTGTATCTATTATTTCCGCTGCGCATATTGACGATTATCGTAGACAAGCTCGCAAGAACGAACAATTTCCATCAAACACGCAAAAGACTATTCAACCCCCCTTCTAGCTGGGTCACGATCCTCAAACAAGTGGTATCAGAGTGAGGAACTTACCGTCAGACTCATCGTTGTGATAAGTAATCGAAATGGCCGACTTCAACATCCATTCACCAAAATTTGAAGGAGACTTTTCTTGGTGGAAGAAAAGGATGGAGATATGCTTCGAAACCGATTTCGATGTAATGCTAATAATTGAAGACGATTTTGAAGTACCTAGGGGTGAAGACAAGAAGATAATCGAAAAATCAAAATGGACTGAGGAGTAATGACAACAATTCAAGATAACAATTAAGGTAACGAAAATGTTAATTAAATTAATACATAACCATATCTTGTGCAAGCCAGGTGAATACCGGAATGTCAAAGACCTATGAAATAAATTAGTAAAATTCCATGAAAATCTCGAACCGGTCCATGGTGAGGAAGAAGAGGAATGCTCATCCTCTCATGCTCAAGAAGAAGCAAGTCCATCCTCTCAAGTCAACGAGGATTCAGAGATTGAGAGGGAATCCACATCCGGATTGGTAGAAGAAGTGGAAGAAATAGAAGAAGCATTTACCTCCGGAAGAAGTAATGAAGTCCACCATCCTAGGTAACTTAAATGCAATTCAAAATAATAAATATCACATAATTTGCTTTGAGTATAGGGAGAAAGAGCATTACAAGAATAAATGCTCAAAAATGGCTAAGGAGAAAGTGTCAGCACCAAAAGTTCAAGGAAAATCAAAGGATGCCAGAGTTATCGCTAGGAAAAACAAAGAGCATATTGTGTGCTTCAAATACAACCAAAGGGGACACTACCGAAGCCAATGTCATGGGAGGAAGAAGAAAGGGCAAGAAGGAGCTACACAAGTGGAGCTTCCAAAGCAAACCCTAAAGTATGCTTTAATGCACATTCTAATTTTAGGATTAAGAAGCATGCTAGAAATTATATTAACTCACTTGTTATTGCCCATGAACATAAGCATGCTAGTAGGAATAGATATGTTTGCTTAAGGGCTAAATCCTATTAACTTACAACTAATGACAAATCTAGATCAAACAATTTAAAAAATAAATAAATAAATAAAATTTTGATAATAATCATTTAAAATTTGGGAAGGCCATGACCCCCCCAAAACCCCCTAGATTCGCCCTCGACATATCCATAATTTCACATAGGAAACTTAGAACCAAATTATATATTATATTTATCTTCTCTCTATATTTTTTTCTTTCACTCTGCATCCAAGTTTTATAATTTCAAATCCTCTAGTTTCATTAATGAATTTTGATTAAAACTCATTGATGATCTTAGTAAAATCTAATTAGATCAAATTTAAATCTAATATATTTTTATAGTATCCCTCAGTTCCACTGTGACAAAAAAACTTAACTTTAAAAGCATCTTAGTTGCATGAAAAGTCCATTAATGATGTACTGATTTTTAAAAATCAATATAACAGTTGTGCTTATTTTTAAAAATTAGTATCACAAGAAAATAATATTTCTAAACTTTGAATGGGAGATGTATTTTTGAAATTAAGTGTGTTTTTTTAGTAAAATAGAAAGTATGATGAATCTTTTAAAAATTTTCGACCTTTGGGAACGCCCTTTGATATAATGCTGCTGTTATTTTGCATGTTATAAATATCTTCATATGTAAATTAACTTGTAGAAATTATTTATGTATTCAAATTGTATTATGATATTTGAAGTGGTATTTAATATAATCTACTCTATCTAAAAACATGGAACTAAGGAATTAAATGTATCAGGCCTGTAGAAGAACCGGAGGAAAAACAAGGCAGCCCAAGTAAAAAGGCTACTGAAATCTAAATTGGTTTGGCCCAATTGAAAGCCCAAATATATCTTATCTGTAAGGTGCAAGCCCATCAATTGATGGGCCGCGATTGAATTACTAGCAATCAAATAACATTCATGGATTGAATTGTAGTATCACCTTGAGGTTATGCTTTAGATGAACTAATGAAGTTGATTACTATTCCTTATTTGATCGACTTTTATATTAAGTGATGGTTGATTAACCTCAACTTAGCAACTTATTATCGAACCATATTCGCTTTTGATTTTAGCTTGTGATTAACAAATGGTTGGTTTGTGTTAGAATCGATGTAGGAGTGATCGAGTGGCTAGGATCGAGGAATAGTGCTCGACTTGAAAATTTAAGATCTTTCTCTTGCAAGATCAAATGTAAAAGACAATACAATGGAAATATTAGAAATGTATAGTAAGAGAAAAATAAAATGTTAATGCAATATCAAATATTAAGGTGAGTCACTCACGGAAGAACTCACTATTTTTATCCTTTATAAGAGTGATAAGTCCTTTTAAGTTAAGGTATAAACCGTAAGTTATGCATTTTAAATAAATAAAGAAAAACTTTATGGAGATATGAAATGGTCAACGCAATATGACTTAATTTCTTATAATCCTTGAGCTTCCTTTGCCCCCTCTATTTGTATTCTTCGGTCCATGTTTGAATAAACTTCACCTAAATAGTTTGTTTAATATCAATAGATCATTATCTACTAGTTATTGTCTCCGGTCAACTCATCAATAATAATCTAGTTGACTCAAACTCTTTAATTGACTCTATTGAATAAAATCTTTTTCAAATGATTTTTTTTTTTTCAAAATCAATAGTAAGTTAGCTAATTATCCAATCGACTTAATTCTCATAGGCACACCAGTCAATTAGGATCAATATCTAGTCAATTAGATCATCAATTATAATTTTGAAACACTTTATGTATTGATCGAGTGTTATTTCTAAGAATCCATGCGAACTCTAAAATACTAATCACTGGACTTTGACAAATCATTTAAGAGTTTTACTTTTAAAATTTCACTTTGCCCACGAGGTCATCTTGTTGGTGAAAGAAGAATCAGATAGTCGAATCTGCATTTAGATATTGACAAAGATTTAAAATTGAATGTTTGTTATGATTTAATGTTATATTATGTGTGCATAACTAAATAGAAAAAGTCTTAGTAATTAAGTTGTTAGATTGAACTAGACAAGTAAAATCCTAGTAGATCGGACTAGATTAAGCAAGTAGAAATTCTAGTAGGTCAGATGGATGGACTAGGCAGTAGAAAATCTTAGGAGATTAAGGATACCAGATGTAGTCTAGATAGGTCAACAAAGACTAGCTAGCTAGACATTAGAGAAGGTCAGAGGGGTCAAGGGATTGTATGTTGAGCATGAAGTCTCAATAAGTCGGAGGGACTAAAGGTTTGACAAAAATAAACAATATAAGAACTTTGTATGAAGAGATTCTTCTAGAAAGAAGAATTGGTAAGATCGAGTCCTTTTTAAGTGGACAACTTAGACATAGATCTGATTTAGGAATTCCAACGTTAAGGTCGAACAATTATGTATTGTCACTTATAATCATAATATATATCATGTGTTTTGGCTAACTCTGTGATGCAGAATTCAATAAGTGTATTCGGAGTGATCTAAGCGATTGGATGAGATCTAATCGACTGGGCATCCAAGCGACTGAAGATCATATATAGAGAAAGCCAAATCTCAATCCAAGTGCACAATGACATGGCACGTGGTGATTGGTTGACTACGTTGATTGCCATGTTAACTCCAGGCGACTAGAAAGGATCTTGATGACCAAAATGGGATAATGCATAGTTGAATCGGTGGATCGAGAGTTGATCAAAAGAGGTCACATCAATTCTCAGGCGCCTAAAGGGATCTAGGAGTTTGGGGCAAGATAGAACTCCATGGAGGTAGATTTGATCATAGCCGAGCTAAGGCACCTGGAAGTTTCTAAGTGTCTGAGTTCGATCTACATAAGAAGACCTCGAACAGTGAACCAAAAGATCAATTCAAAAAGTTTACAGTCTTATTTCTCGTATTTGTCGATTAGATCCAAATGACATCCAGTGAGAACTCCGACCATGGGCTTCAAATCAATCATTTTGTGGAGGTATACAAGACACGAATCTCTCCTGCTTTGTGCGAGCAGAGAGGAGGTTGATTGATTGGGGTGGTGGCTCGATAGATGACGCGCTTCGTGGATAAGATAACCTTCTTCGATCGGCGCTCGTCGCCGATGGCGGAGGCGGAGGCGGAGGATGTCGCCCGTGACGGGCTTCTCATACACTACGGTTCCCCCGCCGGCGCCAGCCATCCAGGTAACGCCGCCGGTGGGTCCGTTACTCTCGGTCAGCTGTTCAAGCGCGTCGGCGACGCTCATAGCGGCTGCGGAGGTGGCGGTGGAGAGGAGGGAAGCGACGTCGGAAGTGTTTCCCGGCGCCGCCACGTGATCGAGGTGGACGCGTTCGAGGAGTACCAGTTGGACTCCCACCCGCCGCTGCCTTTCGTGCTTGCTTTTACCGACCTAACGTACAGCGTGAAGCGGAGAGAGAGGATGGGTTTTTCAGCGAGGAGCCGGTCGGAGTCGAACCCGCCGGAGACCGTGGAGGAGCCGGGGCGGACGAAGACTCTTCTGAACTCGATCTCCGGCGAGGCGCGGGAAGGTGAGATTTTTGCGGTGCTGGGGGCGAGCGGGTCGGGGAAATCGACGCTGATCGATGCGCTGGCGAACCGCATCGCGCGCGAGAGCCTGCAGGGCTCCGTCACCCTCAACGGCGAGAAGATCGAGGGGCGGCTGTTGAAGGTCATCTCGGCGTACGTGATGCAGGACGATCTCCTCTACCCGATGCTCACCGTGGAGGAGACGTTGATGTTCTCCGGTGAGTTCCGCCTCCCGCGTTCCCTCTCTGCTTCCAAGAAGAAGAGCAGGGTGCAGGCGCTCATCGATCAGCTCGGTCTCCGCGCTGCCGCCAAGACCATCATCGGCGACGAGATCCACCGCGGCGTGTCCGGCGGGGAACGGCGGCGCGTCTCCATAGGGATCGATATCATCCATGATCCTATCGTTCTGTTCCTCGACGAGCCCACGTCGGGGCTCGATTCCACCAGCGCGTTCATGGTGGTGAAGGTGCTCCAGCGCATCGCCCACAGCGGCAGCATCGTCATTATGTCGGTGCACCAGCCGAGTTATCGTATCCTCCGTCTTCTAGACCGCCTCCTCCTCCTCTCTCGCGGCCAGACCGTCTACAGCGGGCCCCCCGACAGCCTCCACTCCTTCTTCGCCGACTTCGGCCACTCCATCCCCGACGGCGAGAATCCCACCGAGTTCGCCCTCGACCTTATCCGCGAACTCGAGGGAACCCCCGACGGCGCCACCGCCCTAGTCCAGTTCAACAAATCCCGCGCGGCTGCTCAACCGGCCGCCGCCAAGCCGGTGGCTCTGTCCCTCAAAGACGCCATCAGCGTCAGCATTTCGCGTGGGAAGCTCGTCTCCGGCTCCACTGAAGGGGCGACCTTCTCCGCCTCCTCGTCGGTGCAAAAGCACGCGAACCCGTTCTGGATCGAGATGGGCGTGCTGACGAAGCGCTCGTGGACGAACACCAAGCGCATGCCGGAGCTGTTCGCGATCCGACTGGCGGCGATCCTCCTCACCGGCTTCATCCTCGCCACCATCTTCTGGCGGCTGGACAACTCCCCCAAGGGCGTGCAGGAGCGGCTCGGCTTCTTCGCCATCTCCATGTCCACAATGTTCTACACCTGCGCCGACGCGCTGCCGGTCTTCCTCCAAGAGCGCAACATCTTCATGCGGGAGACAGCCTACAACGCCTACCGCCGCTCCTCCTACGTCCTCTCCAACGCTATCGTCGGCTTCCCGCCGCTGGTGCTCCTCTCCATCGCCTTCGCGCTCACCACCTACTTCGCCGTGGGGCTCGCCGGGGGGATGCAGGGGTTCATCTTCTTCGTCCTCATCGTGCTCGCCGCCTTCTGGTCCGGAAGCGGCTTCGTAACCTTCTTATCCGGCGTGGTAACCCACATCCTGCTTGGCTACACCGTCGTCGTCGCCCTCCTCGCCTACTTCTTGCTCTTCAGTGGCTTCTTCATCAACCGGGACAGGATCCACGACTACTGGCTCTGGTTCCACTACATGTCGCTGGTGAAGTACCCCTACGAGGCGGTGATGCAGAACGAGTTCGACGACCCGCGCAAGTGCTTCGTGCGGGGGGTGCAGATGTTCGACAACACGCCGCTGGCTGCGCTGCCGGAGGCGACGAAGCTGACCGTGCTGCAATCGATGGGGCAGTCCCTGGGGCTGAACATAACCGGTAGCACCTGCATCACCACCGGCACGGGGATCCTGCAGCAGCAGAGCATCACGCAGCTCAGCAAATGGGACTGCCTCTGGATCACCGTCGCTTGGGGGTTCCTCTTCAGATTCCTCTTCTACATCAGTCTCTTGCTTGGGAGCAGGAACAAGAGGAGGTAGCTATCTCGTTCGATCCAGAAAATTTAGTTCGATCCTGAGCCAGCGCGGATTCGTCATCGCATTTGCATCAGTAGAATCGATATCCTTTGTTGGCTCTCGATCCATAAAGGTATGTATAATACTCGTTCTACATTCAATAAGATTTCAAGCATCGAAGCGGCCGGAGATATAGCATTTGTTTGCCCTTCCAAGGAATGCGGAGATGTATCATCATCTTCTAGATCGGATGCTAGAAATAGATTAACAAAGTACGTATAAATTTAAAAATTTATAGTTCTTCGTCTTGCTTTATACCTCGGAAGGAAAATTTTAGATTTATTTATCTATCTGAAAAACAATCGCTTGTGCAATGCAAGGAAAACTTCTCTTTGTTCATTCACCAAAACTCACTCTATCTCCTTCGATGTTCATCTTTTCTTCCTCTTTCTTTTATAGTTTAGATGAAGACTTTTTATTTCCAAGCATTAATACATTGACTGCATAACTCATACCAATGTTTAATGCTTTGGTTCTATCGTTGTTGAGGCTGCGCAACTCATGCACAATCATAACTGATGTCATCACCTCTCACTTATCCAAGTTATACCACAAAGACAAATGATTGTAAAAATCATAAAAATAGAATTTAAGAGTCACATAGACTAATAAAAATAAAGAGTCATAGTCACTAAGACTAAATAGTCACAACGATTAGATCATAACATCCAATTCATACTTAGAAAAAATGATTTATGCAACAACAAACATCCTGAGCATTCATTGCTAAGAAAATTGTTGCACTTTACATAGTTGTTCATTGAGCGATTAATATTAAGAAAGTTATTATACTTTACTTACTCGCTCATTAAATGATATATAAACATTCTTTGAATGACACAAAACGTACCATTCTCCAAGTGACACACAGTCGTTCTCTAGGTGATACATAACCGTTCTCCTGGATACATCAATGCTTTGCTATTTATCCAGATTAAATTATTTACATTAATATGAACATCTCTAATCTCTCATAATGACGATTATGTCAAAAGCATGTTTCATATATCTTATTCACATACATTTCCATACAAAATAGAAATGAGTCGATCAGTGAATAAATTTCAAAAGATGTAAATCTATTTAATCTTCCTTTTTTGCTCGAATTCATTCATTTTAATCAGTCGTTTTCCTAATCATGTTTCATAGACTGAATCATCCATAGTCAATAGATTTACATGCTAAAGTAGCAGACTCTAATTAACATTTTAAGTAGACAACTAAATAGCTACTTAAGATAAATTCCGAGATTAATATATAATCTCAAGGACTCATATAGTAGAGAAGCAGAGATCCATTCTCCTACATCTTTATTGTCGTCAAAGCACATGTGATATGAATCACATGCTACGATGTTATTCTCTTTACTAAAAAAAAGTGCGCATATTTTTCCTCAAATCAACATCGTACAGATTTCAATCTAGACATTCCTGTTAGGAATTTGACGCCCGCTAGAGGGGGGTGAATAGCGTGATACCGTACGTAGATGAAATTCTTTCGCGTTCGATCGTCTACAATCTTGTTAGCACAGCGGAATAGTAATAACAAATAAATATAACAAGACACGCAATCACAACACGATCACAACACAAGCATATAACGTGGTTCGGAACCGTAACGGTTCATACT
Source organism: Wurfbainia villosa (assembly GCA_025175895.1). Classification (NCBI taxonomy): domain Eukaryota; kingdom Viridiplantae; phylum Streptophyta; class Magnoliopsida; order Zingiberales; family Zingiberaceae; genus Wurfbainia; species Wurfbainia villosa. The sequence continues at coordinate 9,579,938 of CM045997.1, forward strand.
CCACGGATCGAGCTCTAACGAGCTCTAGCGACGCCAATGCAATCACTAATCAATAAACTCCTTCTCGACAACAAGTCGGAGGTGGAGAAACCTCGTACACAAGATTACAACAATAATCTAAGGAAATACAAGCAAATACAAAGGAAATGTAAAGAACACTTTACAAAACTAGGGTTTGAGCGCTTTGCTTGTTAGTTGCTTGGATGAGGTTGAAGGGCCCTGAAATGCACCTGCAAATCGCCTTCAAATCGCCTCAAGAAAGCTCCCCAAGAACTGATGCCGCAATCTCCATGAACAGCTTCCTTTTATCTCGCGGCCGATTTACCGCGCCGATCGCCATAAATCACCAATGACCGCTAACATCGGCGTGAGACAACGGCTCAATCCACGCTGGACAAATTCCAACGGGACTCACCGATCGCCAACATTGTCGCCGCTAACGCTCGTAGTCGATCGCCTACGGCTACGGAGCGTTGCTCGCTGGCACTGACGGCGCCGCCATCTCGCGCTGATCATTGCCGACACTCCGATCGCTTCCCATGAGCTGATCGCCAGAGTTAAAGTTTCAACCGGCAATCGAACTCGAGTCGACTCCGTGCGAATCGGCCATAATGTCGGCCGATCGCCAACCTCAAGAATGAGGTTTTAACCCAAATATGGTGCCCCATACTTGCTAGACCACCCTTAGCCTAGACCTAAACCTTCAGCCACCTCCATCACCTCACGCCTCAGATCCTCCAAGTCATCCATGACTTGTTCATCCATCGCGCTAGCTTCTGTGTGCTTCCATCGGCTATGTGCATGCTAATCTGGTTCTACACCGCCAAGGCATTGGACTTACGCCGCCAAGACTCGCTGGACTTTACGCCGCCAATATCAATCCTTGACTTCTCAAATGCCAAGACTCAAGCTTGGACTTTCCCTTGCCAACCCATGTTGGACTTTCCATGCCAAGACCCATGCTTGACTTTCCATTTGCCAAGACCCATGCTTGACTTCTCATTCCAAGACCCATGCTTGGACTTCTCATGCCAAGTGCTCAAGACTTGGACTTTCCCGAATTGCCAAGTGTCCCACTTGGACTTTCCATGCCAAGTACCCATGACTTGACTTTCCCATAAACACATGGTCAACCCTAGTCAACCACCAAAGTCTCCTCGAGGTCAATTATATAACTGGTCGATTGTATAAACAATCTCCCCAACATATTAACCGACATTAATGTCAAACATCAATGTCAATCCTATGTCTAACATACTTTGTCAAACATACTTTGTCAAACATCAAAACATCACTCGAGTCAAACTCGAGTCCTGGTCAATCGTGACCTGGGCCGATTGCACCAACAATCTCCCCTTTTTGATGTTTGACAAAACCAAATAAAACCATGAGTTAGAACACTAACTCAAATCCCTTACCAATTATCCCAAATTGGTAAACACTCACCAAATGTTTTCCCCAAACATTCAAGTGAAAAAGTAAATCAAATGTTCTCCCCAAACATTCTCCCCTTGACTAACATCAAAGGTTTTCTCTCAAGGAGGTCAATGTCTCATGTCCCAATGAGATCTTACAATCTCCCCTTGATCAAAAATACCTAGGATGCCTACCATCTTCCTAGTGATAAGTCTCATATCACAAGAGAGGCACTCTATCTCACTCTCCCAATTTCCAAATTGGGTATCAAACACCCATCAATTTTCAATTGATAACATTCTCCCAAAAACATCCATCATCCCAAGATGGATACCTCCCCTAAAGGCTTGCTCCCCCTTGACCATTGCACCAACAATGTCCTTGGAAAGCCCCTAAGCCAATAGGAACTCTAAACCATCAAAATTAAGGTTCTAAGTTCAACATAAAACTTTTACTCACCCTAAATTTGATACTTTGACCTAACACAACTCCTAATCCATATCCAATGGATTTTCACCCTTCATAATGCTTCCCAAAGCATATCCTAGGGTTAGGAGAGGTTCGGGACCTTTACTATTGAACACGGGCTAAACAAACCTTGCGAGAATCACGATCACATTATCACTCGATCGCCACCAAGTGGCAATGATCGGTAGTAAAATTCCGAATTTCATTATTAAACGAATTCAAAATTATAAATAATTATACGTACATCGAAAAATCACGAAATTTGATACGTATAATACTTATGACCAAAAAAAATGGGTGAAAAATATTTTACCCATAAAATAGTGAGTTTGATACAAAACTCAAAACCATTGAAATTTTCAATGTTTTGACCCTATTTTGTATCAACTTCATCAATGGTGATTGCTATCAAAAGATAGACTTCACTAAGGTTTTTCAAAATGATTTTAAAATGTTTTCAAAACCTTATTTTGGATCATATTCCTTGGGCTCTAAGTACATGACTTGTACACAAGCTTTCCCAATGATCCACCAATAAAATTAGATGAGTTTTGGTTCAACTAGATGCAAAAAAAAAAAAAACTATGCACCTTGAACTCAACTCATATCCTAGCATCTCACATGTATCTAGGGTGTATAAAATACACATACATGTCAATTGGATGTGAGATGTGGATTTTGGTTCATTTAATCTAGGGTTTCATGCATTTTTCTAAGGCAACCCTACTTGATTCCCTTATAAATGGGACTTCAAGTCATGTCATTGTCCTTAAATCAATTTTAATCAATTTAGATGCATGAAAATGATCATGGCATAATAATAGAAAAATAAATCATGGCCAATGATCATGATGTCATGGCATATGATGAAATCTAAAAACACATGACATTTAATATCTTAATCCTAAGCATGATCATGACATTTAGATGATAAAAGTAAACATGATGTCATGTCATGACATATGGCAAACAAATCATGGCATATAAAATATATAGGTATAATAACACCTAAATTTTAATATTAATTGCCATTTGTTGGGATTAAACATATTTTGCCATATAAACCTAATCTCCATAGTGTGCCAAAACTCAAAATGGCACACCAACCTCTAAACCTAAATTGTGCCAAAATGATCATTTTATCAAACTTCATAATTAATATTGGCATATCCTAAAATCTTTTAGGATTAAAAACTCAAATGTATTTTCAAGGTAACCATAACCTTGAAAGTAACCTAAAGTGTCACCTTTGTTATGGTTGAGTTAACTACCCATCCAATCAAGGTTGACACACCCTAAACCCATCTTAGCGTGAATCAATCACGCTCTTAGGAACCCAAAAACGATTTGAACTCCTAGGATTACTTAGATATTCCTTAGGGATAACTTCCCTAGATACCTTCCTAATGACCTTCCTAGGCTTATTAGCCTTGGTCATTTGGGTCTTGCCTAGGTTAACCTTAGGGATTGCCTCCCTAACAACCTTCTTAGTGGCCACCTTAGGTTTCCTAGAAACCCTAGCCACTAGGCATATCCTTTGGTCAACTCTAGGATGACTTCTATTGACCTTGGTCTTCCTAGACCTAGTTTGTGTTCCATAGTCAAATGGAACACAATGATAAGCCACCTTAGGCTTAGGTTTGTGACCCAAACCTTTCTTGCCCTTGGTTGACTTTTGACTCTTAGGTCCTAAGTGTTGACGTGACTATTGGACCCTTGATTTTGACCACTAGACCCTTTAAATTGATTTTGTATATTCCTAAGGGTCTTTTCAAGTTTTTCAAGCCTTGACCTTAAGGCTTGGTTCTCTAATTCTAATTTCCCAATTTTAGAATCTTGATTTAAATCTTGGGCATTTGACTTTCTTGGCATATGCCTAGTCCATTTTGGATTAAAACCTAGATGTTCTTGTATTTTCTTAATAGATTCACTAGGTATGGTTTTTCTAGGGACATTAGTCCCAAATTTCTCCTTATTACTAAAATGGACACTTTTAGCTCCTAAGCAAAAATATTTATTCCTATTAGCATGCTTTTCATAAATTGCAAGAGAATTTAAATTCCTAGCATGCCTTTGCTTATTAACTAAAGAAGGTGCATTATTGAAATATACCTTAGGGTTTGTCCTAGAGGCTCCCCCTACATATGTAGCTCCCTCTTTGGTCTTTTTGCTTCCCCTAGGACATTGATTCCTATAATGTCCCCTTGAGTTGCACTTGAAGCATATGATATGCTCCTTGCTCTTGATATTTGGGGAACCGTCATTCTTGACTTTTGGAGCCGGTGGAGCTTTCCTAATCTTCTTTGGGCACTTGCTCTTGTAGTGCCCAAATTCCCTACACTCAAAGCACATGATATTATTTTTATTTGAGATTGATGTGTTTGAGTTACCTAGTTCGGTGGTAGGTGCCGGAGTTGTATTTTGAGCTTCCTCATCTTGATTGGATGTTGAAGCTTCTTCTTGTTGCTCCGGTATGAAAGTTCTCTCCTCCCCCTCAATCCTTGAGGTGGATGCTTCTTCCACTTCCTCCACCAACCCGGGAATTGACTCCCTATCAACTTCCGATTCTACTTCCTCTTCCTCTTTGGATGTTGATGATCTCTCAACCTCCAAGTCCTCACTTCCTTGTGAAGATGATGCATTAGCCTCTTCGGTCTCTTCCTCTTGGACCATTGATGGGCTTTCATGGAGCTTTGTCAAATCGCTCCATAGCTCCTTAACATCCATGCATTCACCTAGGCTACACAAGAATTCATTTGGAATTAAATCAAAAATGAATTTGATTACCTTCTTGTTTTTCTCGAATCTTTGGAGTTGATCTTCACTCCATCTCTTCTTCTTGAGGAAACCACCTTTTGGTCCTCTAGGATACTCAAATCCTTCCATTAATAAAGACCATTCCTCGAAGTCCCTCATCATCAAAAAATCTTCAATTCTTCTCTTCAAGAATCAAGCCTTCTTGTCCATATAATGAGTACGGACCGGTGTGTTGATGTCCCAACCTAGCTTGTCTTGAATTCCATCTTTACCCTCTATTGCTCCCTGCTGTTAGTCCAGTTGAAGAGCCACCAGCTCGATACCACTTGTTAGGAATTGACGCACAGAGGGGGGGTGAATAGCGTGATACCGTACGTAGATGAAATTTTTTCGCGTTCGATCGTCTACAATCTTGTTAGCACAGCGGAATAGTAATAACAAATAAATATAACAAGACACGCAATCACAACACGATCACAACACAAGCATATAACGTGGTTCGGAACCGTAACGGTTCCTACTCCACGGATCAAGCTCTAACGAGCTCTAGCGATGCCAATGCAATCACTAATCAATAAACTCCTTCTCGACAACAAGTCGGAGGTGGAGAAACCTCGTACACAAGATTACAACAATAATCTAAGGAAATACAAGCAAATACAAAGGAAATGTAAAGAACACTTTACAAAACTAGGATTTGAGCGCTTTGCTTGTTGGTTGCTTGGATGAGGTTGAAGGGCCCTGAAATGCACCTGCAAATCGCCTTCAAATCGCCTCAAGAAAGCTCCCCAAGAACTGATGCCGCAATCTCCATGAACAGCTTCCTTTTATCTCGCTCGGGCCGATTTCCGCGGCGATCGCCATAAATCACCGCCGATCGCTAACATCAGAGCCGTGAGACAACGGCTCAATCCACGTTGGACAAATTCCAACGGGACTCGTGGCAGTCGACTGCCAACATTGTCGGGCCGATCGCTAACGCCGTAGTCGATCCTCGCCGGCCACGGAGCGCTTCGTCGCCACTCGACCGTGATCGCCATCTTGGCGATCGGGCCGATTGCCACCGATCGCTCCCATGAGCAGTCGACTGCCAGAGCCCTTAAAGCTCTCAACCGGCAGTCGAACTCGAGTCGACTCCCGGCAGTCGAACCGGCCATAATGCCAGTCGACTGCCAACCTCAAGAATGAGGTTTTAACCCAAATATGGTGCCCCCATACTTGCTAGACCACCCTTAGCCTAGACCTAAACCTTCTAGCCACCTCCATCAGCCTCACGCCTCTCAGATCCCTCCAAGTCATCCATGACTTGTTCATCCATCGCGCTAGCTTCCAGGTGCTTCCATCGGCTATGTCATGCTAACGGTGTCTACACCGCCAAGGCACATTGGACTTACGCCGCCAAGACTCCGCTTGGACTTTACGCCACCAATATCAATCCCCTTGGACTTCTCAAATGCCAAGACTCAAGCTTGGACTTTCCCTTGCCAACCCATGTTGGACTTTCCATGCCAAGACCCATGCTTGGACTTTCCATTTGCCAAGACCCATGCTTGGACTTCTCATTTGCCAAGACCCATGCTTGGACTTCTCATGCCAAGTGCTCAAGACTTGGACTTTCCCAATTGCCAAGTGTCCCACTTGGACTTTCCATGCCAAGTACCCATGACTTGGACTTTCCCATAAACACATGGTCAACCCTAGTCAACCACCAAAGTCTCCCTCGAGTCAAACTCGAGTCTGGTCAATTATAACCTGGGTCGATTGTATAAACAATCTCCCCAACATATTAACCGACATTAATGTCAAACATCAATGTCAATCCTATGTCTAACATACTTTGTCAAACATACTTTGTCAAACATCAAAACATCACTCGAGTCAAACTCGAGTCCTGGTCAATCGTGACCTGGGCCGATTGCACCAACAATTCCCAATGCCTAATCTTGAATCCAACTCATGAATTCTAATCTGGCTTTTAAACAGGTTTACTAAATGGTAGGATCATTTACTTCGATCATTACTCTACAGACGATCTCATCTTGATACAAATATCAAAGTGAACCCAACTTATAGGAATGTAATAATTTTACAGTCACACAAGCTAACAACTACATAAGTTGATCTATAAGCATCGGTCTTACCTCTATTTATATATAACAAATAGAGATGATTGTCCATATGAGAGGATCAATCTTAACCTACTAACATACTTACCGAGATTTTATCAGAATGTAACATAACACATACACTGAATAAATTATGACATTCCTTAATCAAATCATCTCATTAAATTCTGATTGTGATTACAACTTTGTTACATTCTTCAAAGTCCCAAAGACTTTACATGCTCATTAAATGACTCATTAGTCATTGATGTAGGACTCTTTAAATGACTAATAAAGGTGTAGGGATATTGATGTAGGACTCTTTAAATGACTCATTAGTCATCTTTATTGAGTCACCTTATTTTTAGCAACAATATCCCTTATAAAGTTATACTTTATAGCTATATGTTTGCCCTTGCTGTGATATTTAGGATCCTTAGAAAAAACTATAACAGCTTGACTATCACAGTAGACAGTAACTGAACTCCCATTGTCTTCAACAATCTTAAAATGTTTCAGGAATCTTCTTAACTAGACTGCTTTTTGCACAATCGCTGAACATACCACATATTTAACTTCCATTGTTGACAAGGCTACACAAGCCTATTTCTTGTTGGTCCAAGAGATGACGCCACCATTTAGCAAGAACGCATAGCCTGATGTGAATTTTCTATCATCTAGGTTTCCAACCCAATCTGCATCTAAATAACCCTTCAGAATCCTTGAAAACATAAACAATAGTTTGTTGTTGCTTTTAGATATTTTATTCTTTTCATCGCCTTCTAGTGTCTTGGTCCTGGGTTTGACTGGAGCCGACTGACTAAGCCAACAACATAGCTGATATCGGGACGTGTACATAACATAGTATATATTAAACTACCAACAACACTGACATATGATTTTCTTTTCATTTTGATTATTTCTTCAAAAGTCTTGGGACATATATTCTTGCTTAAAATAGTACCTTTCGCTATAGGTGTTTGTTCTATGTTGCATTCAGGCATGCTGAAATATTGTAACATCTTATTTATGCAAGTCTCTTGGGACAAATCTAAAAGTCTTTTCGATCGATCTCTCACGATCTTCACACCTAAGATGTATTCAACTTCTCTCATATCTATTATGTCAAATTGTGATGAAAGTCACTCTTTGACTTCTATTACAAATCTTATGTCATTTCATGCTATTAGCATATCATTAACATATAATGATAAAATATCATACTTTCTTTTTTCTTTTCTCAGGAAAACACAATGATCTTCATTGATCATTTCGAAATCATAAGATAAAACGACTTCGTTAAATCTTATGTTTCATTGTCTTGACGTTTGCTTTAGCCCATATATAGACTTTTTAAGTCTACATACTTTATCCTCTTAACCTTCAACAACAAAACCTTCTGGTTGTACCATATATTTTTCCTCATCAAGCTCACCATTAATGAAAGCAGTTTTTACATCCATTTGTTGTAACTCCAAATCATAATATGCTATTAAAGCCAAAATGATTCGGATTGACATAAATTTTACTACGGAAGAAAATATTTCTTCATAGTCAATACCCTCCAATTGGGTATATCTTTTTGTAACCAAGCGAACTTTGTATCGATTAATCAATCCATCAACTTTCCTCTTAATTTTGAGAATACACTTATTACCAATAGCTCTTCGGTCAGGAGGAAGATTGACTAAATCTCAAACATGATTCTTCATCATCGAATCCATCTCTTCTTCCATTGCTATTTTTCATTTTTCTCTAACACTACATCCCAATACTTACTTAACGGATTGAGGTTCATCATCGTCAACTGAGAGTGTCAGAATTGCTTCATTCTCAATATTAAACCTCTTCTTAGTTTTGATCTTACGAATACTTCTTCGTAAGTTGGGTTGTTAAGAAGTCAGCTCATGACTTGACAAATTACTCCCACTCGGTTGACTACACTTGGGCATCCCTTGTGACACCTCTTTTATTGATAATATTTCATCCTCCTCAAACAAAAAACTGTTTTATCAACTTCATCTCTAGCTGGGAACTATAGTTCGAGAAAAGTTGCATCTCTCGACTCTATCTCGGAGATTGTTCCATCTTGCTTCTCACTAATGAAAACATAACCTTTGGAGGTCTCAAAATATCTTATAAAGATACATTTCTTACCTCTAGGTCATAGTTTTCTATATTTGTGAGAACTATCATGAACGTAGACAGTTGACTCCCAGGGTCTCAAAATACTCAAATATAGTTTTCTGCTTGTCATACGTTCATATGAGATAGATGGAACTGACTTCGAATGCACTCTGTTAAGTATATAGGTAGCTTCTAATAATGCATCTCCCCAATAGGGGATTGACAAATTAGCCTGAGTCATCATAGACCTAACCATCTTAAGAAGAGTCTTATTTCTTTTTTTAGCAATCCCATTTTGCTGTGGAATTCTTGGGATTGTTAGCTGTATAATATTCCCTTTATCATTACATATTATCTTGAACAAATCAGACAAATATTCACCTCCACGATCAGTGCGTAAAGTCTTAACTTTGCGATCCAATTGATTCTTAACTTCGTTCATATAACGAATGAAGCAATCCAATGCTTCAGATTTATGAGAGATCAAATACACATGACTAAAATGAGTGAAAGTATTAATGAATGTAATGAAATAGGAAGCTCCATGTCTATCCTTCATATTCATCAGACCACAAATATCCGAATGAACCAATTGCAATGAAGAATCAACCCTAATAGCCTTACTAAATGATTTCCTAGTTGCCTTTCCAGCAAGACAATGTTCACACATAGACAAGTTAATCTTAACACGAGTGCCCAGTAGGCCCTCTCTTGCTAACCGATTCATTCATTTTTGTCCTATATGTTCTAACCTAGCATGCCAAACCTCATCAGATATTTTTGCATCACTAGTAAGAGCAATGTTTGAAAAACAACTATCATTTCTATTGATGTCTGGTTCCACATCAAGAACCATAAAACCATAAGTCAGAAAATCATATCCTATCAACACAGAGTCAATATTTAGTTCTATACAGTGACTGTAAAAATTTATACAATAACCCAAACTAAGAAGACAATTAACGGAAACTAAATTTCATCGAATCTCAGGAGCATACAGGACATCATGTAAAAACAAGGTTTGTCTACCACGAAGGTTGAGTTTGCTAGTGTCAACTCCTTTGACTTCAAACCTTGTATTGTTTTCCACATATATCCATTGGTTGCCAGCTGGTACTTGACGGTACTCTACGAATGTAGCTCACTCCTGAGCTAAAGGATAAAAATCATCTAACAACACAAAACTAGCGACATAATGCTCATGAAAAGAATACAGGCTTGGATTTACCTTTTTAGGCTTGGTACATTCCCGAGTGAAGTGACCCTTCATGCCACAGTTATAGCAAGACAACTTGCTTTTCGATTTCTTACCAGTCTTCTTTCTTTCCTTCTTGTTTGAACCTTGCCCAACAACTTCTTTTCCCTTTCCCTTTCCTTTCTTGTACCATTTCTTTTTCTTGGATCCAGATGATCCAGGAGAACCGTCAGCTACATAAGCTTGTCGAGAAATCTTTGCAGATTCGACTCTCTCCGCCTCTAATTCCACATGATGTGAGATATCAGTGTAAGTCTTGATACTCTCACTGTGAGTTAAGTTCTGTTTCATAGTTTTCCAAGAATCATGAAGGGAACGTATAACTGCTTGAACCTGTTGTTCATCGGTCAACTAATGACTTGCAGTTTTAAGTTTCCAAATCATGTTCAACATCTCTCTTAGATGTTGAACCATTGAAACATTTGGACATTTTTTATAGCTGTCGAACTTAATTATCAGTTGTCGAAGTTTGCTCAGACTAACTCTACTGTATCTCTCTCTAAGGGCTGCCCAGACTGCATGAGCTGTTTGATACGGTTCATACTCAAAAACTAGGTTATCCACCATTAAACTAATCAATATGTCGTTAGCAGTGAAGTCCTTTTTCTTCCATACCTTATAGGTATCAAAATCTAGTTTGTGTTGCGCAGTTGTAACATCAACAAGTTCCATCATGACCTGATGAATAACCTCAAGAATCTCTTGTTCCTCAAGAATATATTGTATCTGGAGATGCCAAATTTTGTAGTTTTTTCCATTTAATTTCTCACCCTTGTTGAGTTCTGTTATGATGTTTTTAGTTGTCATAATCTACATAAATAAACATATTATTTAGTTATTCAGTGTAAATTCAATGTATGTAATTTTTTATTAACTCAATGTAAATTTCAATTGGTTTACAAAATCAAGTGACAATTTTATTTCCACTTATCATTCATATGTTCCAATTCAACCGACATTGATCAACTATATCACATATATCCCATGCAATGAGCTAATCATTAATTTATCATATGAACTAATCATGATTCAACTTATCATTTCTTATTCATACTTTCAGAAAAAAAATTGTTAACATATATAACATACTTTATTCATAATCTAAATAGCTCTACCGAAAAAGATAGGTTATTATGACAGTCACTATGATAAACACTAGTGCAGTGGTAATAATTTCAAGCTCTATCTTCCATGGCTCCACTAGAGTAGACTCAGGCTGACCAGCAAATTGATCGTTTACAGAAATTTCTTCAATCTTTTCAGGATCAACCTCCATAGGATTCTTCTAAACCTTGTGCTCTAGCAGTTCCCAACATAACTCAACATATGTTATCCGCCCTTCATAGCGGCCCCATACGTAATGTGCAACTACCATGAGATTATTTGGCAGAGAGCGTATCAAGACCCATATCCGATAGTTGTCCAATATCGGGAACTCTTGCTGCTCTAGTCTCTTGAAAAGACCATTGAGCCTTCTTATGTGTCCAATGACCCCACCATCAGGGTTATAAACTATTTCTTCGATAGCTTTCATCAGTTGGTTTCATAACACATCACAACTAGTCATCATAGTGATCGTCCATGCCATCCGAAATTAAAATGAATCTAGTTAGTACAAAATTGACTAACCAGTACGAAACCGGCTTAATTCAATTTATAAGAGTATAAACCTTACACAAATAATCAAGAAAACCAATCTTCTTGATTTTAGGAGTTTCCGGTCGATAGGTCCAACCGACCATTCGACTCAACTAACAACTATTAAACTTCCGAAATCAAATTCCGAGTTAGTTTGGACATCCTTAGTTAATCCTGAGTCAGCCTTAGCCAAAACCAATTTGGTAAGCACCTTCGGTGCCTCGAGCCTTTTCCCTAGTATGAGTTATTTATATCAAGTTCTCATTGTTATAACAACTTCTCGACACTTAAGATATGATTTAAATTGACCATCGTTAATTTTTCTAGTCAACAATGATTGACCTAGCTTTTCAAGTACAAAATAAATAAATAAATTTCTCACAACATCCGATTTTTTTTCGTGGCTTCACAAAGGAGAGAAAAAAAAATAGTCTCCTAATTTTTTTCGTGGCTTCACAAAGGAGAAAAAAAACTCACAGCCGTCCATATTTTTTTTTTTCCGTGGCTTCACAAAGAAGGAGAAAAAAAACACAACCGTTAATTTTTTTTTCGTGGCTTCACAAAGAAGGAGAAAAAAAAATACAGCCATCCAATTTTTTTTCATCGCTTCACAAAGGAGAAAAAAAACCCACACCACAATTACCAAGCCTTTCTTGTAGCTTCAAATTTACCATAGAGAAAAAAACTCTATTTATAGCACCGTGAATTTTCTTCAATGAAACGAGCACAACCTTTTTTTTTCAACTTAGAAAATGTAGCTTCGCTTGAGCACTCAGCAAATCCATTGCTCTTCTTGTGTCGAAGAGCAACAATGCTCGCCAAACATCCTGAGCACAGTCGTTTTTCATTTGGGAAACAGTTCGATAGAAAAAAGTTATTCAATTATTGTTCATATTAGTTCATTGCGACAAATAACAAATGATGAACAACGAGAACAAAGTTCTCATGAGGTAATCTAAACTTATCTAACATGCTCTGATACCAATGTTAGAAATAGATTATCAAAGCATGTATAAACTTGAAAACTTACAATTCTTCGATCGTCTTGCTTTATGCCTCCGAAGAAAAATTTCGGATTCTACTTATCGTCTGAAAAACAATCACTGTGCATTGCAAGGAAAGCTTCTCTTTGTTCACCCACCAAAACCCACTCTATCTCCTTGGATGCTCACCTCTTCTTCCTCTTTCTTTTATAGTTTGGATGGAGACTTTCCATTTCCAAGCATTAATACATTTGTTGCATACTCCTTGGCTGCTTTGGCTGTTGAGGCTGTGCAACTCATGCGCAACCATAATTGATGCCATCATGTTTGAGGATGAAGAGATCAACATGCTCTCAGAGGAACCATATATAGATTGACTCAGTGCTAACTTTGTCAAGCCAAAGGTAGTCTGGATTGACTAACTCCATCCTATTGGTTAATTGACTCGATCTAATTGGAGTAACTTGCCTAAAGTAACCTACCAAATCCACCCAATTTGACTAGCTCTATCCACTAGATGTATGATTAACCTATCCAACTAATTGAATATCTGGGGCAAACAATCCGCATAGATCTTTCCTCCTAATCAACTTAATATTAGAAAATTAGCTTGAATCAATTTTAAATGAATAAAAATTATCTCAAAAAGAAAGATTATCAAACATTTCTTATATTATGTTTCTTATTGTTAAGATTTAATTGATTCAACCCAACTCGACCCAAGTTGAATATGTGAGGAAGCTTTTCTTATTACTGAAATTGACTCTTGAATTAGTTTGATATGGATCGATGATGTGACAATAGAGGACTCAGATGTATTCAAATAAAGAAATAAAATACTTTTTCAGAGGGATTCAATCTGAGTCATTGATTTAAAAATAGATGAATCGGATGAACCCAAATGAAGGGGCAATATATCTTTTGTGATGGAGTGTGATTTGGATTGTCCAATTTAAACTGGATAGATCAGATCAGATTAAATCAAGAGGTTCTTTTAACCTTTCATATAATATAAATTATAGGGATCTCCATTCATAGAGCCGACCCGTCTTATTTTAAGGTCCCGAGCAAAACTTGTTAATTGGGTCCTTATGCAAGGTGAATTTTGATATAAAAAATTTTTGGACCCTAAATCCATGGTGCATCTAATGTATGGATTTATGGGCCCTATACAGTCGTCCTAACAAGCCTGGCCCATGTTGATGCAATTGGCCCAGGTCTCGATTGATCGAATTCGAATTTGACTCGAGCAGTATTTTGATGTTAGACAAAACATATGACATGTGATTGTCATGGGAAGACATAAGTACAAGTGTGTAGCCTTGACGGTGAAAGTCTAACATGGGTTGACATTGACAATGGGAAGTCCAAGTGTGTAGCTTTAGCCACATAAGTCCAAGTGTGTAGCCTTGGCAATGAAAGTCCAAGTTATGAGTACTCGACATTTGAGAAGTCCAAGGGGTGGTTTGGCGACGTAAGGCTAAGCAGTAGTCTTGGGAGTGTAAGTCCATATGTACCTTGACGGTATAGACATCGAGAGCATGACAATAGCCGAAGAAAGTACCTGGTGGCTAACATATGGATGAATAAGTCATGGATGACGTGGAGGGATTCGCCCATGGATAAACAAGTTGACTGTGCGTGGTGTCTATAGCATGGTGGTATGTCTCAGTCGACTGGTGAAAGTTGATTATTGTTCAACTATGTTATATGTCATGATAGTCGACTGATGGCTTCAACAGTTGATTGCCATGGATGGCAGTCGATTGTTGGTCGAGGATAGAGCTGTCAAATGGGCCGACCCATGGCGGGGCGGATCAACCCGTCGTAAATCCAATATTTAGCGGAGAGGGGTGGGCCGACCCGCCATCTCGGCGGGTTGAGAAATTTCCAACCCAACCCAACCCAAGGCGGGTTGCGGGTTAGGCGGGCCAACCCGCGGGCTACACAAATTTAAAAAATATATCTAAAATTACTGAGGTGTTGAGGTAATGACTTGTAAGACAGATAGAGTACCATGATTAAAAAAATAAATATTTGAAGTAACTAAAATCTTATAATTGAGATTCAATTATCGACTTATAAAATTGAGTATCGATGTTTTTTATTCCTTTCCAATGTTCTAAAATATTCAAATCTTGATAATATGTAAATGTAAATTTTTGCTCTTTCAAATAGAGATTCAATTGAGATTTTTTAGCTTGGGTAATTATTTGATTTTGATATGTTATTATTTCCTATATTAATTAGAACAGTAGTGACAAGATAATAAAAAACAATTAGAGTATAAAAAATATTTTTTTGTTCTTTACTCTTAACTTTTTTTATACTTTGTTGAGGTGTATGTGTGATTGAAGAAGATTGTAATGGTGAAAAACTTGTCTTTTGACATTTCTCAACCCGCGGGCCAACCCGTCCCACGGCGGGCCAATCCGTCTAAACCCGCAACCCGCGCGGGTCGCTCCGTTTAGGCCCGCTAAAATGGCAGGTTGATAAAAATTCAACCCAACCTGCTTAAATTGTTTGGCGGGGCGGGCCAACCCGGCGGACATAACCCAACTTGACAGCTCTAGTCGAGGACGTGAGCACAGAATGCTCAGTAGCCGACTGGTCAGTCGGCTATGGGACTGGCAGCCGACTGATAGTAATGGGCAGTCGACTGCCAATGTATCCATTGGTTGGATGCCAATATGGATTAGGTCGTTGTCTTACAACGACTACAGGAGCAATCGACTGCCAGACGCGAAATCAATCCCAGACAAACATAAAAGGAGTTTGGGGAGGATTTCCACAGTGATATTTGGGGCAATTTTGGAAGGGAATTACTATTGCATTCCAGACCTTCAAGAGCAAACAAAAGCAAGCAATAAGCAAGTGATCAAAGCAAAGTGTTGTAAAGTTTTTTTTACTTGTATTTCATATTGTCTTTGTTGTAATTGCTAGTATGAGGTTTCTCCACCTCCGACTTGTTGTCGAGAAGGAGTTTTAGTAGTGGTGTGTTCATCACTCAAGCTCGTCGAGCTCACCCCGTGGAGTAGGAGCCCTAAGGTTCCGAACCATGTATATCATTGTGTTCTTGTATTTTGTATTTGTATCTATTATTTACGCTGCGCATATTGACGATTATCGTAGACAAGCTCGCAAGATCGAACAATTTCCATCAAGCACGCAAAAGACTATTCAACCCCCCTTATAGCCAGGTCACGATCCTCGAATAAGTGGTATTAGAGTGAGAAACTTACCGTCGGACTCATCGTCGCGATAAGCAATCGAAATGGTCGACGTCAACATCCATTCACCGAAATTCGAAGGAGACTTTTCTTGGTGGAAGAAAAGGATTGAGGATACTTCGAAATCGATTTCGATATAATGCTAACAATTGAATACGATTTTGAAGTACCTAGGGATGAAGACAAGAAGATAATCGAAAAATCAAAATGGACTGAGGAGCAACGATAACAATTCAAGACAACGGTTAAGGTAACGAAAATGTTAATTAAATTAATACCTAATCATATCTTGTGTAAGCTAGGTGAATACCGGGATGCCAAGGACCTATGGAATAAATTGATAAAATTCCATGAAAATCTCAAACCTGTCCATGGTGAGGAAGAAAAGGAATGCTCATCCTCTCATGCTCAAGAAGAAGCAAGTCCATCCTCTCAAGTCAACGAGGATTCAGAGATTGAGAGGGAATCCACATCCGGATTGGTAGAAGAAGTGGAAGAAATAGAAGAAGCATTTACCTCCGGAAGAAGTGATGAAGTCCACCATCCTAGGTAACTCAAATGCAATTCATAATAATAAAGATCACATAATTTGCTTTGAGTATAGGGAGAAAGGGCATTACAAGAATAAATGCTCAAAATTAGCTAAGGAGAAAGTGTCAGCGCCAAAAGTTCAAGGAAAATCAAAGGATGCTGGAGTCATCGCTAGGAAAAGCAAAGAACACATTGTGTACTTCAAATGCAACCAAAAGGGACACTACCGAAGTCAATGCCCTAGGGGGAAGAAGAAGGGGCAAGAAGGAGCTATACAAGCGGAGCTTCCAAAGCAAACCGTAAGGTATACTTTAATGCACATTCTAATTCTAGGATTAAGAAGCATGCTAGAAATTATGTTAACTCACTTGTTATTGCCCATGAACATAAGCATGCTAGTATGAATAGATATGTTTGCTTAAGGGCTAAATCCTATGAACTTACAACTAATGAAAAATCTAGATCAAACAATTCTAGACCTATTTTACCTAGGGAGAGTATTAGGAGGATAGAAGAGAATTTATGTATTAATCCTAAGAATGATAGACACATGCCTAAGAAGAAGAGTCTTTTCCAAAAGACAAATGAAAAATCAAAATTGGGAAAGTTAGAATTGGAAAATTAAACTTTGAGGTCAAGGCTTAAAAAATTGGAAAAGACCCTCAAAATTATGACAAACTCAATTATGGGGTCAAAAGAATAAAATTTAGGACCTAGGAGACAAGAACTGCTTAAGGGCGAGAAAGGTTTGAGTCACAAATCTAAGTTCTATCACCGTGTTCTATTTGATTATGTAACTAAATCTAGGTCTAGAAAAATCAAGGTTAATAGAGAAGTTATCCCTAAGAATAACCATGGTGTGTGTCTAGTGGCCAAGGGTTCTATAAAACCTAGGAAGACCACTAATTAAGAAGGTTACTAGGGAGGCAATCCTTAAGGTTAACCTAGGAAAGACCCAAATGACTAAGGCTTCAAAGTCAAAAGGATCATTAGAAAGGTATCTAGGGAAGTTATCCCTAGTGAATATCTTGTTAACCTAAGGAGCTCCAATAGATATTGGGTTCTTAGAAGCGTGATCAATTTACGCTAGATGGGTTAGAGTGTGTCAAACCTAAATGGATAGGTAGCTAACCTAACCATGCTAGAGTTGACACTTTAGGATGTGTCAAATGTGCTTTGAGAAGTTAAAAATTGATTAAATCGACATAACTAGGTCTTAGAAGTCATGGTGTGCCATTTGGGTTATTGACACACTAGGGGGATAGTTGGTATCAAGGCAAAATGGATTTAATCTTAGAAATGACAATTTGGACTTAACACTTAGGTATTTCATATCTTAGTATTTTATATTTGTCATAATTTATTTGTCTTGTCAGGTCATGACATTATATTTATTTTTAATCATAGAAAATGTCATGATTTATAATTAGGAGTGTCATGTTATGCTTAAGTTTATATCACATGCTATGACATTATGATTATTGGCGCATGCTTTTATTCTTGTTATCATTTATATCATAATCATTATTCATGCATTAAATAAAATTGAGTTAAAGACTATTGTCACGCCTCGAGAGTATGCCGTGCCAAAAATCAAACGGACGACATCTCTCCTGTACGTGGCAACATTTCGGGTTAATACAAGGCCCGTAGGCCCACATCAACAACATAATAAACAGCTAAATAGATATCAAACACACAGCGGAACAGAAAACACATACCCACAACAACATATACAAAAAAAACATACAGGTGTACTCCACCTGACAAGACCACAGCACTAAAACCGTACATAAAACATCAACACCAAAATAATGTCCACAACATAAAGACGAAGTCCATACATAAACTAAGGTCCATGACATAGGACCAAAATCCAAAACACATAAACAAGTCCAAGCCATAAGAAAATGAACTCCTCGGAAGACTCGGAAAACGGAGATGGGATGGATCGCACTCCAAGTCCCACGAAGACGTCACAATTGCTGGATGCGAAAAACCTGTGGTCGAGGTGGTGAGTAAAACTCAGCAGGTAATCAGAGAAAACATGTAAATATATGTATCAATATTACATGTCATTCAACAGTCTAAATCTACTCGAACAACGGGTATACATAAGCATAAAAGGTACATATGCATGCATACACTAAATAAACTGAACAACAACGATGTTGACATACCTGACAGTCAGCTACTCTATCCTGATCCAACCTGGGCATATAACCACATCATAGGGTATAAAAGAATAATGCTAACTCACACAATATCCTGAATATGATCCAAGGGTATCACCGTGAATAACCAACAGGTATACAAGTACCAACCTACTACCATACAGGAAATGCAGTATCATGTATGAATATGTACAAACAAATGCAACAAGCATAGTACATACAAATGCATCATCAAAGTGAGTATACATATAGATGGTGTCTGTATGCATACTAATCACCATAATCCATGTATATATATATATATATACAAGCAAGTATGTATATATATATAACCATATGCAAAGCACCGTATGATATGGCAATGCAGCATGTATGGTCATGCCTACTCACCCCTACTCACTACCACGACCCCAGTGTGGCCTAGGTGGCACGACATGACAACTGTCCCAACTCACACCAACCACTACTATAGAGTGGCCGAGTGGGCAGTATGATCAAGTAGCATATGAGCGTAAAGAGCTCGCTACGCAATGGGGGTCTCTGCTGCTGGCTACTCCGACTGACACTATCAATGAGCGGTCGAGTGCCACGCACCCAAGACAACTGCACGCAACTCCAACAACCATCGTCAATAATGGTAGAGTGCGGCACAACAAATGCTATGCCCTCACACCAGTTACTCCTCTGGAAGTAACCTGGGAGGCAAGATGACTGACGACTCTCTCTCAACTCCAAGGGGGATGCATGCAATGACACGAGGGTACCGCCTCACATACGACATCTACCATAGACTCTCTGCTCAACAGAGTCACACCCAATTGATCAAGATACTCTATTCTCAGAGAGAGTCATACTCATCCGATCATGACAAGCTAGGACCTAGCGACAGCGACTCCATGACTCACCTGACCATTTACACAACCCGTGGTTGGTAAATAAAGGTGCAACATACAGGTATGGAATGAGTCCTACATTTAGGGTCATACTTATCAACAGAGGACCTTTTTGCCAAATTTACAATTTAGGTCATCCTCCATACTCTAACATCTACACCCTACTAAATAGTTAAACCTACTTACATCACATCTGCAATTCCTAGATCATAATAGGGAATATGTGATTTCAATAATTGAGCACACATATATATCAATTATAAGTTCAAGCATACGATAAACAGAACATGGTCAAGGTAATATGAACACCTAACATGTTCATATCTATGTCTAAATCTGGAAATCATTACATCTACCCGATCGGTAGGAAATTACCTACCTGATAAGAAGCTCGTGACAATAAAAATCCTCACGGCCGCGATCCTGCCTCGTATCCACGTCCTGCAAATAGCATCAATTACATTTTAGTACAAGCAGACTACAAAATACAATTAATTACTATATTGTTCTTATAGTCGCATTCTTTTATCGACTTACTACTTAGGAAAATCTCCTAAATTATCCAAGGTCGATTTACTATAACCAACCTTCGCATTAGACCCTCAAGACATCATAAGTCACCTTATTTTCTAAATTCAATTACCCAACCATATATCTGATAATCCCCCGGCAACCATACATTACCCTATCCTTTTGTTAAGGTATCAGCTATTCACGAAACCCCAAGGCTTTGCAACGAATAAACAAAAAGGATCCTTATGCCAACCCTTTATCTCACTGCCCTGACATCCATTCACAGCCAATGCACAACAATTACAGCCGTTCACAGCTTTGTTCACAGCTGATCCATTACAATCACAGCCACCTCCCCATCTCCACAGAACTCGCACAACACACCCAACTCCGATATAAACCCAACCGAGCAACTCACAGATCACATGAACTGAAACAAACGGTGTTATCCCACCCCAGATCATTAGAACACAGGATGGATTGGAACAGATAAGACCAATAGATGCCTAAAATAAAACTACCACGATAGAATACTCACCCGTGCCAAATGCAGCTGCCAACCCTTCCGATGGACCCTGTGTTCCGACTAAGAAGAGGAGAACTCGTCGGTCCTCTTCCCAGAAATCCAGCGATCCTTCAAGGCTGCTGTGGTGACCGGAAAAACAAGAGAAAACTCAAATCTAACCCACCCTCAACCATAGGAAATCACCACAGAGGGTTGATTCCGTCCAAGACAAGCAGAGGAGCCAACTTACCTTTCACCGGCGATGATCGGCCAGAGCCACTGTCGATCCCTAGTTCCCGCTGGAAACTCTCAGCTCCGGCAGAAAAGTCGCCGATTCCTCCTTCCCGAGCAAAGTGCCATCGCCGTTGACCCAAACCTCCCAAATCAAGAGCCTCCTTCGTCGCTCTGGTCTGTCCGCAAGCACTATCAAGTAGAGGAGCCGACGAACTCCGACCAGCAGGGGTCGCAGAAGTCGCGCGGAGGAGAGAAAGCAAGAGAAGAGGGGTCTGCTCTTGCGGAGAGAAATGTCAACCGACGCCGTGGTCGCGGAAGGGATAAGGAGGGAATGAGGGCTGGGGAATGGCAGCGCCGGCGGCGAAGTCGGCGATGGATTACTGCGCGAAACGCCTGTGCGAGGGGATTGCGTCGGCGAGAAACGGAAGGGAGGAAACGGCAGCTTTTAATTGTTTAACGGATCGGGTGGTTTTTAACGGGTTGGGTTTAAACCCAATAAACCATTAACCCTAAGTTTAATTAAATCAATTTTAATTAAACTAATAAAATTCCTTAAGCTAGGTTAGATGTAATTAACTCCTAACCATACTTATTATTATTATTATTATTATTTTCCGGGTATTTTACATTCTCCCCCACTTATTAAAAATTTGGTCCCCAAATTTCATACTTTAATGTAAACATTTATTCAAGCATATTCTGAAATAACCACATACCTCAGGTAAATAGATGAGGGTATCGAGCTCGGATAGTATCCTCCAGCTCCCATGTAGCCTCCTCATCCGTATGATGCTGTCATCCTACCTTTACGAGTCAGATGGTTTTGTTCCGCAACTGTCGCTCATTGCGACCAAGAATCCACACTGGAGTCTCCTCATAAGTCGCATTCGCCTGGAGTGGAATCGAAACTTCTTTCAGAACATGGTCAGATCGCGGCACGTATTTCCTCAGCATAGATACATGGAATACGTTGTGAACACCCGCAAGTGTCGGAGGTAAAGCCAACCGATAAGCTACACCTCCAATCCGCTCTAATATCTCAAATGGACCAATGTAACGTGGAGCTAATTTCCCTTTTAGCCCAAATCTCTTGACTCCTTTGGTGGGTGACACTCGTAAGAATACATGGTCCCCAACTGAGAATTCTAGAGGCCTTCTCCTCCGGTCTGCATAACTCTTCTGTCTATCCTGTGCCTCAGATAACCGTCGTCTAATCACTCGTACCAACTCTGCATCATGCTGGATACTCTGAGGCCCCAATATTTGTCGTTCCCCAACCTCCTCCCATAACATAGGAGATCTGCAGGGTCTGTCGTATAATGCCTCGAAAGGAGCCATCTGGATAGAAGAGTGGTAGCTGTTGTTGTAGGCAAACTCCACTAAAGGAATGTGGTTCTCCCAACTGCCACCGAAATCCATGATGCAAG
The DNA here is from genome assembly GCA_025175895.1 of Wurfbainia villosa. NCBI lineage: Eukaryota > Viridiplantae > Streptophyta > Magnoliopsida > Zingiberales > Zingiberaceae > Wurfbainia > Wurfbainia villosa. The sequence continues at coordinate 9,602,194 of CM045997.1, forward strand.
ATCTCAATAGATCCTCCAGAGTCTGAATGGTACGTTCGGATTGTCCGTCCGTCTGTGGATGAAAGATCGTCGAAGCTCGTGCCCGTATGGCTCAGAGACTTCGCCGGTAATCGCTGGCGTAAATCGCGGATCTCTATCAGATATGATACTCAATGGTACACCGTGCAATCTGATGATCTCTCGGCAGTATAATTACGCTAGACGATCCAATGAGTCCGTCTCACGTATCGGAAGAAAGTGAGCGGATTTGGTTAATCGATCTACGATCACCCAAATCGCAGTATGTCATTTACGGGTTCTGGGTAATCCCGTAACAAAATCCATCGTAATGTTTTCCCATTTCCATTCCGGGATCGGAATTTCCTGAAGTAAGCCAGCAGGTTTCTGATGTTCGACCTTCACTTGCTGGCATACTAGACATCGTGCAACAAAGTCCGCGATATCTCGTTTCATACCGTTCCACCAGTATAAGCGCTTCAAATCCCGGTACATCCGAGTACCACCAGGATGTATAGCAAATCTCGACTGATGTGCTTCTTGTAGCAATTCTTCTTTAACTGGGTGTGTGTCTGGAAAACATAGTCGTCCTCGGAAACGAAGTACACCACTCTCGTCACTCGAGAAATCCGTCTGACGCTCTGAGTCTATCGTGCTTCTCAAGAACTACAGATGCTGATCATTGACTTGTGCTTCCTTGATCCTCTCGGCAATGGCGGACTGGGCAACCATAGAAACTAATATCCCTCGGGGTGTTTGACCGTGTTCAGACAATCCCAACTCTGAGAACTGTCGAACTAGATCAGTAACTTCTGTCAGATGACTGGCCAGAACTCCACGAGACTTTCTGCTCAGCGCATCTGCTACCACATTAGCCTTCCCCGGATGATACTGGATGGTGCAGTCGTAATCCTTCAGATATTCCATCCACCGTCTCTGTCTCAGATTCAGCTCTTTCTGTGTGAACAGATATTTCAGACTTTTATGGTCTGTGTAGATCTCAAATGTAATCCCATACAAGTAGTGCCTCCATATCTTCAATGCGAAAATAATGACGGCTAACTCCAGATCGTGCACTGGGTAATTTCTCTCGTGATCTTTTAGTTGACGGGAGGCATAAGATACCACACGGTTGGACTGCATCAGAACTACTCCCAACCCTTGGATAGAAACATCCGTATAGAGAATCATCCCATCAACACCAGAAGGAATCACTAAGATAGGTGCAGAAACTAGCCGTCGCTTAAGCTCTTGGAAGCTAGTTTCACAGGTCTCTGACCAGGTGAACTTGATCCCTTTCCGAGTCAGACGAGTGAGTGACATGGCGATACTCGAGAATCCCTCCACGAATCTCCGATAATACCCGGCCAGACCAAGGAAACTACGAATCTCAGATCGATTTTAGCTCCCAACTGGTAATCGCCTCAATCTTCTGGGGATCTACAGAAATACCTCTGTTGGACACCACATGTCCAAGAAAACCCACTGAGGATAATCAGAACGCACACTTACTGAATTTGGCATACAACTGTTTCTGTCGCAACGTCTCTAATACTATCCGCAGATGTTGTTCATGCTCCTGCTCAGATCGAGAATAAATCAATATGTCATCGATGAACACTATCACGAACTGGTCTATATACCTCAGGAATACCCGGTTCATTAAGTCCATAAATGCACCTGGGGCATTCGTGAGACCGAAAGGCATCACTAGAAACTCGTAATGCCCATAACGGGTGCGGAAAGTTGTTTTCTGAACATCCTCATCTTTTATCTGAAGCTGATGATATCCTGAGCGCAGATCAATTTTTGAATACACACATGTATCCTTAAGCTGATCGAACAAATCTTCTATCCTCGGCAGTGGATATTTGTTCTTAACTGTGACTGCATTCAGTTGCCGATAGTCAATACATAACCGCAATGATCCATCCTTCTTCTTGACAAAGAGTACCGGTGCTCCCCATGATGAAACACTAGGGCGGATGAATCCATTATCCAGCAACTCCTATAGTTGAACTTTAAGTTCATTTAGCTCCTTTGGCGCCATCCGATAAGGAGGTTTCGATATAGGCGCGGTTCCTGGAATCACCTCTATCGCAAATTCAACTTGCTTAGGAGGTGGCAAGCCTGGAAGTTCATCAGGAAATACATCTGGATACTCTCGGACTACTCGCACATCAGAGAGGGGTGGTAGTCCTTCGTTCTCAACTTTAACTAGAGATAATAGATAACCTTGACAATCCTGAGCCAATAGCTTCTAAGCCTGTAGGGCCAATATAATAGATAATCCATCATCTCTGGTACCAACAAATTCCCAAGCTGGTTGATCTGGTGGTCGGAATGTCACCACTCTTACTCTACAATCCACTGTAGCGTGATAAGCGGCCAACCAGTCCATACCGAGAATAATATTGAACTCTATCATTTCCAACACCTGAAGATCCACTGTAAGGATATGCCCGTCAAAGTTTAATGGGCAACCCTTGATTTCTTGGTGGCTAGTCAGCACCTCTCCTGATGGCAAGGACACTGCTAACCCACAAGAACGAACCATAGAGATTCTTCCAACTCTACCCAGAAATACTCTAGATACGAATGAATGAGAACTACCGGTATCAATCAAAGTATCAACATATATAGAATAAACTGAAACCATACCGCATATGACTGATCCCTCAGCCCGCTGTGCCTCCTCTCTAGTGATGGCAAAAACTCGTCCAGTCTCAATATTCGTTGGCTGCATCCCTGACGAAGTAGTAGTGTGCCTCCACTCCGGCTGGATCTGGATCTGTGGTACTGGAGGCTGAGTAGCTGATGCCGGCATAAGATATCCCTGAGAGTTGGCTGGTAAGAACTGTTGTGGTGCGGATACTCCCGGATAGTAGATCACCGGAGATGCAGGATACTGGATCGCGGTCGGCATCACTGTATGGGCACCCTCCTGCATCTGGTACAACTGAGCTGGTGGAGGTACCGCGCTCGGCCCATATGTCCGAGCCCGCGTGCCGTCTCTCGCCGCCCCGGGTAGACTTCTTCCCTTTGTTGGAGCTATTAGGAAACTCCAACTGTGCCTTCAGTGTACAATCATGGCTAGTATGACCCGGTTGTTTGCAATAATAGCAAACCGGCTGCTCCAACGGACACTCTGATACTCTGTGGCTTTCAGATCCACATTTATAGCATCCATTCCTGCCTCGGCCCTTACGGCTACTCTGAGATCCTCCAGAAAACTTTGATGTTGTACGCTTCCCCTTCTGTGGTCTAGCTGACCCTTCTGCAGCACTTCGCGTAATTCCTTTTTGCTCCCCTTTCTTCTGAGTCACCTGAGTTGAACCCTGGCTCTTCTGCTTGCCCTTAGTCATCTGCTTCTCGATATCCTTCTCCCTGGAAATTTGCTGGGAAGTCATCTCGATGAAGAGGGCGCGGTCCAATGCCTCCCTGTATGAGGTAATAATAGATCCCGACATCCGGCTCCGTATATAGATAGCGAGACCCTGGGTGAACTGGTACATCTGATCTGCATCCTGAGCTACTAGGTGAGAGCAAAACTCTGATAGTCTGGTAAAATCTGCGTTGTACTCCATAACAGAACGATCACCTTGCTTCAGGCTTAGAAATTCCTGACGACGTGCTGTAGAAAATGCCGAAGGAAAGTACTGCCTCCAGAAAGCGTCTCGAAAGCTGACCCAAGTAATCCCATGCTCCCCGGATAGAGTCTTCTGCAATTTCCACCAAGTGACAGCCTGATCTCTGAGATGATATGCAGTAAGGTCCACCTTCTCCACATCTGTGCAGTTCATATACTCGAAGGTGTCTTCCATATTTTCCAGCCAAGATCGGGCAATCCATGGGTCGGACTCCCCTCGGAACAAGGTGAACTTCTCCTTGGCTGATCGTGCTAACACGAGTATCCGTGACTTATCATTGAGCCTACTGGACTCTGTGGGCTCTGGCGTAGTCAGTGGTACATCCGGATTCTGAGGCTCCGAATCACCAATAGGGGTTTGTTGAGGTGGTGCTTGAGTAGCAGGCTCAGTCGCAACGGTATCTCGTCCCCTCCCTCTGGCTGCCCGCCTGGATGGACGACCTCGACCACGAGTCTGAACAGGTGGCATAACTCTGACAGTATTCACCTGTTGAACAAGTCTAGATAAGTATCTAACTAAGTATAAATTATCATGAACACTTACTTCGTGCTGCCCGGAGCTTATGCCGCTGTCAATCCCATCTCACAAAAACCAAAACCGAAAAATATACCGACTCCCGAGAATCCAAGACTCAAAAACAAAATCATAATATGGCATCGCAGAACCTTCGGCTCTGATACCAATAAAGTTGTCACGCCCCGAGAGTATGCCGTGCCGAAAATCAAACGGACGGCATCTCCCCTGTATGTGGCAACATTTCGGGTTAATACAAGGCCCGTAGGCCCACATCAATAACATGAAAATCAAACGGACGGCATCTCCCCTGTATGTGGCAACATTTCGGGTTAATACAAGGCCCGTAGGCCCACATCAATAACATAATAAACAGCTAAATAATATCAAACACACAGCGGAATAGAAAGCACATACCCACAACAACATATACAAAAAAAACATACAGGTGTACTCCACCTGACAAGACCACAACACTAAAACCGTACATAAAACATCAACACCAAAATAACGTCCACAACATAAAGACGAAGTCCATACATAAACTAAGGTCAATGACATAGGACCAAAATCCAAAACACATAAACAAGTCCAAGCCATAAGAAAACGAACTCCTCGGGAGACTCGGAAAACGGAGATGGGATGGATCGGTCGGCGCAGCTCCAAGTCGTCACGAAGACGTCTACCTGTTACCTGGGTGACAGAAAAACCCAGAGTCGGAGGTGGTGAGTAAAACTCAGCAGGTAATCAGAGAAAACATGTAAATATATGTATCAATATTATATGTCATTCAACAGTCTAAAACTACTCGAACAACGGGTATACATCAGCATAAAAGGTACATATGCATGCATACACTAAATAAACTGAACAACAACGATGTTGACATACCTGACAGTCAGCTACTCTATCCTGATCCAACCTGGGCATATAACCACATCATAGGGTATAAAAGAATAATGTTAACTCACACAATATCCTGAATATGATCCAAAGGTATCACCGTGAATAACCAACAGGTATACAAGTACCAGCCTACTACCATACAAGAAATGCAGTATCATGTATGAATATGTACAAACAAATGCAACAAGCATAATACATACAAATGCATCATCAAAGTGAGTATACATATAGACGGTATCTGTATGTATACTAATCACCATAATCCATGTATATATATATATATACAAGCAAGTATGTATATATATATAACCATATGCAAAGCACCGTATGATACGACAATGTAGCATGCATGGTCATGTCTGCTCACCCCTACTCGCTACCACGACCCCAGTGTGGCCTAGGTGGCACGACATGACAACTGTCCCAATTCACACCAACCACTACTATAGAGTGGCCGAGTGGGCAGTATGATCAAGTAGCATATGAGCGTAAAGAGCTCACGCAACGGAGTCCCCGCCAGCTGGCTACTCTGATCGACACTACTAATGAGCGACGAGAGTGTCACGCACTCCAGACAATCGCACGACGCAACTCCACAACCATCGCCAATAATGGTAGAGTGCGGCACAACAAATGCTATGCTCTCACACCGCTTACTCCTCCGAAGTAACTCGAGGCAGGATGATGACGACTCTCTCTCAACCCCAAGGGGAGACGATGTCGTCAGTATGCATGCAATGACATGAGGGTACTGTCTCACATACAGACATCTACCATAGACTCTCTGTTCAACAGAGAGTCACACCCAATTGATCAGTACACTCTCTATCCTGTAGAGAGTCATACTCATCTGATCATGACAAGCTAGGACCATCGATCCGTAGCGACACACTGTCCACGACTCACCTGACCATTTACACAACCCGTGATTGGTAAATAAAGGTGCAACATACAGGTATGGAATGAGTCCTATATTTAGGGTCATACTTATCCACAGAGGATCTTTTTGCCAAATTTACAATTTAGGTCATCCTCCGTACTCTAACATCTACACCCTACTAAACAGTTAAACCTACTTACATCACATCTGCAATTCCTAGATCATAATAGGGAATATGTGATTTCAGTAATCGAGCACACATATATATCAATGATAAGTTCAAGCATACGATAAACAGAGCATGGTTAAGGTAATATGAACACCTAACATGTTCATATCTATGTCTAAATCTGGAAATCATTACATCTACCCGACCGGTAGGAAATTACCTACCTGATAAGAAGCTCGTGACAATAAAAATCATCACTACTGGTCCCCGCCTCAGATCCACGCCCCGCAAATAGCATCAATTACATTTTAGTACAAGCAGACTACAAAATACAATTAATTACTATATCGTTCTTATAGTCGCATTCTTTTATCGACTTACTACTTAGGAAAATCTCCTAAATTATCCAAGGTCGATTTACTATAACCAACCTTCGCATTAGACCCTCAAGACATCATAAGTCACCTTATTTTCTAAATTCAATTACCCAACCATATATCTGATAATCCCCCGGCAACCATACATTACCCTATCCTTTTGTTAAGGTATCAGCTATTCACGAAACCCCAAGGCTTTGCAATGAATAAACAAAAAGGATCCTTATGCCAACCCTTTATCTCACTGCCCTGACATCCATTCACAGCCAATGCACAACAATTACAGCCGTTCACAGCTTTGTTCACAGCTGATCCATTACAATCACAGCCACCTCCCCATCTCCACAGAACTCTCACAACACACCCAACTCCGATATAAACCCAGCCGAGCAACTCACAGATCACATGAACTGAAACAAACGGTGTTATCCCACCCCAGATCATTAGAACACAGGATGGATTGGAACAGATAAGACCAATAGATGCCTAAAATAAAACTACCACGATAGAATACTCACCCGTGCCAAATGCAGTTGCCAACCCTTCCGATGGACCCTGTGTTCCGACTAAGAAGAGGAGAACTCGTCGGTCCTCTTCCCAGAAATCCAGCGATCCTTCAAGGCTGCTGTGGTGACCGGAAAAACAAGAGAACACTCAAATCTAACCCACCCTCAACCATAGGAAATCACCATAGAGGGTTGATTCCGTCCAAGACAAGCAGAGGAGTCGGCTTACCTTTCACCGGCGATGATCGGCCAGAGCCACTGTCGATCCCTAGTTCCCGCTGGAAACTCTCGGCTCCGGCAGAAAAGTCGCCGATTCCTCCTTCCCGAGCAAAGTGTCATCGTCGTTGACCCAAACCTCCCAAATCAAGAGCCTCCTTCGTCGCTCTGGTCTGTCCGCAAGCACTGTCGAGCAGAGGAGCCGACGAACTCCGGCCAGCAGGGGTCGCAGAAGTCGCGCGGAGGAGAGAAAGCAAGAGAAGAGGGGTCTGCTCTTGCGGAGAGAAATGTCAACCGGCATCGTGGTCGCGGAAGGGATAAGGAGGGAATGAGGGCTGGGGAATGGCAGCGCCAGCGGCGAAGTCGGCGATGGATTACTGCGCGAAACACCTGCGCGAGGGGATTGCGTCGGCGAGAAATGGAAGGGAGGAAACGACGACTTTTAATGGTTTAACGGATCGGGTGGTTTTTAACGGGTTGGGTTTTAACCCAATAAACCATTAACCCTAAGTTTAATTAAATCAATTTTAATTAAACTAATAAAATTCCTTAAGCTAGGTTAGATGTAATTAACTCCTAACCATACTTATTATTATTATTATTATTATTATTATTATTATTTTCGGGGTATTTTACAACTATGACATGATTTGAAGTCTTATGCATAAGAGAATCAAATAGAGTTATCTAGCATATGTATGAGACCCTAAATAACCAAAACTCACATCGATCTCACTAGAGTACTTGACTTGTATGTGTTTCATACACTTAGATACAACTAAGATGTTTAGAAAAATGAATTTAAAGATTTTAAAATCGTTTCAAAATCATTTTGAAATTTTTTGGCAAAGTCTATCTTTTGATAGAAATCACCCATTGAATGATGTGATACAAAATAGGGTTAAACATTGAAAATTTCAATAGTTTTGAATTTTGTGTCAATCTCACTAGTTTATGAGTATTTTAATTTTTAATTATTTTCACCCATAATATTTGTTATAAGTAATATACGTATGAATTTTCAAGATTTTTCAAAATATATATTTTTACTTATGAATTTTCAAATTTGGATTCTGAAGTCTGATTTCTGCAAAATGCAGAAATCAGTTGATTGTCATATATGACAATCGAATGACGTCAATGACAGTCGACTGGTGACTATAAGAGTCAATTGTCAGAGCTGATTTCTAGTAAACAAGGTTTGTTAAACCCATGTTCAGCTACTTTTAGATTCCCTAACTGCTCCTGTATCCCTAGGATATGATGGAGAAGTCCCACTTGGACTTCTCCATCATATGATCAATTAATTATCAACGATATAGTCAATCCATTGTCAAATACTAATGGTCAACTCATCGTCAAATATTAAAATACTACTCGAGTCAAACTCAAATCTGGTCAATCGTGACCTGCGTCGATTGCACTAACAATAGGCCCCGAATAGCTCGATTCTGTGGTACTCGGATCAGATAATATTTGATTTTGTCTACATTGAGATTGCACTAGTGAAGAAGATAACACCCAACACTTAATATATCAAACACCTAACTAAACCACTTAATTAGATTCGTTTACCCCCCTAAACCATCCAAGCCAATTGATCCATTTAGGCCACTCGACTCATTTGGCCTAAAATTTTTCCTTCTTGCCAACTCAAAGCCGAATAGAAGAGATCTAGACTAATTATCTGATAAATCATCTTTTCAATTCAGCAGAAACAGGGATAAATTAATCATCTTTTATGTCGAAGAGATGATATGGGAGCCTAATTTCTCTTCAACAGAAACAGGATATATAAATCATCTTTTCAGCAGCCACGAATAACTTTACTGCCGCACATCTACTTTATTCAATTCGAGAACGAAGCTCATGCATGCTCGACTTTACGTAAACAGTTGGTCATTTGTGCGCCTGCATGCCATGCATTTTACTTGCAGTGTGGACGAAGGCTGCAAAATTACTGTCTCTAATGATAATGATGAATGAATGCCTCCTGCATGTTCTACCTCTTTCCACGATCGCAGCCACCAACTAAAGAGAGACCTGCATATGAAAATCCCTTCCATCAGCTTTATGAACTACCTTCTAGAGACCTGCATGCTCCTCTCAACCCCATCAACTTTCAATATTACTGCATGCCAGCAGAAATGGCTTCTGCACCAGCAGAATTATATTCATCGATTGCAGTGGCCATGCCTGAGTGGCCACCATAATGATTTGTTGTCCATGTCTATTACTGGCTTAATTATTACTGATAGGTAAAGTTCATATATATGGACTGTTAATCAGATCTGGAATGAGAAGCTAGGGCTTCATCCTCCTGACTGATCTACGAAAGGAATTGAAGCAGACATCATCAATGAAGTGCAGCAGGGAATTCAAAGTGAGTCCCTCATGGCACTCATGCCTCATCATGCAACATCATTTCACGGAGCTATAAAACCATTTCCATGTCTGAACACTGATCGCTAGCTAGCTAGCATGCACTTAATTTCCGATCGAGCTAGCGTTTGTTGCGACTGAAAGGCTTAGCTTGCAATTCCCCACATGATCCTCTGGGGCTCTCTTTCTTTAAACTCCTAGATTTTAGAGGTGAGACATGAGCTCCGGCTGTAATTCGCTCGGCTGCATCGACGTCGCTCGCGCGCCGGTGAGAGCCACCTACGTGAACCTCTACAAGTGGCCGGAATCTGACGCGGAGTTCGTGAAGTCAGTGACCAGCAGGAGAAGAGGAGAAGCAGAAGCGGATGGCAGCGTAAGCAGGAGGTGGAGCAGAGAACAGGAAGCGGTGCCGGTAGACAGCTTCTCGTGCAGGCAGAGATATCTGAGAAGCTACACCTTCTCCAGGAAGGAGACCGTTCCCGAGAAGACACTGCGTTGCCTTGGGAGAGTCAAGGAGAGAGCTGCTGTGTTCCCTTTCCTGCAACAGAGGAGCGAAGACAGTGCGAGCAGCCTTAATGGCGACCACTCCAGTGGCCAGATCTGCAGCGAGAAGAAAAAGAAGAAGAAGAAGAAGAAGAAGAAGAAGTTGTTGTGCTCCACGCTTTACTTCATCTTTCGCCGTCTCCTTTCCTGCACTGCTAGCGTCGATGTGGCGGAGCGAGGTTGAAGACGCATCGCATATATGCGATCGGCGAAACATCTTCTTCTTCTCTTTAATTCATCTGTAGCACTTAATAATTACCTGTCGGTAAAAAAAAGAAGATTTGATCGTCTTTTTCTTAAATTCATCTACTTGTTGCATGCGCATCGCATCGGCATCTTTCCTATGAACTTCTCAAATCTAAATTAACTTTGAGAATGCAACTAGTTTTAGAATGAAAATGTCTCCCTCTCTGGCTTCTGTATTTGAAGAGTCAGATCCCAGGAAATCTCTTGAAGATCTAATTTGTTCATAAACATTCTAGCTGTACGTATTTTATCTACGTTGATTAATTTTAATTATTTTATAATCGTTTCGGTATAAAATTAGGTTTTAAATTGTGTAACTAATTTTATTATTGTATTTAAATGCAATTCCATTTTATTTATGAGTAAATTCGTAAGCCTAGCGGAAGACAAATAATTCATCACTAATAATAGACATCACTTTAATTTTGATAGATTGGAAATTAAATATTTAACGATGGAAATTTTTGATCAATTTATTTTCCGCTTGAGTGGAATATGACAACATGTACCAAAATATTTGTTTTTAATGTAAAATTCATAATTTTTTGGAATTTTATGATCAGTTGCATAATTTCTTTCATATTTGTAGATGTGTTTTTTTTTTCTTTTAATTTTTTGATCTGAATTTGGAAATATTTTCAAAACGCTAATTAAATCGGTTAAATAATTTTTTTAAAGAAAAATTGAATTTTCTGGGCCGGTGCTCAGCCGGATGGGTTGGACCGCGAGGAGCGGGACTCCGAACCGTGGTGATAACTCGAGAACGAACCCGAATCAGCTTCGTCCGAACCGGAGAAGAGCTCAGCCAACCGCTGCCGCACGACCTCCGGCGAGAATCTCGCCGCCTCGCCCTCCTCCAGCGCCGCCCTCCATCGCTGGTAGAACCCCCGATATGCCGGAAACACCATCCCTCGCACTGCCTCCCTCACCTCCTCCCTCATCCCTGCGTCGGTCACCACCCACCCTGCCTGCGCGGCGCACGCTGCCTCCATCGCCGCGACGAATGTCCGCATCCGCTCCCGCGCCTCTTTGGCGCTGACCTCCGCCGCTGGTACCTCCGCCACCACCTGCCCCCACGAGATCCTCTCGTACCTCGCCGCGTACTTCCTCGCTTTTGCGGCATGCCGCGCCAGCCACTCCTCGCCCAACAGCCCCCTCAGCCGGCAGTGGCGGACGGTGTTCAGGATGAACTGGAGGTTGTTCGCCAAGAAGAGGTACGACTGGCCGGCGTCCCGGTAAGCCGCCGCCTTGCCTTCGAGCTTGCAGAGGAGCACCAGGATCAGCCACGCCAACCGTCCAGCGATCCCCGATCGATTACCGTCGGAGGAGGTGGACGATGAGGAGGAGAAGGAGGAGGAGGACGCGAGCGACGGCGTCCTTATCTCCACCGCGGCCGAAGAGTCCGAGGCATCAAAAAAGAAATCCGGGGGGAAGCTAGGTTTTTGGAAGGGCAACTCCGCGTAGATCTCGGCGAGGGTGGAATCATGCTCGGAGAGTTCGGCGATGTAATTCATCGCGCGACGAGTAAGCGTGGGAATCCTGCAGCCGGGAGTGGTCACCTTGGAGTGCTCTTTTTGAACCGCCTCCTCGAAATCGTCGAGAGTGGCGCGGACGACCTCGGCAAGCTTGGTGAGCGAGGCTAGGGCTTGGTCCCGGACGGCGGCCGTGGACACGAACGAGAACACCGTGTTGATCTCGGGCCACAGCTTGGAGATGGCTTCGTAGAGCTCCAGGATCCAGAAAACATTCTCTGTCGACCGTTTGGATTTCGTGACAAAATCCGGAAAACAGAGGAACTCCCTGGCCGCCTCTCCGGCAACGTCTACGAACACGGCCTCTCTGATGGTATCGAAGCCGGAGAAAACGTGGTCCAGGAGTATCCTCTCTCCGGCGAATAGAGTGGTGACGGCCACGTGCGAGGCGGCGAGCCAAGATCGGATTTTTATCTCGAGCAGCGACCAATCGAGCTTGTGGACGTGAGAATTAGGCGGAGGCAGCTCGAACCCAAGGCGGTAGAGGCCCTCGTCGACGACGGACTTCCGGAGGACCTTGTAGACCCGGACGCACTCCTTGCCGTACCCGACGGAGATCATGGTGTCGGCAATGGCGTGGAGGTCCGCCATGGCTGCGGCCGCCTCGCGCTCGACCTCGCGAATGGACTCTCCGGCGGCTCGGACCTCCTCCTCCTCTGCGTCGTCAGAGACGCTGGATTGGGTGGAGGAGCGGGTAGAGACGGACTCAGGATCGAGGCGGTCGCGGTTGGCGGCGAGGATCCGATAGAACTCCTCCTCGAGGCGGCCCATGGCGGACTGCAGCACAGTTTGTCCGCTCACCAACGCCGACTTCACCTCCGGCGAACTCCCAGCAGAGGCAAAGCGCAGCATGGCCCGGTGGACGCCGCGGACGGCCGCGAGGAACTCGCGCGCCTCCGCGCGATCACCATCGAACAAAGAAGCGATCTTGGCGGCAGGGCGCCACCTGGCCACTACAGCCTCCGCCGCCATGTATTCCGCCATCATCGCATCCGAGAAAGCCGGCAGCGGAGGCGGAGGTGATGCTGCCGGGGACGGACTACCGTGACGGCGGTGGCTATGGCCATGCCGACCAAAGGAGTATGAAGGCAAGAGGCTCGTCATCCCCTTCCTCGGCATGCTTGTATCTCCTCCTCGATCGCCTTGTAGGATTCGTCAGCACGCTCAACATTTATAGATTCTGCAGCAGGATGAATCACCATTGGACTGTTCAACAAGTACCGATAGAAATTTCTAAGTCTTCTACGCTATCTAAAGATCTTTGATTCTGTGGAAAGGAGTTGGTTTGCTTGTGCATAGACGCTTCCACTTTCCAGATGGCTGGGAGACGTAGTTTGGATAGTTTGACCACTTGAAGTTGACTTGTTAAAGCATGAAATTTTGTCAAACGAAGGATATTGGAAGGAAAGGAAACCGACTAGGAAAATCGTTATCTAGGAAAATAAAAAGAGAGAGATTTAGTTTGGGACTTTTATTTTGAAAAAAAAGGTATTTTATTTAGAAAAAAAAAATCATCACCCCATGGAATAAATATAGATATTATAAAAAAAAATTAATTAGTAAAACAATGTAAATAATAGATACTATAATTAAAAAATATTAATATTGTATATTTATAAGAGACGAAATGGATAGAAAGAAGGTAAAGATATTGAGAAATCATATTTTAAATTATGGTAGAAAAATATAAAATATTACATGGAGTAATTATTGTTATAGATAGTTGAAATATCAGAAGTAATTAGAAAATATGATAAAATTATAGTTCTCAAGATGGTGATAGCGAAATAAACTATTAATATAATTAGTATGTACACACTTCAAATAGGAATAGATAAAAATACTAAAATTAAAATTTGAAAAGATTTAGATGATGTATTACAAAGAATTTCACTGAACGAAATGATTTTAATAGGATGAGATTTAAATGGGTGTAGGAGTAAAAAATATAGAATATAATTGGGTGCATAGGATTATGAAGTTGGAACAAGTAATAAAAAGAAAAACTATATTAGATTTTGCAATAGTATATGAACTTATATTGGTTAATACGTTTAAAAAAAAATTGATTATATTTAAAAGTGGAAATAATAAATCGTAAATTGACTTTATTAGGGTGAGAAAGAAAGATAGAAATATTTATAAAGATTGTAAAGTTATTCTCGGAGAAAAATTTAACTATCCAACGTAGATTAATAGTATTAAATATGAGCCTTAAGCATTGTATTCTTAAAAGAAAAACACATATTATTCATAGGATTAAATGATGGAAGTTAAAACTATTAGAAAAAAATACATAATGACACAAATATAATATGAGATGAGATGATATTAAAGTTACAAAAAAAGTAGCCAAAGGTATATTAGGTGAGTCAAAAGTATATGCATCATCCTGTAAAAAATCTTAGTGGTGTAATACAAAAGTATAAGAGAATGTGAAGAAAAATAAAAAAACTTATAAGATATTATATACTTGTAAGAATGAGAAAATTTAAACAAAATATACAATGACCCAGAAGGTGGTAAAAAAAAAAAGTAAGGCTAAGAATGTAACTTTTGAATACTTATATCAACAACTAGATACAAAAGAAGAGAAAAAAGATATTTATAGAATAGCTAAAGCTAGAGAAAAAAATATTAGAGATCTTATCCAAATAAAATGCATTAAAGGTGAATGCAATATTGTACTAGTGGATTATAAGAAAATAAAAGAGCGATGGATGAGGTTTTAATCAATTTTTTAACGAAGATTTAGGTGATCAAATTAACTTAGATAATTTAAGTATATCAAATGAGGATATAAATTTATTTATTTTTTCATAAAATGCAACCTTCAGAAGGAGAGCAGTCTTTAAATGGAATGCAAAATGAAAAAAATAGTTGGACTAGATGATATTTCGATAGAGGTATGGAAGTGTCTAAGTAAAAAAGGTATTCAATGGCTTACAAAATTATTCAACTTGATATTGAAAATGATAAAAATATCTGATCAATAGAGGATAAGTTCTCTAATTCATTTATATAAAAACAAAAAGATAAAAAATTATGCAAATTATAGGTACATTAAACTAATAAGTAATATCATGAAACTATAAAAAAAATAATAGAAAAAAGATTAAAGAATGAGATCATGTTGACCAAAAATTAATTTAGATTTATGTTGGGAAAATCGACAATAGAAACTAATTGAAAAGTATCGAGAACAAAAACAAAACTTACATATAATATTTATTGATCTTGAAAAAACTTATAATAGAGTTCTAAGAGAAATTATATGAAAAATTCTAGAAAAGAAAAAGGGTTAGTATAACATATATTAAAACAATTAAGGATATATATGAGGAGGCAATGACAAAAGTGAAACGTCAAGAGGATTAACTGAAATATTTCTTATAAAGATAGGGTTACATCAAGAATCAACTTTAAGTTCATATCTTTTTATATTAATCATGGATGAACTCACTATACATATCCAAGACATGATACTATGATGCTTATTATTTGCAGATGATATTACTTTAGTAGATGAGACACGTGAAAGAGTAAACATTAAACTTGAATCTTAGAGGGAAATGCTAGAAGTGAAATATCCTACACTTAGTAGAATAAAGACATAATATATGAAATTTAAATTTAACAATGTTAGATATAATGAGATAATTATTAAGTTAGGAGATAATAAGTTGTCTGTAATAAATTTTTTTAAATATTTAGGATCAATTTTGCAAAAGGATGGAGAAATTGAAAGAGATGTTTTATATAGAATACGAGCAGAAGGATTGAAATGGAGGAAAGTATAAGGTATTCTTTGTGATTGTAAGGTGCCTTTAAAATTTAAAGGAAAATTTTACAAAATGATAGTTAGACTTGTTATGTTATATGAAGTTGAATGTTAGACTATGACTCGAGCACATAAATAGAAAATGAGAGTTGCAAATATGAGAATGTTAAGATGGATGTATGAGCATACAAGGATATATAAAATAAGAAATGAGAACATTAGAACGAAAGGTGAGTTTACACCTATGAGGAAAAATTTAATTCGAGAGACTCGTTTAAGATGGTACGAACATGTACTAAGACGATCAATAAATACTCCAATTAGGCGATGTGAAATTATTATAAATATGCAAATCAAATGAGAAAGAGAAAGATAAAAAAAAGACTTGGTTAGCAACGATAAAGTAAGATAAAATTAATTTAAATATAGATGATGATATAGTAGGGGATAGAGTCTAATGGTGTAGAAGGATCCATATAAATGACTCCACTTAGTGAGATAAGATTTGGTTGCTATTAGTAATAATTATAATTATTACATGGTTATAGTGTTGGTGCAGTGGGCACCAAAGTCGAACCGGTATTTTGATTATGGCAAAAGGCTCAATAGTTAAGGGTATATTTGTTATCTTACGAGCTCAATTAAGTGTGCAGAAATGCTAAAGTTGAGCGGAAGGTCTGCGACACCCGGTGGGAACCGAGGTGGTCGGGCAACGCCAGAGGGACTTCGGAGGAAGCCGAGGTACTCGGGTGAAGACCGGAAGCGAGGCTACAAGGTAAGCTCGTGTGAAAGCGAAGCAAGGTCGTTAAGCGTAGATCCGACCCAATACCTCAAATGGAAGGTCTAGGTCGAGATCAGATGGTTAGAACCATCGTACTTTATATTTTAAGCTAACTTGTACTGCAGTCCAAAACCCTTTGACTACAGTCAACTGCTAGTCAAGTTCCAGCCTCGAGAAGAGCTCGAATTTCAAGGGGGTGAATTTGGACTTGACTCGTGTTTTGGTACAAAGGGTGATGTGGCATCAAGGTGGACATCCAAACCATCACCAAGCTTCCTTGTGGTGGACGCCCAAAATAAGGTGAGTTGGCACAAGATGGTTGGCTCCCATGATGTGGCACAAGTTGAATGGCTCCAACAAGTTGGCGCCAAGGAGGTTGGAGGTGGCACAAGGTGGTTGGATGAAACACCTCATCCTCAAGTTGGCGCCAAGGAGGTTGGAGGTGGCACAAGGTGGTTGGATGAAACACCTCATCCTTGAGTTGGCGACAAGGAGGTTGGAGGTGGCACAAGGTGGTTGGATGAAACACCTCATCCTTGAGTTGGCGCAAAGGATGTGGATGAACAAGTCTTGGGGATAAGAACCTCACCTTGACACTACCTATGTCTAAATTCATAGATCAATATCCATAAATAGACATGTTCAAGCCAAGCAAATGACAAGAATTCAAGAGCTCTCAACACGCCGTCAGAACGCCGCTACTACTACTCACATTTGCTACGACGAAGTGCGCCGACAACGAAAGCTACATCTTCTACTTATAAGAGTTGTCGGTATATTTATTTAATTTAAATTGTCTTTGTGCTTTAATCGTAACAAGGAAAGGGGAGTGTCCTTTGCCTTGATTTCTTTTATGTAATCTACCTCCTACTTCCAACGAGGAGTGGTTTTAGTGAATTGCCCTCCGTGACGTGATCAAGGATCACTAGGGCCGTGGATTAGCAATCGAAAGATTGTGAACCACGAAAAATATCTTGTCTACTTTATATTTCATGTGCATTCTCTACTTGCTTTTACTTATTGCAAAAGTTTTTAACGACATCAGATCGCTATTCACCCCCTCTAGCGACACTTTCGATCCAACAATTGGTATCGAGTCGGGCGCTAAGATTCGTGAAACCACCAATCTAGCTTTGTTTTTCTTTTTACAGATTTTTTATTTATTTATTTCGTGATAATTATTTCACTTGCTTATCTTCTCCTACATATAGAATTGCATTAGAGGCTTTAGGATCCTGGATAAGGTTGTCCTTCTGTTAGATCCCGAGTAAGGTTGTCCTCTGGAACTTCAACGATATTCGATTTGATTGTTTATTTCTTTTGCAAGTTACATTTTATATATCTTTTTACTTCAAGACTACTAATCCAAGACGAAAGTCTTGGAATATTCTTTCCGTGTGTTTTGCAAGATTCTTTTTCGTCGTTCTTCTTCTTGTTTTTAAATGGCCCATCTCGAAGGGTTTAGCACCGGACCCCCGCTTTACAACGGTAATGACTTTCAAGTATTGGAAGGGTCGGATGGAATTCTTTCTTAAAACCCAAATCGAGATGTGGATCGTAATCAAACGGTTTCACACTTCCTATTAATGAAGATGGTGAATCTTTGGAGTTCGATCAATGGTCAAATTCCATGAAAAACAAGTAGAAGCCGATGCCAAGGCAACTCAAATCTTGCAATGTGGGTTGTCAAGGAAGAGCTCAACCGCGTCGGCCCTTCATTAGTGCAAAGGACTTATGGACCAAGCTAGTGGAACTACGAAGGCACCGGCGACACGAAGGTATGTAAAGAGATTTACTTTTAAATAAATTGTATAACTTGAAAATGCGGGAAAAGCGAGACCGCAACTCAACTACATGCTCGTATCCAAGACATCGTCAACCAACTCCATGCCATCGGACAAAGGTCGAGAATCGCGACCTTATCGGTATTCTCTTAACTCGTTTCCTAGGACCACCTTGTGGGCATCCATGGTCGATGCCTACAAGGTCTCCAAGACCTTTCTAAAATTAGGTTAGGCGAATTGTTTTGAACTTGAATTACATGAGCAAACTAACGTGGTCGGGCCGAGAAGAGTATTGCGTTAGTTGCGAGTTCCAAGAAGAAGAAGCCCATAAGCAAGCCACCCCAGGAAGAAGGCGAGTCGAATCGGAAGTAGACTCGAAATAGAATCCGAACTAGTCAATCTAGTTGGAAGATGATCAAGAGGCGAAACGACCAACAACTCAAGGTAAGCCTAAACCTAATTCAAATACTTCTAATTTTAGATGCTATGAGTGCAGCGAGTTCGGTCACATCAAGTCCGAGTGCCCAAAGCTAAAGAATAACGCATCAAAGACCAAGAAAGCGCTAAGCGCTACTTGGGAGGAGTTATCGGAGGAAGAAGGCGATATCCAAGCTCTAATGGCCAAGCCAGCCGAGCACGACTCGAAACCAAGAAGAGTCCGAGTCCGAATCCGATGATGAGCTTCCATTCAAGACAAGCCACGGATCCGTATCCGGTTCAAAAGAATCATTAAGGGTAAGTCGGTCGTTACTTAATACTTTGTATGGTGCAATTAAATTTTTAAATAAGAAACTAGCTAAGTCCGAGTCCAAGGTCGAGACCCTAATTGAGGAGGTTAACCTTCTCAAACATGAGGTCTCCCTAACCTCTTCGACTACTCGTATTCAAGAGGAGGACTCAACTCAAGTTGAAAAGCTTGAAGTTGAGAACTCGCTTTTGAAAACACAAGTCGAAGACCTTAGGAACACGTTGGAAAGGTTCACTTTGGGATCCAAGGGACTTGACCTCTTACTTGGATCACAAAGGGCCGTGTACAACAATGCCGGACTCGGGTTTAACTCAAATACAACCAATAAGTCATATATGTCTATAGTAAACCAACATAAGAAAAATGTCCAAGCATGGGTCCCTAAGACCACTTTGATTTCAACTTTAGGATCTAACATGTATTGGGTTCCCAGGACCAAATTCACTATGTGAATAGACCCACTCGATTCAATGGTCCAGAGCCAATACAAAATGTATTTTGTTAAGTCTTAGAAATTGCATGCTTAGTTTTTCCTTTATTTTTAGAATGGTTAGATAGGACTCATAACCAACTAAAATCCTGCGAAAAGATTGAGCCTCGGGAGCCTCTTTTCAAAAATAAACCAACTAAAATCCTACGAAAAGATTGAGCCTCGGGGAGCCTCTTTTCAAAAATAACTAGTTAGACCAAGACGTAGTCTCAAGTAAGTCGAGTTATCAATTTCTTGAAATTAGCTTTGTCTAAGGAAGTGGTCGTTGTTCCGATCAAAGAAGGCCTCTGTGCCTCGCCACGACCTGGAAGCTAATCTCTTGAAAAGATTACTTGATGAGCTTAGACTAAATCCGAATCTAACCTAATGTTGGTTAATTTAAATTCATTAAAATTAATCAAGTAAAATTGATAGTCATCTCACAATAACACATAGGAATAACATGTTTTGATCATGTAGATATTGGTGAGATGATTTAGGTTTAAAAACTTACAAACAACCCTTTAGTAATTCCAATATCCGATCCAACTACCTTATGTGTAGGATCAATGGATGTTGGACATGGTACTCCCGACACATGGCCGGATCAACTCAAATTTTCGGGTTACGATTCAAACGACAAGGATCGGTAGCCTTGAATAGCGGCAAGCTCAAAATCATCGGATCGGTGATATTGAGCTCAACTCTAACTTTACAATTCAAAATGTCTTATTAGTAGAAAACTTTCAATATAATTTACTTAGTGTAAGCCAATTGTGTGATAACAATTATAAGGTCATATTTCTAGAAAATGAATGCGTAATCAAAATAAATGCAACATCTAAAATAATACTTAAAGGAACTAGGAGTAGCAACATCTACACAATAAATTTACCCAACTCCTCAACCAAGTGTCTTATGACACAGAAAGAGCAATATTGGTTATGGCACCGAAGACTCGGACACTCGCACCCAAGACTAGTCCACAAGATGAGTGAGAGTGGCTTGGTTATAGGTTTGCCTAAACTAAAAAACTTGGATAATAAAATATGTATTGCTTGTCAACAAGGTAAACAATCTAGGTCACAACATCAATTAACTAATCAAGAACGAACCAAAAGTGTTCTTGAGCTCCTACACATGGATCTATTTGATTCACATGGAGCTAAGTCACTCAATGGTAGTCAATTTTGCCTAGTCATAATTGACGACTATTCTAGATTTACTTGAGGTTTATCAAACATAAAAATGATACCCTAGACCAACTAATCAATCTTTGTAGGTTAATCGAAAATCAAAAGAACCTTAAGATTAAAAGACTTAGAAGCGATCATGGTGGTGAATTGAAAACCACGAGTTTCAGATTTACCGTAACCTAGCGGATACCACCATGAGTTTTCATGCCCTAGAACCCACAACAAAATGGGTTAGTCGAGCGGAAAAATAGAACCCTACAAGAAGCCGCTAGGACAATGTTAAACGAGTATAACCTACGAAGATAGATTTTGGGCGGAGAGTTAGTGCGACTTGCTATGTCCAAAATAGGATCCTTATGGTAAAGAGGCACCAAAAGACCTCTGCGAGATTTATCACGATAAAATACCGAACATC
Source organism: Wurfbainia villosa (assembly GCA_025175895.1). Lineage (NCBI taxonomy): Eukaryota > Viridiplantae > Streptophyta > Magnoliopsida > Zingiberales > Zingiberaceae > Wurfbainia > Wurfbainia villosa. The sequence continues at coordinate 9,623,285 of CM045997.1, forward strand.
AAGTACTTTAGGGTATTTGGATGCAAGGTACATATCTTAAACACTAAGGATTACCTAGGGAAATTCAAATCCAAAACCTCTCTGGAACCTTTCTAGGATACTCAACCACCGATGGAGCTTATAGGGTATACAATCACGACACTCTTAGAGTCGAAGAAACCATTAATATAGTTTTTGACGAAGGACACGAACCCGTTCAATCCTTAACAAAACCAACTAGCAAATCAACTTATAGCGAACCCGACTCTGATCTTGAACTTGAATCTCACCCTAACCCAAGTCATCCTATCGACCAAGTGATAGATGACTCTAACCCAAGTCAAACTAGAACTCACCCAAGTCATCCTATCGACCAAGTGATAGATGACCCTAACCCGAGTCACACTAAGACTCAAACAAATCATCCTATCAATCAAGTTATAGGTGATCCAAATTTAGGGTTCGAACTAGAGCTTCATATCGAAACCTTAGTCAAATCTCGTTAATTTAAAAATTCGAACCCAAAACTATTGAACAAGCACTTCTTGATCCCGACTGGATTATTGCTATGCAAGAAGAGCTAGCTCAATTCACTAGAAATGAAGTCTGGGAATTAGTACCACCACCTAAAGAAAAATCAATTATTGGAACAAGGTGGGTATTTCGAAATAAACTTGATGATAAAGGTGAAGTAGTTAGAAATAAAGCTAGGTTAGTCGCAAAGGGTTTAGTCAAGTCGAAGGTTTAGATTACGATGAGACCTACGCCCGTAGCGGACTAGAGTCCATCCGAATGTTGTTAGCATATCGCACATCGAGGTTTTAAATTGTTTCAAATGGATGTCAAGTCAGCATTTTTGAATGGATACATTAAGGAAGAAGTTTACGTCCCAACCTCCGGATTCGAAAATCTAGATAAACTGACCATGTCCTTAGACTTAAGAAAGCCCTATATGGACTCAAACAAGCCCCAAGAGCTTGATGCGAAGGCTTTCGATCTATCTTAAGTCCAAAGGATTCAACCAAGGTTTAGTCGACCCAACCTTATTCGTTAAAATCGTAGGAAAAGAAATCTTTATAGCCCAAATCTATGTAGATGATATCATTTTTGGAACTACCAACTCGATCCTGCTAAACGAATTCATCTCACTTATGGAAAGTGAATTTGAAATGAATTTAGTGGGAGAGTTAAGTTTCTTCTTAGGTTTACAAATTAAACAAACTAAAGATGGAATATATTTACATCAACAAAAATATACTAAGGACTTAATAAATCGATTTGGAATGCAAGATGCTAAAATAATCAATACACCTATGGCAACTAATGTTAATATAAACGAAGATGTAGAAGGAAAACCCGTTGACCTAAAATACTATAGGAGCGCAATAGGAAGTCTCCTATAATTAACCGCGAGCCGACCCGACATTTTATTCGCGGTAAGTATGTGCGCAAGGTTACAAACCTGTGCCAAGGAGTCTCACCTAACCCTAGTCAAGCGTATCCTTAGATATCTAAAGGGCACGCTAAACGTAGGTATTTGGTACCCTAGATCTACCGAGTTTAATCTAATCGGCTACTCCGACTCCGACTATGCCGGTAGTAAACTCGATAGAAAGAGCACGAGTGGTTGTTGTCAAATCCTCGGCTCGAGTCTAGTAAGTTGGTGCAGTAGGAAGCAGCATTGCGTTGCCTTATCTACCACCGAAGCCGAATACGTTGCGATGGGTGAGTGTGTCTCTCAGCTCCTGTGGATGAAGCACACTCTCCAAGACTTTAGCTTAATCTTTAACAACATTAAAACCTACATAGATAACATTAGTTCAATTAACTTAACTAAAAATCCAATATGTCATTCTAGGACAAAACATATAGAAGTTAAACACCACTTCATTAGGGAACATGTAACTAATGGAACTATACAACTAGAGTATGTTGAGTCCAAATCAAACCTAGCGGACATCTTCACCAAACCACTACCCGAAGCCGAATTTAGTTTATTAAGACGAAAGTTAGGTATGTGCGTAATAGAGTAGGATTTAAATTTTTCTATATATGTACTCTACTTTTGCTTCTTTTTATGAATTTAGCCTAAGTCTTACCTTAGAAATCATATACCTATAGATTTAAGGAGCCAACACATCTCACAACACATAGGACTAATGTGTTTGTGTACTTAGCCACGTAGACGGGCGTGAGATGTTAGGACCTTACTCACGGTTCCGAGCGTAGATTCAGCATCGACATGAACCATGGAGTATAATTATTTAAAATTAATCAACTCCTTCAAGACTTATTGATCATTCTATATCAATCAAGTCCAACCGGAGTTGTACATTTTAGATGAACATATTTTCAAGCTTATTATTATTTTAAAAAAAAAATATATTTATATTGGGAACTTGCTTGGACTTACAAACCCTAAAATATATTTACAAACTTTTTGAGTTAAGGCAAAAGGGGGAGAAAGTCACAAAAGTAAGGAAGAAAGTAAACAAAATTATTACCTTTTATATTAAGTAATTCCGTTTACTTAAGCAACTATTAAGGGAGTAAAAATTATTTTTCAGAACTCACCTTCGGTCAAGGGAGGTTACCTCAAAGGGGAGAACTTGAAACAATAATATTTCTCACTCATGCTTAATATTTATGCTAGCTCACTCATGCTTAATCTTTATGCTAGCTCATTCATACTTAATCATTATGCTAGCTCATTCATATTTAATCATTATGCTAGCTCATTCATACTTAATCATTATGCTAGCTCATTCATATTTAATCTTTATGCTAGCTCATTCATGCTTAATCATTATGCTAGCTTACTGTTATGCTTAATTTTTCCTTAACTTTTGTGTCGGTTTGCCATGAATCAAAAAGGGGGAGATTGTTGGTGCAGTGGGCACCAAAGTCGAACCAGTATTTTGATTATGGCAAAAGGCTCAATAGTTAAGGGTATATTTGTTATCTTACGAGCTCAATTAAGTGTGCAGAAATGCTAAAGTTGAGCGGAAGGTCTGCGACACCCGGTGGGAACCGAGGTGGTCGTCAACGCCAGAGGGACTTCGGAGGAAGCCGAGGTACTCGGGTGAAGACCGGAAGCGAGGCTACAAGGTAAGCTCGTGTGAAAGCGAAGCAAGGTCGTTAAGCGTAGATCCGACTCAATACCTCAAATGGAAGGTCTAGGTCGAGATCGGATGGTTAGAACCATCGCACTTTATATTTTAAGCTAACTTGTATCTGCGGTCAAAACCCTTTGACTACAATCGCTAGTCAAGTTCCAGCCTCGAGAAGAGCTCGAATTTCAAGGGGGTGAATTTGGACTTGACTCGTGTTTTGGTACAAAGGGTGATGTGGCATCAAGGTGGACATCCAAACCATCACAAAGCTTCCTTGTGGTGGACGCCCAAAATAAGGTGAGTTGGCACAAGATGGTTGGCTCCCATGATGTGGCACAAGTTGAATGGCTCCAACAAGTTGGCGCCCAAGGAGGTTGGAGGTGGCACAAGGTGGTTGGATGAAACACCTCATCCTCAAGTTGGCGCCCAAGGAGGTTGGAGGTGGCACAAGGTGGTTGGATGAAACACCTCATCCTTGAGTTGGCGCACAAGGAGGTTGGAGGTGGCACAAGGTGGTTGGATGAAACACCTCATCCTTGAGTTGGCGCAAAGGATGTGGATGAACAAGTCTTGGGGGATAAGAACCTCACCTTGGACACTACCTATGTCTAAATTCATAGATCAATATCCATAAATAGACATGTTCAAGCTAAGCAAATGACAAGAATTCAAGAGCTCTCAACACGCCGTCGTAACGCCGCTACTACTACTCACATTTGCTACGACGAAGTGCCGCCGACAACGAAAGCTACATCTTCTACTTATAAGAGTTGTCGGTATATTTATTTAAGTTCTACTTCTTTAAATTGTCTTTGTGCTTTAATCGTAACAAGGAAAGGGGGAGTGTCCCTTTGCCTTGATTTCTTTTTGTAATCGTTGCTCCTACTTCCAACGAAGAGGAGTGGTTTTAGTGAATTGCCCTCCGTACGTGATCAAGGATCACTAGGGCCGTGGATTAGCAATCGAAAGATTGTGAACCACGTAAAAATATCTTGTCTACTTTATATTTCCGCTGTGCATTCTCTACTTGCTTTTTACTTATTGCAAAAGTTTTTAACGACACCGTATCGCTATTCACCCCCCCCCTCTAGCGACACTTTCGATCCAACATATAGCTATTATATCAATTGCTAATTTTTCTTAATTAAATGGTTTGATGTTTTTTTGGCTCTCATAGTCTCATTTCATTGAATAAATAGATGAATATACAATAATTAAAGGATAATTTATAAGAATTAGAGTATTGATTTCTCTCTATTTCTAATCATGTAATTTTTTTATTTGAATTCATACAAATTAATTATGATTTATTTCTCTCCATTTACCGCCTTATACACTGAATAGAAGAATTCAAACTAAGTTGTACAAAATAAATATTTGCTATATATGACAACATCCCTCCTAAAATTGATGTTGGTCAATCAATAAGTATCAATTTGCCAATAATAAATGGATGACATTGTCAAGTTAGAGACCTGGTAAACATGTCGGGAATCTGTGTACCTGTGAAAATATATGGAATAGAAATGACGTGAGTGTTTACAGTTTCTCGAATATAATGATCAATCCACTTCAATGTGCTTAGAGCGCTCATGATAAATTGATATCATAACAATTTGAATAATACTTGTATTATCATCATGTAGAGGAGTCGACTAAGATTGAGGAAATCCAAGCTCAAACAATAATCCCTTAAGCTAGCAGTAATTTCATAGCATGTAACAGATATAACATGATATTCAAATTCAATGAAAAATTTGGAAACTCGATTTTGTTTCTTACTCTTCCATGAAACCAAAGAATCTCCAAGAAATATGTGTCAACCTATGACAAAGCGATGAGTGTTTGGACAACCAACCCAATTAGTATTGCTAAAAGCACTAAGTTTCATAGAAGATCCAACAAGAAAGAATAAACTACAATGTGAAGTACCCCTAACATATCTTATGATGCAACAAACTGCAACTTAATGAATATGTCAAGGAGAGTGCATAAATTAACTAACTCGCTAGACAGTAAATGAAATATCAGGTCTAGTAATAGTTAGTTGCTCCAAACTATCTCCTAATTACCGATACAAAGATGGGTCAAAAGTAACTCTCCTTTGTCTATGTTATACTTACCATTCATTTTTAGTGGAGTAGTAACAATTGAACAGTCCTGAAGTCCAAGCAAAATAATCAAATCTTGAATATATTTATGTTGATGTAGGAATATACTAGAAGAATCAAAATGAACTTCCAACACCAAGAAATATGTAAGATTATCAAGATCCTTCATATGAAATAAAGCTCAAAGGTGTTGATAAGTTTGAGTGACCAATAAAAAATTTATCCCCATTATATATTAAGAGTATTTTAACTTACATTTGAAGTGGGAGAAGATAATAAATCAAGAGGAGGTATCATGTAGATAGCTTCTTTGAGATCACCATAAAGAAACACATTTTTTCACATCCATTTAATATAGTGACCATCCTTGAGAAGCAAGGATAGCAAGATTATTCGCATAGTAGTCATTTTAGCCATAGGAATATATGCCTCCTCATAGTCAATATTGTACTCTTATTGATTATCTAGAGCAATCAACCTTGCCTTATAATGTTTTAGAGTCTCTTTAGAACAAAGTTTGATTGAGCACACCTATTTATATCCAATAGGTTTGACATTAGATGGACATGGGAGAATATCCCAAGAATAAATATCTTGAAGAGCCTGAAGTTCTTCCTGTATTGCTTGTTGCTAATGCTCATGCTTAATTGCTTGTGAGTAAGAAGAGGGAACCGAAATAAAAGATAAAGTCTTGAATGATGTATGCTAAGATCCATACCAATTACAAGGATGAGAGATTCTATAGAGCATCTCACAATAGATGGAGAGGATCATATGGTGAATTTGGATCATAAAGGAGCAGTATCAAAGGATGATCGATTAGAAGAGGAGGATAATTCATCGAAACTTAGAAGAATAGCAATATCAAAGGATGATCGATCCAAAGTTGGAAAGAAATATTGATTTTCAAAGAAAACAACCTTATGAGAAATATGAAGCTTCCAAATAGAAGGATCATATCAAATAAAGCCCTTGTGTTGAGTACTATTTCCTATAAATAATGCACAATTAATAAATTGAGCAAAAAGTTTATGACATTCACGATGAGATAGATGAACGAAACAAATATAATCAAATGTATACAAATACTCATATTGAGAATGTTGTTGATGAAAACAAAAATAAGGAGACTCAAAATGAAGTATTTGAGAAGGTAATCTATTGATAAGATAAACAACTATAGATCCAAAATTTAGATGGAATGAAAGATTCAAATAACAAAGGATGAGCAAATTCTAAAAGATGACGATTCTTTCGCTCTGCCACACCATTTTATTGAGGTGTATGCGAACAAAAGCGTTGTGAGAGATTATCTTGTTCATTCAAAAATTATAAAGTTCAATAGACATGTATTCTACTCTTAAATCAAATTTAAGAATTTTAATAACAATAGAAAATTGAGTTTCAACATATGCAACAAAAGTCTTAAAAATTGAAAGACCTCGTATTTGAACAAAGAAAATAAATTCAAATAAATTGACTATAATCATCAATGAATGTCACAAAATACTTATAATATGTATGAGATATAACAGGTGTAATCTCTCATACATCACTATAAATAATATCAAAGCATTTAATTGCATGATTACCCACAGGAGAAAAAGAAAGAATTTTTCTTTTCTCAATTTGCAAGTTTAACAATAAAAAAAAGACTAGAAAATTGATTTTTATTGCCCAATAAATTAAAATTTAGCAAATGAGATAATACAATAGAATTAGGGTTTCCAAATATTTATATCACACCTCACTTTTTATTTATAGTAGAACAAGCCAAAGAAATATGATTAGGAATAGAAATACGTAGAGGAAACAAATGTTCAACTTTATACCTGTTCACGATCATCATCCTTGAGATTTAATCCTGCACATGACAACCATCATGAGAAAAATGTACATTATAGTTATTTTCAACAATTAACCAACTAAAAAAAGATTATCATCAGAAAGGTCAAGTGAGACAAAGACATTGTTGAAAGTTGGAGTAATATCACCAAAACAATAATGGACAAATTATTTTCGTTAGCAACTTTAATATATTCAGAACTATGACATGGGTAAATATTTTTTATCAAATCAGTTAAACTAGTAATAGGATTTGATGATGCAGAATTAGAAAACCAAGACTTAGGTAAAAGATTATTATTACTTTGAATCCCTAAAGTTGAGAGGGTCAAAACTATCATTTGTTGCACCATTTCAGGAGTAAGAATAATCGTTTGAGCATTTTGATTGACTGCTGACATAGTCGAGGAACTAGTGTGAGTTGGTTTAATAAAAATATTACCAACATTTTCTTGAAATGTAATAGTCGAGTGATCCTAAGGATGAATTGAACACTTTTTGATGATGTATCCTTGCTTTTGCAATAATTGTAAAAAAAAAAAAAATTGATGCCGTTTGTAGCAATATGCCCATAATGCTTGCAACTAAAATATTGAACCTTGCTCATATCTATGCTCTTGCATTTTCCTTGAGTCTAAAATGTTGTGTTATAATCATTTCCTTTTGTTCAAGAGTAATTTGAATACGAAGACATTATTTTTTATGGAGCAATTCACTTAATCAAGCATCCAAGGTTGAAGGAGGATAATGAATCATCAAATTAGAACGAGCATTTTCAAAATTTGACCAAAGTTTCGTTAAAAACTAATCACACTTGTTAATTTCATATACAACTAATACATCAGCTATAGAATTTGTGGATATATTAGTACAAATAATATCAAAAAATTCACTCCATAATTTTTGAAAACTAGAATAATACTTCAAAAAAGAATTCCTGTGTATAATTTACAATCTTGCATTTCAATTGAAATCATCTAACTGAATTTGTTTTACTTTAAAGTATTTTTAAATATTCTCATATTATTTGAGTAATCTTATAAAGGTGTAAGTTAAAAAATAATTTGAGTATCACATGATCCAATAATCTAAGATATCACTCTAGTATCTTTAAATTTTTATTGGACTAATTGAGTAGCATTTGTAGGGATTAGAATAGTACCATCGATATGATATATCCTTGTAACTCTTTTCTAATAACATATTATCTAAATTAAAATTTCTATATTGAATATTTTTTTTCATAAATTTAATACAAAATTCAGAGTTGCTACTAGCCATTTTAGCAAACAAGAAAAATACAAGCAGAGACAAGAAACCTAATACAACTCAAAAAATTGTTATCATAATAGAGAACTTTCTCTCCTTACCAAAATATCAAATAACTTCAACCAAAATATTGACCAAATATGCAATATACACCGACTTGGAATTCCAAAAGAACAATCAGAAATTTTTAAAACTATTAAGAGAAGGGCTTTAATAGTATGTTTAGTTTGACATTAGATATTTAAGCATTCGATCCGATTAATCCTGAGAGTGACCAATCTAATTCCATGAAATTTTTTTACCGGCAGTCAGGATAAATCGAGAAGTATTCACAGTGGGTAGTTCAACAATTCAACATTTTAAGATTTGTCATTCCATTTGAAAAAAAAAATTCTACAAATACATTGCAGTTAGGGATAAACCAGATATATCTAAGAGACTGCTATACCATTGCTCTATTATAATTTTTCTTAATTAAATTGCCTGATGACTTTTGACTTTTCATTCTAACAAATAAACAGATGAATATAGAACAATTCCAATGAATAAATAGTTGAATATAGAACAATTAAAGGCTAATATATAGGAATTAGAATATTGATTTCTCTCCATTGAAATAATTATTTCTCTCCTTTTACAACCTTATATATTAATTAAGGGAATACAAAATAAATAAGCATATAAAATAAATATTTGTTATATACGGCAACAATAGTATTAAAGTAAAAATATTTTTTTAATAAAAAATATGATTATATATATTTTTGATATTTTTGAAAACCAAGTGTCACGAAAATTTAATTTTTGACGATTTGGTTTTTGTTTTTTTGTTTAGTTAGAGATTTGTGTGTGAAGGGTCTTGGGGCATTGAAGGATACACCAAACGTGTGAAATGAAAGAAAGAAAGAGACGGTGGACATTTCATTTCAATTTTATTTTGCTTTTGTTTCTTTTGAAAAGGATGTATTTTATATATATATATATATATATATATATATATATATATATATATATATATATATATATATATATATATATATTAGCATTATATATAATAGCATCCACAATTCATTTCCATTATAACACCCTCCACCTCATTAAAAAGCATAGAGTCCACTGTCACATATTCATCATAACAACATATCTTTTTCATTTACATCCCTTTCAACATTAACACTCATTACTTACGTATCCGACACTCCACTCAATCATCTTAAACTTATATCATATTAAATAAATAAATTTTAAAAATATTAAAAATATTATTAATATTAATCTTAATTTTTTTTAAAAAATAATTTTTCTATTTTTAAAATTTTATTCATTTTTTTAAAATTTATAATTTTTTAATATTTATAATTAAAAAAATAAAAAAAATTACACGTGGGGTGGGCCAGCCAAGGTTGGCCCACTCCACACTCATTTGAACACGTTCAATATAACACCCCTTCGTAATGGTATTTAACACCATGGAGTATTATAACACCCCATTAATGATATAAAATTTATGTTCGTAGTTTTTTTTTAATTAATAAAAATATAAATATATTTTAAAAGTATAACTTTCTTCGTAAAATCTTAAATTTTCTTGATTAATCTTTTATATTGGTTGAGTTAATTAGGTTGGTTGCTTAGAGCATGTTAATTAAAATAGTCAGATTAATTGAATTAAGCAAACTAGTCAAGTAGGTCAAGTAATTTATTTTATAAAATTTAACAAAAAAAAATACTTTTCAACAAATAAACAAAGTCATATTGTCATTCTAAAATATATCTAGCATTATGTGCAATTTTTCTTAAACAATAAATTAAGATTTGCACATGCTTTCTCATGATAAACCAAAAAATTTTAGGAGATTTTTTTCTCTCAAAATTTACCAAGTTTTCAAAAGAATCTTCAATTTTGTTAAAATTATTTACTTACCCAATTTTTGTCGTATTAACTTACTAAACTAAATAAAATCAATAATTTTCATCTATTTGTTTTATTAGACAGTTGATGACTTCTCTTCGATCAATATATTGTTTTAATTATATTATAATTTTCAGTATTTGCATTGTTAATAAACAAAAAAAAAATAAACAACAAAACTACAAAATATAATTTCCATTTTTTATCTCAAGAATGTCAAGAATCGAGGCTAAATGAAAATGAGGTCCAATGTGAGTTAACTAGTGAAGGTATATATGTCTTCTTGTTCAACGTTACCGAGTCAATTAATTAAGAGGTCTAAGGGGTGGATTAAGAAGACAATTAATTAGACTTTTTCAAATTAATAATTACGATAAAAAAAAAGACTGAGATAAGAGCAATAGAGGTTATTAAGATAGAATATACTAGAGTCTAAAAATTGTACATCAACGTATTTCTTTCTTTTCATAAAAAATTTAAAATGGCATTTAATTTGTGTGTGAATAAGATCGAGTCAATAATCGAAACGTTATTTGATTTGAATTATATTTCTTCGATTCAAACTTATTTATATGGCCAATTCAACATCACTTTAAGTTGGAAGTGATTATTCTTCTGTTTTGGTAATGAATAAAAACATTGATAGTTACTCATAAATATCATCTCTTTTTTTTTGTTTATACGCCGTCATTAAGAATAATAAATACTTTTTATTTACTAATTTCTTTTGTATGAATGTTTAAAGAATAATGTAACTTTTATTTGAGAAAAAAAATCCACATTACCATAAGCCAGTTGACTTTAATTTGCCAGAAATCAAAGAATATTATAGATTTATTTAAGGTTTTTAGAAGGAAGATATTATCACTACTGTCAAAAGTTTATTCTGAATTTTAATTCTCAAATTTAAAGTATGCATGAAAAACAATTAATCTTAATTAGCTTAATTACACATAAATACAGGACGAAGAAGACTCTTGATCATTAACAAAAATTTAGAATTGTCACAATTCTGTATATTTTTCTTTATTCTTAGGCAGTAGTGACCTGTTCTTGACATGAAACCTTCTTTTTTTCCAATCAAGATCAATTGCAACTGAAGAAAGAACTCACGAATATACCACTCCAAGTATCTGAAACCTCAAAGTCATCAATCTCGCAAAGAACGCATCCAGACACAGCCACAGGACTCTGAATGCATGCGGAAAAGTATATAAATTAATTGTAGAACCTTCATCTCCCACAGGACTTGGCCTGTTCTTCCTCGTGGCACAATCACGTCTACCAAAGAAAAATAGACAGAGAGAGTTTTGTCAACAGCGTAGAGTATTTCTAACTCTGGCTAAAGTCGCAATACATCAATAACGTAGACTAACAGAAGAAGAAAGGCATTGCTTTCTAGTCAAAATATTATCTAATTACCGTTAAACTATCACTTTCAGAGATTTGAATCCATATAATAAAGGATTAGCAGTGTTACTCATATATGGAATGAAAATAGTCTCGCAGACTCAGACAAATTTTGAGATTTAGTGTCTTCAAGAAAGGCTGCTTAGATTGCAAGCCACTTATTTAATCTTAGTTTATATTTTTATATTCTAGTCAAGTCTCGTAGAATATACATCACATGTATTTTGAAGGTAAAAAGGATAGTCCCGCACATGAAATTCCCATCAATACGGAGTTACGAAAAAGGTCAGATCACATTGGATCTATGAGACTGAAGTTACAGCATAGATTTTCTAGAAATGGGCTCTTAAACATCTGCTAGTTGCTAAATTGGAGAGATGAGATAACTAGGAAGGGTTGTTACCACCAAAGTAGCTGGAAGAAAATTATGCCTCCATCACCAAACTGTCGTAGAAGCTCTATGCTAAGAGAAGCTCACTGACAAGTTCCTGCAGAAGATCAGCATTTAACATCAGCTCGATATCTATGGCGGCCACATCGACATCATATTTCCAGCCCGACCATGCTGGCTCGAGGATCTCCTTTTCCTGACTGCATTGTAGCTCTTTCCTTTGCTTCGCCACCATTTGCCACACAGCTTCAACAAGACTTTCAATGTCATATGTTGGTAGATGTAGCTTTGACATAGTAATCCCGGGGCGGACATCTGAGGATGAGGTAACTAAATCTGCTAGACTGTAATTTACAAGATCAAACAACAATCTTCGTTCTGATCTTGACCATGAAGAAATTCCACCATACTTCTTCTCGAGATTAACAAAAACACTTTGGTCTAGAGCAAACCCGAACAAGCAGTGCTCTTTTAAGAGCTTATTGTCATGAATACTTTTGGGTCCTGACTCCAAAAATATGTCAAGTAGGTATGTAAAGTCTCTATCATCAATATCTCTGAATCTTGCTTCATGTAGATCTACTAAAGGTAGAAGCACACAATCGTCTTCTGTGCAATATTCATCACTTGGCAAGAGAACCTGATTTTCCTCTGTATATGTAGCGGCCGAGTCCATTTTTAGATGCTGAAGGTGCATTCGAAGCTCTGCAATTTAGCCAAAGTAAGCATAAACAATATAAAAATTTTAGGAGGAGAAAATCAATGCTAGTTCTGGTGGCTTGCCTTTAAGATCTGCACTCAATCTTTCAAAGCAACCTGAGCTACAAGTTTCGTCTTCAGACGGAGTCTCTAGAACAGAGACTGGACTAGGCTGTTCAAGGTCATTGGAGCTTAGAGATTGTAATTTGGCAATATGATCACTTGTCTTTTCCTGGAGAGATGAATTTGCATTAGAAATTGATAGTCTTACATATGCTACAATAGCATAAATGTATGAAACTGATTCATGCATCAAACAACAAGTCTTTTTCTTGAATTAATTATATATATAAGTGATGGTTTATTAGACAATAATAAGAAAGAATACAAAAGGAGAGAGCTGCTTGGTCATGTCAGTCTATCATACCCACAAGTGTCAACTGATGGCTGTACCAGTGGAAAGATACCTCTACATACATGTATACATATGTGTGTGTGTGTGTGTGTGTATAACATGCTTGCTACAGATCTGTTTAATAACGTGAAAGGAGTAGATCTTTAATCACTCTAGAATTATAATGTTTCTTAGATATCATATCTACTAAAGAAAACTTTATCAAAGAACTAAAACAGCAGAGGTGCACCTGAAGTACTATATCCTTTTCATAACCATATCCATTGTCTGGTGGAACACGAAATGCAGACTTCGTCCCTTGCTCCTCCCAAGTGGTCAAATGCCATACCTTATCTCTAGGTATAGGAATGAAGGTGCTATCAGTTAGTTGATATCTCTTGTTCATGACATGATCAGTAGTTGCAGTGTTTAACTCAGTCTTGGTGACGAGATGTTCCACATGAACTCTCTTTCTAAGTCCCTCTGAGTTAATATGAATCTCCTGTTCAGGTACCGGATTTTCCATTGCAACATAGTCAGCTAATTGATAATTATAGTTTTGGGGCTCAGATTCCTTAGCTGACAGTAAGCCTGAAGAAACATAGGATTCTACACCTGCTACATCTTCGATTAAAGTGGTGCTAGCACCAAGTCTTTTTCTGTTCCCAAATTTAGCACCACCTGAAGCTGGAAGTGAATTGGGTCTTGAAGAAAATATGGAGCACCCATCTCTTGGGGCATCCTCGCTGCTAGTACCAATCTGGCAGCTCCAACTATCAACAATTTCATCTCCAGAACAGTATTCTGTCAACACATTTTTACTATTTGAAAAATCCACAGTGAACTTTCCAGTCTCTTCCTCCGATAGATCAAGAGTTTCACCAGGTGTGCTTGAGCTTCGAGAAATAAGTCCCAAGTTCTGTAGCTGATGGGCCGCATTCCATCTCTCAGAATAGCGGCGGTTCATATCCTCCATGCTCATGTTAGATTTAGTTGAATACATCGATGATGGGCTGAATCTGTTACCCCACTCCCCAAAGGGGTCAGGGGACTGAGGGACTGAATCTGAGTGGGTGAGCTTTGCTATGTCTGGCATCATTATTGAGTACCTGCCACCAGTGTACACAGTCATTTGAGGGCTAAAATTTGATTTGCTAAGTCTATTCCTGTTGTGCCTCATCTTTGGTGTGATCTTTCTGTAGTTTTCTTCTGAACCATTTACTTTGGGATCCATTTCATCCTTTTCATGGCGAAAAATATCTATATGTTTCTGTTTATGAATCTCCTGAGTTCTTGATGATGCAATTTTTCTGTCTTTCTTGGAACTAAACCAGAGGTTACCATGGGTTAAAAAACTAGCCTCTGCAACCTTTTGTGCTTTCTCAAGGGTTGGTTTCAAGATAACAATATGAGCAGGACGAACAGCAGTTCTGGATCTGCCCCTCTGCAGTGCCAATGAATTATATGGTACAGAGCCTGGGTCATCCTCGACATGGCATTTTTTAAGTCTTGCTGCATGTGTCTTAGAAGAGCCTGTGATTGCCTGATGCATGTGAGCAAACCTATCATTACTTTTTTCTGTTTTGGATGACCTACACTGAACTTTATCCCTCCCATTCTCAGTCCTACATTTAGATGGTTTTAGTATTGTGATCTTACTTCGATGAGATGAGGGTGCATGTTTCAGATCTTGAAGATGCTTTGCAAATAAAGAGTTGGAATCTTGGAGAAGTTCCCAAAAAAGGTCCTTGCTTGAATCTGTAATTCCTAATGTACCGCTGAATTCTTTATATTTGTGAAACAATTCAATGGATGATTGCCCATTTACATCCATAAAGTCCTCCCTCACATTCCTCACATAATCTTCACATGCCCTTTGTCTATGTTTTGCCATCATATCAGAGTGACTTGCCAGCTTCTTACTTTTGTTTACATTGCTTATCTCAAAAACCTCTTTGAGCTCCCGTCTCTCCTTATGTTTCCATTGTGAGCAGTCCTCAGCATCCACATAATTTCCGAAAACACCAGGGCTATTCATATTCTTCTTTTGTTTGACAAGAGAGGGGCATGAATCAAGACCCATCAGCTTAGCAATTAAACTGGGTGAAGAATTCTTAGTTTCTCTCCCTTTTGACAACTCTTCCTCTATCAAATCCTTTATCAGAACTTCACTGGTTTTCTTGGATGGGCCTTTCTTTATCCTATTATCAAACTGAAAACATAAAAGCAATAGATCATGTTAGTGCAGAGTTGTACTGAAGGACTTCAATTGAAAATAACAATACAATGGCCAGCCATATTTTGGCAGTGCAGGAAAAATTAATAAGCCGAAATTAATATTTTACAAAGTCCATAAAAGAGTAACCACCAAAAAAAATAATGCTTGCCTAAATCCGAAAGTTTCAAATGCTGAACTAAATGAAATTGATCGTCACAACTTTGGAATATAAAAGCATACAGAGGAAATCCAAACTCATTGAATCTTCCCCTCTTAAAAAACCAAATGAACGTGGCAACAACATTTATTACAAAAACATGAGAGATCAACACTTACAGAATGCTCTTCTGCTAAAAACTTTATGTTATAACCAGAATCACTTGTCGTGCATGTGTCATTTAACTGTTTTCTGAAGCCATAATGACCTGAAATGAGAAAATATCTTAAAATGATCATTCAAATTGCATGATACTATAAATTTCAGGCTTGCATCACCTTGGAATAATGATGAAAAAAATAAATGTTACTATCTGAGTACAATTTCCCTATTATGAGACGATAACATTTCAGCACTCTTTACACCAAAACAAACAACTTTTTTTCAAATTTAAAGAGGTTTTACAAATTGAAAATTTGTAAGAAATCTATTAACCTTTAACACAGAAGAAGTCAAAAGGAAATTAAATCTGATATAGGAAAAATTGTCAGAAAAATATTAACAGGAGGAAAAAGTAAGACTTTTCAATTAGAGGGGCATGCATTCACCATATTCATCACAAAGAAAATCAGAAAAGTTCCTACAAGAGAATTGTATGTTTAAATATATATAATTATATACAAGCTTAGAGGGGTGTCATATCATTAACACGGGCTCAAAAATTTCAAACCATAGTTCATTTTTCAAGTTAACAGGAAGCTAAGTTGTATTAATATGAACCTACTCCTAGACTTGGTTAATTTATGCAATGAGGACTGACCACCTGTAGTGATGATGAATGTGGAATTAAGCAATATATGGAGTAAATTATCATGCTATGAAATTGGAGGCTACCTTGTCCACACTCCTAATGATTTGGAGCTGAGTTAAGCTATTGAATTGATGAGAATCAGAATTTAAGCGAGGACCAATATGGCACCCAACTTTAGTAAAAATGAACAAGTCTTGGGCCCTTTAGGGGGAGCATAACTATGATTATGATATTTTCACGTTAATGAGTTGGTTAGCTTCAACATTGAGGTAGGCGGTGGCAGCTAAGATCTACTTTCTCATCCATTTTCTCACAAGAATATTGAGAAGAATTTGGCTGTACAACTATATATGTTAAGAAAGCTACCATAATCAGACAGAAATTAGAGTAAATTTAGCTGCTGGGACATTCAAATATGACAATTTAAAAATGATTCTAAATTTTATGAATCCTTAATATCTTTGCAGCTGAGAAATCTTTTCTTCCTTGCTTTACTTGCTGATACCATTAATAAAAAAATCTTATTGGAATCTGATCTTGCTAGAGTTGAGACAGGTAAACGCAATATCGAATTCAAGGGGCAAAAGCGAACAACAAACTTCAAAAAGAGTAAATATAATAAATATCTAAAAGGTTCGTAGTGACATATGAGATGACGCGGATTGACAAAATGACCTTCAAAGCTGGGAAAGCAAATACGACATCAACCAGAAGTTCACTTTACCAAACCGGGGGTGCGAAAAACTGTTTTTCTTTTCGTAGCAAAAAGAAATCGCACAGAATGTCGCACGGAGTGTACTCGTACTTCAAGCCGAGAACGACAATGGAACTAAAGAATCAATCCCTTCCCAAAAAATTACAGACAGCAATAACATGACAGAAGGAAGTAACATAACAATCGGTCTTGGAAAAGAAGAACTAAATGAAACAAGAAATTCTTGCACAAGTATTGAACTTCTTCAAGGCTCTGATCGGAAAGGTCGCATCTGTTAAGACCCATAAAAGAAACCCCTTTTTTCCTCAAATGGCACGCCAAAAAGTAGAATACCTCGATTACAAAAGGAGACGAAAAAGAAGCGCACTTGCTTTCCATGTTCAGAGGGATCCTATACAGAGAAACTCCAAAAACCTAAAGAAAGATCAAAACTTGGCGACAAATTGGAGCTCCAAAAAGGAATAATTAAAAGAAGAGCACCTTCAGGTGAAGCTGGGCTCACGGAGGCCCGACGCAGGCCGAACTCCGCCGCAGCCGGTGGCACCTCCCGGCGGCGCCGTCTGCTTCTCTGCTGCATTGTGCTCTTGCTCCCGTCAACTGCTAAGCATTCCAAGTTCTCCGGCCTCGAAGGATACCTCCAAGGAGAAAGCGAAGCGGGCATCGAGATCACGACAGCGAAACCACGGAGCAGAGATTACACGGAACAAATCGAGAGAAGTGCAATAATCGCAAGAATGATTGGAATCATTGGGGAGGGCGAACGTCTCGGAGTGGCGTCCAATGAATGAGCGACCAAGCTGCGACGGAACGAAGCGAAGCGAAGCGAAGCATTAAAAAGAGTATCCCACACTAATTCCCGATTACTAAAGCGGACCATCTAATTGCCCGCCTTGTAATTGGAGGAAACAATGGACCCCGCTTCGCCACCCGAGCGCAGACGATCGTGGGTAGGTGTGACCGGGTCTGCCAATGGGCAGACGACGTATCGATCTCAGCTCGAAGAGAATCTACGACGAGTCTGTCTTGAGATTCGTGCGACTGATGGACGACCAGCGATGGGTAACGTAGTGGCTCCCTTTGGCGCGAACAACTGCCCTCGTCGCAACCGTCCAAGTGTCGACTCAAAGCAAAGCCACGATGGGAAGATATTTATCGAAAACAATCAAAATAACAAAATATAATTCCAAAAAATATTTCAATCGAATAATAATATCGATTAAAAAATTGCTCAATAATAAATTCTAAATGATCTCTCTTTCTCTCTCTCTCAAATCTTAAAAATAAAAATAACAGAAAATAAATAAATAAAATTCTTAAATTAACCAATCGAATAATATGTTTTATGTGTGTATTAATCTTGGAAAGAAAGAGTTCATGGTATGGACACGATGCACTAGACTACTAGTGGCCAATGGCCTAAACCTAAACCTAAAGGAGGACAAGTAACCATTCTACTCTGCTCTGCCAAACTTTGGCAGGTGAAGTAGACTTTCTTGCCAAACTCATCACCCTCGTACAACGCTTTTCCAAGACTACAATCACATCTTTCTTTATCTTTATCTTTTATTTATTATTATTATTATTATTATTATTATTTAAATATCAAATCTGTAAGTGCTAGAATGATCATTAGCAACTTGATTGGGGTTCAAAGAAATGTATTAAAGTAGGAGACATGTAAACAAAAAGACAAGCTGAGATTTAGTTTATTTATTTATTAAGTTTAAGGTTTATTAAAGGTTGATTGGTTTGGATGTTTAATTATTTAAATTTTTTAAATATTTTTAATTGTATTTGTTTCGTCAGTGAATTTGATATTATAAATTATTTATTCATTTTGAGAGTTTCATATCTGTATTCAAACTTTTTAATTAAATTTAAACATTTTTTTTTATCAAATTAAACATTAAATTCCCTCAGAAAATGTTTGGTTTAGGAAAATAATGAAAGCGGGATATAAAAAAATAAATAAAAACTTATACGGATGTAGGGAGGATCCCACGCCCCGGAGGAGGAGGAGGAGGAGGAGGAGGAAGAAGACAACAGAGGCGGAGCAAGACGCCAGGAAACAAGGAGACCTGCTCGCCCACCTCAGAACACACAGCCACCTCCGCAATGACTTGCAAATGGCCGACTGGAACAAAGACAGAGAAATAGAGAGAGAGCGCGACAAATTAAGGCAGTCATGGACTCATCTCCACGCCCATAATTGCTCGTGTCGCGTTTTAAATCCTTCCTTCCTTGTGATCCTGTGCCAAGGGAAGGGAAGAAGAAGAAGAAGAAGAAGAAGATGAAGATGATAAATTATTCCCTCTGCCACGCTGCGACTGTGCTGCCGTCGGCCATTTGCATGCGCCCGTGATCTGATTATCAGCACGCATATCGCTCGATCTCCCTCTCCAGCCCTGGGCTGGGAGGTCGCAGGCCTGCACTTTTTGTCTCGTCCTCCGCAAGCTGACAATCCACTGATGACAGAGGGACTGCGTGTATGCATTAACGAATTGTCGCTGAGCGTACAGCTAGCCATCGATCGAGTTGGGCTTCCCGGCCATGCATGCATGCCTGCCCAATCTGCTACTCGATGGTGAGCTGAGAAATGTCGAGCAAGCTAAGCATGGCAGCCTTGCATCAGACCATCGAAGCCCAACATGAAGAAATACGATCGACTGGGCCAAGAAGGAGACCTCAAATTGCAGTCTGTTCTGACATCGAATGCCCTCAGGGTTACCATCAGCATTATTGTTTGGATAGATTCTATTTCTAAATTAACGACAAGGGCATCATGCTACTGTAGATCCTCCAAGTGAGAAATATCAAACACCCAACTCTAAACACATACTTAGTTAGATTACGGCCCTGGGACAACGGCACATCGATAAGAGTTTGGATGGTTATTACGACAGCTATGGTTCGATCCTCGCTAACCACAGCTTACGGAGGGGATTTCGTCATTTTTCACTCGCTCGCGGATTGCGGAGATGGATCCCCGTTTTCCAACTGGATCGGTGTGGGGGTGCGGACCCAATTGGTATACACACTCCTTACGGCGATTTGACGGTGCGCCATCCTGATTTACCCTTGTAGACCAGTGGCGACTCTTCGGAGACTGTGGGATAAGACCAGTTCACCAAGTGGATTAGTCGGACGAAGCCTGGACACCTCTTGTAAATAAAAAAAAAATACTTAGTTAGATTACGTACACGTATTAGTCCTAAATTGAATAATATATTTTTCATGATTTATCTCTATCGAATTGACTATAAAATTAATTGACGGAGCGCTGACGAAGAAGGAATCATTTTTTTTTACACCAGTAATCAAATACGTACACTATCTGAAATACGAGGTAATTAAATATATATTTAAGCAAATGAGAAATGGAAGAGTTACTGTAGCACATTCCTTGCTATTTGATTTCTTTAAGTTTTTTTCACTTGCTCACTTGTCTCTCAATTAAGTTCATGACAGGCAAAATGAGTACATTAATTAAAGCTAGTGATCAACAAAATTAAACTATTGACACCTTTTTAGAACACTTATTCACTTCATTTTTTTTCTAATGTAGGTCCAGAGGTGTTTTTTTGGTCATGCCATGGATCTTGCTCTACCTAATAAGTTTGATGTAGTATAGCAGAGAGAACAAGTATATGAAATTCGCCTAGAAGAAAATTTAGAGAAAAGAAAATTATAAATTATATTAATTCTAAATTTGATAAATACATAAGATCGTATCCTATACTTTTTTTATTGTTCGAGGACACAATTTATTTTTTATAAAATAATATACTTTTTAAATAAAGCTCTAATTTTTCTAATAAAAATCTTACAAACTTTTCTAAAAAAAAAATTAAATAACTTTAAAAAAAAAACTAATTCTAACTAAGGGAAAGGTCATCTAGCTCCCGAATTAAGTTTGGACACTTAGATTATCAATGAAAAATTATTAATTTTACAACTCCCTGCTTAAAGATGTTTGTCTTAATCCATATAATTTTTTTTTTGAGTCAAAAGACCTTATTTTTTTAATCCTTTTGGTTTTAATACCCCCAAGTCGTTCAAGTTTGAATTTTTCCATTTAGAAATATTGATTTTGCATAAGTTGGAAAATATTTACTTCCAATTGAATTACTAAAGCTAAAACAATACATATTATCTTTATCCTTGCAAATGAAGCAAATATTTTTGCGAAGTTGATTATATTCTGAGGTGTTGAGAATATCCTTTTGCAATGAGTTGGCTCTTGTGTTTTTAATCGATCCATTTTCATTGTATTTAACTTAATTTATAGACTCATTTAGACTATGGTTTTATTTCCTTTTTGTTTTTTCTCAATATAATTGTGGATAGTTCATCATGCATTGTTTTTGTCCAACACTTCTCTTTTGATTCATTTTCAAAAGATAGGGAATTCACAAGAGAATAATTCAAGTTCAAAAAATTCATAGATGCCCTTAGCAACCGAGTCTTTCTTGGTGGACTTTCTAAATCACTTTCTTCGTTTGTTATAGGAAACTTTGGAATTGGATCGAGAGTTGGATTTGTATTACAAACTTTAAATGGGGCAGGTTGAACTTATATTGGATTATCAAATTGAGATGATCACAAGTCAATAACTTTTTCTTTTCCTTTCCAATCCCAAGTAGCTTTTTCATTAAAGACAACATCTTGAGATACAATGAGTTTGTTTGTCGATGAATTTAGCAAACTATACCCCTTTGATTCATCATTGTTGCCAATGAAAAGAAGTATCTAGTCTTTCTCATCAAATTTGTCATGATCTTAAGATGTGCATGGTATTAGTGCATATATAATGCCTCCAAATAATTTGAAATGATCAGCTCTTTACTTTTTCTTATACCAAGCTTTATAAAGGGATTTATTTCTAGCAATTTTAGTTAGTGATCGATTGAGAATATATATAGGTGTACGTAGAATCTTTGCCCAGTATACATCTAGAATTTCCTTGCCTTTCAACATGCTTCTTGTCATTCCCACAATTATATTATTTTTCCTTTTGGTCACTCCATTTTATTAAGGACATCGGCTAATTATCAACTATCTTTTAGGGTCATTAACTTTACAATATTTTATGAATGGATTGTAGAGAAATTCTCCTCAATTAGTTTTAAAGTCTTCGTGAGAAAACCACTTTGTCTTTCAACAAGTTCTTTAAATTGTAGAAATTAGAGAATGTTTTATAGCTTTTTAACTGAAAAATTAAATCCATATCATTCTTATGAAATCATCTACATAGATAATAAAATATTTCTTGTTCTCAACAGTAGGAGTTTGCATTGGTCCATAAATATCTGAATGAATAAGTTTAAGTGGTGCTTTTGCTCGCCATGAAGATTTTGAAAATGTTTGGTGGAATTGCTAGATTACAATCATTACATTATATGTTCTAAATTTAAAACATAATCAAGCGGAAGGATCAAAATTTCACAAAATTTTATGGTACATGCAGTATATAAAATAAAACTTAATGATGATTGTAATCTTAAGGAACCTAATTGAGTGAAGATCTAGAAGCCATCAATCTATCGTTGTAAATAAGATTTGGAGTTCTTGAATGCAGATCTTTCATAGGGTGCTGAGGTGACGACATCGTAAAACTCTCCTCATCGGTAGGAAACATATAGATCTATCAAAATATCCAATCCTATGGGGGTCATGCCCTATATATAGATCAGGCTGAATATGTTATTAGTCTATTATCAATAATAGATTTGGACTAATGAATTTTACACATTAAACTCACATCAAATGAATTGAAACATGTGAATCATCAATTAGATCACTTAATCGGACTTGAACCAACACGATATGATCAGACGTGTTACGACAATAACATATAAGCCCACCAAATTAGAAAATACAATCCAACAATCTCTCACTTGTGCTACATATGATTATGTATGTAACACATGATCGAAATTTTTAGTTGAGCTTATTATGTCATATTGAATAAAAATAATCTGGTTCATTAACTTCATTGATATAGGATTAAAATGATCATAACTACTCTATATATATAATCAGTAATCACAATACCGATGTCATCAATGATATAGATCAGATGTGGATGTATAGTATGAGAATTGCATGAAATATTATCTGCACATATCAATTTTCAATTGGTCCTCCTTATGACTCACAACAATGTCTTGATCACGTTTGCAAGTAACATATGTTAAATCACATTAGCAAACCATGATCATAATCTTATGACTCAAAATAGAGTCCTACATCACATTTACAAGTATCATATGTCAACAACATTAATAAATCATGATGTCTTTATACAATGTCAAAGATTAAATATACATATATCTTCCTACCTTAGTATACATAGTAAATCAAAATATATATGTGTCCTAATCATAGAGCATCCAAAATAATAAAATAATATAGACTCCCATTGAATAGGTACTTCATTCATATGAAGAACCCTAATTGTGAGCAGATAATGAATAATATAAAGTTTGTCTGAATATGCTCTTTAATGTTTGAGCTCTCTAAACTCTTTCTTTTAACCATCAAGTACTTTATAAAAAATGTGAAATTGCCACATTAACGACCCCCTCCTGCTGCCCCTATCGGTGGAGGAGATAAATCATGATCCCAATTGACAAGTGCAAAGGAAAGGGGTCAGTTGATAGCCCAGGGTGATGAATTCTCTGAGAATTGACCCCTACCCACTACGGACAAGCCCCTTTGCACTTACCAATTGAACCATCAAGTACTTTATGTTAATATGCAATGTATTCAATATGTCATAGTTGTTATTGGTCTAAAATTTCATAGCTTTATTATCACAATTGATCTTGAATGACCATTAAAGCCCCAAATGATCTCTAATCTTGTGATAAATTCTGCAATCATATTCTATTATTGGATGCTTCGTAGTGGTTTCCAGATTTAGCCTTCATTATTGAGGTGACCATTAGTGTATGTTTGACGCATTTCCAAATGATATCTCTTCCTAACAATATGAAAATATGTCCAAATGTAAACCTCTCACCATCTAGATATCCATCAAAATTGAAGTTTGATCACCTCTAGGTGGCCAGTCTTTGATATGTGAGCATTCAAAAATTTATTGTAAATATTGCATGACTTTCTTTATAGTGCTCTTATTTAAGTACCTACTCAACATTTCTATTATGCACATTATAATCAAATGCATACATACTTGTGCATATATGAGGCTCACCGTAGTCAGAGCATAAGAGTAACTCCCACTGAGTTTGACATATTTTTACCAATTAATGGATTTCCCTCTAAATCTGAATAAGATAATCGTATGATCAAAATTTACACGTACCAATGACGAAATATCAAATCACAAATGAACTTATTTAGTTTGTATACTATATGCTTTGAATCATAAAATTTAAAGTTCTTTTACTGCACCATATATATTATTTCCTCAATGTCACCATTAAGGAAAATAATGTAAATGTTTATATGGTGTAGATCTAAACCATAATAAGCTACAAGTGTCATGGTATCCTTAAAATATCTTTCGTCAACATATTTGAGAAAGTTTCGATGTAATCAATTCAATTCAACTTTCAGGGTTAAAGCATTATTCGACTTTATGGAAAGAGATAGAATCTTTTTTCAACTTTATGTCAAAGTCATGTTCTTGGAGATAAATATAATCACATGGATATGTGATTCTCCTTTTCCAAGTAGATCTACTTAGTGGCACTTGTCTTTAAGATGATGGGACATTATGATGTATTATTTCTAACAGATGTGCAATACTAATTATCTAGGGTATTGATATCATACCCCTACTAGCTGCAACTGTAGTACCCTTAGTAGGATCGTCAATGCTCTCTTCTTTAAATGACATGTTCATGAGCTTAATGCTCTCACTATTTTCAATAAATTTTGTATTTCTCATCTCAAAAAAGGAACTATTTATGGGTGGATTAGAGTATCCTATAGAATGATAGCTAATAATCCTTAGAGTCCAATTTCTTTTATTAGGCTTATAAGGTATAGCCTTAGTTAGACAACCCCAGACGTATAGGGGTTTATCACTATTTTATTGGAAACCCTATCTAAAAGATAAACTGTAATCTTGAGTGCTTCACCCCACAAGGAGTGTGACAAAGAAGTGAAAATCATCTTCTTCACACCATACTTTTAGAGTTTGATTCCTTTGCTCATTACGAAAGATGATGTACTGAGCCCCTATCCAATACTCAGAAAAGTAATTTGTTAATTAACTTTCTTTTGACATACTCTATGCAAACATCATGATTTACAATGTCAAGAGAATCAAGAATTCTTCTAGGCATTGTTTAAATACATATCTCAATCACCTATGTCACACTATAGATGAATTCTTATCAATCAAGCTTCTTACTTTCACTATATATTAATTCGTTGCTTGTAGACATATAAGTATTTTTTTTATGATTGTATAGTTTTTCAATTAAGGAACTATAGTCAAACACCACTGAATTCAAAAAAATATTAAAAAATTTATTTTTAAATGAACAAAGACAACCTTATTTATCTACATAAGAAATAGAAATTAATTTTTGTCTTAAAAGATGGTACATTGAACATTCAATGTATTTATTTTTTTGAATTCAAATTAACATTGTTCCTTAAACTAAACATAAAAATAAAATATTTAATGCTACTGCCCCTAACTTGCTTGTCATCTTTAGTAAAGATGTGTCTTCCACCATCAAGTAGCAGTTTGCTCCAGAGGTAACCCTTCCTTAATATGTTAATTGACGTACTTAGGACATTCTTTCTTGATATGATTCTTTTTCTTGCAAAATAAATAAGTAGATATCGTATCTTGTTTCTCTTGCTCATTTTGGTTAGATATTCTAATGTTTGTAGTTTGCTTTTCTTTCCCTTTGACATTAGTCTTCTTCCTTTTTTTATTGGTACCCTGAGAACTAGATGCAAGATTAACACTTTCTGATGTCTCCCGCCTTAGTCTCTCCTCCTCTTGCACACATTGCACTATAAGGTCATTTAATGTCCACTGCTCTTTCTGATTGTTGTAGCTTATCTTGAAGGGTGTGAACTGTGCAAGCAAAGACAACAAGATAAAATACACCAACATGCTTTCAGACATTTCTAATTTTAGTACTTTAAGTCTTGTGGCAATGGTAGACATCTTCATGATATACTCTCTAATGTTTTCCTTTTCCTTATATCTCATAGTAACAACTTTGACAAGAGTGTGCTTATTTCGACTTTTCATTTGAAGTGAATCAATATGCTAATTAACTTAGGAAAACTTTGACATCATTGGTTAGACGTACAAGACGTGTTAGTTATATATGAGAGATGTCCTAAGGTAATCGCCTTATGGTTGTACCATTTATTTGATAAATGAAGATTCGCTATTTGAGTATACATGTTTTCATGTATTTGATTGGATCTTAAATGTTGGTGCAATCGGCCCAGGTTGACTCGAGTCTGACTCGATCAGTACCTTGATAGGATTTTGATGATAGACAAAACTCATGACATGGGATTGTCATGGGAAAGTCCAACATGGGGTTGGCTTGGAAAATCCAAGCATGGAGCTTGGTGTGGAAAAGTCCAAAGCATTGCGAAGTCGTGCGCTTGGTGCTTGGCATAGGAAAGTCCAAAGCATTGCGAAGCCGTGCGCTTGGTGCTTGGCATGGGAAATCCAAAGCATTGCGAAGCCGTGCGCTTGGTGCTTGGTGAGAAATGCATTGCGAAGCCGTGCGCTTGGTGCATGTGGGAAGTCTTGAGGACTTGGTAAGTTCACTAGGCTCGGGGTCCTTGAGTCGGTGAAGGATGACATTGCGAAGCCGTGCGCTTGGTGCATCCGAGGGACCGCCGGACGGGGAGCGAATGGAGTGAGCCCAAAGGGAAGCATACTTCTAGGGCATGAGACGCGAAGGATGGCGTTGCGAAGCCGTGCGCTTGGCGCATTCGAGGGACGTAGGCCGAGGGAAGAGAGCTTCGGTGGGGAACTCCATGAGTGATGTGGACTTGGCCAAGTGGCTAAGACTGAGTGTCGGAGGCTCAAACAACTTGGTGTTTGAGGTTTTTCCCGACGGCAGTCGACTGACATAGTTGCCGATTCGACTGGTCCAAGTCGACTAGAGTTCGACTGGTGTAAGGCTGCGTTTTGGTGCTTAGCGCGATCGCTATGGATGGCAATGATCGTGATGTCGGCAATGATCGGCTAGAGGGATGAATGATCGTGATGGGAATATCGCGAGCAGAGCGCTCCATAGCCGTAGGCGTCGACTACTAGTCACTGATCGACGATGAGGACCATCAGTCGACTGGTAGGAGATCCGTTGGAACTTATTCGACGTGGATCTGGCCGTTGTGAGACAACGGACACAGGGGCAGTCGACTGGGGCCTTTTGGCAGTCGACTGCTAAGCGCGAAAACAGCTTGATGCAGGTTATATAAGGAGCTCGAGTTGGAGGATTTCGCCAAGACTTTAAGGAAGCAATTGAAGGATTTCTGTTGCATTCCAGTCCTTCAAGAGCCATCCAAAGCAAGCAACAAGAAAAGGGTCAAAGCAAAGATTTGTAAAGAGTTCTTTACTTGTATTTCTTGTGTCTTTGTATTTCTTGTATATTATTGTTGTAATAGCTTGTGAGAGGTTTCTCCACCTCCGACGTGTAATCGAGAAGGAGTTTAGTTAGTGCCGTGCGCATAACTAGAGCTCGAGGAGCTCGCCCGTGGAGTAGGAACCATTCGGTTCCGAACCACGTATATCGTGTGTATTTGCATGTGATTGTATTTGTTGTTAGTATCCATATTTGCATTAGTATTCCGCTGCGCTAACAACAATCGTAGACAAGCACGCGACGAGAACGATCGAATTATGATATCCAACGAACGAGGGCTATTCACCCCCTCTAGCCGACCGTACCGATCCCCTACAAGTGGTATCAGAGCACAGGTTGCTCTTCAAGGACTAACCGCCGCGAGAACACTACAAATGGCCGGCTTCATCCATCCACCAAAGTTCGAAGGAGATTTCCTATGGTGGAGAAGAAAGATGAAGGTATACCTAGAAATCGATTTTGATTTTATGCTAGTATTAGAAAACGGTTTCAAATTGCCTAGGGATGAAAGAAATAGGCAAATTGAGAAGTCAAGGTGGACCCAAGACCAAATGAAGGAATTCAAGACAAATCTCGAGGTAATAAAACTACTTAGTGATTTGTTACCTAATCATATTTGGTCTATATTGGGTGACTATAGGGATGCCAAGGAATTATGGGAGAAGATAATGAAATATCAAGAAAATTCCCAACCGGCACAAGTAGAGGAGAGTGCCGAGGAAGAACCATCCACTTTCGAAGATGTGGATGACTTGGTGGAGACCTCCACCTCTAGCATTGAGGGGGAGGAAAGGTTGTCAACTCCGGAGCAAAGCCAAAATGAAGCATCTACCTCCGGAAGAAATGACCAAGAGGCTTCCACCACCTCCCTAGGTAACTCAAGTATTGTAATTTTAAATAAAAATTACATAATATACTTTGAGTGTAGGGAGAAAGGGCATTACAAGAGTAAATGCCCAAAATTGGCTAAAGAAAAGGCATCCACACCAAAAGTAATCCCAAAGTCAAAGGATGTCGGTGTTCCCAAAATCAAGAGCAAAGAGCACATTGTGTGCTTCAAATGCAATCAAAAGGGACACTACCGAAGCCAATGTCCTAGGGGGAGGAAGAAAGGGCAAGAAGGTGCAACTCATGTAGGGGGAGCTCCTAAAGCTAACCCTAAGGTACATTTAGTTAATGCACCTTTAATTCCTAAAGTCAAAAAAGCATGCTAAAAATTATTTTAGTTCTCTTGCCATTATTAATGAAAAACATGCTAAGAGAAATGATAAGGTTTATTGCTTAGGTGCCAAGCATGTTCATATAACTAAGGACAAACCTAGGACTCATAATTCTAGAAATATCCTACCTAGGAAATCAATTAGAAGAATTGAAGAGAATTTGGGTATTAATCCCAAGAAATCTAGGCATATGCCTAAGAAGAAAACTAACTCCCAAAAACCAAATGAAAATTCAAAATTGAGGAAATTGGAGTTAGAAAACCAAGTCTTGAGATCAAGACTTGAGAGAATGGAGAAAACCCTTAGAATCATAGAAAATTCAATTCTAGGGTCAAATGCCCAAAAGTCAAGACCTAAGGTTCAAAAATGGTCTAAGGGCAAGGAAGGTTTGGGTGACAAACCTAAGCCCAAGAAGACCTACCATAATGTTCCATTTAATTATGGAACAACATCTAGGTCTAGAAAAACCAAGGCTAATAGGGAAGTTATCCCTAAGTCTAGCCATGGTGTATGTTTAGTGGCCAAGGACTTAAGAAAAACCAAGAATGCCACTAGGAAGGTCAATGGAGGAGTCACCTCTAGAGTTGACCCAAGTAAGACCCAAAAGACTATGGCTTTAAAGCCTAAAAGGGTCATTAGGAAGGTATCTAGGGAAGTTATCCCTAGGGAATACCTTGTTAACCCAAGGAGCTCCAATAGGTATTGGGTTCCTAAAAGCGCGATCGATTCACGCTAAATGGGTTAGGGTGTGTCAACCCTAAGTGGATGGGTAGTTAACCTAACCATAGTAGAGTTGACACATTAGGATGTGCCAATGTGCTTGAGAAGTCTAAAAATGATTAAATTGGCACAATTAGGTCTTAGAGGTATTGGTGTGCCGTTTTGGGTTTTTGGCACACTAGGGAAATGAATGACAATAAGGCAAAATAGAATTAATCCCTAAAAATGGCAAATTGATTTTCACACTTAGGTATTCTATACCTTAGTATACTTTACTTGCCATGTTTTATTTGCTTTGCCATGTCATGACATCACTCTCATTTTTATCTATAAAAATGTCATGATCATGTTTAGATTTATCTTTATATGTCATGTATGCTTAAACATTGTTCACATGCCATGACATCATGATATTGGCATATGTTTTTATCTATATCATATCTATGCCATAATCATATCATGCATGAATTAAAATGGAGTTAAGGACTATGACATAATTTGAAAGGAATCAAATAATATTGCCTTAGAAATATGCATGAGACCATTTTAAAGAACAAAAACCCACATCTCACTAGATTAATTGCCTTGAATGTGTTTTTACATATCTAGATATAAGTGAGATGTTTAAGGAAAAGAAACTAAAGGTTTTGAAAACTTTTTGAAAACATTTTGAAAAACCTTGGTGAAGCCTATCTTTTGATAGCTATCACCATTGAATGGGATGATACAAAGATAACTCTTTATTGAAGCTTTTCTTAAATTTTAGACTTTGTATCAATCTCCTAATTTAATGGGTAAAATAATTTTCCAATATTTTTCACCCATAGTGTTTAGGATAAGTAATATACGTACCAAATTTCATGATTTATCTACGTATGTATATTTACTTATGAATTTCGGAAATCCATTTACGAAATTAAAACTACAGCGATTATCGATCACGCCAGTCTGCCAATCGATCGATGGATGTGGCAATCGATCGATTTGATTTTGATCAGCCTAAGTTGATTTCGGGTAAATCTTGTTGATTAGACCCATGTTCAGCTAGGTTAAGGTCCCCTAACCATTCCTAACCCTAGGATATGCTTGGGAGAGCATTAGAGAGGGTGGAAATCCATTGGATATGGATTAGGAGTTGGGTTGAGGGTGAGTATCAATTTTAAGGTGGAAGAGAGTTCATTGTTGAACTTTGCCTTAATTTTGATTTGGTTAATGTTCCTATTGGCTTAGGGACTCTCCAAGGACATTGTTGGTACAATGGTCAAGGGGGAGCGAGCCTCTAGGGGGAGGTATTCATCATGGGAAGATGGATGTGTATTTCCTCATGGGAGGAAATGTGGGTTGCCTCTCTTTAAGTGATATGGGATCACTAGAAAGATGGTAGGCATGGTTTCCTCCAAGGGAGAGATATAAGATCTCATTGGGATATGAGACATTCATACCCTTGGGGAGGACCTTTTTGATGTAATGTCAAAAAGGGGGAGATGTTACCAAGTTACCAATTAGGGTTCGTTGGAATTCTCATTGGGATATGAGAATTGCCAATATGGGAGAATTAGTATACTTGAGATGGTAGTTTTGTCAATCATCAAAAAGGGGGAGATTGTTGGTGCAATCGGCCGAGTTGACTGAGTCCGACTGCGACCTTGATAGGATTTTGATGATAGACAAAACTCATGACATGGGATTGTCATGGGAAAGTCCAACATGGGGTTGGCTTGGAAAATCCAAGCATGGAGCTTGGTGTGGAAAAGTCCAAAGCATTGCGAAGTCGTGCGCTTGGTGCTTGTCATGGGAAAGTCCAAAGCATTGCGAAGCCGTGCGCTTGGTGCTTGGCATGGGAAATCCAAAGCATTGCGAAGCCGTGCGCTTGGTGCATGTGGGAAGTCTTGAGGACTTGGTAAGTTCACTAGGCTCGGGGTCCTTGAGTCGGTGAAGGATGGCATTGCGAAGCCGTGCGCTTGGTGCATTCGAGGGACCGCCGGACGGGGAGCGAATGGAGTGAGCCCAAAGGGAAGCATACTTCTAGGGCATGAGACGCGAAGGATGGCGTTGCGGCGCGCGCGGCGATCCGAGGGACGTAGGCCGAGGGAAGAGAGCTTCGGTGGGGAACTCCATGAGTGATGTGGACTTGGCCAAGTGGCTAAGACTGAGTGTCGGAGGCTCAAACAACTTGGTGTTTGAGGTTTTTCCCGACGGCAGTCGACTGGCATAGTTGCCGGTTCGACTGGTGTAAGGCTACGTTTTGGTGCTTAGCGATCTTTTGCCATGGTAGCGATCGGCCCGATCGGCCGGTGATCGCAGGATGGCGATCGTGATGGGAATGTCGCATCTGAGCGCTCGTAGCCGTGGGCAATCGACTACTAGGTCACCAGTCGACTGATGAGGACCATCAGTCGACTGGTAGGAGATCCGTTGGAACTTGTCAGCGTGGATCGCCGTTGTGAGACAACGGACGTAGGCGATCGGCCCCGGGCCTTTTGGCGGTCAGCTAAGCGAAAATAGTCACGGGTTATATAAGGAGCTCGAGTTGGAGGATTTCGCCAAGACTTTAAGGAAGCAATTGAAGGAGATTTGCTGTTGCATTCCAGTCCTTCAAGAGCCATCCAAAGCAAGCAACAAGAAAAGGGTCAAAGCAAAGATTTGTAAAGAGTTCTTTACTTGTATTTCTTGTGTCTTTGTATTTCTTGTATATTATTGTTGTAATAGCTTGTGAGAGGTTTCTCCACCTCCGACGTGTAGTCGAGAAGGAGTTTAGTTAGTGTCGTGCACATAACTAGAGCTCGAGGAGCTCGCCCGTGGAGTAGGAACCATTCGGTTCCGAACCACGTATATCGTGTGTATTTGCATGTGATTGTATTTGTTGTTAGTATCCATATTTTCATTAGTATTCCGCTGCGCTAACAACAATCGTAGACAAGCACGCGACGAGAACGATCGAATTACGACATCCAACGAACGAGGGCTATTCACCCCCCTCTAGCCGGCCATACCGATCACCTACATTAAACTCATTTACTCAATATCCACAATACGATTCACAACATAAGAGAATTTGTGATTGGATCACAACTAGTGAGTATCTCTACATGTGTAATTGTGATGTATTAGAATTATCCCTAGTCGATGAATTGATGCATTCGAACGCTATCAATTCTATTGAGACTAGCACGAGTTATACTCTTGCTATTTCTCACTGGTTGGAGACATTGGGATGTCTGGAGTTAACCGTGGATGCTAGTTATGGTAACTAGTTCATTGGAGTAACCAGCTATAAGGCTTCATATGGTTCTCTGCATACACAAATATATCAATGAAGTCCTTACTGTAACTTAAGTACGATGTTCCTTCGACTTGCGGTATTCAAGTCATCTTGGTCATGAAAACTTATGCTTTGACATCTTAAGCAAGCATCTCTGATGAGATGTGGACTCGGGATGATTAGGTATAAGTCGAAGTGGCCGAAGATGTTTGAATAGCCAACAAATGATTCACCACTCCTTGCGAGGAGATGTATACCCTATGGCCTCTCATCGGATTGTTACTAAAGTCTTTGGCTAAAATATTACATGTTAAGAGTATGATACTCTTGGATACATGTGCAGTAACTAGAATCCGCAGGACTAGGAAATGATACTTGGGCTAGGTGTGACGTAGTCAGCCTAGTGGGGACTGACATATAGACCATGTTTTGAACCAAGTGGGTATAAGATGAGTGAAAGGAATGGGGCACGATTCATTGTAGCTGTTGAAAAGTTTCAGAAGTTGTTCTGGGGTCAACCGTTGATTTTCTGGTTAATTGGGGATCATGATATACTACTAGGTGCCGCTCATGATCGTTCTATAATTAACGGTTAATTATAGATGACCAATATAAATCGGGAACTTATTTGTTCACACGCACTACGAGTGTTATCTGAAGGATTTAAAACGAGCTTGAGAATGAGATTCTTATATCGAGAGAGACTTAGTTTGGTTGGACCAAATAATGATTGAGCATAAAATTGTTTCAGTCACATCGGAAACATGGATGGGCCGAGTCTTTTGAAGACATGATGGAAGAACCAAATTGGTTTGGTTCTAATCCAATGGTGGAAAATAAACCAAAGGGGTTTGGTTTGTTTTAAATGAATGAACCAAAATTGGTTTGGTTTATTTTAACTTTAAATAAACCAATATAGTTTGATTTATTTTAACTTAAATTAATGAAGCAGGTTAACAGATTTTGGTTGTGAATCAATAACCGTTGAGAGAGGGTTTCTTGATGGTTAAGAAACACGCTATCTAAAAATAAAAAGGTTGAGACAAATTTCGTAGACAAGTTAAGGTTTGTGAAACCCTAGTCGCTTTCTCTTCCTCTCCTTGCTTGTGCACCGCCCAATCTTGTTGTCGCTGCCCAAGCTTGGCCGGCCTTCCTCCTCTAGCCGTTGGCCAGCCACCAGCTACTGGCCATCCTTCGGCCAGCAACCCAACCGCCGACCCTTGCAGCCGCCGACCACAAAGCTGTCACTAACTAACTTGTTTGGCTGGCAACTCCTCCACCGCCCACCTCCTTTTGGACATCCTTTTGTCCATTGTGAGGAGAGATCGTTTGGCCGACATTTGGAACTCTGATAGTGACCTCTTTGTCGGGGATTGGATCTTCAGCAATCCTCTTCGGTGGAGGACAAAGGGTTTTGTCAATTGTTGACATAACTGCTTCCGAGAAGATAAGTTTGTGAAACTTGTTTTGTGATCGTCTTTCGGATCACAACGTCTTCGACGCGAGACTAGTATCTCTCATCAAGATGGGGCTCGTAGCTTGAGAAGTTATCCCGACGATACTCGGCGTGGACTCGGATAGAGGCAACACTTACGAGGGTCGCTAAGGTTGATGCCCTTTCCGCTACGTGTTATTCGTCAGGTATACCTAGTGTAATTTCTTTTATTTGTAAAATTTAAATATACGATTATGTCTACACTTTTGTATTCTGCATGCGTATGGTGTATGTGATGTAATAAAATAGTTTATTACCGTTTTTATTTGCTTCCGTTGTGCATGTTTGCGAAACATATTCGAACACACGCCCACGTCGGTGCCCCAGAAACCCAACAGTGGTATCAGAGCCAGGTTGTGTTCTGACATAATCGTGAAATTATTTTGCGATAAATGTTTTGTCATAATTATAATTTTAGAAATTTTTTACTTTTGGAAAGTTTAGGAAAAATTATGAAAATTTGAATTAGTTAAAAAATTCAAATTAGGAATTTTCTAATATGATTAGGAAACTAAAATTTAGGAAATTTATTTCCTAAATTAAATTTGAATTTCCTTAATTAATATTTTCCATAAATAAAATATGTAATTAGATTTGAAAATTTGTTTCCTAATTTAATCAATGATATTTGATTTGAGAAATCAAATCACAAACATATTTTATTTTCAAAATTAATTATGACAATTTAGAAATTATTTGAACATGTCATAATTGTATGTCATGTAATTGCATTAGATATATATCATTATGTCATGCGTGCTGTGACATGTAGATGCATTAGTTGCACATATATATGTCATGCCATGTAGATAATAATTATTTGCATGGAAAGGAGGCTGAGACCTCAAAACCCTTACAAAATATTAAAGCCTACACATTCCATTAATATGGTTAGAACCGAAGTTCCATTTCTTATTTGGGTTGTTGGACTCTCTCTAAGCCCGGCTCGAACCTGAACCTGTTCAAACCATTGAAATAGTTTAATACTAATTTGATATGAGTCAGAGGTCTATCTTTAGTTTGGATTGTTAGACTCTCTCCAAGGCTGACTAAACGATTGAATGCACTCTAACCATATTAAAACTATTTCTCGATTAATGGGTCAGCTTTAACTTGGAGCATCGACTTGTTGGACTCTCTCCAAGGTCGATGTGAAGAGAGGTGAAGTTGAGTGCTATGCATATGATGCATACTTGTTAATGTGTTAACAATCCAATGTTTGTGCGAACATTAAATTAGTTGATAGCACAATGTGATAGTTACATATACGTGATATGTAATTGGTATATTTGATACCTACCATTGTAGCTATGAACGACTTGTTAGACTCTCTCCAAGGTTGTTCTTATCTATGTTAGATATCAACCCATTCGGAGATGAACCTACGATCTCCCGAATTGATTTTAAGGATTTTTGAATTCGAAAAATGAATGAGATTTATAAATGTATGTTGATGCATTTTAAATCATCTTTCTCATATATGCTCGATTTGTAATTCTAGGTTAATCACTTGATCATGACGTTTTTAAACTTGCGCTCTATTTTGGATTCAAATAAGTTAACTGGGCTGAACTTCTTAGACTGGCTTAGAAACCTGAGAATTGTTCTTAAGGCAGAAAAGCTTGCGTATGTCCTCGAAGAGCCTCTTCCCGATCATCCTAAGGATGATGCAACTCTGGACCAATTGTTGGCCTATCAGAAACATGTGACTGATTCTGAACTGGTGAGTTGCATCATGCTAGCTGCGATGGTACCCGAGCTTCAGAAGCAGCATGAGCATATGGCTGCTAATACCATAGTCTTTCATCTTCATGAGTTGTTTGATGAGCAAGTGAGATCCAAAAGGTTCAAAATCTCTAAGTTCCTCTTCACCTCTAAGATGCAAGAAGGTTCATCTATAGTGCAATTTGTGCTAAAGATGAATGAGTACATCGAGCGATTAGCTACACTCGGGTTTGTGATGGATTATGAATTAAATATTGACTTAATTCTACATTGTTTTCCCGAGAGTTATTCACAGTTTGTGATGAACTATCGGATGAACAAACTTGAATCCACCATTCCTGAACTCCTTAACATGCTGAAGACTGTGGAGCCTTCTGTGAAGTATGAGGATAAGACGGTATTGTTAATTGATTCCTCAAAGAAAGATTCTAAAAGGAAATCAAAGGAACAACATAAGGGGAAGAAGAAGGCTAAGAAGGCAGAACCAGCTCAAAAGGGCACTTGCCATCATTGTGGCAAGGAGGGTTATTGGCGAAGAAACTGCAAGATTTATCTTGAGTTCATGAAGAAGAAGAAGACATTCGATGCCCCATCCTCTTCAGGTATCTTTGTTATTGAGTGTCATTTTATTTCCTTAGACACTTGGGTATTGAATACCGGGTGTGGCTCACATATATGTATGTCATACAGGGGCTAAGGAATAGAAGAAGACTCATCAAGGAAGAATCAAATTTGCGAGTTGGCAATGGAGCAAAGGTCGCTACAGTTGTCATCGGAACATATTTGTTGAAGCTCCCTATAGGACTTGTCTTAGAGTTGGATAATTGCTATTATGTTCCTTCATTAATAAAGAATATTATTTCTATTTCCTGCTTAAATAGAAATGGGTACCATTTGACTTCAAATGATGTTCTTTATGGGACTGGAACTTTATGCAATGGTATATATACGTTAGACATATCCAGTGACATTCTCAATATCGAAGCGAGCAACAAGCATGCTTGAAAAGATAATCAATTAGCCTCCTACATGTGACATTGTCGTCTTGGCCATGTAAGAAAGAAATGCATGTCTGAATTACACCGATGTGGAATTATGAAATTGTTTGAATTTAATTCATTCTATACATGCGAATTATGCTTATAAGGCAAGATGACTAAGTTACCTTTTACTGGAAAAGGTGAACTAGTGGGAGAGTTGCTTGGTCTAATACATACTGATGTATGCAGACCTATGTCAACTCATGCTCTAGGAGGCTATAGCTACTTCATTACCTTTATCAATGATCACTCATGATTTGGGTATGTGTTCTTGATGAAACACAAGTATGAAGCATTTGAAAGGTTCAAAGAATTCAGAAATGAAGTAGAGAAATAACTTGGCAAAAGTATTAAAATACTTCGATCTGATCGAGGTGGTGAATACTTGAGTCAAGAGTTTCTGGATTATCTAAGAGACAATGGTATATTGTCTCAATGGACTCCGCCATATACACCACAACATAATGGTGTATATGAGAGACAAAATTGAACCTTGTTGGACATGGTTAGGTCGATGATGAATCATGCGAATCTTCCCAAGTCCTTTTGGGGCTATGCACTTCAGACAGTTGTTTACTTGCTAAACAAAGTTTCGACCAAGGTAGTCTCTACTACTCCATATGAGACATGAAATAATAAGAAACTTTATTTATCTTACTTGAAGATATGGAGTTGTTCTGCTTATGTGAAGTGGATTGTATCAGACAAATTGGATGCTAAGTCTGATAAATATCTATTTATTGGATATCCTAAGGAAACGAGGGGTTACCAATTCTATCATCCTGTGGAATAAAAAGTGTTTGTTTTAAGGCATGCTATCTTTCTAGAGAAAGAATTTCTCTTGCAAGAAAATAGTGGGAGTGACATTGAACTTGAGAAGGTTCAAAAGACTCCAATAGACATTGAAGAGATACTTGGTCAAGCACCACAATTGATAACTCATAATGATAAGCCATCGACTGAAACTATTATAACACCACATCTTCGTAGATCTGGTAGAACACGTAACATTCTTGAGAGATATGAATTTCTCGTAAGTGAATTGAATGATGTATTACGTATTGATGATGAAGAGCCTACTAGTTATGAAGAAGTTCTGAAAAGTTTAGAAAAGGATAAATGACTTAAAGCCATGAAGTCGGAAATGGATTCCATGTATGAAAATCAAGTTTTGAACTTAGTGGACCCACCTGAAGGCATTAAGCCTACAGGGTGCAAGTGAGTTTTAAAAAAAAAAATTGACATGGATGGTAATGTGATTACCTATAAGGCTAGATTAGTGGCGAAAGACTATCGTCAAAAGCAAGGTGTTGATTATGATGAGACCTATTCACCAGTAGCTATGCTTAAATTCATTCTGATGCTTCTGGCCATAGTGGCTCATTATGATTATGAGATATGACAAATGAATGTGAAAATAACTTTCCTTAATGAAAACCTACTCGAGGACGTGTATATGATACAACATGAGGGTTTCACATCGATTGATAAAACCAAGGTATGCAAACTTTGACGATCTATATATGGACTGAAGAAAGCATCAAGGAGTTGGAATATCTATTTTGATGAGACAATCAAAAGGTTTGATTTCTCATAAAATCCAGACGAACCTATGTGTACAAGAAGGTTAGTGGGAGTGCAATCGTGTTCCTAGTGTTGTATGTCAATGACATATTACTTATAAGAAATGATATATCTATCTTACAGTCAATCAAAATTTGGTTATCCAAAATATTTTCCATGAAAGACCTGGGAGAAGCAACCTATATCCTTAGGATTAAGATCTATAGAGATAGATCAAAACAATTGTTTGGTCTTTCGCAGTCTACATATATAGACTGAGTGCTAAAGAGGTTTAGCATGTCGGAATCCAAGAAAGGTTTCTTACCCATCAGACATGGGATACACCTTTCGAAGTCTATGTGTCTGTGCACAAAAGACGAGAGGATTTTCATGAGTAAGATCCTCTATGCATCCGCAATAGGATCTGTCATGTATGCTATGTTATGTACGAGGCCCGATGTTTCGTATGCTCTGAGTGTCATGAGTAGATACCAGTATGATCCAGGAATGAATCATTGGGAGGCTGTTAAGACAATTCTTAAGTACTTGAGAAGAACTAAAGATGTGTTTCTAATATATGGAGAGGGTGATATAGTAATACATAGGTATACGAGATGTCATATTCCATATAGACAAGGATGATTCTAGGTCTCAGTCTGGGTACATATTCACCTTGAATGGAGGTGCAATAAATTGGAAAGGTTCCAAGCAAGACACTATAGCGGATTCTACCACTGAGGCAAAATACATTGGAGCTTCAAAAGCAACAAAAGAAGCGGTTTGGATCAAGAAGTTTATCTCTGAACTTGGTGTGGTCTCATCAATGATCCAAACATGTGCTTCGCCGCTATTATCTGATCAGAGGGATTATCAATAGGAAGGAAATACAAATCGAGAACATTCCCACTGAAAGGAACTTAGCGGACCCTTTAACTAAGGCCTTACCTCAAAGAAAGTTCGAGGGTCATGTTAGAGCTTATGATATTGGATACCGTGGCGATTGACATTAGGCCAAATGGGAGTTTGTTAGTTATATATGAGAGGTGTCCTAAGGCAATCGCCTTATGGTTATACTATTTATTTGATAAATGAAGATTCACTATTTGAGTGTACATATTTTCATGTATTTTATTGGATCTTAAACTCATTTACTGAATGTCCGCAATATGATTCACAACATGAGAGAATTTGTAATTGGATCACAACTAGTGAGTATCTCTACATGTGTAATTGTGATGTATTGGAATTCTCCCTTGTCAATGAATTGATGCATTCAGACACTATCAATTCTATTGAGACTAGCATAAGTTATACTATTTGATTTATCCAAGCAGTTGTTTCTCACTTGTTGGAGACATTGGAATGTCCGGAGTTAACCGTGGATGCTAGTTATGGTAACTAGTTCATTGGAGTGACCAGCTGTAAGATTTCATATGGTTCTCTGCATATACATATATGTCAATGAAGTTCTTATTGTAGCTTAAGTGCGATGTTCCTTCGACTTGTTGTATTCAAGTCATCTTGGTCATGAAGACTTATACTTTGACATCTTAAGCAAGCATCTCCGAGGAGATGTGGATCCGGGATGATTAGATATAAGTCGAAGTGGTCGAAGGTGTTTGAATAGCCTACAAAGGATTTATAAGGGATCTTTGAAAGACTAGAGGGGGTGAATAGTCTCTTTTCGTTTCTACAAAAATGTTTAGCGGAAGCAAAACAAAATACTAAAGAAAAATAAGAAACGAAAAGAGAATACACAAGCGCTAACAAAAGATTTTACGTGGTTCGGAGATTATGCTCCTACTCCACAGTGATCCTTAAGGTGGATTAACCCAAGCCAATCTTTCACTAGAAGTCTCCTTTTAATGACCAATCAAGGTGGAGAAGCCTTCTTACAAACACTCCTCTTCTTCTTACAAGATGATGGATTTGAACTTAGTAAGAAGAGGTTTAGAAGCACTTGAGAGCTTAGGGAAGACTTGAGGAGCTGAGTATGAACGTTTAGAATGAAAGCATTAACCTCCTCCAAGCTTCCCTAACTTCTATTTATAGAGAAAGGATGTTTTTCCCGTTGAGCCTACTATCAGTCGACTGGTGAATACATCAGTTCGACTGATAGCACTATTGACCGAATCCAATGGCTTTTAGCGGAGCCTGATTTGCATTCATCACGCTCAACGTTAACTTGATCAGTCGACTACTAAAATCGGCGATTCGGTGGTACTGTGTAGGTGATCGATCGGCGCTACTAGCCTTCTGTTCATGGCGATCGATTGCCAATAATGGCGATCATTGCCCGACTATATCTTCTGATGCGATCCGAGTCGACTACCATCAGTTCGATTGGGATAACTCCCAGTCGACTGCTAGCAGTTCTCCGACCTCTAATGTTGTATATTGAATACTAGTTCGACTGGTACAATGTGTCAGTCGACTGGCACAATGTATCTGTCGACTGAC
The DNA here is from genome assembly GCA_025175895.1 of Wurfbainia villosa. NCBI lineage: Eukaryota > Viridiplantae > Streptophyta > Magnoliopsida > Zingiberales > Zingiberaceae > Wurfbainia > Wurfbainia villosa. The sequence continues at coordinate 9,664,398 of CM045997.1, forward strand.
ACACCCCAACTAATTCATACTTGAAAACATACCCTAAGCCTAGACTTAACCTTCTAGCTTCTCCATCAGCCTTGCGCCTCCAAGATTTTTCTGAGTCCACGACTCCATCCATGTGCTTGCCTTCAAAAGCTTCCTTGAGTTTGTCATGCTTTGGTTTTTTTTTTTGCCAAAGGTCTGCTTGGACTTTACACCACTAGACTATATGTTTGGACTTATGCTGCTAAGACCTCGCTTTTGGACTTCCTTTGCCAAGGTCCGCTTGGACTTTACGCTGCCAAGACTACATGCTTAGGCTTATGCTACCAAGACCTTTCCTTGGACTTTCCTTGCCAAGATTACACTTGGACTTCTCTTTACCAAGTCTTCATACTTGGATTTTCCTGTCACTTAACACATTCATAGTTAGATCACAAATATTGCCTAACTCAGATGATTATCCAAACATCAAAACATTTAAATGCTTGGGGCATTGTTGCACCAATAATCTCCCCCTTTTTGATGTTTGACAATCATTTAAGTTAGGTCTTGAAATATGCTCAGAAATAAACATCATATATCAATGTGAAATCTAACTTAAAATTTTCTTCTCCCTCTTTGACACACATCAAAAAGAGAAGGCCTTAACAAGTACAAAATGAATACAAGGTAGCATGCCTTGAACTAAGGTATAAAATAGAATTAGGGCTCCCCCTTAATCCAAGACATAAGTCATGATACATAAATATCATGTTGAGCAAAGCATGAAACAATAGATAGGAAAAATATGTCCTAACTTGCACCAACAATATATATTTTAGAGATGAAGCTCCCCCTAAAACAATGCATCAATATAGTCCTTCTATCCATACAAGTTATCATTAATACACAATAGAAACCATATTATGAAGATAGAAAAACTCGAATTGAACTATTAAATGATGAAAATAAGTTATCTAGACCAAAATAGGGTTACCAATTGGACTGATGTTGTCATCAGTCAATTATCGGCCTTGTCAGTCGACTGCCAATAATGGCAGTTGAATGATACTTGATAACTTTAAAATCAGTGTTTTTCAGTCAAGGTTCAGAAATGCATAGGAAATTCCATGGATGTCCAAAAATCACGAAACTTGGCATACACATTATTCATGTCTAATATAATGTGTGAAAAATATTAGACTAAAAATATACCTATCAGATTAACGAATTGACACAAGATTCAAAATGATAAAAATTTGAATAGGTTTGGATTGTATTGTATCAATACTCTTAACGATGATTACAATCAAGTTGTTTAGACAATAAAGGGTTTCAAAAACACTTATTAATATGTGTTCAATTCATAAATCTTAAGTTATCAACACATTAGACAAACATAGAGACGCAAAAAAATGACTTCATTTCATTAAAGAAATATGTTACGAACATAAGTCTAAGTCAATGTCATACATATGGCCAACAAAATGCAAAATCTGGCTATCTAGAAGTCAGGGTCGGGGTCATCAACATCCATCAGCATATATGATGAACCACCATTAATAGGCACATGTCCGGGTGCAGGAGAGCGAAGAAGCACCAGAATCTCTTGCTGTTGTTGCCCCAATGTGCACATCTAGGAGAGGACCAAGGTCCGGAACTCTTGGTGCTCCTGTCGAAACCCCTGATGCTCCAGGCGAAGCTCCTCTAAACGTGTATCTATCCTCACTTCAAATACATCGAAGAGGGATGCGAAGGCTGAGTCCAGCATGGTGTCACCTCCTGCAGTGACACCCTTCGCAGTAGCACCCTCCGCAGTGGCATCGCCCTCTGGTGCTGGAGCGCGTCCTGCCTACCGTCGTGCAGGGTCCCAGATAATGGATCCCTTGTGGGGCTTCAAGACTGCTAAAGAGAAGCTCCGAGCATTCATTCGGTCATACTTTGTGGTCATGGGTTTAATGACCCCCTGGGATACGTCAATGCCGACGAAACTCAACCACTGAGTCAACACATTACCTAAAGGCATGTGGACCTTGCCATTGCTCGACTTAATGAAATGAATGATGCAATGAAAAGTGTTGAGACTAATATTTACATCTAATCACTAGCGGAATGCATGCATAAGGAAAAAATGAATGGGCCGAACCAAGGCCAACCCACGGGTGACTATTGGGAGAATGCAATGAGCAATGACCTTATAAAGGACATTGTCGGGAGCAGAGAGCTCTTGTGATTGGAAAAGATTAACATTTAAAGGACGAGGACTATGGTAAAAGAGATCATGAAGTGAATCGAGAGAGATGTCCTCGAAAGGAGATGGAAGAGGCTCATCCAAAGAAGGATAGAAAATAAACTCACTTTTGGATGACCGACATTCGAGGAAGTCTGCCCAGATCTGGGGAGTGAAGTTCAGATCACGTTGAGCAATGCGAGTCTGATACCGCAGCCCATCCCCAATCGATCGCAAGTTGTTGAAAAATTCGAAAAGCAAGGTAGAGTTGACAGGGTGTTCACAGAACACCAAAGACTCGAGGTTATAGAATTGGACGATTTGGACAATGCCGAAACAATTGTCTTTAAGGAATTTGGGGTCCAATGATCGAGGAGGGATGAGTTGAAATTTATTTTTATGAAATGCAAGTTCAAGGGTTGGACTAGGAAATCGAGGATTAGTAGTGGGTTGAGGGTTCGACGGGCCCTTATTGACAGGTGGTGAATGAGTGCGTTTAGATGCAATACGCTTAAACCTAAAGATGAATGCACCATAAAAACAAACACAAAACAATGGTTAGTGAATGTAGAATAGATGAACAATGAATCCAAGACCAGGGGATGGAGTTTACCTAGGAGGCATGGTTGAAGGTGGCGGATGACCAGAAACGGCGTTGAGATTGGAGGTTTAGCGATGCCCTAACCGAAGGGGCAGGCTGTGGTGTAGAACAAGGCTTGGAAACGGTGAAAGGGGCGGGTTCCCGAGCCAAAAGAGACTTCGAGCACGAGAACAGGCCGGTGAGATCGCTGGAAAAAGAGAGAAAGGAGCGGGACACGACGGAGGAAGAAAAAGAGAGGGTTTTGGGTTTTTCACGAGTCAAATTGGTGGGATAACCCTAATACTTACGCCATCGGTCGACTACCGTTATGCAACAGTTGAACTGTTGAAGGCCAGTCGAACTGGCCGGTTGGCTATAAACGGTTATGTATGTGACAATCGACTGACATAAATATCAGTCGAACTGTCAGAGGACCAGTCGAATCGGTCGGTCGACTACGAGCGATTTTGTGCGTGGCAGTTGACTGACATAAATATCAGTCAAACTACCAGTGAACTGGGTGAACTCGATTCGGGAAAAGCGTATCAGTCGATTGGCGATAAGCGCTAGTTGACTGCTATCAGTCTGATATATTTTCTGACTAGATTGGGAAATGTATAATTAATTCAATAAAGATAAAAAAATCACGAAATTTTGTGGACAACTTTGTTAGATCATTTTCTATTATGGACAAATAGTTTTAGAAATATTTCACTTCTATATTTTGGTATTGACACAAACTTGAGACTTAACAAAAGTTATGAAGTTTTTGCAAGCTTTGTATCACTTTTGCTTATCAAGTGTCAACTGTTTTTCAAAAGGTAATCCACATAGTTTAAATTATATTTGATTTTACATTTTCAATCATGTTCATAGAGCTATATGCACATCAATTATACACAAGCCTTCCCAATGATTGGCTCAATTAAGGATCAATGTCCCTAGATGACACCTTGGTTCATAGTGATGCATCATAACAAGCATGATGAACCAAGTGCATCTTCCTAACATCTCACATGATGTCTAAGTGGCTCAATACAAAAGTCATGGTTTCTTAGATATTTTATGAGATACTTAGAGGTATAAATCCTAGGGTTTCTATAGGATCATGCAAAACTAACCCTCTATTCTACTGAGCACATTCCAAGTTCTCTCATAAGTGATGAAAATTCTGCTTCGGGGAGAGCCTTGGTGAAGATGTCGACTAGGTTGGATTTAGATTCAATGTAATTGAGTTCAATGTTTCCATTTGCCACATGATCTCTAATGAAGTGATGTTTCACTTCAATGTGCTTTGTCCTTGAGTGTTGTACCAGATTTTTTTATCAAATTTATGGTACTCACATTATCACAATAGACTTTTATGTTAGAGTATTATAGCTCATAGTCTTCTAAAGTGTGTCTCATCCATAGTAATTGAGCTACACAACCACCCATGGACACCTACTCGGCCTTGGTGGTCGATAGGGCAACACAAGGTTGCTTCATACTACTCCAACTAACACTAGGGAGGATCCAAGAAATTGACATCCACCACTAGTACTCTTCCGATCCAATTTGCAACTGGCATAATCGGAATCGATGTACCCGACCAAATCAAATGACCTAGTCCTAGGGTACCAAAGTCCTACATTTAGTGTGCCTTTAATATATTTCAAAATTCTCTTAACGACAATTAAATGAGATTCTTTAGCACATGATTGATATCTAGCACACATACCTACTATAAATAAGATATCGAGTCTACTAGCGGTTAGGTAGAGTAGGCTACCAATCTACTCCTATAGAGTTTCAAATCAATTGATTTACCTTCACTATCATTATCTATTTTAGTGTTAGTTGCTATGGGGGTTGATACTACCTTAGCATTTTCTAAATCAAATTTCTTAATCATTTCTTTGGCATATTTGGTTTGGTAAATGTAAATTCCTTCATTTGTTTGTTTAACTTGTAAACCTAAGAAGAAATTTAATTCTCCAATTAGACTCATTTCAAACTCATTTTTCATATTTTTTATAAAGTCTTGAACATATACTTGGGCTACAAAGATATCCTTTGATTTTGACTTTATGAATAAAATTTGATCTATTTAACCCCTTCTAAAGTCCTTAGAGATTAGAAAAGATGATAATCTTTTATACCAAGCTCGGGGAGCTTGTTTTAACCTATATAAAGCTTTTCTAAGCTTGTATACATGGTTTGGATAGTCTACATTCTCAAACTCGGAAGATTGTTCTACATACACCTCTTCCTTAATGAATCCATTTAGGAATGCCGATTTTACATCCATTTGATGGAGTTTAAAACCCATGTAAGAGGCATATCCTAATAGGATTCGAATTGACTCTAACCTAGCAACCGGAGCATAAGTTTCATCATAGTCAAGTCCCTCAACTTGATTGAAGCCCCTTGCAACTAACCTAGCTTTGTTTCTTGTTATATTTCCTTGATCATCTACTTTATTCCTAAAGACCCATCTCGTGGTAACAATAGTGTTATCATTGGGTCTAGGGACTAGCTCTCATACTTGACTCCTCTTAAATTAAGTCAATTCATCTTGCATTACTAGAATCTAATCCGGATTAAGTAATGCATCATTGATTGATTTGGGCTCAAATTGTGAGATGAGAGCTATTTGACTAGTGGGAATTCTATGAAAAGACCTAGTTCTAACACCTTGAGATAATTCTCCCACAACTTGGTCAAGAGGATGATTTTGATTAATCCTTAATGTTCTAGGAGGTGTTTCAAGTTGAATTGAATCATTGTTATCCTCCTTTCTCTTCTCATCATTGGAATCTCCTCTTCTTTCCCCGTAGCTTGATTATTACCCCCTAAAGTCACGTTTTGAAATTTTTTGGGTAATTTCTTGATTTTTGTCATTGATATCATTATCAGTGAGAGATTTCCTAGGGTAAGTATTAGAGGTCTCATCAAATTGAACATTTGAAGATTCCTCAACCTTTTGAGTTCTCTTGTTATAAACTCTATACCCTCTACTAGTGGATGAGTATCCAACTAGGATTCCCTCATCGGCTTTGGATTCAAATTTACCTAAATTATCTTTGGTGTTTAAGATGTAGACTTTGCATCCAAAGACCTTAAAATAGTGAATTGTAGGAATTGTGTCATTCCATAATTCAAAGGGTGTTTTTCCTAAAAACCTATGTATGAAAACTCTATTTTGGATATAGCAAGGGGTATTAATCGCTTCTGCCCACAAGTAGCTAGGAAGTGAATATGCATTAAGCATAGTCCTAGTCGCCTCTTGTAGGGCACGATTTCTCCTTTCCACCATCCCATTTTGTTGGGGTGTTCTAGGACAAGAGAATTCATGCTTGTACCCTTGTTTTAAGTAAAATTTTGAGAAATTAGAATTCTCAAATTCTCCACCATGATCACATGTGTTTTAAGCACAGATCCGGTTGATTTTGAGACTTCTTTCATTCTCTACTCTTTTGCTAAAACCTATGATTATTTCTAGGGTTTTATCCTTATGTTTCATAAAATATATCCATGTAAACCTAGAAAAATCATCAACTATAACTAAGAAATATTTACTACCATTTAAAGAAGGAATACTATGACAATCAAATAAATCTAAATGCAAAAGTTCTAAAGGTAAAGACGTATTAATTAAGGTTTTATCTTTGTGTGATGACTTTGATTGTCTTCCTTCTTGACATGCATCACACATCTTGTCCTTGAGATACTTGACTTTTGGCAAACCCTTGACTAGCTCCATCTTGGCTATCTTGGCAATATTTTTCATGTTGATGTGCCCAAGCCTCCTATGCCATAACCAACTTTCTTCTTCTTTTGCCATAAGACACTTAGGGAAAATGTTAGAAGCATAGGATAAATCAACATAGTAAATATATGATTTCCTATATCCTACTAATATGCAATCATTTAATTTCTTATGTCTTATAAAGCATTTAGAAGAGTTAAATTGAACATCAAAATTAACATCACATAATTGGCTCACACTAAGCAAGTTAAACTTCATATTTTTAACCAACAATACTTTATGAATAGCAAGATTTTGGGATACCTCAATTGTGCCTTTTCCTAGAATTTTAAGTTTTCCAGTATTTCGAAAGGACACGTTCCCCTTGCTAATGTAGTTGATTGTGGAAAATTTGCTCTCATCACCAGTCATATGTCTTGAGCAACCACTATTAACAATCCACATACTTGGTCCTTCTACCTATACAACATGAAAAACACAAGCCTTAAGCACCCAAATCTTTGGACCGGTAGCATTAACTACATATCTCTTGGGAACTCATGCCTTTCTAACCTTGCTCCTAATAGTTGATTTCCTACAAACAAGGGAGGTAAAGGCTACTTCCTTCTCCTTAGGCCTATATCCTATTCCAGCCTTATTGTAAATAGCCCTTTGGTCCCTAAGTATCATGTCTAGGTATTTGGAACCATTTGTAAATTTTTCTAAGCATGCTCTTAATTCACCTATTTCCTTTTTAAGTTCATCATTTTCATCCTTAAGTGGACATGCATCATCACAAGAAAGTTCTACATTCTTAATTTCCTTAATTTCTACTTTCAAATCCTTAATCATAGATTTTGATTTATTTAGAGCATTTTGAAGACATGCAATGGTTTTATAAAGTAATTCTATCCTAGGAGAGTCTTTTACCTCATTGTCACTAGAGGACGATTCGTCGCTTGAGGATGATGATGACTCGTCACTTGAACTTCCGGCTTGATCTTCCAAAGCCATGAGTGCTAGGTTGCGTGTGACAAGACACATTTCCTCCTCATCGGATGAATCTTCTAGGCTTTGTGTGTCCCAAGTTTGGGCTACCATGACCAAACTTCCTTCTTGTCCTTCTTCTTCTTCTCCTTCTTGTCCTCCTTTTTCTTTTTCTTTTTCTCCTTTTTCTTTAGCTCCGGGCAATTTGGCTTGATGTGCCCCTTTTTATTGCAACCATAACAAGTAACATTAGGAGTAGAAATTGAACTACTATAAGATTTATCTTTTGAGGATTGGAACATCCTCCTCACATCTTTTTTGGTGAGCTTCCTTGATCTCCCACCAAACCTCTTCATATAGTGAGCCACCTCACTAGCCGATAGCTCCTCATCACTACTTGAAGACTCTTCTTCTGACTCGGATGATGAAGAGACTTCTTTCTTCTCCTTCTTCTTCTTGTCCTTCTTCCCTACAACAAGAGCTATATCTTTTTTCTTTCGAAGAAGTATTAGCTTGCTCATGCAACTCAAATTCACAAAATAGTTCATCTATCTTAACTAAGGAAAGGTCCCTAGAGACTTTATACGCATCGATCATTGATGCCCATAAAGTTGTTCTAGGGAAATCTTGAAGGACATACCTCACAAGGTCTCGGTTTTCAACCTTCTCACCTATTACATATAGTCCGTTGACTACCTCCTTGAAGTGACCGTGCATTTGACTCACGGTCTCATTGGTCTTCATGTTGAAACTTTGGAGTTGACCTATCAAAAGGTCCTTCTTTGCTCTTCTTGTCTCCTTTGACCCTTCATTCAATTCGATGAGCTTCTCCCAAAGCTCTTTTGCCGAGTTGAAGGGCCCGACTTTGGAGAGTTGCTCCTTGGATGGACCACATTGAAGTGTGGTCGTTGCTTATGCATTAGCTTGCGCTTTCTTCGCCATCTCCCTTGTCCAATCCTTTGTCGGTAGTGGTGCTTCAAATTCGTTGACCGACTTTTCGAATCCATCTACAATACTAAAACAATTTTTGATGTCATTCATGAGGTAGTATTCCATCCTACCTTTCCAATAGCTAAAATCATTGTCGTCAAAGAATGGAGGCCTCACCATGCTATATCCCTCTTGAAATGCTATGCTTCGGTTGATAGTTAGATCCTCTGATGTGATCCAGCTCTGATACCACTTGTAAGGGATCTTTGGAAGGCTAGAGGGGGTGAATAGCCACTTTTCGTTTCTACAAAATGTTGGGTTTCCGGCACCGCGGCGTGTGTGTGTTCGATCATGTTTCGTAAACATGAGCACAGCGGAAGCAATAAAAATAATAAATACTCCTATTTATTACAACACACACAACACACGCATGCTATTACAACAAGTGTAGACATAACCGTAAATTAAAATTGCAATAAAAGGAAATTAAACTACGTTATACCTTCCGTATGACGTGTAGCGGGAACGACATCAACCGGAACGATTCTCGTAAGAATCGTCTCTATCCGTATCCACGCCGAGCTCCTCGGGATGACTTCGCCAAGCCACGAGCTTCGTCTTCGTACGGGTTACTAGCCTCGTGTTGAAGACGACGTGATCAAGAGATGATCATGGTCCGAATCCAAATTCGGACCTAAAAACAAGTCCTCAAGACTTGCGTCTCCGGAGAGGTATTCGTCAACCGATTGACGAATCCTTCGTCCTCCACCTCAGAGGATTACCGGAGATCAAATCCCCGGTATGTTAGCCGCTGTCGGAGCACTAACCGTCGTCCAAACGACGCTCCGACGAGAGGAGAAGAAGCTGTCCAGAAAACTGGACAGCTTGGTGGAGGAGATAGGCGCCGGCCAACAAAGGAAGCCAAGTGCTTACCTTGATGCCAAACCTAAGGAGGATCGCCGGAACTCTTCCGGCAGCAGCTCGGCGTGGCGAGGAGGAAGGAAGCAACCTTCGGGCGCGATTGGAGGACCTTTGGGCTGGGCGGCGGCAGCTTGGAGTTGGGCGCCGAATAGGAGAGGGAGGGGTTGGGCGGCCAAGTTTAGATTAGGTTTAGGGTTAGGGTTTAATCCCTATTTTATAGAGAACTAATTCTCTTAATGGTTAATGGATCATATCCATAAAGCCCGTTAACCCGCTCCATTAAGATAAGTTAAAATAAACCAAACCATGATGGTTTATTTTAAGTTAAAACGAACCGAACCAACCTTTGGTTCATTCGTTTAATATAAACCAAACCCTTTGGTTTATTCTCATCCATTGGATTAGGACCAAACCATTTTGGTCCATCCATTATGTCTTCATAAGACCTTTGCCCATCCACGCTTCCATTGCGACTGAAACAATTTCATGCTCGCTTTATGTTTGGTCCAACCAAACATAGTGTCTCTCTCGGTCTGAGAATCTCATTCTCAAGCTCGTTTTAAATCCTTTGGATTACACTCGTTGTGCGTGTGACCAAATAGGTTCTCGGTTTATGTTGGCCGTCTATAATTAACCATTAATTATAGAACGATCATGAGTGGCACCTAGTAGTACATCATGATCCCCAATTAAGAAAGATCAACGGTTGATCCGTAACTATTTCAAACCCTTCTCGAATAATGATTCGTGCCCCATTCCCTTAACTCATCTTATACCCACTTGGTTCAGGACATGGTCTATAGTGTCAGTCCCCACTAGGCTGACTACGTCACACCTAGCCCAAGTATCATTTCCTCGTCCTACTGATTCTAGTTACTCCACATGTATCGAAGAGTACCTTACTCTAAACATGTATTGCTTTGGCCAAAGACTTTAGTAACAATCCGACGAGAGGCCATGGGTATACATCTCCTCATAAGGAGTGGTGAATCCTTTATAGGCTATTCAAACACCTTCGATCACTTCGACTTATACCCAATCATCCCGGGTCCACATCTCCTTAGAGATGTTTGCTTAAGATGTCAAAGCATAAGTCTCCATGATCAAGATGACTTGAATACCGCAAGTCAAAGGAACATCACACTTAAGCCACAAGAAGAACTTCATTGACATATCTATATATGCAGAGAACCATATGAAGTCTTACTGGTCACTCCAATGAACTAGTTACCATAACTAGCATCCACGATTAACTCAGGACATCACTATGTCTCCGGCCCGGTGAGAATCGGTTGGATACACCAAGGAGTATACCTCGTGCTAGTCTCGACAGAATTGATGGTGTCCAAATCCATCAATTCATCGACTAGGGATAATTCCGATACATCACAATTACACATGTAGAGATACTCACTAGTTGTGATCCAATCACAAATTCTCTCATCTTTGTGAATCGTATCGTGGACATTGATAAATGAGTTTAAGATCCAATCAAATACATAAAACATGTATACTCAAATAGTGAATCTTCATTTATCATATAAATGGTTCATACATAAGGCGATTGCCTTAGGACATCTCTCATATATTACTAACAGACTCCCACTTGGCCTAATGCCAATCGCTACGGTATCCAATACCATAAGCACCAACATGACCCTCAAATTTACTTTGAGGTAATGCTTTAGTCAAAGGATCCGCTAAGTTCCTTTCAGTGGGAATTTTCTCGATTTGTATTTCGTTCCTACTGATGATCTCTCTGATAAGATGATAGCGGCGAAGCACATGTTTGGATCATTGATGAGACCACATCAAGTTCATAGATGAACTACTTGATCCAAACCGCTTCCTTTGCTGCTTCCAAAGCTGCAACGTATTCTACCTTAGTGGCAGAATCCGCTATAGTGTCAAGCTTGGAACCTTTCCAACTTATTGCGCCTCCATTCTAGGTGAATACATACCCAGACTAAGACATGGAATCATCCTTGTCTGTCTGGATCTGGCATCCGTATACCCACGTATCACCATGTACCCTTCTCCATATATTAGGAACACATCCTTAGTTCTTCTCAAGTACTTAAGGATCGTCTTAACAGCCGCCCAATGATCCATTCCTGGATCGAACTAGTATCTGCTCGTGACACTCAGAGCATACGATACATCGGGCCTCGTACATAACATAGCATACATGATAGATCCTATTGCGGATGCATAGGGAATCTTACTCATGCAAATCCTCTCGTCTTCTGTGCGCGGACACATAGACTTCGAAAGGTGTACCCCATGCCTGATGGGCAGATAACCTTTCTTGGATTCCGACATGCTAAACCTCTTTAGCACTCGGTCTATATATGTAGACTGCGAAAGACCAAGCAACCGTTTCGATCTATCTCTATAGATCTTAATCCCAAGGATGTAGGTTGCTTCTCCCAGGTCTTTCATGGAGAATGTCTTGGATAACCAAACCTTAACTGACTGTAAGATTGACACATCGTTTTCTATAAGTAATATGTCATCGACATACAATACTAGGAATACGACTGCACTCCCACTAACCTTCTTGTACACACAAGGTTAAATGCGGATTTTATGAGAAATCAAACCTTTTGATCGTCTCATTAAAAGCGGATATTCCAGCTCTGGATGCTTGCTTCAATCCATAAATGGATAAATCGCAATTTGCATACCTTGGTTTTATCAACCGATGTGAAACCCTCAGGCTGTATCATGTACACGTCCTCGAGCAGGTTTCCATTAAGGAAAGTTGTTTTCACATCCATCTGTCATATCTCATAATCATAATGAGCTGCTATGGCCAGGAGCATCCGAATGGATTTAAGCATAGCTACAGGCGAATAGGTTTCGTCATAATCAACACCTTGTTTTTGACGATATCCTTTCGCCACCAATCTAGCCTTATAGGTAATCACATTACCATCCATGTCGGTTTTCTTCTTGAAAACCCATTTGCACCCTATAGGCTTTATGCCTTCAGGTGGGTCAACCAAGTTCCAAACTTGGTTTTCGTACATGGAATCCATTTCCGACTTCATGGCACCAAGCCACTTATCCCTTTCTGAACTTGTCAGCACTTCTTCATAACTGGTAGGCTCCTCATCATCAATGAGTAACACGTCGTTCGATTCACTTACGAGAAATCCATATCTCTCAGGAATATTGCGTGTTCTACCAGATCTACGAAGATGTGGTGTTACATTAGGTCCAGCCGATTGCTCATCACTATGAGTTGTCGGCTGTTGTGCTTCACCAGGTATCTCATCAATGTCTATTTGAGTCTCTCGAGCCTCCTCAAGCTCGACGATACTCCCACTGTTTTCTTGCAAGAGAAACTCTTTCTCTAGAAACACAGCATGCCTTGAAACAAACACCTTTTTGTTCCACAGGATGATAGAATTGGTAACCCCTTGTTTCCTTAGGGTATCCAATAGACATTTATCAGACTTAGCATCCAGTTTGTCTGATACAGTCCGCTTCACATAAGCAGGACAACCCCATATCTTCAAGTAAGATACATGAGGTTTCTTACCATTCCATATCTCATATGGAGTAGTTGAGACTACCTTGGTAGGCATTCTGTTTAACAAGTAAACAGCTGTCTGAAGTGCATAACCCCAAAAGGACTTGGGAAGAGTTGCATGATTCATCATTGACCTGACCATGTCCAACAAGGTCCGGTTACGCCTCTCAGATACACCATTATGCTGTGGTGTATAGGGCGGAGTCCATTGAGACAATATGTCATTGTCTCTTAGATAATCAAGAAACTCTTGACTTAAGTATTCACCACCTCGATCCGATTGAAGTATTTTAATACTTTTGTCATGTTGTTTCTCTACTTCATTTCTGAATTCTTTGAACCTTTCAAAGGCTTCAGACTTGTGTTTCATCAAGAACACATACCCAAACCGTGAGTGATCATCGGTGAAGGTAATGAAGTAGCTATAGCCTCCTAATGCTTGAGTTGACATAGGTCCACATACATCAGTATGTACTAAACCTAGTAACTCTCCCACTCGTTCACCTTTTCCAGTAAAAGGTAACTTAGTCATCTTGCCTTTTAAGCATGATTCGCATGTATCGTATGAATCCAATTCAAACGATTCCAGAATTCCACATCGGTGTAATTCGAACATGCGTTTCTTGCTTATATAGCCAAGACGACAATGCCACATATAGGAGTCTATGTGATTATCCTTTCGAGCACGCATGTTGCTCGCTTCGATATTGAAATTGTCACTGGATACGTCCAACGTATAAACACCATTGCTTAAAGTTCTAATCCCATAAAGAACTCCATTCAAAGTTATGTAACAACAATTGTTACTAAAAGTCAAATGGAACCCATTTCTATTTAGACAAGAAATAGAAATGATGTTCTTTATCAACGAAGGAACATAAAAGCAATTGTCCAGTTCTAAGACAAGTCCTACAGGGAGTTCCAACAAATACGTTCCGATGGCGAGTGCAGCAACCGTTGCTCCATTCCCAACACGTAAATTTGACTCTCCCTTGACGAGTCTTCTTCTATTCCTTAGCCCATGTATGTCATTACATATATGTGAGCCACACCCAGTATCAAATACCCAAGTGTCTGAGGAAATAGAATGACAATCAATAAAGAAGATTTCTGAAGAAGATGGGGCATCCGATGCCTTATCCTTCTTCACGGACTCAAGATAAATCTTGCACTTTCTTCGCAAATGGCTCTCCTTGCCATAATGATGGCAAGTTTCCTTTTGTGCTAGTTCTACCTTCTTAGCCCTTCTCTTCTTTCCCTTCTACTGTTCCTTTGACTTCCTCTTAGAACCTTTCTTCGAGGAATCAACTAAGACCGCCCCCCGTCATGCTTCTCGAGAAGACTCCACAGTCTTGACATATTGGCGTACCACAGATGAACCTCCTAGCATCTCAGAGGTGAAGAGGAGCTTTGAGACTTCGAACCTTTCGAATCTCACTTGCTCATCAACCAACTCACAAAGATGAAGGACTACGATATGAGCATCCATATGCTCATGCTGCTTTGTAGCTTGGGTTCCATCGCGGCTAGCATGATGCAACTCATTTGTTCGTAATCACTCACATGTTTACGATAGGCCAACAATTGGTCCAAAGTTGCATCATCGTCACTAGGGCGGGAAAGCGCTTGAGGACATACACAGCTTTTCACCTTGAGAACAATTCTCAAGTTTCTAACCCAGTCCAAGAAGTTTGGCCCAGTCAATTTATTTGAATCCAAAATGGAACGCAAATTCAAACACATCATGATCAATATATTAACTTAGAAATACAAAACGAGCATATATGAGAAAGATGATTTTAAAATGCATCAATATACATTTATAAATCCCATTCATTTTTCGAATTTCAAAAACCCCAAAATCACTTCGGGAGATCGTAGGTCCATCTCCGAATGGGCTGATATCCATCATAGATAAGAACAACCTTGGAGTGAGTCCAACAAGCCATTCTTAGCTATGATGGTGGGTATCAAGTATACCGATTACATATCATGTATATGTAACTATCACAATGTGCTATCAACTAATTGAATGTTTACACATACATTGGGTTGTTAACACATTAACAAGTATGCATCATATGCATAGCACCCAACTTCACCTCTCTTCACATCGACCTTGGAGTGAGTCCAACAAATCGATGCTCCAAGTTAAAGCCGACCCATTAATCGCGAAATAGTTTTAATATGGTTAGAGCGCATTCAACCAATTAGCCAGGCTTGGGTGAGTCCAACAACCCAAACTAACGATTGACCTCGACTCTTACCATATTAGAGTTAAACTATTCCAATGATTTGAACATGTTGAGGTTAGTGAGGGCTTGGGTAACAACCCAAACAAGAAACAGAACTCTGGTTCTAACCATATTAATGGAAGGTGTAGGCTTTAATATTGATTAAGGGTTTTTAATGTCTCATCCTCTTTGCATGCAAATAACTATTATCTACATGGCATGACATACATGGCATACATCTACATGTCACGACACGCATGGCATAATGTTATGCATCTAATGCAATTACATGGCATACAATTATGTCATGTCTATATTTCCTTATATGTCATAACTATTTATGGAAATAAAATATGTTTTAAGATTTGATTCTCCAAATCAAATCATAATTAAATTAGGAAACAAATTTCCAAATCTAATCACATATTTTATTCATGGAATTATTTGATTAAGGAAAATCTATTTAGGAAACCAATTTCCTAAATCATTAAAACTACTTATGGAAATAAAATATTTTAAGATTTGATTTCCCAAATCAAATCATGATTAAATTAGGAAACAAATTTCCAGAATCTAATCAAATATTTTATTTATGGAAAATATCAATTTCCATAAATACTTCCAACTCTCCAAAAGTGGAAGATTTCCATAAATACTTCTAGACTTTCCAAAATTGAAAAATTTCCATAAATACTTCTAAATTTTCAAAATTAGAAAATTTCCAGAAATACATTATGACTATCGCAAAACCATTTTACGATTATGTCGAAACACAACCTGGGCTCTGATACCACTGTTGGGTTTCCGGCACCGCGGCGTGTGTGTGTTCGATCATGTTTCGTAAACATGAGCACAGCGGAAGCAATAAAAATAATAAATACTCCTATTTATTACAACACACACAACACACACATGCTATTACAACAAGTGTAGACATAACCGTAAATTAAAATTGCAATAAAAGGAAATTAAACTACGTTATACCTTCCGTATGACGTGTAGCGGGAACGGCATCAACCGGAACGATTCTCGTAAGAATCGTCTCTATCCGTATCCACGCCGAGCTCCTCGGGATGACTTCGCCAAGCCACGAGCTTCGTCTTCGTACGGGTTACTAGCCTCGTGTTGAAGACGACGTGATCGAGAGATGATCATGGTCCGAATCCAAATTCGGACCTAAAAACAAGTCCTCAAGACTTGCGTCTCCGGAGAGGTATTCGTCAACCGATTGACGAATCCTTCGTCCTCCACCTCAGAGGATTACCGGAGATCAAATCCCCGGTATGTTAGCCGCTGTCGGAGCACTAACCGTCGTCCAAACGACGCTCCGACGAGAGGAGAAGAAGCTGTCCAGAAAACTGGACAGCTTGGTGAAGGAGATAGGCGCCGGCCAACAAAGGAAGCCAAGTGCTTACCTTGATGCCAAACCTAAGGAGGATCGCCGGAACTCTTCCGGCAGCAGCTCGACGCCGGCGAGGAGGAAGGAAGCAACCTTCTGGACGCCGGTTGGAGGACCTTTGGGCTGGGCGGCGGCAGCTTGGAGTTGGGCGCCGAATAGGAGAGGGAGGGGTTGGGCGGCCAAGTTTAGATTAGGTTTAGGGTTAGGGTTTAATCCCTATTTTATAGAGAACTAATTCTCTTAATGGTTAATGGATCATATCCATAAAGCCCGTTAACCCGCTCCATTAAGATAAGTTAAAATAAACCAAACCATGATGGTTTATTTTAAGTTAAAACGAACCGAACCAACCTTTGGTTCATTCGTTTAATATAAACCAAACCCTTTGGTTTATTCTCATCCATTGGATTAGGACCAAACCATTTTGGTCCATCCATTATGTCTTCATAAGACACTGCCCATCCACGCTTCCATTGCGACTGAAACAATTTCATGCTCGCTTTATGTTTGGTCCAACCAAACATAGTGTCTCTCTCGGTCTGAGAATCTCATTCTCAAGCTCGTTTTAAATCCTTTGGATTACACTCGTTGTGCGTGTGACCAAATAGGTTCTCGGTTTATGTTGGCCGTCTATAATTAACCATTAATTATAGAACGATCATGAGTGGCACCTAGTAGTACATCATGATCCCCAATTAGCAGAAAGATCAACGGTTGATCCAGAACTATTTCTGAAACCCTTCAGTAGCTCGAATGAATCGTGCCCCATTCCCTTCACTCATCTTATACCCACTTGGTTCAGGACATGGTCTATTGTGTCAGTCCCCACTAGGCTGACTATGTCACACCTAGCCCAAGTATCATTTCCTCGTCCTACGGATTCTAGTTACTCCACATGTATCGAAGAGTACCTTACTCTAAACATGTATTGCTTTGGCCAAAGACTTTAGTAACAATCCGACGAGAGGCCATGGGTATACATCTCCTCGCAAGGAGTGGTGAATCCTTTATAGGCTATTCAAACACCTTCGATCACTTCGACTTATACCCAATCATCCCGGGTCCACATCTCCTTAGAGATGTTTGCTTAAGATGTCAAAGCATAAGTCTCCATGATCAAGATGACTTGAATACCGCAAGTCAAAGGAACATCGCACTTAAGCCACAGTAAGAACTTCATTGACATATCTATATATGCAGAGAACCATATGAAGTCTTACGGCTGGTCACTCCAATGAACTAGTTACCATAACTAGCATCCACGATTAACTCCGGACATCACTATGTCTCCAGCCAGTGAGAATCAGCTGCTTGGATACACCAAGGAGTATACCTCGTGCTAGTCTCAACAGAATTGATGGTGTCCAGATTCATCAATTCATCGACTAGGGATAATTCCGATACATCACAATTACACATGTAGAGATACTCACTAGTTGTGATCCAATCACAAATTCTCTCATGCTGTGAATCGTATCGTGGACATTCAGTAAATGAGTTTAAGATCCAATCAAATACATAAAACATGTATACTCAAATAGTGAATCTTCATTTATCATATAAATGGTTCATACATAAGGCGATTGCCTTAGGACATCTCTCATATATTACTAACACAAAAATGGTTAGCAGAAGCAAAACGAAATACTAAAGAAAAAATAAGAAAAGAAAAGATAATACACAAGCGCTAACAAAAGATTTTATGTGGTTCGGAGATTATGCTCCTACTCCACGGCGATTCTTAAGGTAGATCAACCCAAGCTAATCTTTCACTTGAAGTCTCCTTTTGATGACCAATCAAGGTGGAGCCTTCTTACAAGATGATGGATTTGAGCTTAGGAAGAAGAGGTTTAGAAGCACTTGAGAGCTTAGGGAAGACTTGAGGAGCTAAGTATGAACATTTAGAATGAAAGCATTAACCTCCTCTAAGCTTCCCTAGCTTCTATTTATAGAGAAAGACTATTTTTATCATTGAGCCTCCTATCAATCGACTGGTGAATACATCAATTTTACTGATGGCACTGTTGATCGAATTCAACGACTTTCGACGGAGCCTAATTTGCATTCGTCACGGTCAACGTTAACCTGATTAGTCGACTGCCAAAATCGACAGTTCGACTGATGCCTATGTAGCCGACTGATCAGTCAGCTACCAACCTTTCTGTTCGTGGAAGTCGACTGCCAATAATGGAAGTCGATTGCTAGCTTGTATGCGACAGTCTGATCTGAGTCGACTACCATCAGTTCGACTGGGATAACTCCCAGTCGACTGCCAGCAATTCTCCGACCTCCAATGTTGCATATTGAAGGCCAGTTCGACTAGCATAATGTGCCAGTCAACTGGCACACCCCAAGTATGACTAATTCATACTTGAAAACATACCCTAAGCCTAGACTTAACCTTCTAGCTTTGTCCATCAGCCTTGCACCTCTAGGATTTCTCTGAGTCCACGACTCTATCCATGCGCTTGCCTTCAAAAGCTTCCTTCAGTTTCGTCATGCTTTGGGTTTTTTTTTTTGCCAAAGGTACGCTTGGACTTTACGCCACCAAGACTACATGCTTGGACTTATGCTGCCAATACCTCACTTTTGGACTTCCTTTGCCGGTCCGCTTGGACTTTACGCCGCTAAGACTACATACTTGGGCTTACACTGCCAAGACCTTTCCTTGGACTTTCCTTACCAAGATTACACTTGGACTTCTCTTTACCAAGTCTTCATACTTGGATTTTTTTGTCACTTAACACATTCATAGTTAGATCACAAATATTGCCTAACTTAGATGATTATCCAAACATCAAAATATTTAAATGCTTGGGGCATTATTGTATCAATAGGATTCACCACTCCTTGCGAGGAGATGTATACTCTATGACCTCTCGTCGGATTGTTACTAAAGTCTTAATTTGGCCAAAGCATTACATGTTTAGAGTTTGATACTCTTGGATACATGTGCAATAACTAGAATCCGCAAGACGAGGAAATGATACTTGGGCTAGGTATGACATAGTCAGCCTAGTGGGGACTGACACATAGACCATGTCCTGAACCAAGTGGGTATAAGATGAGTGAAGAGAACGAGGCACGATTTGAGGTAGTTGCTGAAAGGTTTCAGAAGTTGTTCTGGGGTTAACTATTAATTTTTTGGTTAATTGGAAATCATGATGTACTACTAGGTGTCACTCATGATCGTTCTATAATTAATGGTTAATTATAGACGACTAACATAAATTAGGAACCTATTTGGTCACACACATTACGAGTGTTATCCGAAGGATTTAAATCGAGCTTGAGAATGAGATTCTCATATCGAGAGAGACTTGGTTTGATTGGACCAAACAAGGAGTGAGTATGAAATTATTTCAGTTGCATCGAAAGTATGGATGAGCCTATTAGGGCAATCAACCCAAGTATTGTTTGGTTTTGATGTGTGTGGCAAAGGGTTTAAGTTAGGTTTCTATGGATTTGATGTGTGTTTAAGTTGTCCATGACTTAAGTAAATCACACATGGATTGACTTGATGAAGCTTTGGCGAGTTCACCATCTCATGGCTCGGGTCCTTGAGTCGGTGAAGGATGACATTACAGAAGTCCTGCGCTTGGTGCATCCGAGGGACCACCGGATAAGGAGTGTATGGAGTGAAACCAAAGGAAGCAAATTTCAGGGCGAGACGTGAACGATGACATTGCGGAAGTCGTGCGCTTGGTGCATCCGTGGGACGTAGTCGGAAGAAGAGAGCTTCGAGGCGAGGAACTTCATGGGAGATGAGAGTGAGCAATTGTAACCCGGGATAGGATAGCTCATAGGTGAACTTGGCCGAATGGCTAAGTCAAGTGTCGGACGCTCAAACTTAGGTTTGAGGTTTTACCTGACATTTGGATAAGTCGGATGCTCAAACATGAGTTTGAGGTTTCTACCCGACGAATGGAAGTCTCGGATGCTTAAACAAGTGATTTGAGATTTACCCGACCGTCGGATGCTCAAAAAAGTATTTGTTTGAGGTTTTACTTGACATCAGTCAACTGCTATAGATAGCAGTCGACTGCTATGAGTCGATGGCACTCGACTGGTGTTCGACTAGTGAGTTTCTAGCTTAGTAGTTGACTATTGCACCATCAATCGACTGCCAAGGAATGACAGTCGACTGTTGAAGGTGGTCACGGGCACAGAACCTCCCATAGCCGACTGATCAGTTAGCTACGCAGGCAGCAGTCGACTACCAAGGGTACCGTTAGACTACAACGGTCATGATATGATGTGGTCAGAAGCCGTTGGAACGGCGACAGTCGATTGGTGACATGCAGTAGTCGACTGCCGCATGCCCAACAGGAAGAAATCTCTTCTCTCTATAAAGAGAAGGGGTGAGGGCCTTGAGGATGCTAATGCTTCTACTCCTAAGTGCTTCCTAAGTGCTCTACACGATTTTCCACTCCTCTTCTTGTGCTTACCTCTATTCTATTGTAAGAGGGAGTGAGTTATTGTAAGAAGGTTTATCTCCACCTTGCTTGGACTAAAGGAGAGACTAGTGATTGGATTTGAGGGAGTGATTTGTCATACGAATCATCCGTGGATTAGCGGCAAGGGTCGTGAACTATGTTACCTAATTGTGTTAGCATTTCTTTCATCTTTACTTTATTTTAGCTCTTAATTGTCTTTAGTTTTAGTATTTCCGCTGCGCTAACAACTCTTGTAGACGATTAAGACGCGCGAATTCCATCTATGACATTGGGGCTATTCAACCCCCCTTCTAGTCGGGCTAGATCCTCTAATAGGGTCGAGTCTTCTGAAGACATGATGGATGAACCAAATTGGTTTGGTTCTAATCCAATGGTGGAAAATAAACCAAAGGGGTTTGGTTTATTTTAAACGAATGAATCAAAATTGATTTGGTTTATTTTAACTTAAAATAGACCAACGCGGTTTGGTTTATTTTAACTTAAATTAATGGAGTGAGTTAACGAGTTTTGGTTGTGAACCAATAACCGTTGAGAGAGAGTTTCTTAATGGTCAAGAAGCACACTCTTTATAAATAAAAGGGTTGAGACAAATTTCATAGACAAGTTAAAGTTTGCGAAACCCTAGCCGCTTTCTCTTCCTCTTCTTGCTTGTGCGCCGCCCAAGCTTGGCCGCCCCTCCTCCTCCAGCTGTCGGCCATCCTCCGGCTAGCAGCCCAGCTGCTAGCCATAAAGCTGTCACCGACCAACTTATTTGCTTGACAACTCCTCCACCGCCCACCTCCTTTTGGACAACCTTTTTTCCATTGTGAGGAGAGCTCATTTGGCCAACGTTTGGAACTCCGGCAGTGGCCTCTTTGCCGGGGATTGGATCTACGGCAATCATCTTCGATGGAGGACAAAGGGTTTTGTCAATTGTTGATAAAACTGCTTCCTAGAAAACAAGTTTGTGAAACTTGTTTTGTGATCGTCTCTCGGATCACAACGTCTTCGACATGAGACTAGTATCTCTCGTCAAGACGGGGCTCGTAGCTTGAGAAGCTATCCTGACGATACTCAGTGTGGACTCGGTTAGAGGCGAAACTTA
Source organism: Wurfbainia villosa (assembly GCA_025175895.1). NCBI lineage: Eukaryota > Viridiplantae > Streptophyta > Magnoliopsida > Zingiberales > Zingiberaceae > Wurfbainia > Wurfbainia villosa. The sequence continues at coordinate 9,686,443 of CM045997.1, forward strand.
TGAGGGTCGCTAAGGTTGATGTCCTTTCTGCTATGGGTTATTCGTCAGGTATACCTAGCGTAATTTCCTTTTTTTGTAAAATTTAAATGTACGATTATATCTACACTATTGTATCCTACATGCATGTGGTGTATGTGATGTAATAAAATAGTTTATTACCGTTTTTATTTGCTTCCACTATGCATGTTTGCGAAACATGTTCAAACACATGCCCACGTCGTTGCCCCGGAAACCCAATAGGACGATCATATCTCAATGCATAGTCTAAGTCTATGCATCCTAAGATCACTATCAAGTATTCTTTTCACTGGGCAAAATTTGTCCTAGTTAGGAATGTTGCTTAAATTAGCAATTATTGAGTTCACTAAATAAGAAAGAAAGTATAAGAACATAATCTCATATATTGCTAGGAACATAAAGAAATTATAATAAATAACACACATAATATGCATGTATGAATATGTATGGGTAAGAATGAAATACCAAGTACAACACCACATTTACTCTTTGGACTGTAATGTGATTTATTAGTGGTACTCTCAAAATTATAGCTTATGATAATCTTTATTAGTCATACTATATATCTTCCTTTGAGCCAACGTATCATGTGCATAACTAATAAAATTTTACTTTATATGAGTTACATTTGTCTGAGTCTGTGATTTACAAACTCTTAATCTACTACACAAAATATTTTCCTTGGAGCCAACATCCTATGCGCATGACCAATAGAATCTATTTTTTATATATATAAACCATTCTAAACATATATATGACCTAAATTGAATTTTTCTTTTGGGCAAATTATGTTTAGTATAGACATACACCTAACTACATGTTCTAAATCTCCCTAATAATTTTTATTTTGGTGATAATATTAGTTTGAAATAGAATCATATGCATAGATAGATATATTAGAAAACTTAGTAAACTCGACTATACTGTTGCAGTCTAATGATGTAGAAAACAACCTTAATAAAAAATATGGAACCGCCACATTAGCGGCCCCCCACCACTGCCCCTACGTGTGGAGGGGGGTAAATCAGGTCCCAGGTGGCTAGCGCAGAAATACGGAGTCATCAGTAGCCTGGTCGTCACCTCCAGGAATCGACCCCTTGCCCTTTCAAGCCTTAACACGGCTGCGCTAGCCATCTGGGTTTGCCCTGGGGGCTAAACAACCTTAATAAAGAACTACAAAATTTTAAAGCCCCTTAAAAGTTCTTAAATGATGTTTTTAGGCCTGAAATAGGTTGTTCCAAGGTTCCACCCCTATAATAAATGTAGATCTCTAAACGACCTTTGAAACACATCAAAGAATGCCCCAAAACTCATCCCGAGCGAAAAGTTATAACCTCCAGAAGTTTCGTACACAAGTGTGCTCCTTTTCATCTACATCAGTACCAATCGATTGATCTTAATGGCAGTGGACTGATGTACACCAATCAAATGCCACAGTCAACTTAAAAATATTCTATGGGCAACTTTATGAGCACCAACCAACTAATATAATCAGCCGATTGCTCCAGTCGACTTACAATCCTTCTGTGTACAACCTTAGGCCCATCAGTCGACTAGTATTTTATGACAGTCGACTGATACAATCAGTTGAGTACCTTAATCGACTTGAAAATATTTCGTGCTCAAGTTTTGCATATCATTTGACTGCTCTTATGACAGTCGACTGATAACAGATTAGTTGAGTGTCGTAGTCAACTTAGAAATATTTTATTTGATCTATTAGGTGCATCAATTAACTAGACCATAGCACCAGTCGATTGATAGCATCATGATCTAAAAAATTTAGATTTAATGTGAAGGTTACACACGAAAAAAGTGGTGGTTATTTAGCAATCATCATTGTTTTCCATGTTCTTCACAAAAAGGATGAAAAATAACCTTGAATCAATGCCTAAATCTAGGTTTTTCAATTTCGACGATTAAACAGTGTTTTCTTCGGTAGATCAATATCTAGTCAAAAATCTATGAAGTCCATCAAAAAACCTAAATTTTATTGCCATAAAATCAATGAAAATGACCTTATCTCTAATACCATTTGATGGAATCGCTAGATTACATGATACATTATAGATTCAAAACATAACCAAAGGAAAGGTTCTAGTTTTCACAGAATTTTATGGCACATGCAGTATATAAGATAAAAAGTTAATGATGACTATAATTTTAAGGAACTTGATTGGCAATCATCTATCTTGTGTTGTAAATAAGATCTGAAGTTCCTACGGAGAAGCAAAGACAAATCTTTTGTAGTGTTGGGATGATGACACCATACAACTTTCCTCATCGATGGAAGCATAGAGATCTGTCAGAGTACCTAGCTCTACGGGGACTACACTGTTGGATCGAAAGCGTCGCTAGAGGGGGGTGAATAGCGAACGTGAAACTTTATTTTCAACATTAAAATAAGAGCAAGCACAATGGAAAAATAAATAAAACAAGTTTATTTTTACTTGGTTCACAACCCAACGATTGCTACTCCAAGGCCCCGCAATCCTTGACCGTATATGAAGGGGCAGTCCACTATAGAGTCTCCTCCTCGTTGGAGGTAGAAGACAATGATCACAAAAATCGAAAACACGAGGATGAGGCAACAAACCTACCTCACCTCATTACGATTAAAGCCACAAATACAATAAATAAAAACTAATACTTGTTGTTGTCGATGAAGAGATTCTAAACTTGGCATTGCGTCGACATTAGGACAGCGTTAGAGCTTTGGCATTGCAGGAGCACTTTGAGAGAAAGACGAATGATCTTTGGGTTGGAGTCTTCCCCTCCTTTTATAGATTTGTGCCTTGGAATAAGTTTAGATTAAGATCCTCAACTTTTGAAACTTATTGTAGGGGATCGCTGGAACGCTAGAGGGGGGTGAATAGCGTCGTGTTATACGTCGATGGAATACGTTCGCGTTCGTCTCTACAAAACTCATTATGCGCAGCGGAATAATGATAGTAATAATGAAAAACAAGACAAACACGCAAACATAATTGTTTAACATGGTTCGGAACCTCAAGGTTCCTACTCCACGGTTGAGCTTAACGAGCTATAGTGATTCACACACAACCACTAATCAATAACTCTTTCTCGACACAAGTCGGAGGCGGAGAAACCCCTTACAATAGTTTACAACAATAAACTAAATACAACAAGCAAATACAATATGAAATACAATAAGAGATGCAAAGAAAACTTTACACAAAGCTCTTTTTAATGCTTGCTTGCTAGGTTGATCGAGTAGCACTTGGAGACCTTGAATTACAGCAGTAACTCGCCCCAAAACACCTCAAAGAACCTTGGCTTTTTCCTCCTTCACGAGCTCCATTTAAAGCTTCAACCTGTGCTGGAAAATGTCGATCAGTCGACTGCTCGGGACTATCAGTCGATTGTTGTCACTGTTGTCGTGAGACAACGACTAGATCCACGCTGAAAAAATCCAACGGATCCATCATCAGTCGATTGATTATGACCATCAGTCGACTGATCAAGCCTCCACTCGACTACTAGACCCAGCAGTCGAGTCAGACTTCATTCTGTGTCCGAAAAACCGAGCACCAGTCGACTGATCACAAGATCAGTCGACTGCTCGGTCCATCAGTCGACTGCCCACCTCTGGCAGTCGACTGCTGGGACACTTCCCGCAGTCAAACCCTAGTTGACTCTCACCAGTCGACTGCCATATGACACCAGTCGACTGGCACACCTCAAACATGAGATTTTAGCCCAAGTATGGTTCCCCCATACTTGCTAGACCACCCTTAGCCTAGATCTAAGCCTTCTAGCCACCTCCATCAACCTCACGCCTCTCGGATCCCTCCAAGTCATCCATGACTTGTTCATCCATTGCGCTAGCCTTCAGGTGCTTCCATCGGCTATGTCATGCTAACAGTGTCTACACTGCCAAGGCACATTAGACTTATGCTGCCAAGACTCCGCTTGGACTTTACGCCGCCAACCATTGGACTTATGTTGCCAAGACTCCCGCTTGGACTTTACATTGCCAATATCAACCCCTTGGACTTCTCAAATGCCAAGACTCAAGCTTGGACTTTCCCTTGCCAACCCATGTTGGACTTTCCATTGCCAAGACCCATGCTTGGACTTTCCATTGCCAAGACCCATGCTTGGACATTCCTTGCCAACCCATGTTGGACTTTCCATTGCCAAGACTCATGCTTGGACTTTCCCAAATGTCAAGTGTCCCACTTGGACTTTCCATGCCAAGTACCCAAGACTTGGACTTTCCCATGATAATCACATTGTCATATATTTTTGTCGAACATCAAAATATATCTCGAGTCAAGCTCGAGTCCTGGTCAATCGTGACCTGGGTCGATTGTACCAATAATCTTCCACTTTTTGATGTTTGACAAAAACCAAACAAATCATTGAGTTAGACTACTAACTCAAATTCCCTTATCAATTTCTCAAATTGATAATCTTACCTTTCTCCCCCTTTTTGACATGCATCAAAAAGGTTATCTCTCCAAGGAGGTCAATGTCTCATGTCCCAATGAGATCTTACAATCTCCCCCTTGGTCCAAAAATACCTAGGATGTCTACCATCTTCCTAGTGATAAGTCTCATATCACTCAAGAGAGACAATCCTATTCACTCTCCCAATTTTCAAATTGGGTATCTCAAAATCCCATCAATTTTCCCAATTGATGATACTCTCCCAATAAGTTCTCCCCTTTCAAGAAGAAAAACACATCCATCATCCCATGATGGATACCTCCCCCTAAAGGCTTGCTCCCCCTTGACCATTGCACCAACAATGTCCTTGGAAAGTCCCTAAGCCAATAGGAACTCTAGACCATCAAAAATAGGGTTCAAAGTTCAAACATAAACTTTTCACCCTTAAATTTGATACATCACCCTAACACCTCTCCTAATCCATATCCAATGGATTTTCACCCTTTATAATGCTTTCTAAAGCATATCCTAGGGTTAAAAGTGGTTAGGGACCTTAACCGTAGCTGAACACGGGCTAAACAAACCTTATTTTCCCGAAATCAGCATTGACAATCGACTCTCTCAGCTACCAGTCGACTGCCACCCTCATCAGTTGACTGCCAGTCGACTGATAACTGAAATATTAGAATTTCAATTATTAGAAACGAAATTTGGAAAATCATAAGTAATTATACGTATATCGAAAAATCGTGAAAATTCATACGTATAATACTTATAGTCAATACAATGGGTGAAAAATGATAGAAAAATATTTTACTCATAAAATACTGAAATTGATACAAAATTCAAAAGTGAAGAAAAATTTCTAAGTTTTGGCTCACTTCGTATCAACTTCATCAATGGTGATTGCTATCAAAAGATAGACTTCACCAAGATTTTCTAAAATGATTTTAAAATATTTTCAAAACCTATATTGGATAATATTCCTTGGGCTCAATGTACATGACTTGTACACAAGCTTTTCCAATGATCCAACAATAAGTTAAGATGAGTTATAATTCATCTAGATGCAAAAACTATGCACCTTGAACTTAACTCATATCCTAGCATCTCTGTCACGCCCCGAGAGTATGCCGTGCCGAAAAGCAAACGGACGACATCTCCCCTGTACGTGGCAACATATCGGGTTAATACAAGGCCCGTAGGCCCACAACAACAATATGATATACACAGATATCAACATATCAAATGCACTAAACACAGCGGAAATAATACAAACAGATCAACAAGATACAAAGACCAACTGTGCACTCCGGAGTGACTTGACATGACAAGAATCATAACAGAAATCGAATCAAAGACCAAATACATATAACACATCCGTATATCACAAATACGGAAACAATACGACTAAAAACCCAAACTAACAATCCGTAAGGATACCACAACACGGAAAACATATCCATTCGTCCGGTGTGAGATGGGATCAGCTGACGGAGCTCCGAACGTCCAAGGAATCTTCTACCTGTTATCTGGGCGACATGAAGCCCAGGGTCCCGGGGTGGTGAGTATAAACTCAGGGGTAATATATAGAAAGTGCATGAACAACATATAAGGATAGATCTATAAGTATACATGTGAAGATCTACAGGTATACAACATGAGTCCAATAGACATACAGTCATATCCAAATCTAATAACAAGTAACTACAGTAAAGTCATACTCAATGTATATACTAAACTGATCAACTGAACATAAAGTAATGTACCAACGCACCTGACGGTCTGCAACACCATAAGCTATATCATCTTGACAGATATGCAATAACATAACCCATATAATGTACTAGGTCAATCCCATACCTGACCAATACTCCAATATATGAACAGTATATGATCACCTGTAATAACAACCCGGTCCATACCACACAATTACATAATGATAATCAAATGCATATAACAGTCTGAATCAACGCACATATCATGCTCAACACATAGCAGTATATAAAATACAAATGACATGTATCATGATGAACAAACATGTGCAACAATCATAGCTCAATCAAATGCAGCATCTCACAGGCATATGTAAAACATATATCAAATACATGCATACATATATATCTGCAATGCATATGCATGGTCATGTCTGTGCACTCAACTCGCTACCACGACCCCAGTGTGGCCTAGGTGGCACGACATGACAACTATCCCGACTCCAGCCGCCACCACTCTCGAGTGACCAAGTTGGGTAGTATGAAACAGTAGCTAGCCCGCCATAGAGCTATATGCTACCCACACGGGGGTCCCTGCTGCTAGCTGCTCCGTCCCTACCCATGAGTAGACGAGCACCGCACCTAGGACAACTGCACATCACACGACCACTGTCTATAGTGGGTGAGTGCGCTAACTACCACTCCGCACAGTGGCCAAGTACGCATCTCTAGCTACCACCATCCATAGTGGCCGAGAAAGGCACGCACAACAATGCTCTGCCCTCAACCCTCCAACCACTACCCCGAGTGTCCGGGGAGGCAGGATGACTGACGACTCGTCTCAACCACAAGGCAGATCCAGTCATCAGCATGCATGAAATGTAATGATGCATAGCTCACACACAAATCCTCGCAACACTCCCTAACTCACGGGGAGACCTAGTCAACCAAAAGTCAACCATGCAAGGACTTTAATCCATAAGACTCTCTCTATCACACAGAGTCATACACACCTGACAGTCAACCATGCTAAGACCTCTAGTCAGTAGCGAGATACCATCAACCGTCCATATAACCATACTCAGGCACACAATCCATAATGGATATACCATCACGCTAGGACCTCTAGTCCATGGTTACATACTGACACCCATACACTTATCTATGCACAGACAACTAGATCCACCATAAATGCACCACTAATACGGATATGATATAACAATCGACTCCATAATCCAAACCATCACCTAACCCTAGTGATGTAAAACAGTAACCCAATCTGAAGTCACAAAGATAACCCTAACCACATGTACTTACTGAACATCTATCAGCTAATACATAATAGGGTTTATAGTTCCTATCCGTGCTAGATAATCAATGAGTAACAGAGTATATATCTTAAAGGTCAAGGCAGTACAAGCATGTGATTAAATAAGAGTGGATTTAAGGTAAATAGGTATAAACATAAATCCAAGAGCATGCACTAGAGTTTGATCAAAACTACCGGACCAGGTAGATATTACCCACCTGATACGAAGCTCGTATCCGTATCCGTGAATCTGCCCCGTATCAAAATCCTAGCTCGATTCATTCATCCCCAGTAAATCTGAAACCAAGTCTTCAGTTGTATAGGAACAATCCCTACGCAACTCCCTCACTCCGATTCAATAACAACAACACTGATTACACCCCAAATTCATATCAATTTACAGATGAAACAAAAGGGATAAACACACTTACCGGCCTAATCTTCACCGGCAGCCCCTTCCCTGTTCACTGAAGTAATCCAACGACGCCAATCCAATCCCTGCCCAAAGACCCTAGATCTAAGCTACTGGCAGTGAAAATCACAAGGATGGATTTCATCCACATCAAGGGAAACAGATCGCCTGCTTACCCAAATCTCAACAGAGCTCGTGAATCCCCTCCGACAGCACCCCCTTGTTTTCCGGCGCAACACCAACTCCAACATTGTGCCGATGATGAAACGGCGACTAGGTGTGGTAGGCTGCAGACATTCGACAAAGCTGGATGGCGAGCAGCTCCGGCAGCAGCAACAAGGCGATAGCAGAGGCAAAACACTGGAATCCCGAACTCGAACATTGACGATGGCAGATCGTCCTCGCGGCAAGCAAGGCCGATGACGACAACAAGCTAGGCTTCGGCGACGACAAGGCGACTGCACATCAGCAGGAGACCTCGCGGCGGTCGACGAGCGGAAAAACAGGTCAGACGCCGATCGAGGCGGCAGAATGTGAGGGCTCCGTGACCACGATGAGAAAAATGGGAAGAGAATGAAATCGCGATCGGGAAAGGCATCGCGTCGGAGAAGAGAAATGGGGATCGCGTTCGTTCGGCGGCTTCTTAATACCATTCAACCGATTTGATTAAACCAGCCCAATCCCATTGGATTCAGCTCAGCTGGTTCAACCCCTTAACCCAAGTCAAGCCCAATTCCAGCCCAAGCCCATTTTCAGCCCAAGCCCAATTTCAGCCCAACAAGATAATTAACCCCATTAGTCTGCTAATTAAACCCAATTAACCCACTAATTAAATCCAGATTAATTAAAGGGTTTAATCCATATATAAATTTTTTTTTTCGTATTTTACAATCTCACATGTATCTATGGTGTATACATACACATACATGTCAATGTAATGTGAGATATGAGTTTTGTTCTCCCTAATCTAGGGTTTCATGTATTTTTCTAAGGCAACTCTACTTGATTCCCTTATAAATGGGACTCCAAATCATGTCATTGTCCTTAAATCAATTTTAATCAATTTAAATGCATGAAATGATCATGGCATAATGATAGCATAAGTAAAGCATGACCAATGATCATGATGTCATGACATATGATTAAATCTAAAAACACATGACATTTAATCCTTAATCCTAAACATGATCATGACATCTAAGTGATAAAAATAAAACATGATGTCATGACATGTTATATGGCAAACAAAGCATGACATATAAAATGTATAGGTATAGTAATACCTAAATTTTTGTATTAATTGCCATTTGATATAATTAAATATATTTTGTCATATTATTACTAATCTCCCAAATGTGTCAAAAACCCAAAATGACACACTAACCTCTAAACCTAAATTATGCCAAATTAATTTATTTTTCATAATTCCAAAAATGTATTGGCACATCCTAAAATCTTTTAGAATCAAAGATCAACCTTATTTCCAAGGTACCCATAACCTTGAAAATTACCTAAAATGCCACCTTTACCATGGTTGAGTTAACTACCCATCCAATCAAGGTTGACATACACTAAACTCATCTAGCGTGAATCAATCACGCTCTTAGGAACCCAAAACCTATTTGAGCTCCTAGGGTTTACTAGGTATTCCTTAGAGATGACCTCCCTAGATACCCTCCTAATGACCCTCCTAGGCTTGTTAGCCTTGGTCATTGTGGTCTTACCAAGGTTGACTCTAGGGGTAACTCCCCTTGCAACCTTCTTAGTGGCTTCCCTAGGTTTCCTTGAAACCCTAACCACTAGGCACATACCTTGGTCAACTCTAGGGATGACTTCCCTATTGACCTTGGTCTTCCTAGACCTAGTTTGTGTTCCATAATTAAATGGAACACTATGATAAGCCACCTTAGGCTTAGGTTTGTGACCCAAAACTTGCTTGCCCTTGGTTGAATTTTGTCTCTTAGGTCCTAGATGTTGACTTTGAGATCTTGACCCTTGACTTTGACCATTAGACCCTTGAAATTGATTTTGTATCTTATTCAGGGTCTTTTCTAATTTCTCAAGCCTTGATCTCAAGGCTTGATTTTCCATCTCCAATTGCCCAATTTTTGATTTTTGATTAAGTTTTTGGGCATTACCATTTCCTCTAGGCATATGCCTAGTCCATTTAGGATTAAGACCTAGGTGTTCTCCTATTTTCTTGATAGATTCCCTAGGTAGAATTGGTCTAGAGTTGTTTGATCTAGGTTTGTTCTTAGATAAATTATTTTTAGGGACATTAATCTCAAATTTCTCCTTATTTCCTAAGTGGATATTCTTAGCTCCTAAACAAAAATATTTATTATTTCTAGCATGCTTTGATTCATGGGCAATAGCAATTGAATTGAAATTTCTAGCATGCTTTTGTCTATTAACTAAAGAATGAGCATTACTAAATTTTACCTTAGGGTTTGCCTTGTAGGCTCTCCCTACATGTATAGCTCCCTCTTTGACTCTCTTGCTCCCTCTAGGGCATTGATTCCTAAAATGCCCCGGTTGTTGGCACTTGAAGAAAATGATGTGCTCTTTGCTTCTTTTAGTGGGGACACCGACATCTTTTGATTTTTCTTGAAGTTTTGGTGTCGGAGGAGTCTTCTTGACTTTCTTTGGACATTTGCTCTTGTAATGCCCACTTTCCCTAAACTCAAAGCAAATTATATATTTTTTATTTAAAACCAAATTGCTTGAGTTACCTAGTTCGGTGGTGAGGGTTTCTTGAGCTTTCTCTTCCTCTCGACCGGATGTGGATGGCTCCTCTTGTTGCTCCGGTGTTGAGGATGCTCTAATCTCCTCCTCCTCAATCCTAGAGGTGGAGGTCTCCTCCAATTCTACTTCCTCTTCCTTGGATGTTGATGGTCTCTCAACCTCCAAGTCCTCACTTCCTTGTGAGGATAATGTGTTTGTTTCTTTGGTCCCTTCCTCTTGGATCGGTGATGGACTTTCATGGAGCTTGGCCACTTGACTCCATAGCTCCTTGGCATTTACATAATTACCTAACATGCACAAGATATTATTAGGTATTAAATCAATTAAAAACTTCAATACCTTATCATTTTTCTCGAAGGCTTGGCTTGCTCTTCGGTCCATCTCTTTTTCTTGAGGAACCCTCACTTTGGTCATATTGGATAGCTATATCCCTCCATTAAAATGGATCATTCTTCGAAGTCTTCGATCCTTGCCTTCCATTGTCTAAACCCTTCTTGTCCATAGAAGGTATAAGGGATAGGTGTGTTGATATCCCATCCTAGTTGCTTTTGAACTTCCATCTTCACCCTCTAGTGTGCTCTCGCGACGGTCAAACCTTGAAGAGCCCCGGGCTCTGATACCACTTGTAGGGGATCGCTGGAATGCTAGAGGGGGTGAATAGCGTCGTGCTATACGTCGATGGAATACGTTCGTATTCGTCTCTACAAAACTCATTATGTGTAGCGGAATAATGATAGTAATAATGAAAAACAAGACAAACACGCAAACACAATTGTTTAATGTGGTTCGGAACCTCAAGGTTCCTACTCCACGGTTGAGCTCAACGAGCTCTAGTGATGCACACGCAACCACTAATCAATAACTCCTTCTCGACACAAGTCGGAGGCGGAGAAACCTCTTACAATAGTTTACAACAATAAACTAAATACAACAAGCAAATACAATATGAAATACAATAAGAGATGCAAAGAAAACTTTACACAAAGCTCTTTTGAATGCTTGCTTGCTAGGTTGATTGAGTAACACTTGGAGACCTTGAATTGCAGCAGCAACTCGCCCCAAAACACCTCAAAGAACCTTGGATTTTTCCTCCTTCACGAGCTCTATTTAAAGCTTCAACCTGTGTTGGAAAACGCCAATCAGTCGACTGCTCAGGACTATCAGTCGACTGTTGCCACTGTTGTCGTGAGACAACAGCTAGATCCACACTGGAAAAATCCAACGGATCCATCATCAGTCGACTGATTATGACCATCAGTTGACTGATCAAGCCTCCACTCGACTGCTAGACCCAACAGTCGATTCAGACTCCATTCTGTGCCCAAAAAACCGAGCAGTTGACTGCTCGATCCATCAGTCGACTGAGCACCTCTAGCAGTCAACTGCTGTGACACTTCCCGCAGTCAAACCCTAGTTGACTCTCACCAGTCGACTGTCATATGGCACCAGTCGACTGGCACACCTCAAACATGAGGTTTTAACCCAAGTATGGTTCCCCCATACTTGCTAGACCACCCTTAGCCTAGATCTAAGCCTTCTAGCCACCTCCATCAGCCTCACGCCTCTCGGATCCCTCCAAGTCATCCATGACTTATTCATCCATTGCGCTAGCCTTCAGGTGCTTCCATCGGCTATGTCATGCTAACGGTGTCTACACCACCAAGGCACATTGGACTTATACCGCCAAGACTCCGCTTGGACTTTACGCCGACAACCATTGGACTTATGCTGCCAAGACTCCCGCTTGGACTTTATGCCGCCAATATCAACCCCTTGGACTTCTCAAATGCCAAGACTCAAGCTTGGACTTTCCCTTGCCAACCCATGTTGGACTTTCAATTGGCAAGACCCATGCTTGGACTTTCCATTGCCAAAACCCATGCTTGGACATTCCTTGCCAACCCATGTTGGACTTTCCATTGCCAAGACTCATACTTGGACTTTCCCAAATGTCAAGTGTCCCACTTGGACTTTCCATGCCAAGTACCCAAGACTTAGACTTTCCCATGATAATCACATTGTCATATGTTTTTGTCGAACATCAAAATATATCTCGAGTCAAGCTTGAGTCCTGGTCAATCGTGACCTGGGTCGATTGCACCAACACTTATCGCAAGACGACACCTTATCTTATCGTGAAGTGGCCACATCAAATATTATCTTGTTTGACCTAGCATAAAAGGATGATTCGTCGCCATCAGTCGACTGATGCCCTTTCATCATCGGTGATGTGTATCGATCAGTCGATGGCGATCATTGCCAACAACACGCCACGCCCGCCCATTTTCCTCGTAATCTATAGGGGTTGGAAGGGCGGCGCGACGCGATCATACATACATGCGTTTATAGCGGAAGACTTTAAACTTCTTTTTTTTTAAACATAGAACATGAAACATGGAGCATGCATAATCATTTCATAAGTACTTAGTTCAAGTTCATGATAATCAACTTAAAGGACACCAAGTAGCAACCATCAACATCAAGTAGAGTTTGACTCTTAACAACTATCATGCAAAACTTAAAGGGAAAACATGCATAAGTCTTGGAACATAAACTTAAAGGAGAAAACATGTATAAGTCTTGGAACATAAAACAGATCTCTTCCACCATGCCACTACCACACACACTTTGCCCCTCTTGCTGCTCCCTTTAGTTTAGCCATTCTTTACCCTTATCTATAGTACAAGGGAAACATGAACTATAAGCACATAGACTGTAATGACCTGGCCCCTATTGGCGGAATTCGGCGACCCCTATTGGTCGACGACCGTCGCCCCTGTTGGCCCGTCGTTACTCACCTGGACTTCCCACCCCTGGAAGTGGGTTTTTGCCTTCCCCAGGATTCGAACTCTAGACCTCCAGGCTAAGTACTAAAGTTTATGAATCCTGGTAACCAAGTGATTAATGTAGTATACGAAAAAAAAATAAATGGATTAACCCTTTAATTAAGTGGGGTTAATTAGTGAATTAAATTGGGCTCAATAAGTGTATTAATTGGGATGTATTGGGCTTGGGCTGATTGAGCTTGAACCGGATTAGGCCAAATCAGATTTGGCTTTGACTTGGGTTAAGTGGCTGAACTGGCTGAGCTAAACCCAATCAGATTTTGGGTTTGGATTGGGATGGGTTAACTGGATTGGTCGAACGACGTTTAAAGGAAAACCCGCACGAATCGCGATCAACTCCTCTTCCATCGCGATTTCTTTCCTTTCACAGCTGCAATCCCTGATTCTCCTCTTCATCAAAATCCCGATCGCCGCCCATCCTCGACCAGCCTCCACCCGACGCCGCTGATCTCGGTGGGGAGCAAGCAGCGCCGGCCGGTCGCCTACCCTCACTCGCGCCCCACTTCTCCGACCTCCAGCCATCGGCAACCGCCGTCCAGCTCATCCGGTCGCCCTAATCGACCTGTACACGAATCTCGCCGTCGCACGAGCTCGGATCGTTGCCATCGCCATTCTCTTCTTCCCCGAGCTCTGTCGTGCCTTTCTCTTATCCGAGTTGGCTTGCCATCGTCGCGCCGGAGGTCTGCACTTGCGCTGTCGCCTGCCATCTCGATTGTGAGCTGGAATGGTGAATGCGCGTGTGGTTGGGAGCTTGGATCGACAGCGACTGTACTCCGGCTGATCTCGGTGGTAGTTAAGTGAGTGTCGTTTTCCTTGATGTTGGTTTAGATTTGTCTGCTTGATGCAATTTCTGATCAAAACTCAGAATCTCGCCGGTGAATAGAGTGGATTGGGGAGGAATACCGCTGGTTGGCAATCGATGTTTGGGCAGTGCTCTGGAGCTTGGTTTGTTCCGGTGAACAGAGCAACTGGGGAGGGATGGCTGCCGGTGGAGATTTGAGCCCGGTAAGCTCTGATTACCCTTTTCTTCTCATGTGTATTCTTTGCCGCTTGGTGGTGTGGTGGTGGTTGAGATCGGATGTGTTTTCTGTTAATGGATCACGGCTGTGGTTGAGAGTGTGCTCGACTGTGAGTGAGTGGAGAATTGATGGAGCTATGTGTTTCATCTAGGGTGTAGTTGGATCTTCTGGATGAGGCTGTGAGGTAAGTTTTAATTGGTATGGGTGATGGTTCTGATTGTTGAGGGGTGGTTTACCTATAGATCATGCAGTTTGTAATGTTTTGGTTTAAGATTATTGGAATTGTGGTGGATGTAGTTCACAAATTGTTTTAGATTTGCTATTACAATTTGCTATCCTAAGATTGTGTAACATTCTGGTCGATAGCTAAATGTGGATTTAGTTGGAATAATATTGTTGGAGGATATGATTATAGATTGATGGAATTTGGTTATTATGTGAAGTATTAGTAGTTAATGAATTAGATGTTGTAAATGTGTCCGATTGATCTAGTGATGGTATAGTTGGAGAACAATCATGTTTTATTCGTGATCATTAGATATGTGATGGTACTTAATTGTATCCTATTGTTACAGGACTTTGATGGTGATGGATACATGAACGTGGAGATGGATAACACGGATTATATATCAGGTGGGTAATATCTACCTGGTCCGGTAGTTTTGATCAAATTCTAGTGCATGAATTTGGATATATGTTTATACATGTTTACCTTAAATCCACTCTTATTTAATCATATGCTTGTACTGCCTTGACCTTTGAGATATATACTCTGGTACTTCATTGATTATCTAGCTCGGATAGGAACTATAAACCCTATTATGTATTAGCTGATGGATGTTCAGTAAGTACAGGTGGTTAGGGTTATCTTTGTGACCTCAGATTGGGTTACTGTGTTACATCACTAGGGTTAGGTGATGAATTGGATTATGGAGTCGATTGTTGTATCGTACACATATTAGTTTTGCATCTATGGTGGATTTAGTTGTCTGTGCATAGATAAATGTGTGTGGTTGTCAGTATGTGGTTACGGACTAGAGGTCCTAGTATGATTGTATATTCATTATGGATCGTATATCTGGGTATGATTATATGGATGGTCGATAGTATCTCGCTACTGACTAGAGGTCTTAGCATGGTTGATTGTCAGATGAGTATGACTCTTTGTACGATAGAGAGAGTCTTGTGGATTGTAGTCCTTACATTGTTGACTTTTGGTTGACCAGGACTCCCCGTGAGATAGGGAGTGTTGCGAGGATACTTGTGTGGATCTATGCATCATTACATTTGCATGCATGCTGTTGACTGGGTCTCCCTTGTGGTTGAGACAGGTCGTCAGTCATCCTGCCTCCCCGGCCACTCGGGGTAGTGGTAGCAGGGTTGAGGGCAGAGCATTGGATGTGCCGCGCTCGGCCACTATGGATGGTGGTAGCTGGAGATGCGCACCTGGCCACTGAGCAGAGTGGTGTTAGCACTCGCCCACTATAGACGGTGGTTGTGTGACGTGCAGTTGTCCTATGTGCAGAGCTCATCTACTCATGGGTAGTGACGGAGCGACCAACAGCAGGGACCCCCGGGGAGTAGTTAGCTCTTTACGCTTATATGCTACTCATTCATACTACCCAACTCGGTCACTCGAGAGTAGTGGCGGCTGGAGTCGGGCTAGTCGTCATGCCGTACACCCGCCATCTGGGTCGTGGTTGGACGGTCATGACATGGCCATGCATATGCATTACTGATATATATGTATGCATGTATTTGATATATGTTTTACATATGCCTGTGAGATGCTGCATTTGATTGAGCTATGATTGTTGCACATGCTTGTTCATCATGATACATGTCATCTGCATTTTATATACTGCTATGTGTTGAGCATGATATATGCGTTGATTCAGACTGTTATATGCATTTGATTAGCATCATGTCATTGTGTAATGGACCGATTGTTATTATTACGGTGATCATATATTGTTCATATGTTGGAGTATTGGTCAGGTATGGGATTGACTTAGTACGTTATATGAGTTATGCTATTGTAAATCTGTTCAGGATGATCTAGCAGGTGTTATTCTGCATCGTCAGTACGTTGGTACATTACTTCATATTCAGTTGATCAGTTTAGTATATACATTGAGTATGACTTTACTGTAGTTACTTGTTATTAGAGTTGGATAGGACTGTATGTCTATTGGACTCATGCTGTATACCTGTAGATCTTCACATGTATACTTGTAGATCTCTTTACCCTATATGTTCATGCACTTTCTATATATTACCCCTGAGTTTATACTCACCACCCCGGGACCCTGGGCTTCTTGTCGCCTAGGTAACAGGTAGAAGATTCCTTGGACGTTCGGAGCTCCGCCAGCTGATCCCATCTCACACCGGACGAATGGATATGTTTTTTCATATTGTTGTATTACTATGGATTGTTGGTTTGAGTTTTTACCCTGTATTGTTTCCGTATTTGTGATATACGGATGTGATGTACGTAGTTGGTCTTTGATTCGATTTCTGTTATGATTCTTGTCGTGTCAAGTCACTCCGGAGTGCACAGTTTGGTCTTTGTATCTTGGTTATCTTTTTGTATTGTTCCCACTGTGTTTTGTATAATTGGTATGTTGGTATCTTTATATATTGTGTTGTTGTTGGGCCTACGGGCCTTGTATTAACCCGATATATTGCCACGTACAGGGGAGATGTCGTCCGTTTACTTTTCGGTACGACATACTCTCGGGGCGTGACATAGGCTTAGTAAGATCCTTTTCTACTCACTAAAGTCATACATCAAGAATTAGACATAGAGTAGTGACATGTTCAGCTAGACAACATATAGGCATAACATTCATATAAAGTAGTGACATGTTCATCTAGACAACATATAGGCATAACATTCATATAAAGTAGTGACATAATCATATAAGAACATATGGGCATAACATTCATATAAAAAGTAGTGACATGATCAATTAAGTACATATAGGCATAGCATTCATATAAAAAGTAGTGACATGATCAATTAAGAATATATAGGCATAACATTCATATAAAAAGTAGTGACGTGATCAATTAAGAACATATAGGCATTGCATTCATATAAAAAGTAGTGACATGATCAATTAAGAACATATATATAAGCATAGCATTCATATAAATATCATAATCACATAGACATGAAATGGGTATATGCAAAATGCTCTTTGAAAATATATATTTTATAGGTACTTAAACATAATCTCAACATGGTGGGCCCGACATTGTACCACATACATTATCATCTTTGTGCGCATCCCTAAATAGACCCGAGGTAGCTAATTCCGAACCTACTAGGGTACTAGGTCCGTACTATGACCGTCGACCTAGGGGCAACATAACATAGAAGCCCATCCTAGGCCCGTACTACGACCGTCGGCCTAGGGCAACTTAGGAGCTCATCCCGTACCAGGTCCGTACTATGACCGTCGACCTAGGGACATGTAGGAGCCCATCCCTTGGACCTTGTTAGGGTCTAGTATAAGCCATGCAAAAAGTAAAGTAGTATATCATGTTTCTTATCATAACATATCATATCATGTTCCTTTTCATAACATAAAGAGTGCTCTTAGTCCCCATTCATAGGGAAACATCTCTTAGGCATTTTCATCATACATACTTGTTCATCATCATGCAATGAGCATAACATAATCATACATTCATACAATTAACATGGACATAAGGTAGTGGCATAAACCAATCATGCTATCATAAAGTCTAACTATCATCATGTTAACATCATATATAGATATATCCTGGCATGGAAGATCATGGGTGAGCATGGACAAGGTTTGGCCGAAACTTCCAAGAGGAAATCTTAAGAATTTAAACCCTAATTCAACTTGTACAAGGTCTAACTATCAACATGTTAACATCATATACATATAAAACATGACAAGGGGAAAACATTGGTAGCCCAAACATGGTTTGGCCGAAACTCTAATGGAGGTTTTTAGGTATCCAAATGCTCCACAACTTACCCAAAGCCTAACTAACATCATATTAACATCTTATATACATGTAGCATGGCATGGAGGAATTATTAGAGGGCATGAGCATGGGTTGACCGAAACCCTAAGGGAGGGTTCTCAAGAATTCAACCACTAAAACATCTTGTACAAGGTCTACCTAACATCATACTAACATCATATATATATAGAGTATGACATGAAACATCATTAACAAGCATAACATGGGTTGGCTGAAACTTCATGGGGGTTCTAACAAAATTTAAACCCTAAACAACTTGTACAAGGTCTAACTAACCACATGTTAACATCCGTTACATATAGATCATGGCATGGAAGACCATTAGGAGCATAATTAGGACTTGGCCGAAACTTCAAGGAGGGCTTTGGGATCAAACACTCAAATCAAGCCTATCTATCAACATGTTATCTTCATCTATATACAAAACATGGCATGGAAACATATAGATCATGGCATGGAAGACCATTAGGAGCATGATTAGGTATTGGCCAAAACTTCAAGGAGGACTTTGGGATCAAACACTAAAATCAAGCCTATCTATCAACATGTTATCTTCATCTATATACAAAACATGGCATGGAAACATATAGATCATGGCATGGAAGACCATTAGGAGCATGATTAGGTCTTGGCCGAAACTTCAAGGAGGACTTTGGGATCAAACACTCAAATCAAGCCTATCTATCAACATGTTATCTTCATATTCATACAAAACATGGCATGGAAAATCATTGGAAGCATGAAGGGGTCTTGGCCGAAAGTTTCAAAAGGGGTTTTTAAGCAACCAACAACCGAAATAACTTGTACTGCAGGTGAGGGGATACTTACATCCTTTCGCTTGTTTAGTAATAGGATATACCCTAGATGGTGTCAAGACAAGAGCCCTTTTCTTCCTCGCTTCTTGAGGTTTTCGAAAATGGAAGAAAGGGATGAGGAGGTTTTGGTGGGGAAGAAGAAGAGAAGAGGAGAATGACAAGTTGTGGTTCTCTTGTCTCCTCATACTCCTATTTATTCACTTGAAGGTGTCCCTTAGCCTCCCCTACACTTATCTATCATTTCCCATACCCTTCTAATAGTACAACCCCGCTGAGCTTCTGGTTATCGGATGCATCCTAAGGTTTAGTTATCTACTTGGAGGTTTAGGGTTCAAACCCTGGGCCATGCATCCTTTTTGGCTCTATTTTCTTTTATTTTTGAAAGAGCCCCCATAAAATCCCATTATGATCATGCAAAAATTCTTATAAAAATTTCTAGAAATTTTATGGGCGTTACATGGCCACTTCCCTGCAATAAGAGGTTAGCACAAAAAATGATAAATGCGATGATTTCTTACCGTCCGATCTCGACCTAGACCTTCCACTGAAAGTCTTAGTCGGATCCCCGCCTACGGTCGTCCCCGTAAAGAGGACACGACCTTACCATCTCTCTTCGCATGCGTACTTACCTCTGGTCCTTTATGACTTGTCGCTTTGCTTCTGGTCTTCCACCTAGGTTCTTTGACTCCCACAAAGTCCTCCTAGTGTCGCCCGACCACCACAGTTTCCCGACTCGGGATTCCCCGGGCGTCGTTGATCTTCAACTTAGCTTAACCATTTCCTGCACACTTAATTCAGCTCATGAAATAATAATATGACCTTAACTTTGGATCTTTGTAATAATCAAAACCTATGTTCGATTATATGGTGCCCCTGCACCAACAATCTCCTCCTTTTTGATCTATGACAAACCGACATAAAGTTAAGGGAAAAATTAAAGCATAAAACAAGTAGAGTAAATGATAAATGCTATTTCAAAAACTCCCCCTTAACCCTTGGTGAGTTTTGAAAGAGATACCTTGAATGTTTTAAAAATTAAATTTTTATTACTCCCCCTTAACTTTTGCTCTTCTCCCCCTTTTGTCATAAATAAAAAAAGGTGTCAAGGTTTTTATATAAAATAGGGGTTTAAAAATAACATGTGTCTAGAATTATTAAAGATAAATCAACTATGAGATCAAGCATGCATCTAGCAATAGTTAGATAGATTGGTTCGAGATGTGTCCCTCTGCACCAATAATTAAAGGTTTGTAATATAACCCTTAGGGTTAGTTTGCTCTCTCCCTTAGTCAAATATATGAAGTATAAAAGATGTACGGGGCACTAAACTTTGGCCTAGAGAGTTGTAAATATTCGTTAAGTACAATAGTTGAGAAAATAGGTAGCATTTTGAAAAGGTTATGTTAAGTGTATTTCAATTATCCTTAACATCTCACTCATTCTATGTGTCTCGAAATGTGTTCATCTTATATGTTTTGTGAGATGATTTGAACTTGATTAAATATAGTCAACCTTGGGTTAGATTTGGATTTAACCTTTAGATCGTTAAGTAACTTTTCGAGAAACTGACTTCCAGGTCGTGGCGAGGCACAGGGGCCTTCTTTGATCGGAACAACGTTTATGCACTAAATTTTGAATAACAATGGACTAATGGTTCATATTAGTCGACTGATGTTTGTGTGACCTAATTTTTGCAGATCAAACACAACAGTTTCGACGAAAATGACGATGATTATGTCGCTGGTTTCATGAAAAAATGGAAAAAACTAGAATCCGATGCAAAACCTAGGATTCCTAATATCTAGATTCAACGATTATGCATGTTTAGACACATTAGATCAAGATTTAATGCAAAATGCACACATTCAAATCAAGATTGTCAGAAAAAATACATCCTAATGTTGTATGATCATCAACACCTAATCTTGTGCTATGATATCAATTGATGGATCTCTCAATTCGTCAATGGATCGTGCATCAACATATGAATCCAAGAAATAAAAATAAAATGATCCAAACATAGGATCTTATCATCTAATCTACAACAAATATGAAAAATAAAATGAAATAACATAAACAAGACAAAATAGTAAATCTGCACCTGGATTCGAAGACATCATTGCTGGAAGAATTTAAGGTCGAAAGAAGCCAAATAGTTGTAATGCATGATCTTTCGTAGGTGGGAGAGAGATGACTCCGAATGCAGAGATCATTCATTCATATAAGCTCAAACCCTTTAACAACCCATCAATACTACCGGTAACAAATTAAAGGATTATACACATATGGATCCATATCCAATAACCCATATCCGATAACACAAACCTGTAATCAAAATCATAATTAGATCACTTAATTGGGTTCAAACCAATATGACATAATCAAATGCGTTACAATAATAACATGTAAGCCCGCCACCAATAAAATATATGTGTTGAAGCTTGTTCATTTAATTGACTTTGATGCCTATTAAACGAACATAAACGAGCTCTTACCAAGTCGAACACCAAGCTTTTTCATGAACTCTTGATTCATTTACAACCCTAATTAATGGTCCATCATCAATAATGGATCTAGACTAATAGATTCTACACATTAAACCCACATTAAATGAATCAAAATTTGTGAATCAACAATTAGACCACTTAATCAGATTTGGCCCAACGCAA
Source organism: Wurfbainia villosa (assembly GCA_025175895.1). Lineage (NCBI taxonomy): Eukaryota > Viridiplantae > Streptophyta > Magnoliopsida > Zingiberales > Zingiberaceae > Wurfbainia > Wurfbainia villosa. Next base: position 9,708,430 of record CM045997.1, read on the forward strand.
CACAATCATATGTATTATGACAATAACATATAAGCCCACCGAATTAGAAAATCTGATCCAACAATGGAAGCTAATGCAGCATTCCTAGACACACCCTTTCCAAATATTATAATATTAGGAAGTCTGATGACCATATTTTTTCTCCTTGAGCAAATGAAGACCCTTGTAATTCAAATGGCCATATCATAAATGCCATAAATAAGATAAATTTGCATCTTTAACCTTGAGTTCATAATTAATATTTAGTGGCAACACAATGAAAAATGTTGTATTCTTCATTTCAACATTTGTCGCAATAGTATTTTACTTTTTTATCAAAGATTTTGTACATTCCATTATCAAAATAGACTGAAAAATCCTTTTGAATAAGTTGTTCAACATGTAAGATTGTACAAAAGATTAGGAATGCAAACAACATCAGTAATGAGATTTTTATTGCCTCTAGTGGTTCAGACAACAATGGTGTCTTTTCCTTTTGCCCTTCTATAGGTTTCATCATCAAGAATGATGCTCAAGTTGATGTTTGGATTGAGCTTCACAAACATATCTTTGTGATATCTTGCCTTTCTAATTCATCTTCTTTTCATTCTTCCTCCACTTGCTAAATTTTCCTTGGTTGTATTTTGAGCTTTCATTGCTAATGATCCTATCTGAGATCAATGGATGGGAGGACTCAATAAGGTACTCATGGTCAAACTCCTCTAATAGACTAAGTATAGATTAGGTCTATCTTTGATGTGCCCAGTTAGTGAGGTTGACCTTCTTCTACAGATCTTCATCAGGTCAGGCTGTGACTGTGCTTAGGCTGAGCGACTACTAGGCTGGGGAGATCATACATCAACAAGACTTTGGGAGGTCGGGTGTCCTTAGGTAATCCTTTGCAAGGTAGACCCTTTTTAGATTGGTTGTCGAAACGGGAAATACATCAGACCTGAAAGGACTCAAAACGGGTGAGAAGGAGGCCAAGGCATGCTTCGGCGAAGCCCCTTCGATGCTCAAATTTAAAAGTGAAGAAAAGTGAATAAAGTATGGGGGGGGGGAGAGAGAGAGAGAGAGAGAGAGAGAGATTACTTGATCCCCTACATTCACTCCCTCTTAGCTTTATATAGGAAGAGAAGAACGTACTTTTTTAGGGGAGGAAGACGTGGAGATATGGCTTCAGGGAGGGAAATCGTGGAGACATGATATGACGTGGAGATGTGGCTTTCAGGAGGAAAATCGTAGAGACATACTGACCTAACTATCAAACTGAACTCGGACATAATTTGGATAGACTTGAGTTGACTCGCATTTAGTTTGACCAGTCTGAATTTGAGTTCCACCTCAGTGTGATTGTTGACTTAATCCTGCCACACGGTGAGGAGTTATATTTTTGTCATATTATAGCATCTCCCACCTAGTCTAGTTGAAGGAAGTATAAATCCGACTGACTGGACTTGCGTCGAGTCCTTATCTTGGGAACTTGCGAGATCGTGATGATTTATGGGGAGATCTGAGGTGAGCTCCCTCGTGTCCAAAAAATCATCTTTTCATCTTTAAACACCTATCAGACTTAGCATGTCGAGCGATATGGTGGCATGGCCATGCAATTACACATGATGAGGTAATCATGGAAATCGAGAAGATTTTACTTGATGGGATGATAGAGATTTCAAATTCTGACATGACAATGGATATTTTAGAATCATAATTGATGATCTAACAGTGAAGATTTTTGATCAAATGGATGTGGCTACTCACCTTTTCTTTATTAGGGCATGTCGAGTTAGGGTGTTGTCTTACATTCACGTCGTCGTCTTCTTTGATCATCTTCTGCCTCCCGCTTGTTTGAGCTTTCAGCCTCTTTTGTCAACTTGTAAGTCTTGCTCCTTCTTCACTCTTGTTTTCATTTATGATCGAGAGTTTGTCACTGGCATGAAACCACCTTTACCGTTCTCGACTAGGAAGATATAATGACCATCAGGAAAACTTTCAAAATTCCTAATGCATATCAAATGCACATCCCCTGATCGGAGCAATGCCCACATATTCCGCCTACAGATGGCTTCATCGCCTTTTTCCATTCCTAGTTGGTAAGAGGCCTCCAACTCCCTCTTCCTCTTTTTTTCAGTGAGATATCCAATTACTTCTGCATTCCCCTGCAATAGTTGACCCCCCAACTCCTTTCATCTGATATGTGGAGTTGTCATTATTTTTCGTTTTTACCACTCCCCCTAAGTGTCAAAACCTTCCACTTTTTCTTCGTACAAAAAAAGAAGGAAAGTGGAGTCTTTTACTTCACAACTAAGTCATCCACTAAATTTTCAGAAATTTTTCCCACTTCTCATAAGTATTGGGAGCCCTGCTACTTTTATGTTTGACCTGTCCCCTCCTTTGACTGACCTATAGTCAACCAAATGGAGTTGCCACCCGTGCCCAAGCAGGGTCATTATAAAGGGCTCCCTTCTTACCAAGAAATAGCAAATGTTCTAATTGATATATATTTCGATATCAACTTATTACTCGAGAAATGGTTGCTTTGCTACTTTGGACTGAGTCTTATAGAAACTGAGCTCGGTGGTCTTTTAGGTAAGGAAAATTTTGCCTCTTCTTTTTAGGTGAGAATATGAACTAACTGTTCTGTTTTCTTATTGCAGCCAAAGTCATATTTATAGCCTCCGTTAATAAGCATATGAAGTGGACAAGAGCTCAAAGTTGCACCCCTCATGAAGCTCAACTGGAGACTCTCGCATCTGAAGCAGCGGAATCAGATCAACCTCCTCCTCAACCTTACTTGGTGCCTGAGATTGTGAGTTCGAGTGAATCAGAAGGACAACACCAACCTCGCAAATGAGGTCAGTCTAAGTCACCATCAGCAAGACCAAGCTCCTCACGACATTCTCCCAACCCAGCTTTGAAGATTTATCCTCCGGAAATAGTAGGCCCTTCTCCCATATATATAGAGAGACCTTCATCACTTGCCCTAGAACCAAGTTTCAATTCTTCCTCTCTCTCGAGGGTGACTTCTGGCCTTAACATACCTCAACCTCCATGAGTGGCTCCTCCCACGAGCATCCTATGCCAAATTATAGAGATGAAGGAAGCTAATATGAAGGATAACTCTATAACATTCTTATGTGATTTGATGAACGTTATTACAACAATGGTAACTGAAATATTTCTTCCTTTATAACCGCTTTGAAATACTGATTTTTTGCTATGTTCATAGCTCTGGGCTCATCAAAGAGAGTTAACAGCTCACCTTCCACCTCTGTATGAACACATACCGAGCAATTCAAGCTCGAGTTATTGAATGTTCGATGCAGCTTCAACATAAAGAGAAGGAGTCGGAGATAGTCCAAGCTGAATCAACTGTCCACCAGGCAAAGGCTATAAGATACGAGGTCCAAATTGCTGAACTCCAAGCTAAGCTTCAAGAGTTAGATGAACTTTGAACAAAACTTTAGGAGTGAGAGTTGACCTGATAGATTTTGGAGGTTTAAGCAATCGAGAAGACAAAACGTTGAGAAATTCTAGCGTCCGAGGTGGAGACTGTGAAGGAAGAAATGAACACCTATAAGGCCAGAGAAGAAGGTTGGTGGGCCAACAAAAAGGTGTTTCTTTCATTCGAGGAGTTTTCCGATATAATTGGAGAATGCATAGTGAAGATGTTGGAGATCGACTACGAAGGAGTCATACGCCAATTCCAAGGAGCCAGATATCCTCTAGAAGGGGCTTCGTTAGAGCTTTTAGATTTGCAAAAGGTCCTCAACGAGATGCTCGATGATGCACTCGGGGACTAGTTCTTATATTTAGCTAAATTTACAGTGAACTTTTGAGGAATGAATGCAGTAGTACCTTTTTTTGGAGATAGTTTAAATTGTATGTTGTTTGGAGTTTGTTCTATGAAGTACTTATGTCACAGGCACCTTAGATTGAGACTAAGGGAAAATATAAGGATACCTCGGTATGAGATCCGAGGGAAACACCAAAGGAATTACTAAGCTGAAGAACGCCTTGATACGAGATCAAGGAAATAAATATAATGATGCCTCGGTCCAAGATAAAGGGGAATATCTGATGGATGCTTTAGTCTGATACTAAGGGAATAATACTAGGGCACCTTAGTCCAAGACTAAGAGAAAGAATGGTGAACTATCGATGTAAACCTCGGTCCTGGACCGGAGGGAAATAATTTAATAATAGATGTCTTAGTCCAAGATTAAGGGAAAGAATGATGAGTTGTCAATGTACACTTCGGTCTGGGACCGGAGGGAAATAATTTAATGATGGATATCTTAGTCCGAGACTAAAGTAGAGAATATCGAATTGTCGATGGACACCTTAGTCCGAGACTAAGGGAAAGAATGTTGAATTGTCGATGGATGCTTTGGTCCGAGACCAAAGAGAAAGAATGTCGAACTCTCAATGAACATCTCAGTCTAAGACTAAAGAGAATAAACATTACTGATGGACATCTTAATTCGAGACCAAGGGAAAGAATGTCGAACTATCGATGGATGCCTTGGTTTGAGACTAGAGGGAATACACATTGTCGATGGGCGTCTTAGTCCGAGACTAAAGAAAAGGATGTCGAATTTTCAATGGACGCTTCGGTTCAAGACCAAAGGGAATAAACATTGTTGATGGATGTCGTAGTCTGAGACTAAGGGAAAGAATGTCGAACTATCGATGGACGCCTTAGTCTGAGATCAGAGAGAAAAAACATTGTCGATGGATGCCTCGGTCTGACACTAGAGAGAATAAACGTTGATGATGGATGCCTCAGTCCGAGATCAGAGAGAATAAACATTACTGATGAATGTCTCAGTCCATGATGAGAGGGAATAAATATCTTAAAAGGAAAAAAGTAGTTTTATTGCTCTAAATGAAAAAGATGTAATCACCGACCTGTGAATTGATTCATACATGATAAGGTCATAGATGAAAAGCATTCTACGACTGAACAAGTTCTTTTCCTTCTTTGTCTTGCAAGTAGTAAGCACCAAAACTCAGTTTCTTAAGGATCCGATGAGGTCCATCCCACTTAGGTTCAAGTTTCCTGACCTCCCCTGTAGGTTGTGTTTTTTCTATACAAAATCGCCTGGAAGGTGATCCAGGATGATATGGAGGCACTTGAGAGGTGATCCAGGCGCCTGGAAGCGCCCTATAAAAGTAGGGTTGAGGCAACCTCAAAGAACAACTAATATATCCATTCCTCCTATGCAATGCCTTCGCTTGCAAGCTTCATCACACCATTCCTTTACTCTGTCGACATTCCAAGCTACTTCGTCCATCTTACATTGTGTCAGTATATTTTAATTATTGCACTTTACTTTCATTATAAAGGGAAGGTAGGGTGTTACCTTACCATCAAATCTTGTAATTGTGCACTCTCTGAAGTCTAAAGATTTTTGAATTGAAGAGTTTATTAGTGATTGTCCGACGAGGTAGCTCTAGAAGAGGGCTATGGGCCTTGGAGTAGTAATCCATCTCAGATTGCGAACCAATAAAAAATGCCTTGTATTATTTATTTTTTGCTAGGCACTTTGATTTTAAAAAATAAAAAGTTTTTTGTAATTAATAAAGAAATTTTTAATATCGAGATTCACCCTCCCCCTCTCTCGAATACTTTCGATCCTATATATGAATCTTCCTATGTCATTGGATTCAATCTCCTACTATATCATGTTGGGACCAATTTGATGTGTTAAAGGGAGTGAATAACATCTTTGAGATTTCTTCACTTGATCACGTTCGTGCTCATCTACAATTTGTTAATGCGCAGCGGAATAAAAAATATAAATACAAACAAATATGAAATACGAAAACACATGCACAAGATAATAATTTTTACGTGGTTCAGAACCTACGATTCCTACTCCACGCTCGGATTTTAGTGTCTACTCCACTAAACCTTGTCTCTTTCTGGCAACACACCGGAGATGGAGAAAACCTCTTACAATGAGATTACAACAATAAAATACAAGAAATACAAAAGTAAATACAAGAATAAGTGAAAAACACTTTACAATAATGATCTCTTGATTGCTTGCTTGTTTGGTTGCTTTAAACACCTTGAAAGGTCTGGAATGCAACAATAAAATCCCTCCCAAATGCTCAAGAATCGGCTTCAAAATCCTCCTTCTCGAGCTCCTTTTATAAATCCAGCTCAGGCTAATTTTCACCTTCCAATCGACTGCCAAAAGTCCCCAGTCGACCCCTCTTATCTGTTGTCTCACAACAGACTAATCCACATAGGCTTTCACCCAACGGATACCCTAGCAGTCAACTGCCCGTACTAACAATTGATTGCCAAGCTAGTAGTCTACTTCTCAGTCGACTACGAGACCTTCTGTGCCCTAGTCACTTATGACCAGTTGACTGCTAGTGGCTACAACAATAGTCGAATTGCAATTGACTACTCACCAATCGACTAGGTCATAATCCTAGTCGATTGTTCAGAGTCAACTGAGCCTCCGAGTATTGAACACTCAACCAATCGACTGATCAAAGTCATCAGTTGACTAGTACACCTCAAAACTAAGGTTTAATCCAAGTATGATCCTCTCATACTTGACACTCACCCTTAAGCCTAGACCTAAGCCTTCTAGTCACTTCCATCAGTCTCAAGCCTTTGGTTCGAGTCCACGACTCCTCACCTTTGACCTTAGCCTTCAAGTGCTTCAATCAACCTAGTTATGCTACCGGGTTTTATGCGACCAAAAATACACACTTGGACTTACATATATACCACCAAGACTACACACTTGGACTTACACGACAAAGACTACACCCTTGGTCTTTTTCTTTGTCAAATATTCATATTTGAACTTTCACCGCCAAGACATACCCTTGGACTTTTCTTTTGCCAAATATTCATACTTGAACTTTCCCTTTCCAAGACTCCACCCTTGGACTTTTGCTTGCCAATTATTCATACTTGGACTTCTCCTTGCCAATAATCCAATCTTGGACTTCTCCATGGCAAGTATCTATACTTGGATTTCTACTCGAGTCTCACTCGAGCTTTGTCAACCTTGACTTGAGACAGATTGCTCCAATAATCTCCTCATCACAATCTCCCCCATATGACATTGGATATTCCAATCATCCACTAGTCATATGATCAAACTATATTGGTAAACATCAAAATACTACTCGAGTTCCATTCGAGTCTGGTCAATCGTGACTTAGGTCGTTTGCACCAATATATCATTATCTATATCAAAATAAATTTTATTCTATTTTATCGTTGCTAACCAAGTCTTTTTTTATCTCTATCTTCCTCTATTAATGTGTGCATTTATCATAATCTCATATTATCTAATCAAGGTATTTTTTTGAATGCATAAGTACATTTTCATATCTTCTTAAATGTGTCTCTCGAATTTTTTTCTCAATAAATACAATCCTAACTTTCTCAATAATGTTTTCATTCCTTATTATTAACATACCCATCTCTATGACTTATTTTTTATTCGTGTGTTTACTTCATAACCCAACATTCAATTACATATAACATAGAGAGTTTAACTGTCATTTTGTAAAACTTTTCTTTAAATTTTATAGATACTTTATAATAACAAAGACATATAATGTCATCCTCCATATCAATGTATTGATCACATCAACTCTCCAAGAATCAACACTCTCTCTCATTTATTAGTGCACTTGAACACGTTAAAAGTTCAAAAAATAAATTTTGGTACAAAAAATAAGTTGAAACCAATTGAGTTGATTAGGTGTTTCTTGGATATTTATTCCTTGACAATCGTTCTAAATATTATTCCCCTGGTAGTCTTTTTGAATCTATTGAAGGTGGCTCATATGGATAGAAGAAATCATATGCATGGTCAGAACCATGGGCAAGCCATCATACACTCTAGAGGCCACACCACGGTCGTGGTAAGATCTATGGCCAGGTTGTGGTGTGTGATGGAGGTGATGACACGTCGACACCACAATTGTAGCTAGCTCTATGGTCAGGCCGTGGTACTCTCTAGAGGCCACACCATGACCATGGTAAGCTTCACGCCCAGGCTACGGTGTGTGATGGAGGCAATGATACACCAACACAGCGGCGTCCACGACCATGCCGTGGTACGCTCTAGAGGCAACACTATGATGTGGTAAGCTCCACGACCAGACCATGGTGCGTCATGGAGGTGACGACACGTGGAGTTTGTCCAAGAGGTAGCACGGGGTTTGAAATTTTTCATGAATTTATGGTATTTTAGGTCTAAAATATCATATATGACAAGGGATGTATATATAGGACGATTGTAATCCTAAACAGATCTAGATGAATTATAATTGTTTTCTTTTGGTCATTTTATGGAGTAGGTAGTTTTTGTTGGTGCAATCGGCTCAGGTCACAATTGACCAGACGTGAGTTTGATTAGAGCGGTATTTTGATGTTCGACAAAATGTATGACAATGTGATTGTCATGGGAAAGTCCAAGTCTTGAGTACTTGGCATGGAAAGTCCAAGTGGGACACTTGGCAATAGGAAAGTCCAAGTCATGGGTACTTGGCATGGAAAGTCCAAGCATGGGTCTTGGCAAGGGAAAGTCCAAGCTTGAGTCTTGGCAATTGGAAAGTCCAACATGGGTTGGCAAGGGAAGTCCAAGGGTTGATATTGGCGACGTAAAGTCTAAGCGGGAGTCTTAGCAGCATAAGTCCAATGATTGGCGGCATAAAGGCAAAGCAGTAGTCTTGGCAGCGTAAGCCCAATGTACCTTGGTGGTATAGACCAGCTTAGCATGACAATAGCCGATGGAAGCATCTGAAGGCTAGCGTATGGATGACTTGGAGGGATCCAATAGGCGTGAGACTGACGGAGGTGGCTAGAAGGCTTACGCCTAGGCTAAGGGTGGTATAGCAAGTATGAGGGCATCATACTTGGGGTTAAACCTCATGTTTGAGGTTATCAATTGACTGGGGCTTTGGACCAGTCGATTGGTTAAGTATTTTAACACTTAGAAGCTGAGTTGACTCTTGGCAATGATCGGTATTATGGTCGATCAACCGATCGAGTCGATCGTGTTCGATCGCAGAAATGGCTTGGTCGATTGCCAAAATCGACAATGATCGATGATTGACTTGAGCGATCGACTACCATGAATGGCGATGATCGGCCCGGTCGGGATTGTGGGAGCAGAATGCTCGGTAGTCGACTGGTCAGTGGACTATGACCCTGGCAGTCGACTACCAGTGTATCCATTGGAACTTATCCAATGTGGATCAAGTCGTTATCTCACAATGGCTACAGGAGCAGTCGACTGATGGTCGCGATCAGTCGACTGATAAGCGGAATCCAGCCCAAAGTGAAGCTTTAAAAGGAGCTCATGGAGAAGGATTTTGGCATGGTTCTTTGAGGGGTTTCTTGAAGCGATTTGAAGGCGAATTACTGGTGCATTTCAGGGTCCTTCAAGCTCAATCAAGCAACCACATCAACAAGCATTCAAAGCTCTAGTTTGTAAAGTTTTCTTTACATTTCATTTTTTTACTTGTTGTATTTTTGCATTACTTGTGTAATCGCTTGTAAGAGATTTCTCTGCCTCTGACTTATTGTTGAGAAGGAGTGTTTTGGTTTAGTGGTGGTGTTTGCATCGCTAGGGCTCATTCGAGCCTAATCCGTGGAGTAAGAATCTTGAGGTTCCGAACCATGTTATATTTGTGCATTGTGATTGTGTATCTTGTTATTTGTATTTATCATTATTATTCCACTGTGCTAACAAGAGTGTAGACGATCAAACGCGAATAAATTCCATCGACGCATCGAATGCACTATTCACCCCCCTCTAGCGGTGATCAACGTTCCTACAGTTTTGTCAAACCACATTAAAATCCCTTGTATATTTCTTCTCGATTTCTCTTTTCTTCCATCTGTTGAAGTATTGAAAATATAATTAAAGTTCCACATTAGTAAGATATGGAAACGATCATATGCTTATAAGATGAAAAGATATCTCCATTAGTATGAGACATTTTGGGTATAGCCCAAAAATAAAATCATGAGGGATCCAAAGTGGACAATATCATATCATTATGGAGATATATGGTTCTTATAGGCACTAACAATTAGTATCATAACTATGGTCCATGTTAAACCATGCACCTCGAACGAAGGAAATGGGGCTCGCATGTCCGGATCAAGAGAACTAGACACCAGATAAGAAGTATAGTTAGGTCAGGAGAACCGAACAACTGGCAGGAAGTTCAGTTGGGTCAGGAGGACCAAACAGTTGACAGAAAGTCCTAGTGGGTTGAGAATCAAACATCAAGTAGGGGAAATCCTTTAAGGATGGATAGGCTTGAGGGGGGGGGGGGGGTCCCATGTGGTTCGATCCTTCATTTGAGGGGAGATTGTTAGAGTATTAGAAATACAATCAAAGTCCCACATTGGTAAGACATAGAAAAGATCATGTGCTTATAAGATGAAAAGATATCTCCATTAGTATGAGGTCTTTTGGATAAAACCCAAAAATAAAACCATGAGGGCTTAGGCTAAAATGGGCAATATCATATAATTGTGAAGATATATGATTCTTATAGGCACTAATACCATCATTGTTTTCTTTACTGTTGTTGTGTCGTTATTCCTTCAACAAGTGATATCAGAGTCAGATTCACCATGGCGGGGATCTCTTATGCTAAATTCGATCTGGTGAAGTTCGATGGAACTGGAAACTTTAGATTATGGAAGAGGAGGGTCAAAGATTTGTTGGTACAACAAGGTATGGTGAAGGTGCTAGGAGAAAAGAAACTAGATAGCATGAAGAAGGTGGACTGAGAGGAATTACAGGCAAGGGTGGTGGCAATGATCAGGTTGTGTATGTTGGGAGTATTGAGAATACAATCAAAGTTCCATATTGATAAGACATGGAAAAAATCATATACTTATAAGATGAAAAAATATCTCTATTGGTACGAGGCCTTTTGGGTATAGCCCAAAAATAAAATCATGAGAGCTTAGGCCCAAAGTGGACAATATCATACCATTATGGAGATATGTGAATCTTATAGGCACCAACAATTGGTATCATAGCCATGGTCCATGTCAAGTCATACACTTCAAATGAAGAAAGTGGGGCTCCCATGTCCGGATCAAGAGAACCAAACACTAGGCAGAAAGTCCAGTTGGGTCAGGAGGATCAAAAAATTAACAGAAAGTCCAGTTGGGTCAGAAGGACCAAATAACTGCAGGAAGCCCAGTTGGGTCAGGAGGATCAGACAGTTAGTAGGAAGACTTAGTGGGTTGAGGATCGGACATCAAATAGAGGAAGTTTAAGGATCTGGCATCAAATGGAGGAAGTCCTTTGAGGATGGATAGGCTTGAGGGGGGAGGGGCAATGTGGTCCTACGTTTGAGGGGGAGATTGTTGAGAGTATTAGGAATACAATCAAAATCTCACATTGGTAAGACATGGTAAAGATCATATGTTTATAAGATGAAAAAAAATATATCCATTGGTTTGAGACCTTTTGAGCATAATCTAAAAATAAAACTATGAGAGCTTAGACCAAAAGTGGATAATATCATATCAATGTGGAGATATGTGAATCTTATAGACACTAACAATGTCTAACTGATGACGTGATATATCATGTTATGGACAAGGAATCACCGATGGAAGTTTGACAAAAATTAGAAAGTTGAAATATGTCCAAGTCGTTAATGAACAAGCTCTATCTTAGTAAAAATTATTTGGGTTTAAGATGGAAAAGAGCACCGATCTGACACAACACATCAATGTATTTAATCAAATTATCAGTGATTTGAAGCAAATTGATGTGAAGATTGCTGATGAAGATAAAACATGGATATTATAGAACTCTCTACCTTCATCTCCTAAATAAAAGAATCTAGTTACAACTCTAATATGGAAAAATGAATATCTAAATCTGGAGGAGGTCACAAGTGCTCTGTTGCATTTTAATCAGTGGAAGAAGGTTAGCGATGAGACTTCACAAGGTGAAGAACATGTAGTGAAAGGTAACCAAGAATGTGGTGTTACAAATTACCTTTCACAATCAATTTTGTTGAAGATATGAGGAATGTTCAAAGGCTTATCTTCTGTTGAGATGATGTCGAGCACCACAATCTTGGGTCTGACTGAGAATCAAAGGTCACCGAGCACCTAGGGTCGAGAACCTTTCTCTTGTCCGATTGAGGAGTGGAGGTCCCGAGCATCAAAGGCTGAGCATCGTTGAACCCGAGCACCATTACTCGTGCACCAAGAGGATTGAAGAAGTCGAACACCTTTGCTTGAGTACCAAGAGGAGTGTAGAAGCCAAGCACTATGGGTGCTCGGGAAAATGTCAAGCCGAGTGTAAGAAATCGAGTGCTAAGGTGCTCGAGAATTCATCATGTGCAAGCACCGAGGGTGCTCAGAAAGCAGTCGAGTCAAGTGAGAGAAGCGGAGCATCGAGAGCGAACACTGTGAGTGCTCGAGAAAGCACTGTGCGTGCTTGGGAGTCGAGTGAGAAGCGTAGCATTGAGGTCGGAGTGCTTGGGAAAGCACTGTGCTTGCTCGGGAGCAGCATGAGAAATGTAGTGTCGAGGTTGGATTGCTCAGGAAGGCACTGTGTTTGCTCGAGAATTGAGTGAGAAATGTAGCGTCGAGGTCTGTGTAACACACAGCGTTCTTGAAATAGATTCGTCTTCTAGTCGTGCTTCCAAGGTTTCGTTGAATGTATGTCTCCCAGGATACAATGACGAGGACTGCAGATGCAACCAAGCACAGGTTGTCTATAGCAAACTAAGCTCACCAAAAAGCTATATGTGGGGAAGATAAAGTGGAGAAAAAAAATCATTCGTCCTCTTCCCCTTGAGGTTGCATCCCCTATATAGGAGAGACTCATGATTAATGGCTTAATAAAAGCATTTATTATTTTTATTTTCTTGATTCGAAATGTCAACTGTTTTGCTCAATTTTCCATTAATCCCATCTGATCTACATTTTGACCATTCGAGACAATATTTTAAAATGAGAATGTTACACATAAAACTGAGTAGAGTTTTTAAGGCGAACATTACTCATCAATCATGAGAGAATGATGGTAGAATGTCCTTCCATTCCAATTTCCAACACGTGGAAGGATAAATACTTGACATGGGCCGAGAAATAATAAAGTCCGATTTAAATTGAGAAAGAAGAAGGAGATCACGTGCTACAAGTGTGGAGTAAAGGGTCACGTTAAAAGAGATTGTCGAGAGAGAAGAAGACTAATGCAGAGAAAGATGATTTATCGAAGTTTGCAAACATAATATAAGAAGATAATTCAAAGAGCGACGATGGTGATATGATTTCCATCTTATTGAGTTCAAAGCAATTGACAAATTCTTGGATTCTAGATTCAGTGTATTAATATCACATGACATCTAATAGAGATTTATTCGACACGTATAGATAGGTTAATTTTGATTCTGTTATGGTGAGTATCGATACATCATGCAGAATCATTAGAATAGGGGATGTCAAAATTAAGATGTTTGATAGTGTGGTGATAATATTATGTGATGTTACATATGTATCAGATTTGAAGAAGAATTTGATCTCCTTGGGCGCTTTGGATGGTAATGGCTACAGTTATAAATTTGTGGGAAGAACTATGAAAGTTAGCAAGGGTGTTTTGATGATAACAAAGGGATAGAAACTAGTAGGCAACATTTATAAGTTGCTAGGGACAATGATTATAGGTGGAGTTGCTGCTATAGAATATGAATCAGATAATACAATCTTGTGGCATATGCAATTGGGTCACATGGGTGATCGCGGGATGTTAGAACTTCACAAAAGAAAAGTTATTAAAGGGTATCAAGACATGTAAGCTTGACTTATGCAAGTATTGTGTTCTTGAAAAATAAACCAAAGTGTAGTTCAAGACAACCACACACAAGAAAAAAGGGATTCTGAATTATTTTCATACATATCTCTAGGGACCAACCAGTGTAGCATCACATGGCGGACATATCTATTTTGTGAGTTTCATCGATGACTACTCACGGAAGATTCGGGTGTATTTCATGTGACACCAATCAGAAACTTTCTCGAAGTTTAAATTGTGAAAAGCTGAAGTAGATAATTAGGCTTTGGTACTGAGTACATGGATTCATAATTTCAAGAATTTTGTGAGTAACATGGTATCAGGAGATATTTTATAGTACATAAGACACCACAGTAAAATCGTGTGGAGAAAAAAATGACTAATTGAGAAAGCTCAATATTTCAGATTAAATGTTGGGCTTGTAAAGAATTTTTGGCCAGAAGCAATAAACATGACATGTTTTTTGGATCAATCGATCACCAAGAGCAACACTAGAAGGGAAAGTATTAGAGGAGGTGCAGAAAGACAACCCAGTTGATTACTCTAGCCTGAGAGTATTTGAATGTCCAGCCTATGCGCACATTTCTAGTGAAGATAGATCAAAGTTGGATGCAAAGTCTATTCACTGTACCTTTCTGAGATATTAGAAAGGGTTGAAAGGCTTTAAGCTTTAGGATCCTATGGCAAACAGGGTAGTGATCAGTCGAGATGTATTTGATGAAAAGGCTATGTTACAACGTACTTAGGAAGATGAGAAGAAAATTCCATCAGACAACAACAGTAGCAAAAGTATTATGCCAGTGGAGCTAGAGACTCATGGTGTTGATGAAGCTAGCCCGAAGCATACGAAGCATCAAACTATAGCCACTGACAGGCCTAGATGCACCTTAAAACTGTTGGGGATCGATTGATGTGCTAGAGGGGGTGAATATCGATTCTTGCTTTCATCGATTCGATCATATTTGTGTGTTCCTGTCTACACAAGTTATCATAGTGGAATACAAGAACAAAGATAAATATACAACACACAACACAAGACAAAAGTGATTTAATGTGGTTCGGAACTCTAGTTCCTTCCTACTTCACGGTTGAGCTCTAGAGTGAGCTCTAGTGATCCACACCACCACTAATAAACTTCTTCTCAGAAAATATTCCGGAGGTAGAGAAACCTCTTACAAGATATTTACAATAATAAACTACAATCAAATATAAGATGTAAATATAACAATAAGTAAATAAAACTTCACAAAGAGAACTTTTGATTATTTGCTTGTTGATTGCTTTGGATTGCTCTTGAAGGTTTGGAATGCAACAACACTTCCCCTTCAAAATCGCCCCAAAAATCACTGTGAAATCCTCCAACTCGAGCTCCTTTTATAACCTGCATCGGGCTAGATTTTCGCCTAGCAGTTGACTGTCAAAAGGTACCAGTCGACTGCTCGCCTATCCGTTGACTCACAACGGGCTAATTTACATTGAATTACTCCAAGGATACCCTAACAGTTGATTGCCCTTACCAACAGTCGACTGCCAAGCCAGTAGTCGACTATGTAACAATCTGTGCTCATGTCCACTAGCACCAGTTGATTGCTTATATATGGCAACCGACTTTGCAGTCGGTTATTCAACATTCTATACCCTAGCCACTTAATTCTAGTGGACTGTTAAACCCTAGCAGCCGACTTCTAATGGTCAATTGACCTAAAACCTAGCAGTCGACTGCCAAAGCCACAGTCGAGCAGTCGAGCCTCAGTTGACTCCTCGATCAGTCGACTGATAATAATCCCAATCGGCTGCTCAAGTCAAACTAGACTCTTGAGTGTTGAACACTTGACCAATCGACTAAACTAAAGTCTCAGTCGACTAATAAACCTCAACCATGAGGTTTAACCCAAGTATGATCCTCTCATACTTGATCGATAACCCTTAGTCTAAATCTAAGCCTTCAAGCCACCTCCATTAACCTCATGCCCTCAAGGTCTCTCCGAGTCCTCCACGACTCCTTCACCCTAGCCTTTAGGTGCTTCCATCGACTATGTCATGCTAATCGGGTCTCATTTTCCAAAGTTCATTTGGACTTATACCGCCAAGACCCCATGCTTGGACTTTACACTGCTAAACCCTCACCCTTGGACTTTCTTACCAAGGTCCGCTTGGACTTTATGTCGCCAAAACTACATACTTGGACTTATGCTGCCAAGACCTCACTCTTGGACTTCCTTGCCAAGATCCATTTGGACTTATACCACCAAGACTACATGTTTAGACTTTACGTTACCAAAATTACATCCTTGGACTTTCCTATTGCCAAGCCTTAATGTTTAGATTTTCACCGCCAAGACTACACACTTGGACTTGTATGGCCAAGACCATTCTTGGAATTTCCAATTGACAAGCATCCCTACTTGGACTTTCCATTGCCAAGACCATTCTTGGAATTTCCAATTGCCAAGCATACCTACTTGGACTTTCCATTGCCAAAACCATTCTTGGACTTTTCATGCCAAGTATCTAAACTTGGACTTTCCATGCCAAGTATCCAAACTTGGACTTCCGAGGTTGATTGCTTCAACAATCTCTCCCAAATAATCAACATATAGTCAAACCATATTATCAAACAATGGTCAAATCCATTGTCAAACCATCAAAATTCTATTCGAGTCCCACTCGAATTTGGTTAACATTGACCCGAGGCCTATTGTACCAATAATCTCTCCCTTTTTGATGTTTGACAATACCTTTAAGTTCTAATAATAACCCAAACTTAACTCTTTTAATGTCAAAGCATAATGAAGGTTTACCTAACTTAAACCTCACTTCTCCCCCTTTGGCATACATCAATAAGCCTACCAAGATTTTCAATATTTCATCTCCCAATGGGATCCTACATTCTCCCCCTTGGGTCAAAGTCATCTTGGATGTCTTCACTCTTCCTAGTGATAAATCTCATATCACTAAATGAGAGGAAATCCATAATGAAGGTACATAAACCCTCATTTCTCTCCCTTTGTAATCAAAGGTTTATCTATCATACCAAGATGGACAAAACTCCCCTAAAGACTTGCTCACCCTTAACCATTACACCAACAATGTCCTTGGAGAGTTCTTAAGCCTATAGGAAACTAAAACAATCGAAAATAAGGGTAAAAGTTTAAACTTGAACTTTAACCTCCCTTAAAATCTGATACTTCATCCTAAATAACTCTTCTAATCATTTTAAATGATTATTTTACCCTTCCAATATTTTACAAATCATATCCTATGGTTAGGAAATGTTAGGGTAGCCTAACATTGTTGATAAATGACTAAACAAATCTTGTTCAGTCGAAATCAGCTTCAACAATCGACTAGGTCAGCAACTAATTGATTGCCTCACCACCAGTTGACTGCTCCAAGCAGCAGTTAACTGGTTTCTGCAATGTACAAAAAATAGGTTTCAGAATTGAAGTTTGGAAAATCACAAGTAAATATAAGTAATTTAAAAAATCGTGAAATTCATACGTACATTACTTACATGAAATACAATGGGTGAAGAATAATTTTATGTTAAAATTTCCATTAAATTGAAGTATTGATACAAAGTTTAAAACCAGTGAAAACTTCAATATTTTTGCCTAATTTTGTGCCAACTTGTTCAATGGTGTTTGTTATCAAAAGATATATTTCACCAAGGTTTTTCAAAATGATTTTAAAATATTTTCAAAATATTATTTTGAACCATGGTCTATGGGCTAGATGTACATGACTTGTATATTACATTTCCTCATGATTCCTTAATATCATATTATGAGTTTGAGTTCATCTAGATGCAACACCTATACACCTTGAATTTAATTCATTTTTCTAAGATCTCACATGTGTCTAAGGTGTATCAATACACATACATGTCTTCCTTATGGTCTCTGTGAGATGTGAATTTTATTTTTCCCTAATCTAAGGGTTGATGTATTTTATCTAAGCAACTTTATTTGATTCCCTTATTATGCGACTTCAAATATATCATTGTCCTTAATTTCATTTTAATTATCCTAAATACATTAATATGATCATAGCATAATAGATGTGCATAATTTAAAATATTTGCCAATAATCATGATGTCATGACATAAAAAAAAATTAAACCTAAACACAAGCATGACATAATTAACCTACAAATTATTATGACATTGTAAATGATTAATATGAAGCATGATATCATGACATGATAAGACAAATAAAGCATGATACATATATAAAATACCAAGGTATAGAATACCTAAGTTTTAAATCAAATTGCCATTTTCTAAATTTATATCAATTTTGTCTTAATAAATCAATTTTCTAAGTGTGCCAAAAATCCAAAATGGCACACCATTGACTCTAACCTATCTTGTGCCAATTTTGATTGATTTTTCAAACTTCTCAAATTTTATTGGCACATCCTAAAATCTTTTAGGATATATTTCTAATTTCATTTTCAAAGTATTACAATACTTCAAAAATGCCCTAAAATATCACATGTACCATGGTTAAATTAACTATCTATCCATTTAAGGTTGACACACTCTAACTCATCTAACGTGAGGGAATCACGCTCCTAGGAATGCAATACCTATTGGACATCCTTGGATTTACTAGGTACTCACTAGGGATGACTTCCCTTAGTACCCTCCTAATGACTCTCCTAGACTTTGAAGCCTTGGTCATTTGGGTCTTCTCAAGATTAACTCTAGGGATAACTCCACTTGTAACCTTGCTAGTGACTTTCCTAGGTTTCTTTGAAATCGTAGCCACTAGACACTTGTCAAGATTAGCCTTAGGGATGACTTCCCTAGTAACCTCGACTTTCCTAGACCTAAACTTAGTCCCATAGTCAAATGGAATATTGTGGTAGGCAGGCATGACTATATTAGTAGGCTTGTGACCCAAGCCTTTCCTATCCTTGGATAGTTCTTGCCTCATAACACCTAAGGTTTGCCCATTAGATCCTTTAATTGTATTTTGCATCTTTCTAAGGGTCCTTTCCATTTTCTCAAGCTTAGACCTTGAAGCTTGATTTTCTAACTCTAATTTCCAAATTTTGATCTTTCATTTTTCTTTTGGGCATTCCCTTTCTTTTTAAGCATATGTCTATCCTTCTTAAGGTTATTACCTAGGTTGTTCTTATTCTTAGGTAGTATGGTTCTTGAATTGTCCTTAGGCAAATTAACATATTTGGCACTTAAGTAATAAAATATATTCTTAGCATGCTTTTGTTCATGAGCAATAGCAAGAAAATTATTAGCATGCCTATTTTTATTATGAAAACTAGTAGGTGCATAATTAAATGATACCTTAGGGTTTGCCTTAGCTCCCCTTACATTTGAGCTCCCTACTTTGTCTTTCTTAGAGTGACTCCCACAAGGACATTAGCTCCTATAGTGTCCCCTTTGTTGGCACTTGAAGCACATAATGTTCTCCTTGATTTTGCATATCGGGACTCCGACCTCCTTTGTCTTCTTATTTTCCTTAGGTGTCGGTTGTGCCTTCTTGATTCTTTTTGGGCATTTACTCTTATGCCTGCTTCCCTACACTCAAATCCTGTTATATGATTTTTTTTTTATGGAAAATACTTGAGTTATCTATGGGGAAATTTTGAGTTTGCTCTTCTTCTCGTCTAGAGGTAGATGGTTTATCTTGCTCTAGCTCCAAAGTTGAAGACCTAACCTCCACCTCAATCCTTGAAGTAGAGGCTTCCACCTCTTCTTCTCCCGATGTTGATTCCCTCTCAACCTCCGAATCCTCAAGCTCTACGGAGGATGAGCATTCCTCTTCTTTGGGCTTCTTCTCTACTTGTGTCGGTGAGGAATTTCCATGGAACTTGACTAGATTGTTCCACAACTCTCTTGCATCCCTAAATTCTCCTAATATAGACAAGATATTATTGGTGTCTGGTTTATAAAGTGCAATCTAAGTACGGGCAGAATAATGGTATAACACCGCTTAGGCGAAGTCGAGGCTAGACTTGGACTGTATCTCCTTAAGACGAATTTGCCCCGCACACGGTGCTCACGGAATATGACAATCATCTCCCAAAATACCACGACTTTATCTTGCAATAGTAGTACTGCAAATCGCAATACCTCCAAACCAAAGAAGCTTTTCAAACTCTCCAGAATGCAAGTATGCAATGCAATGCTTGCTTTTTCTTGAATTGGATGAAACAAATGAAATGAGGGATCTTATTTATACTTGTGAAGGGATAGAGGAACTTGGTTCAATCAAATCTCATCCATTCAATTTAAATGGATAATCTAGATTGTATCCCTTCCCAAGAGACACAATGTCTCTTCATTTGGATGCATCTAAGTCTTTTATTTTGAATTTAATGACCAAGATTAAGTCGTCCAAAAAGGTACTTATGCCCCTTTATTTGACTGAATCGGATTTATCCATCTTAATCCGATGATTTAGATTAAGTCATATTAATTTCTCATTCATCTAATTGAGAAAATTATTTATTTGATCAATCAATTTTCCAACAATCCCCCACATGAATGAAAATTTAATGCATGCATGTATGTTGACACCAAAGGAGAGTTCAATCGAAAGATTATTGCATCAGGAGAGGTAGCTTGTGGCTTTGAACCTTCCGTAGTAAA
The DNA here is from genome assembly GCA_025175895.1 of Wurfbainia villosa. Taxonomy (NCBI): domain Eukaryota; kingdom Viridiplantae; phylum Streptophyta; class Magnoliopsida; order Zingiberales; family Zingiberaceae; genus Wurfbainia; species Wurfbainia villosa. The sequence continues at coordinate 9,728,864 of CM045997.1, forward strand.
ATATCATCATATTTTACTAAGTTGCTTAGTGAATGCGATGTCTTGAACTACTGATGAACAGGTATTTGTGTCGTGGTACCATTTCAAATTAATTACCAAACCCCCTAACTACACTAATATAGCATAGTGGATGACCCAGATCGTTTTCCAACGAGTGTAATCGACAGAATAGTAAACTTAGGATAACTAATTATTGCTTTTGGTTTTCTATTGAAGATGGGGGTTTGGGATTTGAGCTCTAACCTACGATTGTAAGGTAATTAAAACTCTAAACTAACATGCAACAACTAAATCAAACAATGCAAAAATTTAAATCAACAAAAACTGAAAGAGGAAATAATCTGATCAACCCAAGATACGCCCGATGAATGAATAAGTTCCTCCAGCTAAGTCCGACAAAGCTCGATCGAGACTTCGCAAATGGCAGTGGATGTGAGATGATACAAACTCCTGAATCCAGTAGTTTAATGGATACTCCGAACTCTTGCAGATCCGATTGACCTCAAAGAAGTGTCGTCGGGGCGGAGGAACTTGTTCATTCATTGGGCCTATCTTGGGTTGATTAGATTATTTCCTCTTTCAGTTTTTGTTGATTTAAATTCATGAATTGTTTGATTTAGTTGTTGCATGTTAGTTTAGAGTTTTAATTACCTTGCAACCGTAGGTTAGAGCTCAAATCCCAAACCCTCATCTTCAATAGAAAACCAAAAGCAATAATTAGTGATCCTAAGTTTACTATTCTGTCGATTACACTCGTTGAAAAATGATCCGGGCCATCCACTATGCTATATTAGTGTAGTTAGGGGGTTCGAAAATTAATTTGAAATGGTACCACGACACAAATACTTGTTCATCAAATTTTAGCGTCGTTACGGGGGAACGAACCCGGGTCACGCGGGTGAAATGGAAGACGATGAGGTCGGCGTTACCGTGAAGGTGCTATCCGCAAAGGTGGAAGACTTCCGAAGCTTCTGATGGATGAAATGAAATGAAACCGGAGGGGAATCCCCACTCCGGTGATCGGCGGCGATAGAGCTTGCAAGGGAGATGGATGGCAGCGCTGCTGCCTGGACAGCGGAGGTGTGGTGGCTGATGATGGTGGAGAAGACCACTGGTCACCGAAGAAGGAGGGGATCCCCCTTCCTCTTGTTGGTGCTTATAAGCTCCACATATCTCCACAATGGCATGATATTGTCCACTTTGGGTCGAAGCCCTCATGGTTTTATTTTTGGGCTTTACCCAAAAGGCCTCATACCAATGGAGATATCTTTTTTCTTATAAGCACATGATCTTTTCCATGTCTTACCAATGTGGGACTTTGATTGTATTCCTCATACTCCCAACAATCCCCCCCTCAAACGAAGGACCACATTGGGCCCCCCCTCAAGCCTATCCCTCCTCGAAGGATTTTCTCTGCTTGATGTCCGATCTTCAACCCACCAGGACTTCCTGCCAGTTGTTCGGTCCCCCCGACCCAACTAGACTTCCTTCCTGATGTCTGGTTCTCTTGATCCGGACGTGGGAGCTCAACTTCCTTCGTTCGAGGTTCATGGCTTGACATGGACCATGGCTCTGATACCAATTGTTGGTGCTTATAAGCTCCACATATCTCCACAATGGCATGATATTGTCCACTTTGGGTCGAAGCCCTCATGGTTTTATTTTTGGGCTTTACCCAAAAGGCCTCATACCAATGGAGATATCTTTTTTCTTATAAGCACATGATCTTTTCCATGTCTTACCAATGTGGGACTTTGATTGTATTCCTCATACTCCCAACACCTCTCTGGTGACCGACGAGGAAAATGGAGAGGAGTCGGCGGTCACGCGATGGAAGGGAAGAAGCCGTGCTACGTGATAAAGCGATTTGGGAAGATGTTGGATTTATTAAAATCAATTTCCGTGACTGTTCGATCTAAGCCCATCAAATCCTAACCGTCCATTAAATCTAGGGCTAAATGAAGCTGATTAATCCAATTAAGGTTTGTGCATCCAACGGCTGAGAATTCTCTGACTTTAAATGGACGGATCTGATCAATCTGAAGTGATAATCATGATTAAATGGTCAGGATGAACGGTCAAGATGTCTAGATCTAAATGTATGGACCGGATCACTCCAGATTTAGATGGATGGCTCAGATCAATCAGATCTCATCGGACGGTCAGGATTAAATAGATCTGAACCCTTGATTAAATTGCCTCTGATCTTGATGGAGGGCTTAGATTCTTCCAGCTTAAAATGTCCATTATGACCCTTAGATGAAGTCATATTTGATCCAACTTGAGTCTAGTTTAGTGGCTCATCTCGATCTCCTACAAACAAAGATAAAATTTGCATATAAGTCCAAAATTTAGGAGAATTTATAATAAGGTCCAAAAATATATCCAACTAATATAACATGATAATAATCAATAATAAATCACTCGAGAGAATAAAAACAGTGATATTAAGGACCAAAATAACACGATAAAATGGTAGTTATCAACTACTCAGTCGTTTGTGTAAACCAAGACAATGGTACATACGTAATAATATTTCTCACATCTTTTATTGTTATCAAGGTTATGCCCATTTTGGCCATGGACAATATTTTGGATTCATAAGTATTTCATTGAAGCGACCCGTGTTCACACTTATATAAGTGACCTCCTATCAAGAGTATCCTACCATACTCTACTTTTACAAGTATAGGATTCATTAAAAGTTTATTACTTGACCTCACTACATGTGATAGGAAGCACTTTTTCATCCTAAGAATGAGAGGGAAACTAGTCCAAGTGCTCATATGAACTTTCATAATTTTGTTGTCCCATTGAACCAAGATCTTGGGATCTCCAATAAATAAGGTTGGGTTACCACTATGAATGTTCTTTTTTGTAGATTTTTAATCTCATTCCTCTTGATGTGAGTATATTTGATTTGTGCTTAAACCTTTTATTAATGGATCCACCAAGTTATCTGTTGATTTAACATAATCAACAGAGATAACTCCAATTGAGATCAACTGCCTAATGGTGTTATGTCGTCGACGAATATGTCGCGACTTACCATTGTACATGCTATTTTGTGCCCTTCCAATTACCGATTGATTATCATAATGTATCATTATGGCAAACATTGGCTTTGCCCAACACGAGATATCTTCTGCGGCTTTATCCAAAGCTATAAACTCCGATTCCATAGTTGATCGAGATATACATGTTTATTTCGTAGATTTCCATGACACTGCTCCTCCACCAATGGTAAATACATATTCACTAGTAGATTTATAGTCATTTGTGTCAGATATCCAATTTGCATCATAATAGCCTTCTAGTACAACTGGATATCTAGCACAATATAATCCATACTCTAAGGTGTATCTTAAATATTTAAGAACCCTTATTAATGTCTTCCAGTGGCTATCATTTGGATTACTTGTAAATCTACTTAATTTGTTGATTGTATAAGCAATATCAGGATGTGTGTAATTAGCGATATACATCAAACTGCCAATTATCCTCGAATATTCTAATTTTGAAACAGGTTCACCATGGTTCTTAGTCAAACATAAGCTTAAGTCCATCAGTGTTTTTACAGGAGAAAGATCATATGCATTAAATTTTCTTAGATCTCAATATAATGAGACTGTGAAAGGACAATTCCTTCAGATGTCTTAGTGATCTTAATCCCAAGCATAATATCTGTTATACTCATATCTTTCATGTCAAAGGTTTTGATCAACATCCTTTTAGTAGTCATGATTATATCATGATTACTCCCCATGATGAGCATATCGTCTACGTATAGACAAATGATGACAAATGAGTCAGGTGTGCCTTTGATATATATGCACTTATCACACTCATTAATTTTAAATCCATTTGCCATCATAATTTTGTCAAATTTCTTGTGTCACTGTTTTGGTGCTTGTTTTAGTCCATAAAGTGATTTTACAAGTATGTACACCTTATTTTCTTGTCCTAGAGCTACAAACCCTTCAGGTTGCTCCATATATATTTCTTCTTCTAATTCACCATTTAGAAAGATTGTTTTCACATCCATTTGATGTATCTCAAAGTTATGTATTGCAACAATAGCAATGAGTATTCAAATGGATGTGATCCTTGTTACTAGTGAATATGTATCAAATAAGTCAAGGCCTACCTTTTGTTTGAATCCTTTGGCTACTAGTCTTGCCTTATGCTTGTCAATAGATCTATCAGTCTTATATTTTCTCTTTAGGATCTATTTACATCCTAAAGGCTTGATTCTAGGTGGAATATCCACCAATTCCCAAGTATGATTTTGTATGATGGAATTTATTTCACTATTGAGGGTTTCTTTCCAAAAAGGAGCCTCAAGACTTGATAATGCTTCGTTTATTGTCCTTGGTTCATTTTCCAACATATAAGTCATAAAATCAAGACCAAATAATTTTGCTATTTTAGTCCTCTTACTACGTCTTAGTTCTTCATTATTTCCAAGATTATCCAAATTTATAGCTTCATAAGTTCTTTTATTTGAACTTTCTTCTTTCCTTTCTTTGCGAGGAAAGATACCTTAAAAAAATACAACATTCCTTGATTCTATAGTTGTTCTAATATGTATATCAGGAATTACTGATTTGTGCACCAAAAATCGATATGCACTATTATTATTGGCATATCCAATAAAGATGCAATTGATTGTTTTTAGTCATATCTTAATTTGCTTTGGTTTAGGCACTTCCACCTTAGCCAAATACCCCCACACTTTTAGATATTTGTAAGAAGACTTATGACCCTTCCATAACTCATAAGGAGTTTTATCTTTCTTTTTATGAGGAATTTTATTAAGAATATGATTTGCCGATAAAACAACTTCCCCCCATAAATTTTGGGGTAAGCTCGAACTTATCAACATAACATTCATCATTTCTTTAAGAGTTTGATTCTTATGTTCCACAATCCCATTCGATTGAGGAGAATAAGGAGTTGTTGTTTGAATAATGTCATATTCTGTGCATAATTCATTAAACGAACCATCATATTCTCCTCCTCGATCACTTTGAATTACTTTAATTTGTTGACTGATTTGATTCTCAACTTCATTCTTATAATGTTTGAATGCTACTAAGGCTTCATCTTTGCCATTCAATAGATACACATAACAATATCTAGTACAATTGTCGATGAAAGTGACAAAGTATTTTTTTCATCCTCTAGTTTACATAAATTTTAAATCACATATATCACTATGAATTAACTCTAGGGGAGTCGTCTTTCTTTCCACCAAATGGCCTGGAAAGGTAACTTTGTCATTTTAGCTTCAACATATATTTCACATTTATGTGTTGGATCAACATTAAATACTGGCAATAAATTTAAATTCGCAAGTCATCGTAAAGTGTTAAAATTTACATGTCCAAGTCTAACATGTCATAAATTAGAACACTCGACCAGATAAGCAGAATTTATAATTTTATTGCCATTGAAGTCACGGTGTACATCCATTATATTCATTTTGAACAGACTGTTCTCCATGTACCCTCTAACTATGAATTGACCACATTTTGTTAATACAAATTTATTGGACTCAAACACAAATTTGAAACCAGCTTTAACAATAGCCGACCCTGACACTAAATTCTTTCGAATGTCGAGAACATGAAGTAGATCAATTAGTGTCACTTCTTTGCCTGACATCATTTTCAATACCACTTTGCTAAGACCAACAATGTTGGAAGTTGCAAAGTTACCCATGATTAACTTTCTCCCATTAATAGGGGTATAGGTTGAAAACTGGGCCTTGTCAGAACAAATGTGTCAGGTAGCACCAGTGTCGACCCACCACTGCCTTGGATTATCCACCAAGTTGTCTTCAAATACAATAGCAGTCAAGTCTAATTCTGACATATCTATTGGCACTGACTTATCTTCGGCCACGTGCACTTGATTGGCTTTCTTTGGACGTCGACAGTCTTTGGCATTATGATTTGGTTTGTCACAGTTGTGACATGTTCCTTGGAACTTCTTGGCCTTCTCTTGGCTTTGTCCTTTGCCTGGATACTTTCTTTTCTTGCCAGTGTTTGATTCCAATAGATTTGCTTTAGCATACATAGGCATTTTTATTGATTCTAATTTCTTGTGATTATCTTCTTCAATTCGTAATCATATAATCAGATCCTCAAGTCCTATCTCCTTTCGCTTGTGCTTTAGATAATTTTTGAATTCCCTCCATGAAGGTGGGAGTTTCTTAATTATCACTGCAACTTGAAAGGACTCATTCATTGTCATACCCTCGGCATGCAAATTATGTAGGATCAACTGCAATTCTTGGACTTGAGCCATCACGGTTTTGGAATCAATCATTTTGAAGTCTAAGAATTTGCCAACGATGAATTTCTTCAATCCAACATCTTCTATTTTGTACTTTTGTTCAAGAGATTCCCATAATTCTTTTGCAATTGTTATGGAACTATACACATTATATAACGTGTTGTCCAAGCCATTGAGGATATAATTTCTACATAAGAAATCACTTTATCCCCAAGCATCATATGCCGCCCTCTTTTCTCTATCAGTTTCTCCTGGAGAGATAGTGGGGACATCTTCACGTAAGAACCTCGCAAGGTTCAATGTGGTTAAGTAAAACAACATCTTTTGCTGCAATATTTTGAAATTAGTACCGATAAACTTCTCCGATTTCTTGCCATGTGCTGGTGGAATAGAGACTGTTGATGATAAATCCATAGTAGATTGCATGGAAAGAATTTGTCTTATGATTGTTGGTGTCTGGTTTATAAAGTGCAATCTGAGTGTGGACAGAATAACGGTATAACACCGCTTAGGTGAAGTCGAGGCTAGAGTTGGACCCTATCTCCTTAAGACAAATTTGCCCTACACACGATGATCACGGAATATGACAATCGTCTCCTAAGATACCATGACTTTATTTTGCGATAACAGCACTATAAATCACAAGACCTCCGAACCAAAGAAGCTTTTCGAACTCTCCAGAATACAAGTATGCAATGCTTTCTTTTCCTTGAATTGAAATGAATTGTATGAAACAAATGAAATGAGGGATATTATTTATACTTGTGAAGGGATAGAGGAACCTCTTGGTTCAATCAAATCTCATTCATTAAATTTAAATAGATGATCTAGATTGCATCGCTTCTCAAGAGATACAATGTCTCTTCATTTGGATGCATCTAAGCTTTTTATTTTGAATTTAATGCCCAAGATTAAGTCATCCAAAAAGTTACTTATGCCCCTTCATTTGAATGAATCAGATTTATCCATCTTAATCCGACGATCTAGATTAAGCCATATTAATATCTCATTCATCTAATTGAGGAAATTATTTATTTGATTAATCAATTTTCCAATAGATATTATTAGGAATTAAATTTAATAACATTTTTATTACCTTATTGTTGCTTTCGAATTTTTCTAGTTGCTCATCCATCCATTTCTTCTTCTTGAGTATTCTACCCTTATTGTTCATGGGAGCTTCAAATCCTTGCATCAAAACAAATTAATTTTCTACTTCACACATTATACAATGTTTCATCTTCACATTCCAATATGTGAAGTCTTCACGATCGAAGGAAGGTGGAACCGTGATGTCGTGGCCTAGTTTATCTTGAAGCTCCATTCTTCTACTCCTCTAGCACTTTGCTCCCTCGGTTGTTAATTATTGAAGAGTGACCCGCTCTGATACCACTTGTTGATAATCAAGGTGATTTGTTCTTAATTCTGAGCGTAATAAACTCTGATACTACTTATTGAGGATCGATTGATGCGCTAGAGGAGGATGAATAGTGATTCTTGCTTTCGTCAATTCGATTATGTTCATGTGTTCTTGTCTACACACGTTAGAACTGTGGAATACAAAAACAAATACAAATATACAACACATAATACAAGACAAAAGTGATTTAATGTGATTCAGAACCCTAGTTTCTACTCCACGGTCGAGCTCTAGTGATGCACACCACCACTAACGAACTTCTCATTCTCGGAAAATACTCTGGAGGTGGAGAAATCTCTTACAAGATGTTTACAATAATAAATAATAAACTATAACCAAATATAAGAAGCAAATACAACAATAAGTGAAGAAAACTTTACAAAGAGAACTTTTAATTGCTTGTTGATTGCTTTGAATTGCTCTTGAAGGTCTAGAATGCAATAACACTTCCCCTTAAAAATTGTCCCAAAAATCACTACAAAATCCTCCAACTCAAGCTTCTTTTATAATCTGCATTGGGTTGGATTTTCACGTAGCAGTCAACTGCCAAAAGGCACCAGTCGACTGTTTGCCTATCTGTTGTCTCACAACGGGCTAATCCACATTAGATTACTCCAACGGATACCCTAGTAGTCGACTGCCCTTACCAGTAGTCGACTGCTAAGCCAGTAGTCGACTACGCAACAATTTGTGCTCGGATCCACTAGCTCTAGATGACTGCCCATACATGGTAGTCAATCTAGCAGTAGATTGTCCAACATTCTGTGTCCTGGTCACTTAATTTCAATTGACTGTTAAACTCTAGAAGTCGACTGCTAAAATCTAGTAGTCGACTGCCAGAGCAATAGTCGAACAGTCGAGCCTCAGTCAACTCCTCAACCAGTCGATTGGTCATAATCCTAGTCGACTGCTCGAGTCAAACTAAGCTCTCGAGTGCTGAACACTCGACTAGTCGATTAACCCAAAGTCTCAATTGACTGATAACCAGTATGATCCCTCATACTTGATCAACCACCCTTAGTCTAGACCTAAGCCTTCTAGCCACCTTCATCAGTCTCACACCTTCAGGATCCCTCCGAGTCCTCTACGACTCCTTCACCCTTTACACTAGCCATTAGGTGCTTCCATCGACTATGCTATACTAACCGGGTCTCCTTTGCCAAGGTCCATTTGGACTTATATTTCCAAGACTCCATGCTTAGACTTTACGCTGTCAAAACCTCACCCTTAGACTTCCTTACCAAGGTTCGCTTAGACTTTACGCCGTCAAGACTACATGCTTAGACTTATGTTGCCAAGGCCTCACCCTTGGATTTCTTTGTCAAGATCCATTTGGATGTACGCTGCCAAGACTATATGCTTGGACTTTACGCTGCCAAAACTACATCCTTGGACTTTTTCATTGTCAAGCTTTAATGCTTGGACTTTAACCGTCAAGACTACACACTTGGACTTACATAACCAAAACCATTTTTGGACTTTCCAATTGCCAAGCATCATTACTTGGACTTTTCATTGCCAAGACCATTCTTGGATTTTCCATGCCAAGTATCCAAACTTGGACTTCCCATACCAAGTATCCAAACTTAGACTTTCGAGGTTGATTGCTCCAACAATCTCTCCCAAATAATCTATCCCATATAACTTTGGATATCCCAATCATTCACTAGTCATATGGTCAATATATGGTCAAATTATATTATCAAATAATGGTCAAACCTATTATCAAATCATTGTCAAACATCAAAATCCTATTCGAGTCCCACTCGAGTTTGGTCAACATTGACCCGAGGTCTATTGCACTAACAAAAACCACCTGTCAACTATGGTTTTGAGGATTTGGTTTCTTATGCATTTATCACTACTAGTGAAGATTCTACTACTTTTCAGGAGGTGATTCACAATTCTAAAAAGGACAAATTGATGGGGGTTATGATGGAAAAGATAGAGTCATTGCATAAGAATTAAACATGAGACCTAATGGAACTTCCTAAAGGAAAGAAGGCTATAAAATACAAATGAGCATATAAGAAGAAAGAAGCAAGTTTAGAAAGTGAAGAAGAAAAATTCAAGGATCGTCTAGTAGCAAAGGGTTACTCACAGAGAAAGGGGATTGACTATAATGAAATATTTTCTCTGATAGTCAGACATACATCTATCAAAGTAGTGTTAGCTTTGGTGGCTCATCATGATTTGTAGTTGGAGCAAATGGATGTGAATGCTATGTTTCTTCATAGTAATTTAGAGGAGTAGATTTACATATATGTCACAACCAAAAGGATTTAGTCAATCTGGACATAAGCATTTAGTTTGTAAGCTGAAGAAGTCACTTTATGGGCTAAAGCAGTCTCTAAGGTAATGATACAAGCATTTTGATTCATACATGATTCAGAATGGATACATAAGATGTGAGTATGACAGTTGCATATATATAAAGAGCCTTGATGATGATTCACTTATCTTTTTATTACTTTATGTGGATGATATATTGATTGTTGCAAAGAGTATAACTAAGGTCAACAAGTTGAAGAAACTACTGAGCAAAAAATTTGACATGAAAAATTTGAGTGTGACTAAGAAAATTCTTAGGATGGAGATATATAAAGACAGAGTCTCTAGGAAATTATAGTCATCTCAGCGTAGTTATATTGAGAATGTGTTGGACATATTCAACATGGTTAATGCAAAATTTGTGAGTACATCTCTGGCACAACACTTCAAATTATCCATTACACAATACCTAAAGGCAGATGATGAGATTTATGATATGTTAAATATTTGATATGTCAGTGCAGTTGGTTGTCTGATATATGTCATGGCTTGCACAAGGCTTGATTTGACACATGATGTTAGTACGTCGAGCAAGTTTCCTTCAAATCCAAGTCAACAACATTGGGATACAGTCAGGTGGATTTTTTGATACTTGAGAGGTACAATAGGTTATGACATCATGTTCAACAGACAAACAGGATGATCTTTCAGTGGTATAAAATGTAGATGTTGACTATGCAGGAGATTTAAATGACAGAATGTCTACTATAGGATATGTATTCACTATGGTATGAGGACCTATTTGTTGAAAGTTCATGATATAATATATAGTTGCATTATCCACTATTGAATCAAAGTACATGGCAATTGCTAAGACAACCAAAGAAGCATTGTGGATTACAAGATTGGTCAGGGAACTAGATGTTCAATAAGGTAGAGGCAAGTTGTATTTCGATAGTCAGAGTGTTATCTATTTGGCGAAGAATCAAATTTATCATGCGAGAACCAAACATATAGATGTAAAGTTTCACAAGATCAGAGAGTTGATTTCTTTCGGTGACATTCAACTTGAAAAGATCATACTTCTGAAAATGTTACAGATATATTGACAAAGTCAGTTACTATAGAGAACTTGATCGATTTTTCTAATTGCTAGATGAGTTGTAGTCCGAACTCAAGGTTCCAAGAGGTGTTATCTTTAGTTGCTTGTATTTTCTCCTAAGGGGTGGATATTCACCAAGGTGGAGATTGTTGAAGGTGACTCATATGGATAGGAGAAACTATGGGTGTGGTCAGAACCACAGGCAAGTCGTGGTACACTCTGGAAGCCACACTATAGTCATGGTAAGATCCACATCCAGGTCATGGTGCATGATGGAGGTGATGACACGTCGACACCATGGTCGTGGCCAGCTCTACGATCAGGCAGTGGTACACTCTAAAGGTCATACCACGACTATGGTAAGTTCCATAGCTAAGTCGTGGTGTGTGATGGAGGCGATGACAAGCCGACACCACTGTTAGGACCTATGCACCCACTAGAGGAGGTGAATAGCGTTGTCATTGGTTCGATGGAATTCATTCGTGTGCTTGCTACACAATATTAGTACGCAGCAGAAATAATAAAATAAACAAACTAAACACACAAGCACAATCATAGCACCAAAATATAACATGGTTCGGAATCTTATGGTTCCTACTCCACGGATTGAGCTCAAATGAGCTCTAGCGAAGGAACCACACATCACTACTCAAATACTCCTTCTCGACAACACGTCGGAGGTGGAGAAACCTCGTACAAAAGAATACAAGAGCAATACAAAGAAATACAAGTAAAATACAATTGAAATGTAAAGAACACTTTACAAACTAGGGTTTGAGCATTTTGCTTGTTGGTTGCTTGAACAAGCTTGAAGAACCCTGAAATGCACCTGCATTTCGCCTCCAAATCGCCTCAAAAAACCTCTCCAAGAACCAATGCTGAAATCTCCCATGAGCTGCTCCTTTTAACCTGCAACAGGTTGATTTCGCGCCTGGAAGTTGACTGCCATAAGATCCTAGTCGACTGTCAACAGTATCGTTGTGAGACAACTGCTTGATCCACACTAGAAAAACTCCAACGGATCAGTTGACAGCCAACTGCCAACATCATCGATCTAACGTAGCGTGTCGACGCCTAGTCCCATCGAGCATTTTATGCTCAGAATCAACCAACGATGACTACCATCCATGGCAGTCAACTACCCAATGCTAACAGTCGACTACTAGGTCATTTTGCGATAGTCGAACCCTAGACGACTGGTCATAATCTCAGTCGACCGCTGAGTGTCGACTCGGCTGCCAAGTGTCAAAACACTTGACCAGTCGACTGGTCCATAACCTCAGTCGACTGACAAACCTCAACCATGAGGTTTAACATCAAGTATGATGCCCTCATACTTGCTAGACTACCCTTAGTCTAGACCTAAGCCTTCTAGCCACCTCCATCAGCCTCACGCCTATCGGACCCCTCCAAGTCATCCATGACTTGTTCATCCATATGCTAGCCTTCAAGTACTTCCATCGTCTATTGTCATGCTGACGGTGTCTACACCGCAAAGGCACATTGAACTTACGCTGCCAAGACCACGCTTGGACTTTACGCCGCCAACCCTTGGACTTTACGCCGTCAATATCAACCCTTGGACTTCCCAAATGTCAAGTACTCATGACTTGGACTTTCACCGCCAAGACTACACCCTTGGACTTACATGGCCAAGACTATACCCTTGGACTTTCCATGCCAACCCAATGTTGGACTTTCCAAATGCCAAGACTCAAGCTTGGACTTTCCCTTACTAAGACTCATGCTTGGACTTTCTATACCAAGTACTCAAGACTTGGACTTTCCCATTGTCAAGTGTCCCACTTAGACTTCTCCACTATATGGTCAACCATATAGTCAAATAATGGTCAAACCATCATCAAACATCAAAATACCTCTCGAGTCAAACTCGAGTCCGATCAATCATGACCCGGGTCGATTGCACCAATAATCTCCCCAAAACATTGTCAAACATCAAAACACTACTCGAGTCCAACTCGAGTCTGGTCAATCATGACCTGGCCCGATTGCACCAATAATCTCCCCCTTTTTGATGTTTGACAAAAACCAAATACCTTTAAGTTAGGTCACCTAACTCAAATCTCCTTACCAATTGTCCCAAATTGGTAATCTCAAATTCTCCCATAACTTCTTCCATTAATTCTCCCCCTTTTTAACATACATCAAAAAGGTTCTCCACAAGGAGGTCAATGTCTCATATCCCAATAAGATCTTACAATCTCTCTCTTAGTCTAAAAATGCCTAGGATATTTTCACTCTTCCTAGTGACAAGTCCCATATCACTTAAGAGAGACTTCCCATAAACTCTCCCAATTTCCAAATTGGGCATCTCACATTCCCATTTCTCCCCCTCATGAAGAAAGAATACATCCATCATCCCATGATGGATACCTCCCTCTAAAGGCTTGCTCCCCCTTACCATTGCACCAACAATGTTCTTGGAGAGTCTCTAAGCCTATAAGAACACTAAATCATCAAAGTTAAGGGCAAAAGTTCAAACATTAACTCTCACATACCTTAAAATTGATACACACCCTAAACAACTCTCCTAATCCATATCTAATGAATTTTCACCCTTTACAATGCTTTCCAAAATATATCCTAGGGTTAGGAGCAGTTAGGGTAGCCTAATATAGCTGAAACATGGGCTAAACATCCTTGATTACCCAAAATCAGTGTTGGCAGTTGACTCTGACAGTAATCAATCGACTTCCCTATTCATCAGCCAACTGTCATCAAGCAACAGTCGACTGATATCTGTAAAACGCAGAAATCAGAAATCAGAATTAAATTTTGGAAATTCATAAGTAATTATACATAATACGAAAAATCATGAAAATTCATATGTATAATACTTATGACAAATACAATGGGTGAAAAATATTTAAAAAATAATTTACCCACAAAATAGTGAAATTGATACAAAGTTCAAAAATGAGAAAAACTTCATTGTTTTGAGCTCACTTTGTATCAACATCATCAATGGTGACTTTTATTAAAAGATAGACTACATCAAGATTCTTTAAAAATGATTTTGAAATAGTTTTAAAACCTTATATTGAACCATGGTCTATGGGATTAATGCACATGACTTGTACACAAGCTTTCCTCATGACTCATCCATAGTATAAGTTGAGTTTTAAGTTCATCTAGATGCAAAAACTATGCATCTTGAACTTAACTCATTTCCTAGCATCTTACATGTGTCTAAGGTGTATCAATACACACACATGTTAATGTGATGTGAGATGTGGGTTTTGATTCATCTTAAACTAAGATTTCATGCATTTTCTAGGACAATACTACTTGATTCCCTTATACATGGGACTTCAAGTCATGTCATAGTCCTTCAATCAATTTTAATTGCTTTAAATGCATGAATGATCATGGCATAAATGATGACATAAGTAAGCATAGACAATGATCATGATGTCATGACATATAATTAAATCTAAGCATACATGACACTAAAAACATAATCTAAGCATGATCATGACATATAAATGATAAAAATAGATATGATGTCATGATATGACATATGACAAATAAAGCATGATAAATAAGATATAAGACATAAGAATACCTAAATTTCAATATTAGTTGCCATTTGTTATTTTTAATTTCATTTTTCCATATTATCAATAATCTCTCAAGTGTGCCAAAAATCCAAAATGACACACCATGACCTCTAAACCTAGTTTGTGCCAATTTGATTGATTTTTTATAATTCTCAAAATATATTGGGACATCCTAAAATCCTTTAGGATTAAAACTCAACCCTATTTCCAAGGTATTCGTAACCTTGAAAATGACCTAAAGTGTTATCTTTACCATGGTTAGGTTAACTATCCATCTATTTAAAGTTGGCACACCCTAACCCATTTAGCGTGAATCGATTACGCTCCTAGGAACTCAATATCTATTGGAGCTCCTTGGGTTTACTAGGTATTCCTTAGGGATGACCTCCCTAAATACCCTCCTAATGATCCTCCTAAGCTTAGAAGTCTTGGTCATTGTGATCTTACCTAGGTTAACTCTAGGGGTGACTCCCCTTGTAACCTTCTTAGTGGCTTCTCTAGGTTTCTTCAAAATCCTAGCCACTAGGCACCTAC
Organism: Wurfbainia villosa; assembly: GCA_025175895.1. Lineage (NCBI taxonomy): Eukaryota > Viridiplantae > Streptophyta > Magnoliopsida > Zingiberales > Zingiberaceae > Wurfbainia > Wurfbainia villosa. Next base: position 9,744,072 of record CM045997.1, read on the forward strand.
CATGGTTAACTCTAGGGACGACTTCCCTTGTGACCTTGATTTTCCTAGACCTTGGTTAAGTTTCATAATCAAATGGAATATTATAGTAAGTCTCCTTAGGTTTAGGTTTGTGACCCAAACCTTGTTTGCCCATGGATGATTCTTATTTCCTAGGCCTTTGACTTTGACTCATAGACCCTAGATTTTGGCAATTTGACCCTTTAACTTGATTTTGAATCTTTTTGAGGGTCCTTTCAAGTTTTTCAAGCCTTGATCTCAAGGCTTGATTTTCTATCTTTAATTGCCCAATTTTTTATTTTTCATCTATTCTTTGGACATGAGACTTCCTAGGCATATGTCTATGGTTATTTGGATTAAAACCTAAATAATCTTCTATTTTCCTAATACTTGCCTTAGGTAAGATTTTTCTAGGGACATTAGTCCCAAATTTCTCCTTATTTGAAATAGGTCTAGAGTCATTATTTCTAGACTTGTCCTTAGACCTAAGGTCAACATGCTTAGCTCTTAAGCAATAAAGTCTATTTCTACTAGCAAGCTTTTGTTCATGAGAGATAGCAAGATTATTAACATAACTCCTAGCATGCTTTTTGACATAAGTTGAAGGTGCATTATTAAAATATACCTTAGGGTTTGCTTTTAAAGCTCTCCCTACATGTGTAGCTCCTTCTTTGACCTTCTTGCCCCCCTAGGGCATTGACTCCTATAATATCCTCTTTAGTGACACTTGAAGCACACCACGTGCTCCTTGCTCTTAATGGTTAGGGGATCGACATCCTTGGCATTTTCTTGAGATTTTGGTGTCGGTTGACTTTTCTTGACCTTCTTAGGGCACTTGGTTTTATAGTGCCCATATTCTCTACACTCAAAACACATAATGTGATTTTTATTTTAAATTTATGTGTTTGAGTTACCTAGGTCAATGGTGGTGGAAAGAACCTCTTGAACTTGTTCATCACTTTTCCCGGAAGTAGATGACTCTCCTTGCTTTTGCCCTTATTCCAGATTAGATGGTCTCTCCTCCTCCTCAAACCTTGAAGTGGAGGCTTCTTCCATCTCTTCTTCCTCTTTCGATCCGGATATTGATTCTCTATCAATCTCCAAATCCTCAAGCTCTTGGGATGAAGATGTGCTTGCTTCTTCTTGAGCTTGAGAGGATGAGCACTCTTCTTCTTCCTCTTCTTCTTGGACCAGTGATGAACTTTCATGATACTTTGTTAATTCGCTCCAAAGCTCCTTGGCATCCTTGTATTCACCTAAAATAAATAAGATATCATTAGGAATCAAATCAACCAATAATTTAATTACCTTATTACTTCTCTCGAATTCTTGGAGTTGTTCCTCGGTCCACTTTTTCATTTTGAGGAATCCTCCCTTAGGCTCTCTTGGAAATTTGAATTCTTTCATCAAGGTGACCCAATCCTCGATATCCATCATCATCATGAAGCCTTCAATTCTTGCCTTCCAATTGGTTGAAGTCTTCTCGTCCATAGAATGCATATGAGACCGGAGTGTTAATATCTCATCTAACTTTTTCTTCAAATTCCATCTTCTTCCTCTAGCGGTGCTCCCTTAGTTGTTAAATCTTGAAGAGCGGCCTCGCTCTGATACCAATTGTTAGGACCTATATGCCCGCTAGAGGGGGAGTGAATAGCGTTATCGTCAGTTCGATGGAATTCATTCGTGTGTTTGCTACACAATGTTAGTACGCAACAGAAATAATGAAATAAATAAACTAAACACACAAGCACAATCACAACACCAAAATATAATGTGGTTTGGAACCTTATGGTTCCTACTCCACAGATTGAGCTCAAATGAGTTCTAGCGATGCAAACACACACCACTACTCAAATACTCCTCGATAATACGTCGGAGGTGGAGAAACCTTATACAAAAGAATACAAGAGCAATACAAAGAAATACAAGCAAAATACAACTGAAATGTAAAGAACATTTTACAAACTAGGGTTTGAGTGCTTTGCTTGTTGGTTGCTTGAACGAGCTTGAAGGACCCTGAAATGCACTTGCACTTCGCCTCTAAATCGCCTCAAGAAACCTCTCCAAGAACCAATGTCGAAATCTCCCATGAGCTGCTCCTTTTAACCTGCAACAGACTGATTTCACGCTTGACAGTCGACTGTCATAAGGTCCGAGTCGACTGCCAATAGTATCGTTGTGAGACAACGACTTGATCCACGTTGGAAAAACTCCAACGGATCAGTTGGCAGTCGATTTTCAATGCCGTAATCAACTGCCCAGTCGACTAACGAGCATTCTGTGCTCGTAAACTCAACCATCAGTCGATTGCCATCCATGGTTGTCAACTGCTCAGGCCATTAGTCAATTGCCCAATGCTCACAGTCGACTGCTAGGTCATTTTGCTGCAGTCAAACCCTAGTCGACTCATGATAGTCGACTGGTCATAATCCTAGTCGACTGCTGAGTGTCGACTCGACTGCCAAGTGTTAAAACACTTGATCAGTCGACTGGTCCATAACCTCAGTCGACTGACAAACTTCAACCATGAGGTTTAACACTAAGTATGATGCCCTCATACTTGCTAGACTACCCTTAGCCTAGACCTAAGCCTTCTAGCCACCTCCATCAGTCTCACACCTATCAGATCCCTCCAAGTCATCCATGACTTGTTCATCCATACACTAGCCTTCAGGTGCTTCCATCGGCTATTGTCATGCTAACGGTGTTTACACCGCCAAAGCACATTGGACTTATACTGCCAAGACCACACTTGGACTTTACGTTGTCAACCATTGGAATTATGCTGCAAAGCCTCCATCCTTGGACTTTACGCCACCAATATCAACCCTTGGACTTTCCAAATGCCAAGTATCCATAACTTGGACTTTCAGCACCAAAACTACACCCTTGGACTTTCCATGCCATCCTAATGTTGGACTTTCCAAATGTCAAGACTCAAGCTTGGACTTTCCCTTGCCAAGACTCATGTTTGGACTTTCTATGTCAAGTACTCAAAACTTAGACTTTCCCATTGCCAAGTGCCCCACTTGGACTTCTCCACCATATGGTCAACCCCAAGTCAACCATATAGTCAAACCATCTTCAAACATCAAAATACCCCTCGAGTCAAACTTGAGTCCGGTTAATCATGACCAGGGTCGATTGCACTAACAATCTCCCCAAAACATTGTCAATCATCAAAACACTACTCGAGTCTGGTCAATCATGACCTGAGTCGATTACAACAACAACCACGATTGTGGCCACCTCCACGGCTAGGTCGTGGCCACGTTGGAGGCAACACCATGGTTGTGGTAAGCTCCACAGCTAGGTCATGGTGTGTCATGGAGACGACTACAAACCAACACCACGATCATGCCCACGTCCACAGTTAGGTCGTGGTTCGTCTAGGAGACAACACGAAGTTCAAAATTTTTCATGAATTTATAATATTTTAGATCTAAAATATCATATATGGATATGGATGTAATATAGGATGATTGTAATTCTAAACAGATGAATTTTAATTATTTTCCCTTAGTCATTTTGTGGAGTATGCAGTTTTGCCAAACCTCGTTAAAATTCCTTGTGTCTTTTTTATGATTTCTCTTTTCTTCCATCATCGTTTTCTTCACTATTGTTGCATTACGATTCCTTCAACGAAATTTTTTTCCCTTGGTGGCATCCTTATGTATGAAAAGTCTAACTTATTCTCACAAAGTCGATAAGTCAACTTACTAGAGACTCGTACAAGAGAAGCCAAGTGAGATTGAAAGGGCTTGAGAGATTAGTAAATAAAGAGTGTTTATTATTTTTTAGAATAATTTGCAAATAAAGAAAGAGAGGTATTTGTTGTGCAATCAACCTCGAGTTAAGATTAGCCAACCTCGAGTTAAGATTCAAGTAATGTTTTGATGTTTGACAATGAGTTTGACAATAAGTTTGACTATACGTATGATTATATGACTAGTGGATGATTTGGAACATTCAAAGTTATATGAGAGAAATTGTTAGAAGGAGATTGTTGGAGCAATCGACCTAAGGTCAAGGTTAACCAAGCTCGAGTAAGACTCGAGTGAAAGTCTAAGTATGGATATTTTGCAATGAAGTCCAAAAATGGATTCTTGACAAGGGAAAAGTCCAAGTGTGTAATTTTGGTCGTGTAAGTCCAAGTGTGTAGTCTTGGCGGCGAAAGTCCAAGTATGAATATTTGACAAAGTCCAAGGGTATAGTCTTAGCTATGTAAGTCTAAGTATATAATCTTGGCAACGTAAGTCTCGGAGGCGCAACCTCTTGGCAAAGGTAGACCCGATAGCATGTCAAAATCGATGGAAGCACTTAAAGGGTAGTACAAGGGTGAGGAGTCGTGGACTCGAACCAAAGGCATGAGGCTGATGGAAGTGGCTTGAAGGCTTAGGTCTAAACTAAGGGTACCCGATAGCATGACTAAACTGATGGAAGTACTTAAAGGCTAGCACAAGGGTGAGAAGTCGTAGACTCGAACCAAAGGCACGAGGCTAATAGAAGTGGCTTGAAGACTTAATTTTAGGCTAAGGGTGAGTGTCAAGTATGAGGGGATCATACTTAGGTGATAAAGCTCAGCTTTGAGGTTTACTAGTCGACTGGAGCTTGGTTCAGTCGACTGGTGAGCTAAAACAATCGGACAGATTATTTGGCAGTCGAATGGTTGAGTGCTCGACACTCGGAGGGCTTAGAAGACTCAAGCAGTCGATTGGGTTTGACCCAATCGATTGGTCGAGTAGGTGACTACAGCTCGATTGATGATTGGTGCTCTGACAATAAACTAGTGGCTTACACTAATCGATTGACCATTGACAGTCGATTGTTATGGTTGAGCAGTCGACTGACTTTAAGTGGAAAGGACACAATGTTTCTGTGTCAATTGTTAGCTTATGACAGTCGACTAATGACTATAACAGTCAACTGCTGGATCAGAACAGTCGACTGATCGAGTAATTTTTTAGATGAATTAGTCCGTTGTGAGACAATGATCAAGTGATCAGTCGACTGATAAGTAAAAATCAGCACGAGCTGCAACTTTATAAGAAGACTTCGGTGGAGGATGAATCTGGCGATTATTGAGGAGTTTGAAGGAGAGTTGTTGTTGCATTCCATACCTTCCAAGTCATCCAAAGCAACCAAATCAACAAGCGATCAAAAGTTCATCTTTTAAAAGTATTTTCACTTGTTTTTCTTCATTTGCTTTTGTATTTCATATTTGGTTGTATTCTTCTCATAAACTTTATTGTAAGAGGTTTCTCTATCTTTGAATTATTTCAAAGAAGAAAAAGATTTAGTGGTGATGTGCATCACTAGAACTCACTCTAAAACTCGACCGTATAATAGGAATTAGGGTTCCAAACCATGTAAAATTGTGTGTTGTGATTATATTTGGCTTTTCTTATTTTTGTATGTATTTCCACTGTTAATATTGTTGTAGACGAGCACAACCAAAATAATCGAATGATAAAATTGAGAAATTACTATTCACCTCCTCTAACACGACATCAAATGTCTTAACAGTATTTACAAGCATCATTCTCTCGAAAAAGATGGTTAGGATTAGTTTAATCCAATGATGCATATTATGTGTCCAGAAAACTCTTACAAATATATAGATATTTTTATGATGGGATGATTTTAGAGGAACATATACAATTATATTCTATTGAAATAATTGGTAAAGAAGATGATACTATATGAAAATTCTAATGGTGCATGATTTTTTAGTAAAGGAGCAATGACACTATTTATGTAACAATTATACAAATTATTTTAAAGTTAAATTCTATATTTCTTTCTTAATTTAATTTGACCCTTTAATCATCCGCATCTTCTATTTATTGTCTAAAGAAGAAGTACCTTAAATGGCTAGTCTAGTGTGATTCAACACAATTTAGTTCATTTAAAGAAGAATATTATTATAACATTTCAAGACATTATCAATTATTGAAGCAATAATAAAGGAATACATTCAAAACTAAAACCTCACATATCAACTTGATTCGATATTGGAATCGACATAATAAATTGTCTTACTAACATTTGAGAATACCATCTTAGTACTTAGTTCCTAATAGTCATGTGAAAATTAGAGTGTGTGAGTTTACAAGGATTCAAAAAAATCTAATTGATCCAATTCTCAATCAATTTTTATAATTTTGAATTCCATGCATTTCTTTTACAAACCACTATCATCCTGAATCATAGTCTTTAACAAAAGTTTTATGAATTTCTATTGAGAGCTGTAAATCTTCGACCAACTCATATAAAAATGCACGTGGAACCATTAAATCTTAGAAATCAAATTTCTCCTTGATCCCTTAACCCAACCGAGGCAAGATTATACTCATCAAAAAGCTAAGGTTCAAAGCTACAACCTTCTTTAACCCTCGCTCAAAACCAACCATCACAACTCGATTTATTCCCATCCAAATTGAGAAGAGAAGCACACCAAACCCTCACCAAATGGCATAGCCACCTCAAGGCTCCAAGCTTCATCCGGACCTGAACATCTCGCCCAATCTGAGCCGCCCGAGCCGCGCCATCTGACGGTCCAAATTTGAAGCGCGGGAAGCAGTCGATCCGTGGGTTGCCTCCGCGGTCCAATCGGCGCTCGCCGACCCGGCTTCAAATCTGTATTTAAACTCCACCCTCTCGCCTGCGGCTTCTCACTCCCACGCTCTCGATTGGTGTCGACTGTTCGATTCGGTTTCTTCGAGCTCGTGAAACCGCAACTATGGCGTCCAAGGGATCGAAGGCGAAGAAGCCGGCGGCGCACCCTCCCTATGCAGAGGTTGGTGTTCTTGAGATTAGGGTTCAATTTGATCTGGTTTGTGGATTTTGGTGGGTTTTGATGGCAGAGTGGTTTTGGGTCTTTAGATGATCAAGGAGGCGATCGTGACGCTGAAGGAGAAGGGTGGATCCAGCCCGTACGCGATCGGAAAAATCATCGAGGACAAGCACAAGGCTCACTTGCCGCCCAATTTTCGCAAGTTTCTCCTCGTTCAGCTCAAGAAGCTAGCCGCCGATGGGAAGCTGACCAGAGTTAAGAGCTCCTTTAAGCTCTCCGGCTCCGTTGCTCGCCCCGCTCCGGCCAAGCCCAAGCCCAAGCCGAAGGCTAAACTTGCTGCTTCTGCTGCCAAGTCTAAGCCCAATTCCGCGGCCGCGGCGACCCCTAAACCGAAAGCGAAGACCAAGACGTCAGCGGTATCCTCTAAGCCGAAGCCCAAGGCCGCTCCAGCAAAGCCTAAGGCGGCGCTAAAACCAAAGCCCAAGACGGCGGCGAAGGTCGCGAAGAAGGCTGCTCCGGCGAAGCCTAAAGCGGCGCTAAAGCCAAAGCCCAATGCGGCGGCGAAGGTCGTGAAGAAGGTTGCTCCGGCGAAGGTCGTGAAGAAAGCCGCTCCGGCAAAAACGACGGGCGAGAAGAGGAAGGCTGTGTCGAAACCAAAATCGAAGGCAGCTTCTCGGCCGACAAAGGCTGCGAAAACCGGAAAGAAAGACACGCCGACGAAGAGAGCTGCTGCTCCAGCCAAGAGCGCAACCGCGGCGAAGAAGTCCAAAGCGGCGACGCCGAAGAAGGCGAAGAAGTAGATCATTCGACTCGATAATTATGTTTTTTTTTTTTTGGGTTAGGTTTGTGTTTCATAAATTTAGGGCATCTTCTGGAGAGATTTGTTTGTGTTTACTTGCAATGGGACTGACAACGCTTTTGTATAATCGGAGGGATTATGACTGTGTGTGTTACTCCATTCTATTGGACTAAACCTAATTGGGAGCATGTTTCCATCTTCATTGAGCGAGAAGAACGGGGCGAAAGGTGAGGTTGCCATTTTCGCTGCCGTTGGTATTGTTCTTGTTCGTCGCTGTGTTTGTTGGCGCAAGTGGCTGCGTTGCCAACTGTGTGCACGTCGCTGCTGTTGCATGTGACTGTTGCTGCTCGTGAGTGTGTTGAACAAGAGACCTTTGAGCTTCACCAGTTTGCTTTCTTTGTTTGTTTGTTGTTAAAGGGTGCTTCGGTACACTTTTCCCTCGTTGGGGAATTCTCTTTTTTATTTTCCGGGCATTTTTAGGGAAGTGATTTGTGTGCAAGGGGTTTTGAATCGTCGTTGGTTTTCTATTAGGTAATTTCTCGCTCCTTTTGTTTGCTCGTTTGTCCTTTGCAAATTGATTTCGTGACAAAATCGGAGGAACAAAATTAATGTTCGCTGCTGAATGAAAATTTCAATCGGAGTCTATTTTATTATCAAAATCGATTACGATTTAATCGATGATTTATTTTACTTAATTTTATTGCGGGAACATCATTACTTTTTGTGACAAATTGACCTTTGCAAAATGCTCATCCACATAATAGGAGGGTTCTAATATGATTACTTTGATACATTTCAATAAAAAAAAACAAATTCTTTCTTTTTTCCTCGCACATTTTCAGGGAAGAAGTGATTTGTAACGGTCGTTGGTTATCTATTAGATAATTTCTCGCTCCTAATCACACATTGACCTTTCTAATTTTGTTTTAGATTCATCTATTATCTTATTAATCGCATTTAGGGTATAGTCTTTTTATGATTTATTCTCTTTTAAATATTGAGAGATAGAGGTGAGGGGTTGTTAGATTGACGGTTCCAATCTTTGCACAATTGATCTTTGCAAATCTAGAGAATAGGAAGGTTATAATCTCTTGATTACCTATGCGAGTCGTTTTGTTGGGGTCCTCTCATCGAATCTTCAGAAGAGATTAGATTCGTGACTATAGTAATAAATTTTCATACTATCAGATGGTTGTTGATACTCTCCAACAATAGTTCTTCTATATAAAGTATGTAGTATTGCAATAGTAAAAAAGATATCTTTAGAGAGTTCAGAGTTTTCCTTTATCTCAACTTGTCTTTATATAACATTATTTGAGGTTGATATTCTTTCTTTTCACGCCTACTCTTAAGATGCCTTTTGACAAACCTTTAGGAGATAATTTTTGTAGGAAATCTTCAATTGTCATGCAAGATGTCCCAAGGCTATTGTTAGACATAGTTATCCAAGGGTCCAGCCGTAACAACATACAGAGAGGAATCTTGTGTGGTTTCGACTTCTCGAGCCACTTCACCCTTACTCGCCCCTCTTATTGATTTCCTGAGCCACTTCATCTCGACTTGCCCCTCTTTCTAACTTCCCGAGTCACTTTGCCTTGACTCGTCCCTTTCCCTAACTTCTCGAATCATTTGGCCTTGATTTGTTGATTTCCCTAGTCACTTCACTCTGACGCCCCCTTCTACTAGAGTGCCAGGATCTTAAACTTTTCCTCTCACAATTGGGGTCTATTAAATTATTATAACGGTATCATTAGCCGCCCTTCGAAATAGTCAAATCATTAATGGGATCTGACTTGTAGCGAGTTGGGGTTGCCCATGTGTCCCTAATGACCGCATGCTCGGATTGTTCTAGGGATATGCACTCCTTTTCCCATCTCCCTTAAATATTTTTATCTCTTTGCCCTAGGCACGCCGCCTCACTGCACGCCAACCCCATTTTAGGGATTGATCCTTGCACTGGTTGAATTCCCGATTAAAAGAACCCACTAAGGGATTATTTCCATCACTTGTTCGTTGCTTTCTTCTTCCTTCGAATGCTTTCCTGCTCTTAACTCGAGTAAGTAACACACCTTTTCCCTCTTTGTCCTTGATTATGGTGTTTTCTTCTAAAAAATTCATAGTGTCTTGAGTTCTTCCATGGTTCGAAACAATGCCTTCTCAGTTTACCTGCTCCTACCACTTCTTTCCTCAAATGTCACAGTATGTCCAGAAAATCATCCCTTCGTTCTTTGCTAAGTCAATCGATCGACCTCACCATCCCCCTTCGGATGCTACTCCTTCGTAGGTCAACTGGAGGGGGTCGTCGTCTGTTGATTCCCTCGATTTAACTTCCGATCTTGGATTTTTATAAAATAGTTGTAAATCAATTAGCACCTAATGATTTATACATCCTTACCACAATATAGAGTCGGGTGTATTCTTTTTCGTCGGACGACCTGACTGCCATTCATGAAGGGGATGCCCTCTTCAAACAAAGGTTGGAAGAGTCTATACTTCTTTTTCCGCTTGCTCGAGGCTTTACCATACTTTGACTCACGAAAAATCGACCTTCCTCTCCAACAAGAGTGTCATTCGAGATGCACTTTTGATAGCGTGAAGCGAGTCCTTCAAGATCACCATTACAATCTCCGAGTTCTACTAGTTGAGTGATTATTTAATCATTTCTGATTGTCCTCTTTCATCTCTGATGATCCCATTCTCATATGTATTCGGAGCTTCTTCTGGACCTATCGAGTTAAAGGTGGCACAAAGTACTGACTTAGATCGCCTCTATTTTATAGACGACATTATGCAGAAGGTCATAATAGAAGCTTTCTCCGAGGCAGATCGAGATGGGAAGAAAAGTAAGAAAAAGTCATTCGGCCTTCCAACTCACCCTACTACAAGTACTACTCGTGAGGGCATGTCGTAGGGGGCTTCCTATCCGACCACTTCCCCTTCTAGGATACAACCTCTTGCTGCTCCGCCTCCACGGGCTGGAGGTAAGCGGAAAAGAGATGAGGCGACTGTGGAAACCCATGCCTGGGAACAGAAAAAGCTTCATCCTCCATTCAGACATCTCTTGTTGCTTCTCCCCTGCCTCCCCTTCATCCGACAATGTTCCCCTTATTCAGCATTGACGACCCCGACTCCTCGCTTCCTCTCCTACTCTTGCCTGTGGGGTCTCTACATCCTTAGTGGTTTTCTCTTCTCTGAAGGAGCAAGGCCCTTCTCCTCTTGTGCGGAGCCTCCTTGAGTCTCAACCACCAATACTTCCTCCCTTGCAGCTTCTTCTGAGCACCCACCATCCTCTCCTTCGTCATCATCGCTTCCATCCTTCCCAATCTCAATTCCCCTTTGAACTTATTTCTCCCCTTTCGGATTTGGAAGCAGAGGATATGGAAGTTCATGCTTCCCCTCCCGTGGACCTTCCTCCCACAGAGCCCTTCATACCTCTCCTCCCATCTATTCCTTCTGCGAGCTCCTCAATCATGAGTGTCTCGCTTCCTTCTCCTTCTCAGTTCCTAGCGACAAACATATTGGCACTTCCTTCACTGAGTCCCACTTTGGTTTTTCTCACCTCAATCCTCCATACTTGATCCCTTGAGGACCTAAAACTTCTAAATCAAATAGAAGATAGAGTTATAGGCTCCCTTTGAACACCTGCATATATATATATATATATATATACACTCTTCTGTGTGCCGATCATTTATGCGCTTGTGCGCGCCTCCTCACATGAACAGTGAATTCACTGTTCACAGTTGACTAGGCACGCACAGATGCAGAAATGATCGTCGCACAAGATTATATATATATATATATATATATATATATATATATATATATATATATATATATAGAGAGAGAGAGAGAGAGAGAGAGAGAGAGAGAGAGATATTATCTTATACAATTCATCCATGAGCACATATGTGTACCTCTATTATCTACTGTCTGTTTGCTCGCGCACTATAGCTCAATTCTTGAATCCTAGAAGATTGAATGGTGGATAATGGAGGTGCGGTCGAATTGTGGCCGTGAGTGATCAATGCGCGCCCATGCACGATGCACCGTGAGCCGTTAAATCTTTCGGGATTGAACATTAAATGGAAAATGCACAGTGTTTCTCTCCGCGATCTTCGACCAAATTCTTCATTGTTGATCGTCATCTACATTATAGTCCATCCCTTGACCCCATCAGGATTGGTGCCAGCGTTCCTTCGATCGAGCTGTGGTCGAATTCAAGATGGATTACAACCAAAATCTAGTTGAATGGTGGCCACCAAGGTCGTAGCTATTGACGGTCGCAATCACGGTCGATTCTGAATGTAATCCGATCGAAATCCAATCGCAGTCCAATCGACATTGGAGTATGATCGGATAACGATCGGTTTCCGACCAAATCATAGTCGGATTCTAGCCGGATTGCGGTTGCCAACATCGCGTCTGATTTCGTTCATAATTTGGTCAGAATTCGATTGTAATTTGGTCGAACTCCAATGCTAACTAGACCACGATCGAATTCCAATTGGATAGCGATCAGAATCCAGATGCAGTCGGAATTCAACCACTCGGCGACGATGACGAACGATAGACGCTTCGACGATGAAACACTGTGCATTCTCCATTACTGTGCGTACACGGACACTCACGAGTTGCACACTGCGTGGTGTGTAACATATCTGTTGGGGATCGTTTGATGTGCTAGAGGGAGGTGAATAGCATTTTTTGCTTTCGCTTTGATTCGATCGATCGTGTTTGTCTACAAAGTGTTAGCACATCGAAAACAAAACATACAAAGAAATAACACAAGATAAACACATGCAATACACAAGATTTTACGTGGTTCGGAACTAAGATTCCTACTCCATGATCGAGCTTTAGTGTCTCTCCACTAAATCTCGTCTTCTTCTCAGAATACAATCTGAAGGTGGAGAAACCCCTTACAATATGAAGTACAATAGTAATACAACCAAATACAACAACTAAAAAAGTAAATACAAATGAAATGCAAAGAATACTTTACAAGAGAATGCTTTTGATCGCTTTCTTATTTGGTTGCTTTGAATGCCTTGGAAGGTCTAGAATGCAACAACAAAACTCCTCCCAAATGCTCACAAGTTGCCTTCAATCTTCCCATCGAACTCCTTTTATAACTCTGCTCGGGTTGATTTTTTGCCTTCCAGTCGACTACTCTTATCTAACAGTCCACTGGATATCGTACCGTTGTCTCACAACAACGTAATCCACATTAGATTAAGTCGACCAGTCGACTTCCCTAACCTAGCAGTCAACTACTATAGGCATCAGTCAACTGCCACAAGCCAGTAGTCGATTAGCCAACATTCTTTACCCTGGCCACATAATTCCAGTCAACTGCTAAACCCTAGTAGTCGACTATTAGTGGTCAATCGACTGCTAAACCCTAGCAATCGACTACCAGAGTCATAGATCAGTAGCTGAGTCTCAGTCGACTACATGACTAGTTGTCTGGTCATAATCTCAATCGACTTCTCCAGTCAACTAGGCCTTCCGAGTGTCAAACACTCGACCAGTCGACTGATCCATATTCCCAGTCAACTAGTAAACCTCAACCATGAGGTTTAACCAAAGTATGATCCCCTCATACTTGATCAACCACCCTTATCCTAGACTTAAGCCTTCTAGCCACCTCCATCAGCCTCACACTCTCCATCCGAGTCCTCCACAACTCCTTCACCCTTCGCATTAGCCTTCAAGTGCTTCCATTGACTATGTCATGCTAACTAGGTCTCATTTGTCAAGATTCATTTAGACTTATGCCGCCAAGACTACATGCTTGGACTTTACGCTGCCAAAAACCTCACTCATAGACTTTCCGATTGTCAAGCCTCAATGCTTGGACTTTCACCGCCAAGACTGCACACTTGAACTTACGTGGCTAAGACTTGAAACTTGGACTTTCCATGCCAAGATCATTCTTGGACTTTTCATGCTAAGTATCAAAACTTGGACTTCCATGTCAAGATCATGCTTGGACTTTCCATGCCAAGACTATTGGGAGTATTGGGAATGCAATCAAAGTCCTACATTGGTAAGACATAAAAAAGATCATGTGTTTATAAGATGAAATGATATCTCTATTGGTATGAGGCCTTTTGGGTAAGGTCCAAAAATAAAACCATGAGGGTTTAGATCCAAAGTGGATAATATCATACCATTGTAGAGATATATGAATCTTATAGACACTAACAATTGGTATAAGAGTCATAATTCACGTCAAGTCATGCACTTCGAACGAAGGAAGTGAGGCTCCCATGTCTGGATCAAGAGAACCAGACATCATACAAGAAGTCTAGCTAGGTTAGGAGGATCAAACAGTTGGTAGAAGTCCTAGTGGATTAAGAATCAGACATCAAACAGAGGAAGTCCTTCGAGGACGGATAGACTTGAGAGGGTCTAATGTAGTTATTCCTTTGAGAGAGGGGGCGGAGGGGAATTATTGAGAGTATTGGGAATACAATCAAAGTTCCACATTGGTAAGACATAGAAAAGATCAAGTTCTTATAAGATGAAAAGATATCCCCATTGGTATAAGACCTTTTGGGTACACTCCAAAAATAAAACCATGAGGGCTTAGGTTCAAAGTGGATAATATCATACCATTGTAGAGATATATGAATCTTATAGACACTAACAAAGATCATTCTTGGACTTTCCATACTAAGTATCCAAACTTGGACTTCCATGCCAAGACCATGATTGGACTTTCCATGTAAAGTATTCAAACTTAGACTTTCCATGTCAAGTATCCAAACTTGGACTTTCCCTTGAGTCTCACTCAAGTCTGGTCAACCTTGACATGAGGTTTGATTGCTCCAACAATCTCTCTCAAATAATCTCTTTCATATGACTTTGGATATCCCAATTATTCACTAGTCATATAGTCAATATATGGTCAAACCATATCCAACCATATTGACAAACATCAAAATATTATTCGAGTCTCACTTGAGTCTAGTCAACATTGATCCGAGGCTTATTGCATCAACAATCTCTCCTTTTATGTTAGGCTAATAATAATCCAACTTAACTATTCCAATGTCAAAGCATAGTGAAGGTTTACCTAACTTAAATCTCACTTCTTCTCCTTTGGTATACATCAAAAAGCCTACCAAAGTTTTAAATGTTTCATCTCCCAATGAGATCTTACATTCTCCCCCTTTGTCCAAAATCATCTAAGATGCCTTCACTATTCTTAATGATACAACCCTCATCACTATATGAGAGACAATTCACAATGAAGATTTACTTAACCCTCACTTCTCCCCCTTTATAATCAAAGGTTATCCATCATACCAAGATGACAAAACTCCCCCTAAAGGCTTGCTCCCCCTTGACTATTGCACCAACAATGTCCTTGGAGAGTTCCTGAGCCTATACGAAATCTAAACTATCAAAAATAAGGGTAAAAGTTCAAACTTGAACTTTAACCTCCCTTAAAATCCAATACTCCACCCTAAATAACTCTCCTAATCATTTTCAATAATTATTTCACCCTTCTAATGTTTTCCAAAGTATATCATAGGGTTAGGAGATGTTAGGGTACTTAAGGGTGCTAATAATTAGCTAAATAAATCTTGTTCAGGCAATATCAGACTAACAGTCGACTGAAATAGACATCAGTCAATTGCACCACCACCGTCGACTGCTCCAAGTAGCAATCAACTAGTTTTTGCAAATTGTAGAAATCAAACTTTAGATATGAGTTTTAAAAAATCAAAAGTAATTATACTATTTTATAAAAATTTTGAAATTTCATACGTATACTACTTATATTAAGTATAATGGGTGGAAAATAGTTTTATAATAAAATACCTATTAATTTAAAAGATTGATATAAAGTTCAAAAGCATTGATAACTTCAATATTTTTGGCTTAACTTGTATCAACATTCTTAACGGTGATTGCTATTATAAGATAAACTTCACCAAGATTTTCTAAAATGATTTTAAAATATTTTTAAAATCTTATTTTGAGCCATGATCTATGAGGTAGATGTACATGACTTGTACATTAGCTTTCCTTATGATTCATCCATTGATTTATAATGAGTTTGAGTTCATTTGATGCAACATCTATGCACCTTGAACTTTGAACTTAACTTATTTTTCTAATATCTCACGTGTGTCTAACTAGGGTGTATCAATACACACACATGTGAATTTATTATTTTTGTGAGATCTGAGTTTTTGTTCTCCCTTATCTAAGGGTTAATACATTTTATCTAAGCAACTCTATTTGATTCCCTTATCATGGGACTTCAAATTATGTCATTGTCCTTAATTTCATTTTAATTATCCTAAATGCATGAATGATGATCATGGCATAAAAATGTGCATAAATTAAGCATATTTTCCAGTGATTCATGATGTCATAGCATAAGGATAGACCTATGTATTAACACGACATATAAATTAACCTAAACATTCTCATGACATTTTAGAATAATAATATGAGCATGATGTCATGACATGACATATGACAAAAAAAACATGAAAATTATATAAAATACAAAGGTATAGAATACCTAAGTCTTAAACCAAATTGCTATTTTCTTGAATTTATACCAATTTGTCATAATGCTTATTTTCCCTCAAGTGTGCCAAACACCCAAACTTGGCACACCATGACTTTAAACCTTATTTGTGTCAATTTTAATTAATTTTTCAACCTTTATAATTTCTATTAGCACATCCTAAATTTCTTTAGGATAAAACTCTAAACTCATTTCCAAGGTATCACATCACCTTGAAAATGTCCTAAAGTGTCAACTTTACCATGGTTAGGTTAACTACCCTTCCATTTAAGGCTGACACATCCTAATTTCATTTAGCGTGATGAAATCACGCTCCTAGAAACCCAAAACTGATTCGAGCTCCTTGGGTTAACTAGGTATTCACTAGGGATATCTTCCCTTAGTAATTTTCTAATGACCCTTCTAGGCTTGGAAGCCTTGATTATTTTAGTCTTCTTAAGCTTAACTCTAGGGATAGCTTTCCTTGTAACTTTGTTAGTGACTTTTTTAGGTTTCTTTGAAACCTTAGCCACTAGACATCTACCATGGTCAACACTAAGGATGACTTTCCTTGTAACCGTGGTTTTCCTAGACCTAGAGCTTGTTCCATAGTTAAATGCAACATTGTGGTAGGTTGGCATAACCTCCATGGACTTAGGCTTGTGACCCAAGCCTTTCTTACTCTCAGACAGCTCTTGCCTCCTAAAACCTAGATTTTGACCTTTTGACCCATTAATCATTTTCTCCATCCTTGCAAGGCTCTTTTTCATTTTCTCAAGCTTTATCCTCAAAGATTGATTTTATATTTCTAATTTTTCAATATTTGAATTCTCATTCTTCTTTTGGGATTTCTCTTTCTAGGTATATATCTAGATTTCTTAGGATTACTATCTAGGTTGTTCTTATCCTTAAGTAAGGTCTTGTCCAAGCAAATTGACATATTTAGCACCTAAGCAATAAAATTTATTCCTAGCATGCTTTTGTTCATGAGAAATATCAATAAAATTATTAGCATGCTTATTTTTATTATGAAAACTAATAGGTGCATAATTAAATGATACTTTAGGATTTGCCTTAGCTCCCCCTATATTTGAGCTCCCTACTTTATCCTTCTTGGAGTAACTCCCCCTAGGAAATTGGCTCCTGTAGTGACTCCATTGTTGGCATTTGAAGCACACGATGTGCTCTTTGCTCTTTTGTGTCGAGGCTCCAACCTCCTTTGACTTGTCCTTCACATTAGGTGTCACTTGAGTCTTCTTCCTGATTAATCTAGGACACTTACTCTTGTAATGTCCTTTCTTCCTACACTCAAAGAAAATGATGTGATCTTTATTTTTATGAATTATATTTGAGTTACTTATAAGGATGGAGGAGTTGTGAGCTTGTTCTTCATCTCTTCCGGATGTAGATGTCTCCTCCTCTCGCTCTAGCTCCGGTGTGGAGGACCTATGCTCCCCCTCAATCGTAGAGGTGAAGACTTCTTCAACCTCCTCTTCCTCAGATGTTGAGGACTTCTCAACCTCCAATTCTTCACTCTCTTGAGAGGATGAACTCGATTCTCCCTCCTTGGTCTCCTCCTCTATTTCTTGGACCGGTTGAGGCTTCTCATGGAATTTTTCCAACTTGCTCGTTAGGTATTAAATTTGTTAGGATTTTGATTACCTTAATATTTATCTCGAATTTTTGTAGTTTCTCCTTGGTACATCTCTTCATCTTGAGATATCCTCTCTTTGGATCCTTTGGAAATTCGAATCCATCCATTAAGATGAACCATTGCTCGATGTCCATCATGAAAAAGTTCTCCATTCTTGCCTTCCATGTCAGAAAATCTTCTTGTTTGAATGATGAAGGGATCCGAGTGTCATAGTCGAATCCATCACTTGGCTCCATATTCCTCTAGTGTTGCTCTTGCGGCAATGAGTCTGGTGAAGAGTGTCGCACTTTGATACCACTTGTTGGGGATCATTTGATTCGCTAGAGAGGGGTGAATAGACCACTCTTAGCCTAGACCTAAGCCTTCTAGCCACCTTCATCAGCCTCACACCCTCAAAGTTTATCCAAGTCCTCCACGACTCCTTCACCCTTCGTGTTAACCTTCAGACGCTTCCATTGGTTATGTCATGCTAACCGGATCTCCTTTGTCAAGGTTCATTTGGACTTATGCCGGCAAGACTACATGCTTGGACTTTATGCTGCCGAAAATCTCACCTTTGGACTTTTCGATTGCCAAGCTTCAATGCTTGGACTTTCACCGTCAAGACTACATACTTGGACTACATGGCCAAGACTTCAAAGTTGGACTTTCCATGTCAAGTATCCGAACTTGGACTTTCATGCCAAGACCATGCTTGGACTTTCCATGCCAACACCATTCTTGGACTTTCTATGCCAAGTATCCAAACTTGGACTTTCCATGCCAAGTATCCAAACTTGGACTTCCCCTCAAGTCTCACTCGAGTCTGGTCAACTTTGACCTGAGGTTTGATTGCTCCAAAAATCTCCCTCAAATAATCTCCTTCATATGACTTTGGATATCTCAATCATCCACTAGTCATATGGTCAACATATGGTCAAACCATATCCAACTGTATTGACAAATATCAAAATGTTATTCAAGTCTCACTCGAATCTAGTCAATATTTACTCGGGGCCTATTGTACCAACAATATCAAACTCATGTGTATGTGTGTGCGTACGTGTGTATGTTGCGCAATGTATCAGTGCATGCCCATGCACGATTGAATTTTAGTCATTCGATACGGAATTGCACAATAATAAGGAATTCACAATATTTCTTTCTCACGTGATCTCATCACTACTGGACGTCGTCGGAACCGATCGACACTATAGCCCAACCCCTGTGTTAGGGCAATCAACCCGTGATATGATTTTGATGTGTATGACAAAGAGTTTAAGTTAGGTTATTATTGTGATTTGATATGTGCATTGGAGTCTTGCAGGACTTAGTAATTCGCACATAGAGCCTTGGCGAGTTTCACATCTTATGACTCGGTCCTTGAGACGGTGAAGGATGACTTTGCGGAAGCCGTGCGCTTGGAGCATCTGAGAGACCGCTGGACGAGGAGCTTGGAGTGAAGCCGGAGGAAGTAGACTTCAGGGCGAGACGCGAAGGATGGCGCTGCAGAGCTGTGCACTTGGAGCATCCGAGGGACGTGGCCGGACGAAGATAACTTCGAAGGCGAGGGACTCCAAGGGATGAGAGTGAGCGAATGTAACCCAGGAAGGGGTAGTGCTCTTAGGTGAAACTTAGTCATTTGGCTAAGTGTCGGATGAGATTTCCCGACATCAGTCGACTACCATGGAATGAATGATGATCGCTCTCGATCGAACGGGTTCGATTGGTATCCGATCGATGGGTTTTGGCCCAGCCGATCATTATATATTGGCGATCATTGCCGAACCATCGATCGACTATCGATCGCGGCGATCGACTAGTCGAGAGGGTTTTGGGCGCAGAACCTCTCGTAGCCGTAGCGATCGATTCTGAGGCATCGACCAAGCGATGGATATATCGATCGTCAAGGGTTCTTTGACTACAACGGTCGAGATCCGCGTGTTCGAGGTATTGTAGTGGCGAGATCCAATGGCAAAGCGTGATCGGTGGCGATAGCGGAAGAAATCAACCCTCTCTATAAAAAGAGAGGGTGTGGGCTTTTGGATGGCTAATGCTTAAGTCCTAAACGATCATCCAAGTGCCCCCACAAGCTTTCAACTCCTTCTCCTAGTTTTCTTTCACATTTATTGTAAGGAGTGTTTGGGTTGTAAGAAGGTTTACCTCCACCTTGCATTGGCTAAAGGGAGAGACCAATAGTGAATTGGTTGCGGAGTGATTCATCGTGGACCACTTTTGACTCTAATCCTATTTGTGCCAATTTTTGATCAATTTTTGTTTTCCATTAAATTCATTGGCACATCCTAAATTCTTTTAGGATCATAATTCTAATTTCATTTTCAAGGAATCACATAACCTTGAAAATATCATAAAGTGTCAACCTCACTATGGTTAGGCTAACTACCTTTCCATCTTGAGTTGACACACCCTAAACCCTTCTAGCATGAGGGGATCACGCTCCTAGGAATCCAATATCTATTGAAGCTCCTTGGATTTTGTAGGTATTCACTAGGGATGACTTCCCTAGATACCCTCCTAATGACCCTTCTAGTCTTAGAAGTCTTGGTCATTAAGGTCTTAGCTAGGTCAACTCTAGGGATTTCTTCCCTTGTAACTTTGTTAGTGACTTTTCTATACTTCTTCGAAGCCTCAGTCACTTGACTCTTACCATGGTCAACTCTAGGGATGCCCTCCCTTATGACCTTGGCATTCCTAGACCTAGGTTTAGTTCCATAATTAAATGGAACATTGTGGTAGGTTGGCATAAATTCCTTGGACTTAAGTTTGTGATCCAAACCTTTCTTATCCTTAGGTGGCTCTTGCCTCCTATAAGCTAGGTTTTGATCATGTTTTCCATTCTTTTTAGGGTCTTTTCTAATTTATCAATCTTAAACTTTAAAACTTGATTTTCTATTTCTAACTTCTTAATTTTTGATTGTCCATTGTTCCTTTGGACATTGTTCTTCTTTCTAGGCATATGCCTAGTCAAGGTTGATGCCTAGGTTGTTCTTTTCTACCTTTTTGTCCTTAGGTAGAGTCGATTTATCCTTAGGTGGTATGGTCTTAGAGTTAATGGTTCTAGATTTGTCCTTAATCTTATTATCATGATATTGAGCACCAAAATGATAGTATTTATTTCTGTTGGTGCAATAAACTCCGGGTCAACGTTGATTAAATTTGAATGGAACTTGAGTAGTATTTTGATGTTTGACAATGGTTTTCACAATTATTTAACTATATGGTTTGACCATATGACTAGTGGATGATTTGGATATCCAAAGTCATATGGGAGAGATTGTTGGAGCAATCAACCTCGGAAGTCCAAGTTTGGATACTTGGCAAGGGAAGTCCAAATATGGATATTTGGCAAGTGAAGTCCAAAGGTAAAGTCTTGATAGCATAAGTCCAAGTGTGTAGTCTTGGCAGCGTAAAATCCAAGTGAACTTTGTCAATTGGAAAGTCCAACATGGAGTTGGCAAGGAAAGTCCAAGAATGGTCTTGGCAAGGGAAAGTTCAAGCATGAAAAGTCCAAGCTTGTTCTTGGAAATTGGAAAGTCCAAGCATGGTCTTGGCAATTGGAAAGTCCAAGTCATGGGTACTTGGCAATTGAAAGTCCAAGTCATGGGTACTTGACAAAGGGAAAGTTCAAGTGTATAGGTTTGGCAGTGTAAAGTCCAAGCATGTAGTCTTGGCGGCATAAGTCCAAATGGAACTTAGCAAGGAAGTCCAAGGGTGAGGTTTTGACAGCGTAAAGTCTAAGCATATAGTCTTGGTGGCATAAGTTCAAATAAACCTTGGCAAAAGACCCGATTAGCATGACATAGTCGATGGAAGCACCTGAAGGCGAACACAAAGGATAAAAAGTCATAGACTCGAGGGATCCGAGAGGCGTGAGACTGATGGAGGTGGCTAGAAGTCATAGATATAGGCTATGGGGTGAGTATCAAATATGAAGGGATCATACTTGGGATAAACCTCATGTTTAAAGTTTGCAAGTCGACTAGGGTTATGGAACAGTCAACTGATCGAGTGTTTAACACTCGGGATCTTAGTTGACTTACAATAGTCGGCTAGGATTATAACCAGTCGACTGCTACTATGTGTCACTGGCATTCGACTGTCATGTATGGGTAGTCGACTGATCATGAGTGGCTAGAGTACAGAAGTTCTAACAGTTAACTGGTGGTGCGATAATCGACTAGTGGTGTGACAGTTGACTGATGGTATGGACAGTCAACTACTAAGGTATCCATTGGGCGAGTCCAACATGGATTAAGTCCGTTATGAGACAACGACACTATGGGCAATTGACTGGTGCCTTTTGGTAGTCGATTGTCATGCACAAAATCAGCCCGATGCAAATCATAAAAGGAGCAACTCGTGGAGGATTTTGGCTAAAATTTTTGGACGATTTTGAAGTAAAGTACTGTGCATTTCAAGATCTTTAAAGGCTTCCAAAGTAACCAAAAGAGCTCTCAAGCAAAGATTGTTGTGTAAAATTTTCTTTACTTGTATTTCATTTCTTCTTTATAATACTTGTTGTATTTTAATTGTAGCTCTTTGTAAGGAGTTTCTCCACCTCCGGCATATTGCATAGAAGAAGGAAGAGTATAGTGGGTGTGGATCACTAGCTCGTCGTGGAGTAGGGACCGTAGGTTTCGAACCGTGTAAATCTTGTGTCTTGTGATGTGTGCTTGTATTTGTTCTTGTATTTCATTTATATAGATATTATTTCCATTGTGCTAACGAAGTATAGACAAGAAATCACGAATCGAAGTGAAGAAATCGATAGAGATGTTATTCGCCTCCCTCTAGCGTGACGATCGATTCCTCTACAATTGGTATCAAAGCAAGGTTGCTCTTCAAGGATTTGTAGGGTCGATGTTGGCCGGCTAGAGGGGGCTGAATAGTCTTTATCATAGACAGTGGAAGTCGTTCGTTCGTTGCTCTCTACAAACACTATTAGTGCAAGTGAAATATACTAATATGCAATTAAGACAAAGCAAAGTAAAGAATAGAGGCACAAACGCTAACACCACAATGCAACGTTGTTCACAGCCTCGCCGCTAATCCATGGTTCGATTCGTCCAAGGTGAATCACGCCTCAAGCTTTCACTATTCTCTCCTTTGCACCAAGCTAGGTGGAGGTAACCTCTTTACACAAGAATCACTCCTCTTACAATATAATGTAAATATGCTTAAGTAAGAGGATGGAAAATGTGTTGGGTACTTGGGAGAAGTTTAGAGCATGAACATTAGGCTCCCAAATGCCCTCACCCCTTCTTTTTATAGAAGAAGAGGGTTTCTTCCCGTTAACACAGGATCAGTCGACTGATGCCCCGATTAGTCGACTGGTTCTGTAGTCGTTGCCCACTAACGACTTCTTCCACGTTGAATTTCACCCAATGGCTCCTACATCAGTCGACTGATCTTACCATCAGTCAACTGATGGAGCTATCAGTCGAGTGCCAGAAGCGAACACTTCATTTTGTGCCCGAAACCCTTGACCGCCGACGATCGTGATGCCTTCATCGGTCATTGGTGGTCTCATGATCGCCAATCCATGGCGGTCATGATCGCTGACATCATCGGACTCGAACACTAGTCGAGTCACAGTCAACTTAGAGTAGTCGACTACCATAACATGACAGTCGACTGATGTCGGGAAATCTCATCCGACACTTAGCCAATTGGCCAAGTTCCACCTAAGCGTACTACCCCTTCCCGGGTTACATTCGCTCACTCTCATCCCTTGGAGTCCCTCGCCTTTGAAGTTGTCTTCGTCCGGCCACATCCCTCAGATGCGCCAAGCGCACGGCTCTGCAGCGCCATCCTTCGCTTCTCGCCCTGAAGTCTACTTCCTCCGGCTTCACTCCAATCTCCTCGTCCGGCGGTCCCTCGGATGCTCCAAGCGCACGGCTTCCGCAAAGCTATCCTTCACCGACTCAAGGACCGAGTCATGAGAGGTGAAACTCGCCAATGCTCCATGTACGAATTACTAAGTCCTGCAAGACTCCAACGCACATATCAAATCCAAACATCCTAACTTAAACCCTTTTCTACACACATCAAAACCATATCACGGGTTGATTGCACTAACAATCTCCCCCTTTCTGATGTGTGGCAATCCGTTTAAGTTAGGTAAACATTTGATAAAAATATCAAGGTAAGAAAGCATGTAAATAAACATGATTATCAACTCTCTCCCTTAATACATAAAACTCCTGTTGGTGCAGGGGCACCAGATAATCGAATCTGTGTTTTGATTATGGCAAAGACACAAAGTTAAGTTTACATCGTTATCTCACGAGCTAAATCGAGTGTACAGAAAAATACTAAAGCTGGAGCTGAAGGCTAGCGACACCCAGAGGAAGTCGCGGTGGTTGGGCGACACTCGAGTGACTTCGGAGGGAACCGAAAGAATCGAGTGGAAGGTCGGAAGCGAGAGCTACAAAGTAAGTATCGAGGTAAGCTCGTGTGCGTGAGAGATGGTAAGGTCGTGTCCTCTGTACGGGGACGACCATAGGCGGTGATCCGACTAAGACTTCCTGTGGAAGGTCTAGGTCGAGATCGGACGGTTAGAAACCGTCGCATTTATCATTTTTCGAGCTAACCTCTTACTGTAGGGAAGTGGCCAGGCTGGCAGTCGACTGATGCTCATTAGTCGACTGATGGGAGGCATCAGTCGACTGATGGTAATGAATCAGCCTTTGCGCTAGGTCAAAACAGATAAGGTTTGACGCGACCACTTCGCGATAAAATTTATACAACTTCGTGATCTGTTCCGAAAGATGAGGAGACACATTCAGAGGCCAAACTATATAAAAGGAGGGGAGGAATCCAACTCCAAACATCATCAAGTTTATTCTCAAGTGCTCCTACAACGTCAAAGCTCCAACACTGTCATAATGTCGACGCGACGATAAGTTCTGATCTTCTTCGTCGGCAGCAGCAACAAGTAACATATTTTGTTATTGTACTCTTTGTTTTTATTCGTAACGAGGTGAGGTAAGCTTGTTGCCTCATCCTCATACTTTCGGTTTTGTGATCGTTGTCTCCTACCTCCAACGAGGAGGAGACGTTATAGTGTTTTGCCCTCCGTACGCGGTCTAGGACCGTTAGGGACTTAGAGTAGCAACCGTTGGGTTGTGAACCAAGTAAAAATAAACATGTCTCTTTATTTTCCGTTGTACTTACTCGTGTATCGAACGAACGAACGAAAGGATTTACGCTCGCTATTCACCCCCCCCCTCTAGCGACGCTTCTCGATCCAACAACTCCCCCTAAATGCAATTCTCCCCTTACTTAAACATATATATTTCTCCCCCTTTGACACCATCAAAAAAAAATATTAAACAAGGTTTATACAAGCATGACATCAACTCTAGGGAACAAAAATTACCTAAACATGCCTTAAATCTGATAAAAGAAGGTTACTGGGCATGTTATCAGTCAATCAGTCGACTGGTTCAGACTACCAGTCGACTGACACTCTGATTTCGAATTTTTCTGATTTTCAGGGTGAATTTCAGAAATGCATTAAAAACTCTACAAAAATCAAAAAATCATGAAATTTGGGGAACATATTTCTTGTAAGTGTCTTTATCAATGAAAAATAGTTTTTCATAAAAAAATCATTATATTTTCGAAGATTTTCCAAAAATCCAAAAGTTTCAAAATCAACTAGGTTTTTGATCAAATTTGTATCAATTTTAACACCTAGTTTTTCTTTGAATTGTTTCAAAACATGAACACACAGATTTTAAAGTAAGAAAATGTTTTGAAAACATATGAAATATCCAACCATGATCTTTGGGCAATATGTCTATGAATTAAACATAAGTCTTCCCCATAATTGGTTTACTATTGCTATTTTGATACTTTAAATGACCATCTAAATGCCATAGGCATTAGTGGACCATTAGTATCATCCTATCATCTCACCCATGCTAAGTTTTCAATCAAGGTAGCCTATGGTGAGTGTGAGATGAACCTAAGGTATTTGTATATACTTAACCATTAATTTCATGCAATTCTAAACAAGGTTAAGTATCATCCTAACATCCCACATAATCATAAATACATATATGTATTGATTCCATATTATGATCATGAAACAAATGTATTCATCAATTTATAATCATGCATTAGGTATGAATTATGATAATAAGTAAAGTATCACCCAAAACATGATTTAAAACCTTATTGCCCATGATTATATATCAAATATCAAGATCATAAATCATGATTGCACACATATATAGCAATTGCATTAACTATCATGATTTAAGCATTATTATCAATTTATGGGTACATTATCATCACCCAACACTATGCTAAAAATTTATAGGTCATGAGTGTCAAATAACACTAAGTGTTGAACATGATTTAAACTATTTATGGGTGCATTATCATCACCCAACACTATTTCAAAAATTAAGTCCCGCCATCCTAAGTCAACCAAAAATATAATATAGGTAAATTCCATATGGTTGACTATCCTAGGGTTTTCCTAACCCTTGAGGATGGATTTAGGAACCCAAAACAAATTCTTTCCTATGGGGTTCACTAAAAATTCCTTAGGGATCCATTTTCTAGTTATTATTTTCTTTTTATCTTGACCCCTAACAATTAAACATTTATAGGCATTTTCATTTTTATTTTCTTTATATCCTAGGCCTTTCTTATTGAAACTTGCCCTTTGGCTCCCTATAATCATATTAAGGGTGTTGGAGCCTATTGTAAATTTTTCTAGGGTCTTAGTTAAATGATCTACTTTATCTCTTAAAGCCCTATTTTCATCCATACATGCATCATTAACATCAAATGACATATAGTCATGTGAACATGCATCATCATCATTAACATTTAAACATGCTTGTTCTAATTTATTTTCTAATGCCTTAATTTGATCTAGCATGCTTTTATTCTTTTTTCTTAGCCCTAAATAAATCCTTATTAAGGCTAGAAATCATGGAAACTATTTTATTGTGTGAGAGATTCGTTACCATAGTTTCCATGTCCTCTTCTTCGGATTCGGATTCGGATGATGATGAGCCTCCCCCTTCACTTGAGCTCTCCTCACTAGGGCTTCTTTCTTCTTGCTCGGAGGAGGAGGTGTCTAGGTCATCAAACACCATCAAAGCAAGGTTGGTGACAAAAGCATTCTCCTCTTCTGATGATGATGATGATGAAGAGGGGTCATCCCAAGTTCTTACTTTTAGTTCCTTGGCCTTCCCCTTTTCCTTGGCCTTCTTCTCTTCTTCCTTTTTCTTGCTCCCCTTTTTCTTCTTTTCTTCTTTCTTTCTCCTCTCTTCTTTGCTCTTGTTCAAGAGTGGATAATTATCTCTTATGTGTCCCTCTTGTTGACAATTGTAGCAAATTACCTTCCCCCTTGGTCTTCTCCTCCTATCATTAGATTTATTAAATTTAAAATTTTTCAAAGCACGTCTTACCTTCCTTACCATGTAAGCTTCTTCCGTGCTATCCATGGAGGAGGATGAGGATGCTTCATCGGATGAGGAGGGAGTCTCCATCTTCTTCTTCTTTCCCTTGTTGGCTACTAGGGCTACTCCTCTTGATGGCTTGATACTTGATTCTTCAATTACTCCCTCAAGCCTAGTTTCATGGAGCTCCATAGTTGAGAAGAACTCCTCCAAGGTGTTCACTTCTAAATTTTTGGAGATGTAGAAGGAATCCACCATTGAGCTCCATCTTGAGGACCGGGGAAAGGCATCTATAACCTTCATTACCATATCCCGGTTGGAGAGCTTTTCCCCTACACTTGTCAAACCGGTTAGAATTTCTTTAAACCTAGAGTGTAGAGATTTTACCTTCTCTCCCTTTTCGAGTTTGATATTGGTTAGTTGGGAGCAAAGAACATCTCTCCTTGCTAGCTTGGCCTCGGATGCGCCTTCATGAATCTCTATGAGTTTTTCCCACATTCCTTGGCGCTAGCACATTCTCCTATTCGGTTGACTTCTTGTTGGGGGAGTACATTGTAGAGGTGGTGCTTTGCCTTTGAGTTCGCCAAGTACTCCTCCCTTTGCCTCTTACTCCACCTTGATTTTTCCAATGGCTCTCCTTCTTCATCCCTAGGCATCTCGAAACCGTTTTCCATAATTAATAAAATTTCAAAGTCGGTTTCGAAAAATACCTCCATTCGCTTCTTCCACCAAGCGAATTCCCCTTCAAATTTCGATGGGTGAATGTTGGAGCCGGCCATCTCTTAATGAAGTGCTTGTTGCGGCGGTTAGTCCTCGACAAGCGACTTGGCTCTGATACCACTTGTAGGGTTGATGTTGGCCAGCTAGAGCGGGGTGAATAACCTTTAACGTAGACTGTGGAAGTCGTTCGTTCGTTGCTCTCTACAAACACTATTAGCGCAAGCGGAATATACTAATATGCAATTAAGACAAAGCAAAGTAAAGAATAGAGGCACAAACGCTAACACCACAATGTAACGTGGTTCACGACCTCGTTGCTAATCCACGGTCCGATTCGTCCAAGGTCAATCACGCCTCAAGCTTTCACTATTCTCTCCTTTGCACCAAGCTAGGTGGATGTAACCTCTTTACACAAGAATCACTCCTCTTACAATATAATGTAAATAAGCTTAAGTAAGAGGATGGAAAATGTGTTGGGAACTTGGGAGAAGTTTAGAGCATGAATATTAGGCTCCCAAATGCCCTCACCCCTTCTTTTTATAGAAGAAGAGGGTTTCTTCCCGTTAACACAGGATCAGTCAACTGATGCCTCGATCAGTCGACTGGTCCTGTAATCGTTGCCCACTAACGACTTCTTCCACGTTAGATTTCATCCAACGGCTCCTACATCAATCGACTGATCTTACCATCAGTCGACTGATGGAGCTATCAGTCAAGTGCCAGAAGCGAACACTCTATTCTGTGCCCGAAACCCTTGCAACCAGTCGACTGATACCTTCATCAGTCGATTGGTGGTCTCGCAGTCGACTGTCAATCCATGGCAGTCGACTATTGGCACATAAACCAGACTCGAACACTAGTCAAGTCATAGTCGACTACCATAATATGGCAGTCGACTGATGTCGGAAAATCTCATCCGACACTTAGCCAATTGGCCAAGTTCCACCTAAGCGTACTACCCCTTCACGAGTTACATTCGCTCACTCTCATCCCTTGGAGTCCCTCGCCTTTGAAGTTGTCTTCGTCCGACCACGTCCCTCAGATGCGTCAAGCGCATGACCCTGCATCGTCATCCTTCGCATCTCACCCTAAAGTCTACTTCCTCCGGCTTCACTCTAATCTCCTCGTCCGGCGGTCCCTCGGATGCTCCAAGCGCACGACTTCCGCAAAGCTATCCTTCACCGACTCAAAGACCAAGTCATGAGAGGTAAAACTCTCCAATGCTCCATGTGCGAATTACTAAGTCCTGTAAGACTCCAACGCACATATCAAATCCAAACATCCTAACTTAAACCCTTTGTCACACACATCAAAACCATATCACGGGTTGATTGCACTAACAGGATTAACAACTGAGGGAGCACAAGCGCTAGAGGAGAAGAGGAAGGAATGGAGCTAGTTTCCAAAGCTTAGACTAGCCCATGACATCAACACTCCACCTCCCTACAGATTCTATGGATAAGGGGGATTTGAACATTGGAAGGCAAGTATAGAAACCTTCCTCATGATGAACATCGAAGATTGGTTCATCTTGATGGAAGGATTTGAAGCCCTCACGGATAAGAAGGGAAGGGTTCTCAAAATCAAGAAATGGACCAAGGAGCAACGCCAAAAATTTAAGACTGTGGTCTAGGTTGAAAGGACCGGTAATACACAAGAGGGGGAGAGATTACTTTTTGAAAATGTTTAGAGACTACGCAGCAGAAATACAATTTAAGATCATAGTTATAGGTAAAACATAGAAATCACTAGTAAATGAATGCAGTCGAAATTTGAGCACAATCACGAAAATCACGAAGAACGCAGCACAAGACAAATAAAGAAAACAACGTAGGCACAGTCGACTTTTTACTTGGTTCATAGCTCTCTCCTAGAGCTGCTAGTCCAAGGCCTACATCTTTTTTTTTTCTTTTCTCCTTTTTGAAGACACAATTCAAGGGTGGAGAAAACCTATTTAAAAAAAACTTTATAGATTACAGATCTTAGATATTGAAAATAAGCACAGAGATTTGAATTACAAGCAGTCAAATAAACAGTAAGAAAAAGAGTTTGATAGTTTAAAATGATACCAGCCTTCATTCTCATCGTGATCACACGAACCAGTGTTCAGGAAGAAGATGGTGCAGCTTTTCATATGTCGATGCAAGAAGAGGATGCAGTAACTTTGATCGTGTGAAAAACTTGCAAGAGCTGAGCCAAATTTGCCAAAAACAGAGGAAGAAGCAGGTTTTCTTTTGAATGGAATGTGCAGAGACGGTTCCCCCTTCTTGTAGTTGTTGCTTGAAGTCGTTGAAGCAGAAGAAGATGAACGCAGAGCAGGCATAGGAAGAAGGCTCAAAGGAAGCAGAAAGCACGAAGTCGTTCTCTCGAGGAACAAGATGCACGAGCTAGGTCTTTGTTTTTCTGTGTGAGCGATAATAAAAACCTCGATCCTTCATCCGATATCATTCCTCAATCGCACACCTAACCCTTAAGCTCGGATCACATTCAAACCTTCAACGAAAACCATTCCTAATCGTAGGATTTTGATAGCCATTTGAAAATTACCGATAGAAATCATCCACGTGTCGAAACAGAAGGTTTTCTCGTCGGAATCGCAACTCCGCTTCCCTTCAGTCGAGGCGAAAGTCGGGCGCGCCTTGCGTCTGTGCAATTTTTTTGAAGGTCAGTCGATGCGCTGGCTCGACTGCTCAGGTTAAATCCAGAGACTTCCTCTGCTGCAGTGGAGGCACCAGTCGGAACTCCCTTGCTTCTATTCGATGCTGCCAATGATAAGTCAAGGCGCCGACTCGATTGCCCCAGTCGAAGCACCGGTCGAGCGTGGCTTGCTTCTGTCTACTTCAGCTCAGGATCAGTCGAGGCGTTGCCTCACTGCCTCAGTCAAAGAGTCGGTCAAGGTGTTGACTCGACTGTCATT
Source organism: Wurfbainia villosa (assembly GCA_025175895.1). Classification (NCBI taxonomy): domain Eukaryota; kingdom Viridiplantae; phylum Streptophyta; class Magnoliopsida; order Zingiberales; family Zingiberaceae; genus Wurfbainia; species Wurfbainia villosa. The sequence continues at coordinate 9,774,916 of CM045997.1, forward strand.
CATCCTACAACAATCCCATTAGCTGCTACACGCGTTCAGTCGAGGCACTGCCTCGACTTCTCCCGACTGTCGACAAATTCTTCGACTGATGAATGCAGTAAGGGCAACAGTTAAGGTGTCAACTCATTGTTGTCCTTATGATTCATTGTTTTAGTCAACTCTAAGACTGAAACACGCCTAGTAATGACTCTACCCAGAGACCCTTTACCTGCCAAGACTCCAACCTCCAGCCATTCTTGGACTTTTCACCTTGCTAGCAAGGAATTTTCTGTCTGCCAAGGAATTACCCTTCTTGGACTTTTCACCAAGGTCCACCCTTGGATTTCTCATCTGACAAGGAATTACACATCTTGGACTTTTCGCCAAGGTCACCCTTGGATTTCTCATCTTCCAAGGAATTACCCATCTTGGGCTTTTTACCAAGGTTCCACCCTTGGATTTCTCATCAGCCAAGGAATTACTCATCTTGGATTTTTCACCAAGGTTCCACCCTTGGATTTCTCACTTGCCTAAACTTTTGTTTACTTAAACCTCTGTTTACTTAAACATTTGTCAAACACCAAAACATAGTTTAGAGCATCATCTCCAATAGTCTCCCCCTTTATGATGTTTGACAACCCGTTTAAGTTTAGGTTGCCCTTTTCAGGTTTAAGTTACAATCAGACCAAATCAAGTAGTAGTAACAGAATGAATGAGCATTAAGCATGTGACTAATACATGTGATTAACAAGTATGTGAAAGTTTTCACAAGACAAGATAAGCATGAATAAAACATGTGAATGTTTTCAAAACAGGGAATGAATAAAATAGGGACTAAAATAAAAAATGATTAATAACCTAACTTCTCCTCACCCTTTAGCAAACACCTAAAAGGGGTCATAGGGATATTGAGAGTTTGAGGAATACGATAACCTAGCAAGGATTAAAGTATCCTCCCCCTGAGTCCTTACTCCCAGTTATCCATGTACCAACAATGAATATCATCAAAATGTAATGGCAGAAAAAAATGTAATGAATTTAAAAAAAAATTTGACAAAGTTTCCCCTTAAAATGGTTGTAAGAAACCTGCTAACAATGTTTCATTACTTATAAACAACAAAAGTCATCATATCAAAACGACATTAAAACTCATCAAACAAACAAAACTTCAATCATATGCATTTTAAAAGAACCTACCCAGCCAATACACAAACGAGTCAATTTTACAATGTGTTTAGTTTGCAAAATTGCTAAATCTCTGAAACCATCCAGAATTCAGTTTTACTACAATTCATTTACGAAAGAACTATCAAAACTAAAAGGCCGGTGATGAGAGATCCGACAAATCCATCGTCAAGGAGCATAGTAGTCTAAGCATCTCAGCCTGCTGATCCAGAAGTTGCATTTGTCGAGATGAGACTTTCGAGAAACATGTATCAATAGTCATCTCTAGATCCACGAGCGGTGTGTCCACCGTCTCTGTGAACTCAACATAATCATGGCATAGGCTGTCTAGCTGCTCAGACACAAACGCATAGGGCTCATCAGCAAGAGTCATACGCTCTTCTTCTTCTTCTTCCTCTTGTGCGCCCATATCCCATCTCTCACCAGGCTGGCACCCATCGACCCACACAATAGTCTTTTTGCCTTGAGCCATGCCAGCCAAGGCAAAGTTTCGCCATTTGATGAAATCAAATTCCGTCATCTGCACGACCTTTGCCCCTGCTAGTTTTCATGCTTATGGCCTCTAACCAAGATATAATGACATGACCAAAAGGCATGTGGATTTTCTTTTGGACAGGGACCGTGAAGTGGACGATGCAGAGAAACATGTTCAATGCAATGTTGAAATCTAGATGGTTCTTCAGGAAATAGAGAGCTAGTAAATGATGTGGTCGCACCTTAGCTTGCCCCCTCGTGACTATCGAAAGAATGCAACCTACAATGACCTCATATAGAACATTGTTGGGGGCAGCTAATGCCATGGTTGAAGCTAGGTTGACACCAGATTATCGTGGTCTTCTAAAGAATTGTTCATGAAAGTCGATGATAGAGAAACCTTCAATAGGTTCTTGGATGCTTGGATAGAATTCAAGAGTTGATGTTGACTCTCTACACTCTAAAAAGGCCCTAAGAATATCAGGAGTGAAGGATATATCACTCCTGGATACCCTACTCCTGTAAATTAATCGATCACCTATAGGTTGTAGATTTTTGTAAAACTCAGAAACTAAGTCTACATTAACATCGTGATTGCAGTAGACTAGTTTACTAAGTTGATAATAATCAATGACACCTATTACTTCAGGAGCAAACTCCTTGAAGAAATCATTCTCTAAAGAGCGAGTAGGCATCATCTGAAACTTATAGTTCATGAATGTATGCTGATGAAATTCGGAAGGAAATCGGGGATCTGTAGAGGGGTTCTCCCTAGATGTTTCCTTCCTACTAACCTCAGATTGTTTGCGTTTTTATCTAGAGATGCAAACATTATGTCAAAAATGTAGAATGAATGTGATATGATGAATGACATGAATAAGCAATGATCAATGATCAAATGTTGACTAATAATCGTGAAAGTAACAAGAAGGAAGAAAGGAGGGTTATACTTGGGCTCCATTGGTTCTCGTCCAAGTGATTCCGAGCTAAAGTTGACACTCCTTCTTCCAAGGATGGATTTTTCCTATGCGAAAAGTTTCAGCGAACCCTAGCTATCAATGCCGACAGATTTATGGTTAGGCTTCTAACCTAGAGATGGAAATAGTTGTGTAAAGACTCACCTTAGCTTAGCTTGGGTCCTAGAGGGGTAGTGCATGTGTGGAAGTCGTTGAAGGTTGGTTGGAGTCTGAGCGACGACAGCGAACTTGACGGAAGTAGAGGAAAGGTTCGCGGATGAGTCGAATGTAGAGAAGGATTTCCTTATATAAATCCGCGTTCACCAGTCGAGGCGATAAGTTAAACGCCTCGACTGATAAAGCAGTCGAGGCATGAGTCGAGGCCACCTCAATTATGAGCCTTCGTTAATTTGTCCAGTCGATGTGATGGTCAAGCGTGCTTCGATTCTGTTCGTTTGTGGCTATAACTGAGGGTGACAGTCGAGTCAGTGCCTCAACTAGAAGTGTGGCCAAGTTCCTGGTGAACATAGTCGAGGCGCTGCCTCGACTAATTTCTGATAACTGATTTGCTCAGTTTTTCAGACGAACTTCAAAAATTCGTATTTAATTTCAGAGATTTCAAAAAATCTTGAAATTTTGCATACATAATTCGAAAGTCATGCTCTTCCACAAAAAAATCTGTGAAAAATACATGGCCTAATATTTTCACAGATTGATACGCTTTACAAAAATCTGAAAAATAAGCCTTTTAGAGCTTCTTTCCAGCTATATCACTAACTCCAAAGGTGATCCTTACACCTAGATGTGATTGACCATAGTGAAGATAACATCCTTTTAAAACAATTTAAGACATTTATCATAGGTTTGCACTTGTCTTAAGTTATCCAACCAATTTTACTTAGTTGGAATGTCCAATTATGATCTTCGGACCAAGTGTACATGAATTATGCAATGGTCTTCCCCATAATTGGTCAAATTAATGATCGCTATCTCGATAACCTCCTTGCCCAAGGGATGCAATGAACATTTTGGATAAGTTGGTTATACCTAAACATCTCACCCCCACCAACTAGAAATACAAAAACAGTTTTGTTAACCTTATAGTTTGTGTGAGATGCTTCCCAAGGTATCCCTGATTTCCATAATTCTTTCTTGTTATGGTGAGTTCGTCCTTTTGATCATGGAGAGATTTTAATTCTCACTCAGTGACACACATGCCTATTTCCCTTCTTAAGTGGCTAAATTCTTTTTCAGGGAGAGGTTTAGTGAAGATATCTGCTAGGTTTGACTTGGACTCAACATAATTGAGTACAATATCTCCCCTAGCTACATGATCTCTAATGAAGTGATGTCTCACTTCAATGTGATTCGTTCTAGAGTGGTGGATAGAATTCTTTGTCAAATTGATAGTGCGCATGTTATCACACAACACTTGTACATTTTTTTACGACAACCCATAGTCCTCCAACGTGTGAGTCATCCACAATAGTTGTGATACACTCTCCCCCATGGCGATATACTCAACCTCAGTGGTGGAGAGAGCAACACAATGTTGCTTTCGACTCGACCAACTCACTAGTGAAGAACCTAGGAATTGATATCCTCCACTCGTACTCTTTTTGTCTAACTTGCACCCAGCATAGTCAGAGTCAGAATAGCCAATTAAATCAAATGATTCGGTATGAGGGTATCACAACCCAACCTTAATAGTGCCTTTAAGATATCTCATTATCCTTTTTACAACACTTAGGTGAGACTCTTTGACACATGACTGATATATAGTACAGACCCCCACAACATATAAAATATCAGGTTGACTTGCTGTGAGATAAAGTAAACTACCAATCATGCTCCTATAATATTTTAGATCCATCGATTTTCCTCCATCATCATTTCCTAGATTTGTTCTTTGTAGACGATCAAACGCGAACAAATTACATCACACTACGAATACAAGCTATTCACCCCCTAGTGTTCCAAGGATCCCCTACAAGTGATATTAGAGCGAGGTCGCTCTTCTAACTTTAACAACTAAGGGAGCACGCTAGAGGGAACAAGATGGAATTCCAAGACAAGCTTGGATGGGACATCAACACTCCACCACCATACGACCAAGAAGATTTTCCGGCGTGGAGAGCAAGAATGGAGACATTCTTGATGATGGACATAGAGGATTGGTTCATCCTCATAGAAGGCTTTGAACCTCCTAGGGATAAGAAGGGACAAGTCCTCAAGTTTAAGAAATGGACCCAAGAGCAACGGCAAAAATTCAAGACCGAAGCCAAGGTAACAAAACTTTTAGAAGATTTGATACCTAATGATGTTTTGTCTAGGCTAGGTGAATATCTTGATGCCAAGGAGCTATGGGACAAATTGGCCAAGTTTCATGAGAAGCCTCACTTGGCACAAGTAGAAGAAGAAAAATCTTCATCGGTTCAAGAAGAGCAAGAAGCCGAGGAAGAATCATCATCATCCTCACAAGGAAGTGAGGACTTGGAGGTTGAGAGACCATCAACATCCAAGGAGGAAGAGGAAGTAGAATTAGAGGAGACCTTCACCTCTAGGATTGAGGGGGAGGAGATTAGATCACCAGAGAAACACCAAGAAGAAGCTTCGACATCCAATCAAGATGAAGAAGCTCAAAATCCGATTCCGAACTCCATTGACTTAGGTAACTCAAACACCGTAATTCAAAATAAAAATAATATTATGTGTTTTGAGTGTAGGAAATTTGGGTACTATAAGAGTAAGTGCCCAAAGAAAGTCAAGAAGACTCCTACGGCACCAAAAGTCAACACAAATTCAAAGGATGTCGGTGCCCCGACAATTAAAAGCAAGAAGCAAGTGTTTTTCTTCAAATGTCGGCAACCAGGACACTACTGGAATCAATGCCGAAAGGGAGAGAAGAAGACTCAAAGGGGAACTTCACAAGTAGGGGGGCCTCTAAGGCAAACCCTAAGGTGTATTGTAATGCTTCTTCTTTAGCTAAAAGTCAAAAGCATGCTTTTAATTCTCTTGCTATCTCTCATGAAAAGTATGTTAGAAATAACAAATATTTTTGTTTAGGAGCTAAAAGTGTCCACATATGAAATAAGGAGAAATTTGGGACTAATGTCCCTAAAAATATTTTACCTAGGGAATCTATCAAGAAAATATGAGAACACCTAGGTCTTAATCCTAAATGGACTAGGCATATGCCTAGAGGAAATGGTAATGCCCAAAAACTTAATCAAAAATTGAAAATTGGGTAATTGGAGATGGAAAATCAAGTCTTGAGGTCAAGACTTGAGAAACTAGAAAAGACCCTTAGGAATATACAAAATCAATTTAAAGGGTCAAATGATCAAAAGTCTAGGTCCAAAAGTCAAAGTCAACACCTAGGACCTAAGAAACAAAAGTCAACCAAGGGCAAGAAAGATTTGGGTCACAAATCTAAGCCTAAGGTAGCTTATCATAGTGTTCCATTTGATTATAGAACACAAGCTAGGTCTAGAAAGACCAAGGTTACTAGGGAAGTTATCCCTAAGAGTAACCAAGGTTTGTGTCTAGTGGCTAGGGTTTCAAGGAAACTTAGGGTGACCACTAAGAAGGTTATTAGGGAGGCAATACCTAAGGTTAACCTAGGCAAGACCAAAATGACCAAGGCTACCAAGCCTAGGAGGGTCATTAGGAAGGTATCTAGGGAGGTTATCCCTAAGGAATACCTAATTAACCCTAGGAGCTCAAATAGGTTTTGGGTTCCTAAGAGCGTGATCCATTCACGCTAGATGGGTTTAGGGTGTGCCAACTTTAAATGAAAGAGCAGTTAACCTAACCATGGTAAAGGTGACACTTTAGGTTATTTTCAAGGTTATGGATACTTCGGAAATAGGTTTGATCTTTGATCCTAAAAGATTTTAGGATGTGCCAATACATTTTTGGAATTATGAAAAATTAATTAAATTGGTACAATTTAGGATTAGAGGTCATAGTGTGTCATTTTGGGTTTTTGGCACATTTTGGGAAATTTTGGAAATATGGCAAAATATACTTAATTATATCAAATGACAACTAATATTAAAATTTAGGTATTATTATACCTATACATTTTATTTGTCATGCCTTGATTGTCATATAACATGCCATGACATCATATTTATTTTTATCATTTATATGTCATGATTATGTTTAGGATTAAGGATTAAATGTCATGTGTTTTTAGATTTAATCATATGTCATGACATTATGATCATTGGTCATGCTTAATTATTGCTATCATTATGCCATGATCATTTCATGCATTTAAATTGATTAAAATTGATTTAAGGATAATGGCATGACTTGGAGTCTCATTTATAAGGGAATCAAGTAGAGTTGCCTTAGAAAAATACATGAAACACTATATTAGGGAGAACAAAACTCACATCTCACATCACATTGACATGTATGTATATTTATATACCCTAGATACATGTGAGATGCTAGGATATGAGTTAAGTTCAAGGTGCATAGTTTTTGCATCTAGATGAACCAAAACTCATCTTATATGAGTGGTGGATCATTGGGAAAGCTTGTGTACAAGTCATGTACATTAAGTCCAAGGAATATGATCCAAAATAAGGTTTTGAAAATATTTTAAAATTTTTTTGAAAACCCTTGGTGAAGTCTACCTTTTGATAGCAATCACCTTTGATGAAGTTGATACAAAGTAGGGCCAAAACATTGAAAATTTCAATGGTTTTGAACTTTGTGTCAATTTCACTATTTTATGGGTAAAATATTTTTCTATCATTTTTCACCCATTGTATTGACAATAAGTAATATATTTATGAACTTTCACAATTTTTCGATATACGTAGAATTACTTATGATTTTCCGAATTTCATTTTTGATAATTGAAATTTGATATTTCGATTATCGATCATTGCTCTGGGTGGCGAGCGTGATGAGAATGTGATCATTGTAGCTAAGAGAGTCGACTGTCAATGCTGATTTCGGGAAAACAAGGTATGTTTAGCCCGTGTTCAGCTACGGTTAATGTCCCTAACCACTTCTAACCCTAGGATATGCTTTGGGAAGCATTAAAATGGGTGAAAATCCATTGGATATAGATTAGGAGAGTTGTTTAGGGTTTGTATCAATTTTAAGGTGAAGAAAAGTTCAATGTTGAGCTTTAGGCCTTAATTTTGATGATTTAAAGTTCCTATTGGCTTAGAGACTTCCCAAGGACATTGTTGGTGCGATGGTCAAGGGGAGCAAGCCTTTAGGGGGAGGTATCCATCATGGGATGATGGATGGTATTTTTCCTCATGAGGAGGAAAATAGAATTTTGAGATACCCAATTTGGAGATTGGGAGAGTGAATAGGATTGCCTCTCTTGAGTAATATGAGACTTATCACTATGAAGATTGTAGGCATCCTAGGTTTTTTTGGACCAAGGGAGAGATTGTTAGATCTCATTGGATATGAGACATTGACCTCCTTGGGTGAACCTTTTTTATGTATGTCAAAAAGGGGGAGAAAGGTAAGATTACCAATTTGGGAAATTGGTAAAGGAATTTGGGTTAGTGTTTTAACTCAAAGGTAAGTTTTTTTTTGTCAAACATCAAAAAGGGGAAGATTTTTGGTGCAATCGGCCCAGGTCACGATTGACCGGACTTGGGTTTGACTCGAGTGATGTTTTGATGTTTGACACAGTAAGTTGACATTAATGTTTGACATTGATGTCTAATAATATCTTTGGGAGATTGTTGGAACAATTGACCCGGGTTATGATTACCCGGACTCGAGTTTGACTCGAGGGGATTTTGATGGTTGACTGGAGTTGACCATGTTATGGAAAGTCCAAGCATGGGTCTTGGAAAGGAAAAGTCCAAGCATGAGTCTTGACATGGAAAGTCCAACATTGGTTGGCAAGGGAAAGTCCAAGCTTGAGTCTTGGCATTTGAGAAGTCCAAGGGGTTTAATATTGGCGGCGTAAAGTCCAAGCGGGAGTCTTGGCAGCATAAGTCCAATGGTTGGCGGCGTAAAGTCCAAGCGGAGTCTTGGCAACGTAAGTCCAATGTGTCTTGGCGGTGTAGATATTGTTAGCATGACATAGCCTATGGAAGCACTTGAAGGCTAGCGCAATGGATGAACGAGTCATGGATGACTTGGAGGGATCCTAGAGGCGTAAGGCTGACGGAGGTGGCTAGAAGGCTTAGGTCTAGGCTAAGGGTGGTCTAGCAAGTATGGGGGAACCATATTGGGTTAAAACCTCATCTTTGAGGTGTGTCAGTCGGCCCCAGTTCCATATGGCGATCGGTTTGTGAATCAACTAGGGTTTCGATGGGAAGTACCTTAGCGGTCATCGGAGGAGGACAATCGGACCGATTGGCCTTGATCGAATGATCGACCTAACGATCGGCGGTGCTCGATTTTTGGGCACCGAATGAGTCTCACTCATCTGCTGCGATCGTGATGAGTGATGGCAATCGATCGGCCCGATGTTCATAATCAGTCGACTGATGTCCTAGCCAGTGCATTTTTCCGATGTGGATTACACTGTTGTCTCACAGCAACAGTGTCATCAGTCGACTGATGGTCCCGAGTAGTCAACTGATCGGTGTTTTCCAGCCTAGGCAGAAGCTTTAAATGGAGCTCGTGGAGGAGGAAAAAGCAACCAATTTTCTTGGACGTTTTGAAGCGATTTGCTGCTGCAAATCAGGATCTTCAACCACGGTTCAAGCGATCAACAAGCAAGCAATCTAAAGGCATTTGTAAAGTGTTTTCTTTACTTATATTGTATTGTATTTCATATTATTTGCTTGTTGTATTTATTTTATTTTTGTAAACTATTGTACGAGATTTCTCCGCCTCCGGATTGTTCCAAGAAGGAGTGTTTATTAGTGGTGTGTGATTGGCATCGCTAGGGCTCGTTTGAGCCCGATCCGTGGAGTAGGAACCTTGAGGTTCTGAATCACGTTATATGATCATGTTGTGATTGTGTATCTTGTTATATTTATTTGTTATTACTATTCCGCTGTGCTAATAAGATTGTAGACGATCAAACGCGAACAAATTACATCACGCTACGAATACAAGCTATTCACCCCCCCCTCTAGCGTTCCAAGGATCCCCTACAGTTTTATTTATTGCATTATCAACTATCTTACCTTTCTTTTTGCTAAATCTTCTGTTCCTCCTCATCATCTTTCTCATGATGTTGGTCATCTCGCTAGAAGAGGATTCATCATCTCCATCTGATTCTATGCTTGAGGATGACGACTGCTCCTTCTTCTTCTTTCCCTCCTTGTTTTGATCACCTGCAAACAAAGTCATACCTTTCTCTTTTTAACCTTTATTAGCCTATTCATGCAATTCTATTTCACAAAATAGTTCATCTAATTTAACAGTTGATAAGTCCCTTGATACCTTATAGGCATCTACCATAGATGACCATAAGACATTTTGGGGAAATGATTTAAGCACATACCTAAATAGATCTCGATTCTCAACACTCTATCCAATAGAGTGACGACCGTTGAGCAACTCCTTGAATCTTCCATGAAGCTCACTCACAGATTCAGTGTCCTTAATAGCAAAATTCTGGAGTTGGCTTAGGAACAAGTCTCTCTTGGCTATACGAGAGTCTCTAGTACCCTCGTGCAACTCAAGTAGCTTGTTCCATAGGTCTTGTGCACTATTGAAAGGGTCAACTTTATTAAGTTGTTCCTTTGCTAGGCCGCACTGTAATGTTACAATAGCTTTATCATTTGCCTGTGCTTTACGCTTTTTCTCAATTGTCCAAAGAGCAGACCCTAAGACTTTACCATCATCACCTACAAGAGTAATAAAGCCCTCTGTGACGGAGAACCACATTTCTATCTCAGTCATGAGATAGTACTCCATCCGACTTTTCCAGTATTGGAAATTTGTTCCATCAAAAAATGGAGGTCGGTTTGTACTGTAACACTCTTGCATGGCTACGACTCTAGGGTGGTTAAACTGGGTAATTAGAGCCCTAGCTCTGATACCACTTGAAAGGATCGGTAATACGCAAGAGGGGGGAGATTACTTTTTGAAAATGTTTAGAGACTACGCGGCGAAAATATTAAGATCACAGTTATAGGTAAAACACAGAAATCACTAGTAAATGAACGCAGCCAAAGTTTGAGCACAACCACGAAAATCACGAAGAACGCAGAACAAGACAAATAAAGAAAACGACGTAGACACAATCGATTTTTTACTTGGTTCACAGCTCTCTTCTAGAGCTGCTAGTCCAAGGTCTACCTCTATTTTTTTTTTTCTTTTCTCCTTTTTGAAGACACACTTCAAGGGTAGAGAAAACCTCTTAAAAAAACTTTACAAATTGCAGATCTTAGATATTGAAAATAAGCACAGAGATCTGAATTACAAGCAGTTAAATAAACAGTAAGAAATAGTGTTTGACAGTTTAAAATGATACCAGCCTTCGTTCTCATCATGATCACATGAACCAGTGTTCAAAAAGAAGACGGTGCAGCTTTTCAGATGTCGGATGCAAGCAGAGAATGCAGTAACTTTGATCGTGTGAAAAACTTGCAAGAGCCGAGCCAAATTTGCCAAAAACAGAGGAAGAAGATGTAGCTTTTCTTTTGAATGGAATGCGCAGATATTGTTCCCCCTTCTTGTAGTCGTTACTTGAAGTCATTGCAGCGAAAGAAGATGAACGCAGAGCAGTCACAGGAAGAAGGCTCGATGGAAGCAGAAAGCACAAAGTTGTTCTCTCGAGGAAGAAGACGCACTAGCCAGGTCTTTGTTTTTCTACGCGAGCGATAATAAAAACCTCGATCCTTCGTTCGATATCTTTTCTCGATCACACACCTAACCCTTAAGCTCGGATCACATTCAAACCTTCAGTGAAAACCATTCCTAATCGTAAGATTTTGATAATCGTTTGAAAATTACCGATAGAAATCATCCATGCGTCGAAACAGAAGGTTTTCTCGTCAGAATCGCGACTCCGCTTCCCATCAGTTGAGGCGGCAGTCGGGCGTGCCTTGTGTCTGTGAGATTTTTCCGAAGGGCAATCGAGGCGCTGGCTCGACTGCTCATGTTAAATGTAGAGACTTCCTCTGCTGCAGTCTGTTGGTGCAGTGGGCACCTAAGTCGAACCTATGTTTTGATTATAGCAAACGATACAAAGTTAAGCTTATATTGTTATCTCACGAGCTAAATCAAGTGTGCAGAAAAGTCTCAATGCTGGAGCTGAAGGCTAGCGACACCCGGAGGAAGCCGCGGTGGTCGGGTGACACTCGAGTTACTTCGGAGGGAGCTGAAGGAATCGAGTGGAAGGCCGGAAGCAAAAGCGACAAGTAAGTATCGAGGTAAGCTCGTGTGTGCAAGCGTAAGTGAGGTCGTGTCCTTTGTACGGGGACGTCCTTAGGCGATGATCCAACCCAAGACTTCCCATGGAAGGTCTATGTTGAGATCGGACGGCAAGTGGCCGTCGAATTCACTTGTATTTTGAGCTAAACTCCTTTTTTAGTCAAAAATCGTGGCTGCCAATTCAACCGGCCAGTTCAACCGGCGGCAGTTCAACCGGCCAGTTCAACCGGCGGCAGTTCAACCGGCCAGTTCAACCGGTGGTCAAAAATCAGCCTCGAGGAGTCAAGCTTTATCACCATTTTTCAAGGAGTTTTGTGCCCATTTGTGATTGGTTGAAGACCCATTCGTTGAGGGGCTTAAAGGCTATAAAAGGAGGGCCAAACCTAGGGTTTTTCATCAATTCAAAAGCTTCCAAGTGCTTCCGATACGCTCCGACTCTCCGACATCCCTACGACGAAGCGCTGCCGAGACGACGACTAAAGCTTCAACCTCCAATCCTTGAAGTCGTCGGTATAATCTTTAATTTTGTATAAGTTGTCTTTATTTTCAAGCTTTAAATCATATCAAGGAGAGGGGGAGTGTCCCTCTACCTTGAATCTTTATTGAGTTTTTGTATTCGCTTAACTCCTATCTCTATCGAGAAGGAGTTCGTTTAATATTTGCCCTCCGTGCGTGGTCAAGGACCATTAGGGCCTTGGAGTAGTAGCCGTAGGCTACGAACCAAGTAAAAACCCCTCGTGTTTTTATTTATTTATTGCTATCTTTCCGCTGCGTTTACTCGTGCCAATTCGAACGATTACGAAAAGTTTTTTCTTATCGCTATTCACCCCCCCCCTCTAGCGCTCAAATCGATCCAACACAGTCAAGGCGCCTGTCGAAGCTCCCTTGCTTCTGTTCGATGCTGCCAACGATCAGTCGAGGCGCCGACTCGACTGCCTTGTCGAAGTACCAATCGAGTGTGGCTTGCTTATGTCTACTTCAGCTCAGGATCAGTCGAGGCGCTGCCTCACTACCTCAATCAAAGAGACGGTCGAGATGTCGGCTCGACTGCCACTCGTCCTATAGCAATCCTATTAGCTGCTACACGCATTCAGTCGAGCCACTGCCTTGACTGCTCCTGGATGTCAGCAAATTCTTTGACTGATGAATGCAGTAAGGGCAATAGTTGAGGTGTCAACTCATTGTTGTCCTTATGACCCATTGTTTTAGTCAACTCTAAGACTAAAACACGTCTATTAATGACTCTACCCAAAGACCCTTTACTTGCCAAGACTCCGGCCTCCAGCCATTCTTGGACTTTTCACTTTGCCAGCAAGGAATTTTTTGCCTGCCAAGGAATTACCCTTCTTGGACTTTTCACCAAGGTCCGCCCTTGGATTTCTCATCTGCCAAGGAATTACTCATCTTGGACTTTTCACTAAGGTCCACCCTTGGATTTCTCATCTGCCAAGGAATTACCCATCTTAGACTTTTCACCAAGGTTCCACCCTTGGATTTCTCATCTTCCAAGGAATTACTCATCTTGGACTTTACACCAAGGTTCCACCTTTGGATTTCTCACTTGCCTAAAACTTTGTTTACTTAAACCTTTGTTTACTTAAACGTTTGTCAAACACCAAAACATAGTTTAGAGCATCAGCTCCAACAAAGGTAATAAAATTTTTAACAAATTTAATACCTAATGATATTTTGTTCAAGCTAGGGGACTATATGGATGTCAAGGAGTTGTGGAGCAAGTTGGAAAATTTTCATGAAAACCCCTCACCAGTACAAGGAAGAAGCTGAGGAAAGCTCATCATCGACTCAAGAATCTGAGAATTCGGAGGTTGAGAGGTGTTCGACATCCAAGGAAGATGAGGTTGAAGAAGCTTCCACATCTAGGATTGAGAGGGAGGAGAGACCAATGCCGGAGCAAGAAGAAGAATCCTCTAACTCTGGAAGAAATGAAGAACTAGACCAAAATTCACCTACCACCGAGCTAGGTAACTCAAATGCAGTTGTTAAAAATAAAAATCATATAATATTTTTTGAGTGTATAGAGAAAGGGCATTACAAAAGCAAATGCCCAAAATTGGCCAAGAATAAAGCTCAAGTATCAAAATCCATAGAAAAGATCAAGGAGGTCGGGGTCCCAACTAAAAAAAGCAAGGAGCACATAATATGCTTCAAGTGTCAACAAAGGGGCCACTATAGGAGTCAATGTCCTAGGGGGAGTCATTCAACCAAGGGAAAAGGAGGAGCTTCACATGTAAGAGGAGCTAAGGCAAATCCTAAGGTAACATTTAATAATGCTTCTATCTTACGTAATGATAGAAAGCATTCTAGGAATGATTTTAATTTACTTGCTATTGTTCATCATGATAAAAAGCATACTAGTAGCAAGCCTAAGGATCAATCTAAGAATAATAAATATGTTTGTTTAGGTGCTAAAAGTTATGAATTTAGGTCTAAGGTTAAATCTAGACAAATTTCCTCAAGACCTAGCTCATCTAAGGATAATAATCTAGGCAATTGTCCAAAGAAAAGTAGACATATGTCTAGGAATAGAAATTCCCAAAAGAACGATGAAAAATCAAAAATTAGAAAATTAGAAATTGAAAATCAAGCTTTGAAGTCAAAACTTGAGAAAATGAAAAAGACCCTTAGGAAAATTAAAAATATGATTCAAGGGTCAAATAGTCAAAGTCTAGGTGTTAAGAGGCAAGAATTGCCTAAGGACAAGAAAGGTTTGCATCACAAGCTTATGTCTAAGATAGACAAGCCTATCCACCACAATATTCCATTTGATTATGGAACCACTCCTAAGTCTAGGAAAACCACGGTCGCAAGGGAAGTCTTCCCTAGAGTTGACCATGGTAGATGTATAGTGGCAAAGGTTTCCAAGAAACCTAGGAAGACCACTAACAAGGTTACAAGGGGAGTTACCTCTAAGGTTAACCAAGATAAGACCCAAATGATCAAGGCTTCAAAGTCTAGAAGGGTCATTAGAAGGGTAGCTAGGGAAGTCATCCCTAGTGAGTACCTAGTTAATCCAAGGAGCTCCAATAGGTATCGGATTCCTAGGAGCATGATTCCATCACGCTAGATGGGTTTAGGTTGTGTCAACCCTAAATGAGTGGGTAGTTAACCTAAACATAGTAGAGTTGACACTTTGATACATTTTCAAGGTTAAGTGATACCATGAAAATAAGATGAGAATTTTATATCCTAAAAGATTTTAGGATGTGCCAAAAATTTAAGAAGTTTGAAAAAAAAAATCAATCATAATTGCCACAACTAAGTTTTAGAGTCATGGTGTGTTATTTTGGATTTTTGGCACATTTGAAGGAAAATTGGAATTGATGCAAAATTGATATAATCCTAGTAAATGGCAATTAGGCTTGAAATCAAGGTATTCTTATACCTTTATATCTTATTTTTCATGCTTTGTTTGCAATATGTCATGTCATGACATCATATTTCATTTGATCATATAAAATATCATAAAAATGTTAAGTTAATATGTCATGTTTGTATTTAGGTTTATTTTTATGTCATGACATCATGATTATTGGCAAATATTTAAATTATGCAATTATTATATGCCATGATCATATTTCATGCATTAAGGTTAATAAAATTGAATTAAGGACAATGACATAATTTGAAGTCACATGATAAGGGAATCAAATAGAGTTATTTAGATAAAATACATGAACCCTTAGATAAGGAAAAACCTAAACCCACATCTCACAAGAATTATAAATTGATATGTGTGTATTGATACACCCTAAACACATGTGAGATATTAGGAAAATGAGTTAAGCTCAAGGTGCATAGATGTTGCATCCAAATAAACACAAACTCATAATATAACATTAGGAATCATGAGGAAAGCTAATGTGCAAGTTATGTACATCTAGCGCATGGACTATGGTTTAAAATAAGGTTTTAAAATCATTTTGAAAAACCTTAGTGAAGTTTATCTTTTGATAGCAATCACCATTGAATAAGTCGGCACAAAGTTAGGTAAAAATATTGAAGTTTTCAATGGTTTTGAACTTTGTATCAATTTTGCAATGTAATGGATATTTTAATTTAAAATTATTTTTCACCCATTGTATTTTATGTAAGTAATGTACATATAAAGTTTCAAGAATTTTCAAAATACGTATAATTTTTGGTGCAACAAGTCTCAGGTCAATGTTAACTAAACTCAAGTGGGACTTGAGTAGTATTTTGATGTTTGACAATGGGTTTGACCATTGTTTGGCAATATGATTTGACCATATGACTAGTGGATGATTGGGATATCCAAAGTCATATGGGGGAGATTACTTGAGGGAGATTGTTGGAGCAATCAACCTCGGAAGTCCAAGTTTGGATATTTGGCAAGGAAAGTCCAAATATGGATATTTGGCAAGGGAAGTCCAAAGGTATAGTCTTGGCAGGATAAATCCAAGTGTGTAGTCTTGTCAGCATAAAGTCCAAGTAAACTTTGGCAATTGGAAAGTCCAAGTCAGGGTACTTGGCAAAGGGAAAGTCCAAGGGTAGGTTTGGCAGCATAAAGTCCGAGCATGGGTCTTAACGACGTAAGTCCAAATGAATTTTGGCAATGTGAAAGTCCAAGGGTGTAGATTTGACGACATAAAGTCCAAGCATGGGTCTTGGCAGCATAAGTCCAAATGAACATTGGCAAAAGACCCGGTTACCATAACATAGCCGATGGAAGCGCCTGAAGGCTACGCGAAGGATGAAAAGTCGTAGACTCGAGGGATCCGAGAGGTGTGAGGCTGATGGAGGTGGTTAGAAGGCTTAGGTCTATACTATGAGTGAATATCAAGTATGAGTGGGGCATACTTGGGTTCAACCTCATATTTAAGGTTTACTAGTCGACTGAGGTTATGGACTAGTCGACTGGTCGAGTGTTTGACACTTAGAAGTCTAGTTGACTCGGATCAATCGACTGGGGTTATGCCCCAGTCGGCTGGTCAAGTAGTTAACTGAGGCTCAACTGCTGATCTATGGCTCTAGCAGTCGGCTACTAGAGGTGAGTATTTGACTGGAATTAAGTTGTCAGGCCATAGAATGTATGGCATCGACTGTTTGCCCATGGCAATCAACTACTAGGTCAGGGCAGTCTACTGATAGGCACTAATCTGACGTGGAGTGAGGCATTGTAAGGCAATGACATTAAGGCCAGTCGACAGCTAAGTAAGAGTAGTCGACTGAAAGGTGGAAATCTAGCTCGACGAAAGCTTTAAAGGACGCTTAAGGAGGAGGTTTTCCACAGTGTTTTTTAGGTGATTTTGAAGAAGAAGTGTTATTGCATTCCAGACCTTCAAGAACAATCCAAAGCAACCAAAGATCAAGCAAGCAAAGCTCACTTCTTATAAAGTGTTTAGTTCTTTGTTCTTTTACTTCATTTTTTTCATATTTGGTTGCATTCTTATTGTTGTAAGAACTTGTATGAGATTTCTCCACCTCTGGTGTCATACTAAGAAGGAGAAGTTTGATAGTGGTGGTGTGCTTCACTAGAACTCAACTAGAGCTCGACCCGTGGAATAGGAACTCTAGTTCCGAACCACATTAAATCGCTTTTGTGTATTCTTTGCGCTTGTTGTTTATTCTTGTTGTGCATATTTGTTCTTGTATATTCCACTACGCATTAACAAGTTTAGTAGACAAGCACACGATCACAATCGAATGAAGTGAAAATGCTATTCATCCTCCTTCTAGCGCGATGTTCAATCCCCAACAATAATTACTTATAAATTTCCAAAATTTATTTTCTAAAATTGATTTCTGCATTTTGTATAAACTAGTCGACTACTGCTTGAAGTAGTCGACTTATTTCATATTTCAGTCGACTGATGGTGTTGATTCTTGCTGAACAAGGTTTATTTAGCCATGTATCAGCTACCCTAGATTACCCCAACGTCTCCTAACCTTAGGATATTCTTGAAAAAGCATTGGAAGGGTAAAATAATCAATGAAAATGATTAGAAGAGTTATTTAGGGTGGAATATCAAATTTTAAGGGAGGTTAAAGTTCAAGTTTGAACTTTTACCCTTATTTTTGATAGTTTAAATTTCCTATAGGCATAGAATGTAGAATACGAAAAAAAAAAAATTATTAATTAACTCGTTAATTAATTAGGATTAATTAGGAGATTAATTAGGCTTAAATAGTGGGCCGAAATTGGGCTGGAATTGGGCTGTAATGGATTGGGCCGAAATTGGGCTGGAAATGGGCTGTAATGGATTGGGCCTGGGCTGAACCCAATCGGATTGGGTTAAGGTTGAGTTGGGTTAACCGAATCAGTCGAACGGCGTTTATAAGCTGCCGAACGAACTGATTTCGGCAGAAACGCGATCTGATTCCATTTCTTCTTCTCCGCCTCGCTCTTCCGCTCCGCGCAATCACCGCGCTGATCGCCGATCTCGTCGGCGATCCGGTGCGAGTCGCTCGACAGCGCCGCCTTGGTAGTAGATCCCCAGTCGGAGGTTGGGAAGAGGCTACCTTAAGGAGTGCCGGCGTTTCCTTCGCTCGGTGAGACGGAGGTGCTGTCGTCGCGGCAGCAAGCTGCCATCGGAGGTAAGGATCGAATGACGGTTTCCTTTTCGAGTAGAGATCTGGTTTTTGGGTTGTTTTTAGCTCAGATCGGTTTTTTGGCAGTGATCGGGAGTTGGGTTGTTTCGGCGAGCAGTCGGGATTTGGGGAGATAACGCCGCCGGTGAAGTTGATCTCGGTAAGTTGGATCTAACCGAATACTATCTAACTGTGGTATCCATTGATTGAGTTTTGGTATCTTTATGTCGTTGGATTTGTGTTGTATTGGAAATTTGATTTGCCGATGGGTATTTGAGATTGTTGATTCGAGTATTGTTGCTTGGGAATTCTTGTTGATGTTTGGTTTGTCTGGATTGTTAGGGATTTCTTTTATATATGATCGGCTGTGGAAAACTCTGTGAGGTTACGGTTGTCGATGTGCGTGATCTGGATTGTTTCCGGTGAGCAGAGATTGAACAGAGGTGCTGCCGGAGGAAATCGGAGATGGATGAGTTGTGGTGATTTCGGTATGTATATGATGATCTGTGTGCTGTTGTGATCCCGGGAATTGGTTGATACGGGTGTGTTGTGATCACAGTGTGTTTATAGGGTTGTTGAGGTATGAAATGATTGGGATTAATCTGTGATTACGGTAATGGATTTGGAGATTTTAGTGTTTGGATCGTATGGGTTATGATGTATAAGCTTAGGAGGTGGTTATAATGTCTTTGGGAAAAGAATACGAATATAAATGAGTTAGTATTTTATTCGTATTATTATTGGAGCTTTATGCTTAATTCTAATTTGTTATTATGTGCAGGTTTGGGATACGAAGCAGGCCCGCGGCCGTGAGGATTATACGAGCTTCGTATCAGGTGGGTAATATCTACCTGGTCCGGTAGTTTGATCAATTCTAGTGCATGATAGTTTACATATGGTTATTCTTGTTTACCTTAGATCCACTCATATTGTATCTTGTGCTTGTACTTAACCTGCGATCTTTGAGATATTGCTGTTAATCTATCATACCTTTATCTCGGATAGAAATTATAACCCTGGTTGTTTGTTAGCTGATAGGTATTCAGTTAAATGCATGTAGTCACTAGTGTGGACTTAGATGGGGTTACCGGGTTCCATCACTAGGTTAGGTGATGAGTCCTCGGTCGTTGTACCGTACATATATATATTAGTGAGTTAACTTGATGAACCTATTTATCCGCATAGGTAAGTAAGTTGGGGTTACGGATCAATCGTCCTTGCATGGTTGACTTTTGTTGACTAGATCTCCTTGTGGATTAGGGAGTGTTGTGGGGATGTATGTGTGAGCTATGCATCATTACATTTGCATGCATGCTGACGACTGGGTCTTCCTTGTGGAAGAGACGGGTCATCGGACATCCTGCCTCCCCGGCCACTCGGGGTAGTGGTACGAGGTTGAGGGCGAGCATTAGATGTGTGCTGCCGACCACTATATATGGTGGTAGCCGGAGATCGCACCGCTGCAGTGGTGTTAGCACTCGCCCACTATAGATGGTGGTTGTTACGACGCACGATTGTCTGTGCGCTTGTCTACTCATGGGTAGGGACACGTGGCTTGCAGTGAGGACCCCTAGGAGTAGTTAGCTTTACGCTTATATACTACTCATTCATACTACCCAA
Organism: Wurfbainia villosa; assembly: GCA_025175895.1. NCBI lineage: Eukaryota > Viridiplantae > Streptophyta > Magnoliopsida > Zingiberales > Zingiberaceae > Wurfbainia > Wurfbainia villosa. Next base: position 9,795,030 of record CM045997.1, read on the forward strand.
CTCGGCCACTCGAGAGTAGTGGTAGCTAAGTCGGGCTAGTTGTCATTTGTCGTAGCCACCGCCACTGGGGTCGTGGTTGGACGGGTCCGCAGACAGTGACCATGCATATGCATTGCTGATATATATATGTATGCATGTATTTGATATATGTTTTACATATGCCTGTGAGATGCTGCATTTGATTGCTGCATATGATTGTACATCATGCTACATGTCTTTTGCATATTTTATATACCGTTGCGCATGTGTTGAGCATGAGTGTGTACTATTTGGATTATGTCATGATATACCTGTTCAGGATGTTATAGATCATATGGAGGACAGACCGTCAGGTATGTACATTACTTTATGTAAGTCAATCCGTTCCGTTTATGCTATGAGTAGGACATATATGTGATTACTGATTACTATGCTTAGTACTGTATATCTGTTGGACTCATGTTGCATACCTGTAGATCTTCACATGTATACTTGTAGATCTCTTACCCTGTATGTTGTTCATGCACTTCTATATATTACCCCTGAGTTTTATACTCACCACCCTGGACCCTGGGTTTTCTGTCGCCCAGGTAGTAGATAGAAGACTTTGGCAAAGACTTGGAGCATTGCCACTCGATCCCATCTCGCTGTTTTTTTCCGAGGGTTTTGTTTCCCATCTCGCTGTTTTTTTCCGAGGGTTTTGTTTCCCATCTCATGTATCTACATATGGACTTTTATTGCTATTGGAGATCGTGATGTATTTTGCTCTTGTGATATTCGATATGAGATTCTGTTTTTGGTATGGACGGATATACCGATGTACCGATGTTATTGAGTTGTATTTCCATTATGTTTGGCTTCCGCTATTGATGTTATACGTTTTGCTGTGTTGTTATACATTTTCGATATGTGTTATACTGGCTGCGACTTTGTACCGTATTGGAATTGTCATAAGGGGGTGTCGTCCGTTGGCCAGACAGAGTCTACCTCGGGGCATGACAATTTTATTGGTATCAGAGCTCTAGGTTGCGATGTCATGCAATAATGTTTTTGTCGGATTTTGGGACCTCGGAAGTCGTTTTGATTTGATTTGATTTCGATTTTGGTAAGATGGGATTGACAGAGGCATGAGCTCCGAGTTGTCCGAAGTAAGAAATCTTAACACTTAATATTTTCTGGATTAAATATTTAAGTAAGTCGTTCAACAGGTGTGAACAGACGATATTATGGCACCTGTTCAGACTCGTAAGAAAGGTCGACCATCTAAATGTGACCTAACTCCGAGGACCGATTGATCAAGAGGAGCCACGGCGTCTCCTACCGAGGTTCAACCTCAAGAGCCTGATGTACCCCTGACTATGCCGACTGCTACGGATTCCAGTTGGGTCAGAGTCAAGGCACGTATACCGGTGTTAGCACGGTCAGCCAAGGACCGATTCACGCTATTCCGAGGCGAGTCTGATCCCTGGATTGCACGGACTTGGTTAGACAATTTGGAGGATACATTTGAGTTCATGAGTTGCACCGATGAGGAGAAGGTGGGTCTAGCAGCTTATCATCTTCGGGAGCAGGCGGTTACGTGGTGGAAAATGCAGAAGACCTTGATGGGAGAGCAGAACATCACCTGGGCAGTTTTCCGAGATATATTCTGGAGGCAGTATTTTCCTTCTGCGTTCTCTACCGCACTCGGGAGTTCTAAGCCTTGCGAGGGGATCGATCGGTTATGGAATACAATGCGAGTTTACTCGATTAGCGTAATTCGTCGCGTCACGGTAGCACAGGATGAGGACCGGATGTTACAATTCACACAGGGTTTGGCAGCCTATATTCGAGTAAGAATGTCTGGATCCTCCATTAACTCGTACCGTGAGGCACTGGATAGGGCTCTGTCTATTGAGATGACTTCTCAGCAAATTGCAAAGGAGAAGGAAGTAGAAAAGCGGTATGTCCCAGGAAAGCAATGAGGCGGATATGACCACCGAGACTCGGAAGAAGCGAAATCAGTGGGGCTTCTCATGGTACTTCAGAGGATCATCTAGGCGCGAAGGGAAGACCGGCTCACGGGCGGATCTGGCATGACTAGATGTCGTAGATGTGGGTCCGAAATCATAGTGTTCCCGAGTGTCACCTGGATCGAGATGTTTGTTATTACCGCAAGCATCCAGGCATACTAGTCGAGAGTGTACTCAAGGCACACCGAGGGTTCGTGCAATTCCAAGAAGGGAAAGAGATCCATCAAGATCATCACAGAGGTCGACTCTAGGACGCAGATGCATTGTCAGAGACAGACACTACCTCCTACACCGGATATATCATATACATGGGAGTGATTCTTCCGGATGCGCCAAGAATGATTCATTATACCCCTCAGAGAGTTATTATTCCGACCACCTACTTAGCGATCTACCTACGGCCTCGGGGATATATTATGCTGCAGTAGAGTGACCTCCAAAGATCATCTCGCACTCCGGATCCATCCGGAGTGGAGGCATTCTACTATTATATCTGGAGCGCCGTGTCGCATGTGGAGGCGGGACGAGTTTATGCCATTACCCGAGAGGACGCCACGGGCCGAGGATCGATCATTCGGGTATGATTTTGGTTTATTCTATACCGATACATTGATTGATCGTAGCTCGCATTCCTTTATTTCTAGTATATTTCGAGAAAAATTGGGAGAATCCTATGATTCGTTCTTGTGGATTAGCGGTATCATTACCATCAGGCGAGGTTTTGACTAGTCATCAAGTAATCAAGGGTTGTCTGTTGGATTTCGAGGGACATATACTTACGGTGGACCTTCAAGTACTAGAGATGGTGGAATTCGATATTATACTCGGAATGGATTGGTTGGCTACATATTGTGCTACAGTGGATTGTAGAGCGAGAGTAGTGACCTTCTGACCACCCAATCAGCCTGCATGGGAATTCGTGGGTACCCGTGATGATGGAGTGTCAGATTATATCTCACTTCGGGCTCGGAGATTATTGTCGCATGGTTGTCGGGGTTACTTATTCTCATTGGTCAAAGTGGAGAGTGAGGAGATACCACCTCTTTCCAACAGACGGTAGTTCGTGAGTATCCTGATATATTTCCAGATGAACTTCCGCTTGCCACCTCAGAGGCAAGTGGAATTGCGATAAGTGATTCCAGAACCGCACCGTGTCAAAGCTCCATACCGGATGGCACCAGAAGAGTTAAGTGAGCTAAAGATACAAGCAAGAGTTATTGGATAGGGTTTTGTGCGTCCTAGTGTTTCACCTTGGGGAGCTCGGTCTTTGTTCGTTAAAAGAAAGATGGATCTCTACGGTTATGTATTGATTACCGACAACTTAATGCAATGCGGCGTTAAGAACAAATATCCACGCGAGGATAGAGGATTTGTTTGATCAACTCAAGGATACTTGCGTGTATTCCAAGATTGATCTGCGATCAGGTTATCATTAGCTGAGGGTAAGAGACGAGGATGTCCAGAAGACAGCGTTCCACACGCGTTATGGACATTATGAGTTTCTAGTGATGCCATTTGGCCTTACTAATGCTCCATCTGCATTTATGGATTTAATGAGCCGGATATTCTTGAGGTACTTGGATCAGTTTGTCATCGTATTCATAGATGATATCTTGATATATTCTCGTTCTGAGGAGGAGCATGAGCACCATCTTCGGATTGTATTAGAGACGTTGCGACGAGAGCATTTATATGCCAAATTCAGTAAGTGCGCTTTCTGGTTGTCTTCTGTGGGATTTCTTGGACATGTGGTATCTAGCAGAGGTATTTCAGTTGATCCCCAGAAAATCGAAGCGATTACTGGGAGCAAACAAAGTCGATTCAGAAGTCCGTAGTTTTCTTGGATTGGTGGTATTACCATAGATTTGTGGAGGGATTTTCCCGTATAGCCACACCACTTACGCGCTTGACCCGGAAAGGAGTCAAGTTTGCTTGGTCAGAGGCGTGTGAGTCCAGTTTTCAGGAGTTTAAGCGTCCGCCGAATCGGTAATTCCTTAACTGCGATGGGATGGTCACGTATCTTGATGCTTCTTTCGAGTTGGGGCGGTTTGATTGCGATTCGGCGTGTAGTATCTTATGCCTCCCGTCGGCAGGATCATGAGAGGAATTATCCGGTACACGATCTGGAGTTAGCAGCCATTATCTTTGTGCTAAAGATATGGAGACATTATCTGTATGGGATTACTTTTGAGATCTATACGGACCATAAGAGTTTGAAATATCTTTTCACTCAGAAAGAATTGAATCTTAGACAGAGACGATGGATGGAATACCTAAAGGATTATGATTGCACCATTCAGTATCATCCGGGTAAAGCTAACGTTGTAGCAGATGCACTGAGCAGGAAGTCCCGTGGGATTCTGGCTAGTCATTTGACCGCCGTGACTGATCTTGTTCGACAGTTCTCAGAGTTGGGGTTGTCTGAACAGGGTCAAACATCCCGGGGGATATTAGTATCTATGGTTGCCCAGTCTGATATTATTGAGAGGATCAAGGAGGCACAAGCTAGTGATCAGCATCTGATTCTTATGCGACTGGACTCGGACGAGCAGAGATTTCTCGTGTGGCGAGGCTGAGTCCTCCGATTGAGGAGATTATGTGTTCCCGACACACATCCGATTAAGGAGGAGTTATTACGAGAGGCACATCACTCGAGATTTGCTATACATCCTGGCGGTACCCGGATGTATCAGGATATGAAGCGTTCATACTGGTGGGACGGTATGAAGAGAGATATTGCGGATTTCGTCGCTCGATGTTTGGTCTGCCAGCAGGTAAAGGCTGAACATCAGAAACCCGCCGGATTGCTACAGAGAATCCCAATTCCGGAATGGAAGTGGGAACATATTACGATGGATTTTGTTCGGGGTTCCGGAACCGTAAAGGACATGATGCGATTTGGGTGATTGTGGATAGGTTAACCAAATCCGCTCATTTCCTTCCGATTCGTGAGACACATGCATTGGATCGACTAGCTGAGCTATACTGTAGAGAGATTGTCAGACTGCACGGAGTACCCTTGAGTATCATATCTGACAGAGATCCGCGTTTTACTTCCCGATTACAGCGAGTCTTGACATGCTATGGGCACCGAGCCGTCTCGATCTTGCATTTCACCGCGACGGATGGGCGATCGGGCATACTATTCAGACTTTGGAGGACTTATTGAGATCTTGCGTCATGGATTTCGGAGGCAGCTGGGAGGATCACGTTCACTTGGTGGAGTTCGCGTATAATAATAGCTATCACTCTTCCATTCAGATGGCTCCCTTTGAGGCTTTGTACGGTCGACCCTGCAGATCTCCAGTATTGTGGGAGGATGTTGGGGAGCGACAGTTGTTGGGCCCTCAGAGTATTCAGCACGATGCAGAGTTAGTTCGTGTTATCAGACGACGATTGTCAGAGGCGCAGGACAGACAGAAAAGTTATGCTGATCGGAGGCGAAGACCTCTGGAGTTTTCTATAGGGGATCATGTGTTCCTACGTGTATCGCCTACGAAAGGAGTCAAGAGATTCGGAATTAAAGGAAAATTAGCACCCCGATACATTGGACCATTCGAGATATTGGAGCGGATTGGAGGTGTAGCATACCGGCTGGCTCTACCTCCGACGCTTGCGAGCGTCCATAACGTATTCCATGTGTCTATGCTGAGGAAATACGTACCGCATCCGGATCATGTTCTGACAGAAGTGCCGGTTCCACTCCAGCCTAACGCGACATATGAGGAGGTTCCTGTACGGATTCTTGATCGCAAAGAGCGTCAGTTACGGAACAAAACCATCCGCCTGGTAAAGGTTGGATGGCAGCATCACACTGATGAGGAGGCTACATGGGAGCTGGAGGATATCATACGAGTTCGATACCCTCACCTGTTCACGTGAGGTATGTAGTAATTTAAGAAATTTCTTACGTTAATTACTGCATATAAGTATGGAAATTTGGGGACCAAATTTTATTAAGTGGGGGAGAATGTAGAATACGAAAAAAAAAAATTATTAATTAACTCGTTAATTAATTAGGATTAATTAGGAGATTAATTAGGCTTAAATAGTGGGCCGAAATTGGGCTGGAATTGGGCTGTAATGGATTGGGCCGAAATTGGGCTGGAAATGGGCTGTAATGGATTGGGCCTGGGCTGAACCCAATCGGATTGGGTTAAGGTTGAGTTGGGTTAACCGAATCAGTCGAACGACGTTTATAAGCTGCCGAACGAACTGATTTCGGCAGAAACGCGATCTGATTCCATTTCTTCTTCTCCGCCTCGCTCTTCCGCTCCGCGCAATCACCGCGCTGATCGCCGATCTCGTCGGCGATCCGGTCGAAATCGCTCGGACAGCCGCCTTGGTAGTAGATCCCCAGTCGGAGGTTGGGAAGAGGCTACCTTAAGGAGTGCCGGCGTTTCCTTCGCTCGGTGAGACGGAGGTGCTGTCGTCGCGGCAGCAAGCTGCCATCGGAGGTAAGGATCGAATGACGGTTTCCTTTTCGAGTAGAGATCTGGTTTTTGGGTTGTTTTTAGCTCAGATCGGTTTTTTGGCAGTGATCGGGAGTTGGGTTGTTTGTGACGAGCGGGATTTGGGAGATAACTTAGTGAAGTTGATCTCGGTAAGTTGGATCTAAGAATACTATCTAAATGGTATCCATTGATTGAGTTTTTGGTATGTTGTAATCGTTGGATTTGTGTTGTATTGGAAATTTGATTTGATGGGTATTTGAGATTGTTGATTAGTATTGCTTGGGAATTCTTGTTGATGTTTGGTTTGTCTGGATTGTTAGGGATTTCTTTTATATATGATCGGCTGTGGAAAACTCTGTGAGGTTACGGTTGTCGATGTGTGTGATTTGGATTGTTTCCGGTGAGCAGAGATTGAACAGAGGTGCTGCCGGAGTAAACTGCCGGAGGAAATCGGAGATGGATGAGTTGTGGTGATTTCGGTATGTATATGATGATCTGTCTTTGTTGTGATCCCGGGAATTGGTTGATACGGGTGTGTTGTGATCACAGTGTGTTTATAGGGTTGTTGAGGTATGAAATGATTGGGATTAATCTGTGATTACGGTAATGGATTTGGAGATTTTAGTGTTTGGATCGTATGGGTTATGATGTATAAGCTTAGGAGGTGGTTATAATGTCTTTGGGAAAAGAATACGAATATAAATGAGTTAGTATTTTATTCGTATTATTATTGGAGCTTTATGCTTAATTCTAATTTGTTATTATGTGCAGGTTTGGGATACGAAGCAGGCCCGCGGCCGTGAGGATTATACGAGCTTCGTATCAGGTGGGTAATATCTACCTGGTCCGGTAGTTTGATCAATTCTAGTGCATGATAGTTTACATATGGTTATTCTTGTTTACCTTAGATCCACTCATATTGTATCTTGTGCTTGTACTTAACCTGCGATCTTTGAGATATTGCTGTTAATCTATCATACCTTTATCTCGGATAGAAATTATAACCCTGGTTGTTTGTTAGCTGATAGGTATTCAGTTAAATGCATGTAGTCACTAGTGTGGACTTAGATGGGGTTACCGGGTTCCATCACTAGGTTAGGTGATGAGTCCTCGGTCGTTGTACCGTACATATATTAGTGAGTTAACTTGATGAACCTATTTATCTGTACATAGGTAAGTAAGTTGGGGTTACGGATCAATCGTCCTTGCATGGTTGACTTTTGTTGACTAGATCTCCTTGTGGATTAGGGAGTGTTGTGGGGATGTATGTGTGAGCTATGCATCATTACATTTGCATGCATGCTGACGACTGGGTCTTCCTTGTGGAAGAGACAGGTCATCGGACATCCTGCCTCCCCGGCCACTCGGGGTAGTGGTACCAGGGTTGAGGGCAGAGCATTAGATGTGCCGCGCTCGACCACTATATATGGTGGTAGCTGGAGATGCGCACTGCCATCGCAGTGGTGTTAGCACTCGCCCACTATAGATGGTGGTTGTTACGACGCGGTTGTCTCCGCGCAGCGCGCTTGTCTACTCATGGGTAGGGACGGCGTGGCTTGCAGCAGGGACCCCTAGGAGTAGTTAGCTTTTTACGCTTATATACTACTCATTCATACTACCCAACTCGGCCACTCGAGAGTAGTGGTAGCTAGAGTCGGGTTAGTTGTCATTTGTCGTGCCACCCTGGCCACTCTGGGGTCGTGGTTGGACGGGTCCGCAGACAGTGACCATGCATATGCATTGCTGATATATATATGTATGCATGTATTTGATATATGTTTTACATATGTCTGTGAGATGCTGCATTTGATTGCTGCATATGATTGTACATCATGCTACATGTCTTTTGCATATTTTATATACCGTTGCGCATGTGTTGAGCATGAGTGTGTACTATTTGGATTATGTCATGATATACCTGTTCAGGATGTTATAGATCATATGGAGGACAGACCGTCAGGTATGTACATTACTTTATGTAAGTCGATCCGTTCCGTTTATGCTATGAGTAGGACATATATGTGATTACTGATTACTATGCTTAGTACTGTATGTCTGTTGGACTCATGCTGCATACCTGTAGATCTTCACATGTATACTTGTAGATCTCTTACCCTGTATGTTGTTCATGCACTTCTATATATTACCCCTGAGTTTTATACTCACCACCACGACCTCGGGTTTCACGCCTGTAGTAGATAGAAGACTTTGGCAAAGACTTGGAGCATTGCCACTCGATCCCATCTCGCTGTTTTTTCCGAGGGTTTTGTTTCCCATCTCGCTGTTTTTTTCCGAGGGTTTTGTTTCCCATCTCATGTATCTACATATGGACTTTTATTGCTATTGGAGATCGTGATGTATTTTGCTCTTGTGATATTCGATATGAGATTCTGTTTTTGGTATGGACGGATATACCGATGTACCGATGTTATTGAGTTGTATTTCCATTATGTTTGGCTTCCGCTATTGATGTTATACGTTTTGCTGTGTTGTTATACATTTTCGATATGTGTTATACTGGCTGCGACTTTGTACCGTATTGGAATTGTCATAAGGGGGTGCCGTCCGTTGGCCGGACAGAGTCTACCTCGGGGCGTGACATAGAAACTCTCCAAGGACATTGTTGGTGCAATGGTCAAGGGGGAGTGTGCCCATCTTGGGATGATGGACGCAATTTTGACCAAAGGGGGAGAAGTGAGAGTTTGGTAAACCTTCATTATGGATTGCCTCTCATTTAGTGATATGAGATTTATCACTAGGAAGAGTGAAAGCATCCAAGATATTTTTGGACTAAGGAGGAGAATGTAGGATCTCTTTGAGAGATGAAACATTAAAAATCTTGGTAGTCTTTTTGATATATGCCAAAGGGGGAGAAGTGAGATTTAAGTTAGGTAAACCTTCACTATGCTTTGGCATTGGAAGAGTTAAGTTGGGTTATTGTTAGCCTAACTTAAAGGTATTGATTGTCAAACATCAAAAAGGGAGAGATTGTTGGTGCAATAGGCCCTGGGTCAATGTTGACAAAACTCGAGTGAGACTTGAGTAGTGTTATGATATTTGATAATGGGTTTCACCATTGTTTAACTATATGGTTTGACCATATGTTGACCATATGACTAATGGATTATTAGGATATCCAAAGTCATATGGGGGAGATTATTTGGGAGAGATTGTTGGAGCAATCAACCTCAGAAGACCAAGTTTAGATACTTGACAAGAGAAGTCCAAATATGGATATTTGGCAAGGGAAGTCCAAAGGTAAAGTCTATTAGTGCCTATAAGAATCATATATCTCCACAATGGCATAATATTGTCCACTTTGGGCCTAAACTCTCATGGTTTTATTTTTGGGCTTTACCCAAAAGGTCTCATGCCAATGAAGATATCTTTTCAACTTATAAGCACATGAACTTTTCCATGTCTTACTAATGTGGGACTTTGATTGTATTCCCAATACTCCAATAATCCCCCCCCCCTCAAACGAAGGACCACATTGACCCCCCCCCCTCAAGTCTATCCATCCTCGAAGGACATCCTCTGCTTTATGTTCGATCCTTAACCCACCAGGACTTCCTGCCAACTATCTGGTCCTCCTGACTCAGCTGGACTTCATGCCAGTTATCCAGCCCTTCTGGCCCAACTGGACTTCCTACCTGGTGTCTAGTTCTTTTGATCCGGACATGGGAGCTCAACTTCCTTCGTTCGAGGCTCATGGCTTGACATGGATCATGGCTCTGATACCAATTATTAGTGCCTATAAGAATCATATATCTCCACAATGGCATGATATTGTCCACTTTGGGCCTAAACCCTCATAGTTTTATTTTTGGGTTTTACTCAAAAGGCCTCATGCCAATGAAGATATCTTTTCAACTTATAAGCACATGATCTTTTCCATGTCTTACCAATGTGGGATTTTGATTGTATTCTCAATACTCCAACAAAGTCTTAGTAGCAAAAGTCCAAGTCTGTAGTCTTGGCGGCGTAAAGTCCAAGTGAACTTTGACAATTGAAAAGTCTAAGCATGGTCTTGGCATGGAAAGTCCAATCTTGATCTTGGCAATTGGAAAATCCAAGTCATGGGTACTTGACAAAGGGAAAGTCCAAGTTTATAGGTTTAGCAGCGTAAAGTCCAAGCATGCAGTCTTGGCGACATAAGTCCAAATGGATCTTGGCAAGGAAGTCTAAGGGTGAGATTTTGGCAACTTAAAATCCAAGCATGGAGTCTTGGCGACACAAGTCCAAATGAACCTTGGCAAAGGACCCAGTTAACATGACATAGCTGATGAAAACACATGAAGGCTAACGCGAAAGATAAAAAGTCACGGACTCAAGGAATTCGAGAGGCATGAGGTTAATGGAGGTGGCTAGAAGGCTTAGGTATAGGCTAAGGGTGGTCAATCAAGTATGAGAGGATCATACTTAGGTTAAATGATGTGAGCAAAATATATAGGATTTTAGGAGTAGTTTTCGCTCACATCTCATTGAATTTTATACTTTTTTCATGCATATCTTACTTTGTTATGCATGCATTTCCTATTTTCTAGTTCGGAGATTTGCTCATTGTGCTTTTGTATGTAGGACAGCATTTTACAAGAAAAATAACACAGTTTTGGAGCAAAAGGAAGACATTTGGCAGGTGGAACAGAAGGGGACACAACCTAGCCGTGTGAATCCACACGGTTATGTCCAAACCACGGAGTTGGCCACCCTAACACCACACATGACCTGGTCATGTAAATCCACATAGTCGTGTGGCACTGGATTATTTCGACGCGATTAGGGTTCTTTCATGGATTTATGCAGCGCCGGCTTCAAGTCTATAAAAGGGAAGCCACGCCCAAACCCTAGGGAAGGCACAACGGCTGAGACGACACACCGATGCCCTAAAAAGCATCAGAAACTCACAACAAGGAGGAAGGAGATGGCGAGAGGATTGTAACTTGCGCTCCTACATCGAAGAGAAGAACTAAGAGTACTGCAATTTACTTTCTATTCATCTCCTGCATTGTAATGACTTATTTTATTATGCAGTGTGTTCATTCTTTTCTATCTATGGAGTAGAATTTTCGATTCTAGGATTATGAAGTAACTTGTGTACATATAACATACTAGATCGAATGTTAATTCTGTTTATGAATTTCTATTTGCAGTTAGTGTTTGTTTGATTTGATAAAGATTGTGTTTTGATTTTCTATCTATTATGCATAGCCGATACAAGGGGTGACAACTCTTGTATCAAAGATCTAGGGGAATTAAGGAGGAACCAAGTGGTTGTCCTCATCTCTGGTAACCATAGATAAAAGGGTATGAAGGAGTAGGGTGTTGGGATGTATACTGAAAATTCTATCTTTTGTATGAACATCTTTATTTTGAAATAAAAATCACATAATCATTGTTTGCATATTTTTATGGTTATGCATATTGTCTAATACATTACATTGTAGATAACATGGTGTGTGGTGTCACACGGGAGATCATGTTATCGGCTCCTTGTAAAGTATAAGTAAAGGCTCACAACCGAGATGACTTTGGACAAACCATCGGAATGGTTGTAGTGTGATTTGGTATTAGTTTGTCTTGACCAAAGAATCACACTAGTGCACTTTGTGTGTATTGAGCAGGACTGACTTAGAGGTGATTCGATTTATTGCTGACTACATAATTGAATCGGACCTCAGATATTATTTTGTACATGCTCTTAATCCCGATATAATAATGAGCACATATACTTAGTATTCATTTCTTTGATTTACCAATGGGTGAGATTTATAGATTAAATCGATAGACTCGGTAAGTTGAAAAATGGTATTATTTATATGGTGTGTCGTTGATTATAGGAGGAAACCATGTCCTATATATTAGGATGATGATGTCCCCTTGAGGAGCTCATAAGGTTCATCATGTAAACCCTACAGATGGACTTGGTCAGGCATGATGAAAAGGTTGAGTGGTACTACTCATGGAGTTAGATGTTGATTAATTAATGGTCAGTAAATTAATTAATCGATGGACATTCGAGATCTTAAACATGGGAAGAAAATATACATATAATATATGGAACCCATATTATTTTATGGGGGTTGGTGAGGTAGATCAATGATAATCCTTTAGTGGATTGGATTATCATTAATGGATCAGACTTTATGTGGGCTTGATCCATGGGTAGCCAAGATCCAACTCCTCCTCATGGTCCTTAATGTAGCCTATTAACACCTCATGGAGCTTAGATCCAATGGATATAAACAAAACTCTAGATCCAAAGGTAGAGATTAAATCTCTAGATCCGACAGTTGAGATTAAAATTCTAGATCCGACGGTTGAGATTAAATCCCTAGAACCAATGGTAGAGATTAAAAGGAGGCTTATCCCTAACTCTATAAAAGGAGCACAAGGGGTTGGCGTGGAGAATTAATCAAGAGGAGCTAGGGTTTTGGAGTTGGCGGCAAGAAGAGGAACTAGGGTTTTGGCTTGGGCGGCACCTAATAAGGAAAGTTTTCCTTGACTTCTCCTTCTTCCTCAAGTTGCCGGCGCCCCTTGAAGCTCTTCCAACCCTTGGCCGGCATCCAAACTCTCTCTTCTCCTTCTCCTTGGCCGGTGGAACAAAGGTTTAGGGTCCTCCCTTGAAGCTATTGGCCGACAACCCTTAATCTCTTCTTCCTTCTTGGCTGGCGACAAAGCTCCATCCTTGGAGGTTGTTGGTTGGTTGAAAGAAGGAATAGAGCTTTGTTTCTATTCTTCCTTTTGCTCGGAACGAGCAAGGAAGGAAGATTGGAGATCTAGGAGCTTCAACTTTTGGTAGATCGTCACCCACACGACGTCCGAAAGAAGGAAGGTCATACATTAGAAGATTGAGAGGTATATCTATTCTTTATTCTCTTTTGTTACTTGCTTGTATTTGTTTTTTCAATTATGAGCATGATATATTCTGTTTGTGGCTAAATAATACTTGGATCCTGAACATAAATACAAAAGTCGGCGATCCGTACATCGTCTATTCCGCGGCTACTCGTAGAATAGAGGTTGGTCGCTTGAACAACGAGTTTGTTCAAGTGACCTCTCTAAACGAATAGCACGACGATGACTTGGTTGTTTGAGCAATCCCTTTTGTCTCGGATTAAATTTTTTTTAATCCGGGGACATCGATGGGATCGCCATGAACAAACAACCGAGGTGAAGTGGGAAGCGAAGTTTCCCCTCACGGATCAATGAAACCAAACCTACATAGGGAACGAGACACATTCCGACTCTTCATAAGGATTGATTTGGCATCCTCATATCGTATATTCTATATTAATGAAAGAGTCTGCCTGGTTAAGCATATGTAGTTCCCGATAGAAGCGAAAGCTCATCGGAAAAGGGTATGATGTCTATTCCACAAGACCCTAATTAGAGAACTAGACAATATTTAATTGGTTAGCATATTCCATATTGCACAAGTGAAATCGAAGTCCTAGGATACCTTTTTGAACCTCGAACCAACCTTCCCTTTCTCCGTGTGACACCATACTTGAGTTAGGACTACCGTCAACCTCGTAACCACAACCCTTAGAACTAAACTCCGAACACCAACGTTCACTGATCAATCGGTACTCGAATCTCAGTCTATGTGAGATCGATAATCTATTTATTACTTGATAACATTCGTGGACTTGTGGGAATTAAGCGCGAGCACGCGCTTCGAGTCCTCGATGGTTCCCGTCGCGAGATTTGAGGTCGCATTCGTGTGCATCAAGATTTTGGCACCGTTGTCAGGGACAAATTGATTTGATATCGAATCAAGAAGTGGATAGTTGGATCGGACTTAAGGTAGATTTATTTTCTGTAGGGGATCGATTGGACGCTAGAGGGGGGTGAATAGCATCGTGCTATGCGTAGATGGAATTCGTTCGTGATCGCATCTACAAATTTCGTTAGCGCAGCGGAAACAAAGATAATAAAGCAATAACGAAAAACACAATCACAAACACAATTGTTTAACATGGTTTAGAATCTCAAGGTTCCTACTCCACGGTTGATCTCAACGAGCTCTAGTGATGCACACGCAATCACTAATCACAAATAACTCCTTCTTGTAATAATCCGGAGGTGGAGAAACCTCGTACAATGACTACAAAAGCAATACACAAAAATACAAGCAAAATACAAAGAAATGTAAAGAACACTTTACAAAACTAGGGTTTGAGCGCTTTGCTTGTTGGTTGCTTGGATGAGGTTGAAGGGCCCTGAAATGCACTTGCAAATCGCCTTCAAATCGCCCCAAGAAAGCTCCCAAAGAACCAATACCGAAATCCTCCTCCTGCTCCTTTTTTTAACCTGCATCGGGCTAGATTTCCGTCGATCAGTCGACTGCCATAAGTCACCAATCGACTGATGTCACTGTTGCTGTGAGACAACGGCTCAATCCACGCTGAAAAAGTTCCACCGGGACTCTCACCAATCGACTGTCAACATTGGCAGTCGACTATCAACCCCGTAGTCGACTGTCCAGTCGGCTACGGAGCATTCTATGCTCACGACTAAACCAGCAGTCCACTGCCAGAGCCTTTTCAGCCCCTAACCGGCAATCGAACTCAAGTCGACTCACGGCAGTCGAACCGACCATAACGCCAGTCGACTGACAACCTCAAACATGAGGTTTTAACCCAAGTATGGTGCCCCCATACTTGCTAGACCACCCTTAGCCTAGACCTAAGCCTTCTAGCCACCTCCATCATCCTCGCGCCTCTCGGATCCCTCCAAGTCATCCATGACTTGTTCATCCATTGCGCTAGCCTTCAGGTGCTTCCATCGGCTATGTCATGCTAACGGTATCTACACCGCCAAGGCACATTGAACTTATGCCGCCAAGACTCCGCTTGGACTTTACGCCGCCAACCATTGGACTTATGCTGCCAATACTCCACCCTTGGACTTTACGCTGTCAATATCAAACCCCTTGGACTTCTCAAATGCCAAGACTCAAGCTTGGACTTTCCCTTGCCAACCCATGTTGGACTTTCCATGCCAAGACCCATGCTTGGACTTCCCTTGTGCCAAGTACTCAAGACTTGGACTTTCCCAAATGCCAAGTGTCCTACTTGGACTTTCCATGCCAAGTACCCATGACTTGGACTTTACCTTGCCAAGACCCATGCTTGGACTTTCCATTTGCCAAGACCCATGCTTGGACTTTCCCAAAAACCACATGGTCAACCCTAGTCAACCATCAAAGTCTCTTCGAGTCAAACTCGAGTCCGGTCAATCATGACCCGGGTCGATTGCTCCAACAATCTTCCCAACATATTAACCGACATTAATGTCAAACATCAATGTCAACTCACTTTGTCAAATCACTTTGTCAAACATCAAAACATCACTCGAGTCAAACTCTAGTCTGGTCAATTGTGACCTGGGTCGATTGCACCAACAATATCCCTCTTTTTGATGTTTGACAAAACAAACCTTGAGTTAGGCCCCTAACTCAAATTCCCTTATCAATTTTCCAAATTGGTAATTTAACCTTCTCCCCCTTTTTGACATACATCAAAAAGATCTTCTCTCTAAGGAGGTCAATGTCTCATGTCCCAATGAGATCTTACAATCTCCCCCTTGGTCCACTAATATCTAGGATGCCTACCATCTTCCTAGTGATAAGTCTCATATCACTCAAGAGAGACAATCCTATTTACTCTCCCAATTTCCAAATTGGGTATTTCAAAATCCCATTAATTTTTCCAATTGATGATACTCTCCCCATAACTTCTCCCCTTCAAGAAGAGAAAAAACACATCCATTATCCCATGATGGATACCTCCCCCTAAAGGCTTGCTCCCCCTTGACCATTGCACCAACAATGTCCTTGGGAAGTCCCTAAGCCAATAGGAACTCTAAGCCATCCAAAATAAGGTTCAAAGTTCAACATAGAACTTTCACTCACCTTAAGATTGATACAAACCCTAAAAACTCTCCTAATCCATATCCAATGGATTTTCACCCTTTATAATGCTTCCCAAAGTATATCCTAGGGTTAGGAGTGGTTAGGAAACCTTACCATAGTTGAAATCAGGCTAAACAAATCTTATTAACCCGAAATCAGACCTGGCAATCGACTCCTAATAGTAATCGACCGCCCTTCATCACCGATCGCCATAAGTCGGTAGCGATCGATAATCGCAAATGAACTTTGATAATACATAAATAATTATACATATTTTTAAAAAACATGAAAATTCATACGTACATTATTTATAAGCAATACAATGGGTGAAAAATATTTGAAAATTATTTTACCCATAAAAGAGTGAGTTTGATACAAAACTCAAAACCATTGAAATTTTCAATGTTTTGGCCCTATTTTGTATCAACTCTATCAATGGTGATTGCTATCAAAAGATAGACTTCATCAAGGTTTTTCAAAATGATTTTGAAATGTTTTTAAAACCTTATTTTAGATCATATTCTTTGGGCTCTATGTACATGACTTATACACATGCTTTTCCAATGATCCACATTGAAATAAGATGAGTTTTAGTTCATCTAGATGCAAAAACTATGCACCTTGAACTTAACTCATATCCTAGCATCTCACATGTATCTAGGGTGTATAAAATACACATACAAATCAATTTAATGTGAGATGTGGGTTTTGGTTCATATAATCTAGGGTTTCATGCACTTTTTCTAAGGCAACTCTACTTGATTCCCTTATAAATAGGACTCCAAGTCATGTCATTGTCCTTAAATCAATTTCAATCAAAATTTTCTTAAATGCATGAATGATTATGGCATTAGAGATAATATAAATAAACACATGCTCATAATCATGATGTCATGGCATAAGATATAATCTAAAAATATATGAAATTTAAAATCTTAATCCTAAACATGATCATGACATATAAATAATAAAAAATAAACATGATGTCATGGCATGTTATATGGCAAACAAAGCATGGCATATAAAAAGTATAGGTATGATAATACCTAAATTTTAATATTAATTTCCATTAAATATATTTTGTCATATTATCACTGTTCTCCCTAGTGCGCCAAAAACCCAAAATGGCACACTAACTTCTAAACCTAAATTGTGCCAATTTGATCATTTTATCAAACTTCTCAAATAATATTGGCACATCCTAAAATCTTTTAGGATATAAGATCAAACCTATTTCTAAGGTATCCATAACCTTGAAAATGACCTAAAATGACACCTTTACCATGGTTAGGTTAACTACTCATCCATTTAAGATTGGCACACTCTAACCCATCTAGCGTGAATCAATCACACTCTTAAAAACCCAAAACCTATTTGAGCTCCTAGGGTTAATTAGGTATTCCTTAGGGATAACCTCCCTATATACCCTCCTAATGACCCTCCAAGGCTTGTTAGCCTTGTTCATTGTGGTCTTACCATGGTTAACCTTAGGGATTGCCTCCCTAGTAACATTCTTAGTGGCCACCCTAGGTTTTCCTTGAAACCCTAACCACTAGGCACAAACCTTGGTCAACTCTAGGGATGACTTCCCTATTGACCTTGGTCTTCCTAGACCTAGATTGTGTTTCATAATCAAATGGAACACTATTATAAGCCACCTTAGGCTTAGGTTTGTGACCCAAACCATTCTTGCCCTTGGTTGACTTTTGTTTTTTGGGTCCTAGATGTTGACTTTGAGATTTTGACCCTTGACTTTGACCATTAGACCCTTGAAATTGATTTTACATCTTATTGAGGGTCTTTTCTAATTTCTCAAGCCTTGACCTCAAGGCTTGGTTTTCCAATTGTAATTGCTCAATTTTAGAATTTTGATTTGGTTTTGGGGCATGGGACATCCTAGGCATATGCCTAGTCCATTTAGGGTTGAGACCTAGATGCTCTTGTACCTTTCTAATGGTCTCCCTAGGTAGGATTTGTCTAGAATTGTTTGACCTAGGAAGGACGTTTCTAGGGACATTAGTCCCAAATTTCTCCTTCTTTGAAAGGTAGACATTTTTGGCCCCTAAACAAAATTCCTTATATCTAGCATGCTCTTTGTGATAAATAGCAAGATTGCTAAAAATATTTCTAGCATGCTTTTTACTATAATTTAAGGAACGAGCATTGTTTAAATATACCTTAGGGTTTGCCCTAGAGGCTCCCCCGACTTGTGATGCTCCATCTTGTCCCTTCTTCTTCCCCCTTGGGCATTGACTCCGGTAATACCCTTTTGAATTACACTTGAAGCATATTACATGCTCCTTGCTCTTTTGACTTTGGGCACCGGCATCTTTGACTTTTGTGTTGACTTTTGGTGCCAGAGGAGTTTTCCTAATCCAATTCGGACACTTGCTTTTGTAGTGTCCGATTTCCCTACACTCAAAACATATTATATGCCTTTTATTATTAACACATATGTTTGAGTTACCTAGGTCCGTGGTGGAAGGTGCCGGAGTTGGAGCTTCTTCATCTTGACCGGATGTGGAAGCTTCTTCTTGTTGCTCCGGAGTGGAAATTCTTTTCTCCCCCTCAATCCTAGAGGTGGAGGTTTCTTCTACTTCTTCCACCTCCTCTTCCACCGATCCGGAAGTTGACTCCTCTTCAACTTCCAACTCCTCACTTGCTCGTGAGGATGATGAACTCTCTTCATCTTCGGTCTCCTCCTCTTGAGCCGATGAGCACTCATCTTCTTGGACCGTTGATGAGTTTTCATAATATTTCGCCAATTTACTCCATAGCTCCTTGGCGTCTTTACAATCCCCTATCTTGATCAAAATGTCATTAGGAATTACATTAAGCAAAATACCCATTACCTTATTATTGATATTGTAATATCGTAGTTGGTCTTGGCTCCAATTCTTCTTCTTAATTTTTCTTCCTTCGTCGTCTTTTGGAGTGTCAAAGCCTACTAAGACACTAATCCAATTGTCAAAGTCACACATTAAAAAGTGCATCATTCTACCTTTCCAATACGCGAAATCTTCGCGGTCGAAGGACGGTGGAATGTTGACGTCGTCACCCAACCTTTCTTGGAAATCCATATTCACCCTCTAGCGTGCTCCCTTTGTTGTTAAACTTGAAGAGCGGCCTCGCTCTGATACCACTTGTAGGGGATCGATTGGACGCTAAAGGGGGGTGAATAGCGTCGTGCTATGCGTAGATGGAATTCGTTCGTGATCGTGTCTACAAATTTCGTTAGCACAGCGAAAACAAAGATAATAAAGCAATAACGAAAAACACAATCACAAACACAATTGTTTAACGTGGTTCGAAACCTCAAGGTTCCTACTCCACGGTTGAGCTCAACGAGCTCTAGTGATGCACACGCAACCACTAATCACAAATAACTCCTTCTCGGAACAATCCGAAGGTGGAGAAACCTCGTACAATGATTACAAAAGCAATACACAAAAATACAAGCAAAATACAAAGAAATGTAAAGAACACTTTACAAAACTAGGGTTTGAGCACTTTGCTTGTTGGTTGCTTGGATGAGGTTGAAGGGCCCTGAAATGCACCTGCAAATCGCCTTCAAATCGCCCCAAGAAAGCTCCCAAAGAACCAATACCGAAATCCTCCTCGTGCTCCTTTTCTTAACCTGCATTGGGCTGGATTTCCGCCGATCAGTCGACTGTCATAAGTCACCAGTCAACTGATGCCACTGTTGCTGTGAGACAACGGCTCAATCCACGCTGGAAAAGTTCCAACGAGACTCTCACCAGTCGACTGCCAACATTGGCGCGGTACCGCACCGTAGTCACGCCTGCCACCACGGAGCATTCAGGTTCGCGATTAAACCGAATGATCGCCATCACCAATCGGCCTTATGAGCAAGCGATCGCTGCGAGCCTTTTCAGCCCCTAACCGACAGTCGACTCACGGCAGTCAAACCGACCATAATGTCAGTCGACTGATAACCTCAAACATGAGGTTTTAACCCAAGTATGGTGCCCCCATACTTGCTAGACCACCCTTAGCCTAGACCTAAGCCTTCTAGCCACCTCCATCAGTCTCGCACCTCTCGGATCCCTCCAAGTCATCCATGACTTATTCATCCATTGCGCTAGCCTTCAGGTGCTTCCATCGACTATGTCATGCTAACGGTGTCTACACCGCCAAGGCACATTGAACTTACGCCGCCAAGACTCCGCTTGGACTTTACGCCGCCAACCATTGGACTTATGCTGCCAAGACTCCACTCTTAGATTTTACGCCGCCAATATCAAACCCCTTAGACTTCTCAAATGCTAAGACTCAAGCTTGGACTTTCCCTTGCCAACCCATGTTGGACTTTCCATGCCAAGACCCATGCTTGGACTTCCCTTGTGTCAAGTACTCAAGACTTGGACTTTCCCAAATGTCAAGTGTCCCACTTGGACTTTCCATGCCAAGTACCCATGACTTGGACTTTACATTGCCAAGACCCATGCTTGGACTTTCCATTTGCCAAGACCCATGCTTGGACTTTCCCAAAAATCACATGGTCAACCCTAGTCAACCATCAAAGTCTCCCTCGAGTCAAACTCGAGTCCGGTCAATCATGACCCGGGTCGATTGCTCCAACAATCTCCCCAACATATTAACCGACATTAATGTCAATCATCAATGTCAACTCACTTTGTCAAACCACTTTGTCAAACATCAAAACATCATTTGAGTCAAACTCGAGTCTGGTCAATCGTGACCTAGGTCGATTGCACCAACATTTTCTTATTTTAATTTATTTTTATCTCAGTTTCAGACTTTTACTATTCAATTTTTAGTTTGGAGTAATTACATCTTGCTTCATTCCAATTTTAGACTATTGATATTTAAATTCAATTTAGTAATCACGTTTCATTTAGCTTTGATTCAACCTTTAGGTTTATTTTATTCATTACATGTGATCTGCTAATCCCTTCTCAATAAGGAATGCTGTCATGCTAGCACAGCACGCTCGACACTTGAAAGATTACATATGACCTAGACGAAAAGCATGGAACTCCTGCATAATTATTCCCCGAATCCATGCTGCAAGCTGAGAAATAAATTTTGCATTAATCACCCTTATTCAAAAGAAGCAATTTGGAGGAACTCAAATCGAGGAGCCTTATCAACACCTTGAAGAATTCCTAGCATACTGTGGCACTGTGCAATATGAAGGGGTCCCAGTAGACGTCATTAAGCTCATTACGTTCCCATTCTCCCTAAAAGAGTAGGCTAGATGCCCACACCATGAATTACAGGACTGGTTATTCATCCATATTTTTTATTTTGGGAGCACCAGCTCATCCAAAAATCTCTTGGACATAGCCACCGGAAGTATTGATGAAAAAGAGCATAAACGAAGGCTATCACATTATAGAGATAATTGTGTGGACCCTTGAAATGTGGGCAAATAGCGAGCAAGATCTTCAAGAATCTCTTTCCATAAAAGAGGTAGGTAAGCTTGAAATAGCTTGCCAAGTACAGGGAAAAGATGAGGAGAGAGATTACTGGGTGGAAGAAGCTTCCATATCTTTGGGATCCGAAGAAGAAGAAGAAGAATCGAGGCAGGTGGCGATAGAGAAATGCCCAAGGCCTGAGATGAAGCCACTCCCCCCGAGTCTCAGGTACGAATTTTTGGGTCTAGCTTCAAATTATCCGATGATTATAAACGCCAGGTTAAGTGAAGCAGAGACGAAGAAGTTGCTTGGGGTGCTTAGGACTTACACAAAGGTACTGGGTTACACCATCGATGATATAAAGGGGATAAGTCCATCTCTCTGTATGCATAGGATAATACTCGAGGACGGGTGTAAGTTGACTGTGGAGCGTCAAAGGCGACATAACTCAAATTTGCATGAAGTTGTGAAAAAGGAAGTGCTTAAACTATTGGATTCCGGAATAATCTATTCGATTTCAGATAGTGAGTGGGTAAGTTCGATGCATGTAGTCCCAAAGAAGGGTGGGACTACGGTGGTCTAAAACGAGGAGAATGAGTTGATCCCTATTCGAACGGTGATGGGATGGAATGTGTATAGATTATTGTAAACTAAATAAAGCAACAAGGAAAGATCACTTTCCACTCCCATTAATCGATCAGATGTTGGAGCGCCTCGCTAAGCATTCCCATTTTTGTTACCTTGACGGGTACTCAGGGTTTTTCCAAATTCTGATTCACCCTAATGACCAAGAGAAGACTACCTTCACCTGCCCGTATGGAACATTCGCATACCGAAGAATGCCCTTTGGCCTATGCAATGCCCCAACCACTTTCTAGTGTTGTATGATAGCTATTTTTACATATATGATTGAACAAATCATGAAGGTATTCATGGATGATTTTTCAGTCTACGGAATAAGTTTCGATGCATGTTTGAGGAATCTCAAAAGGGTCCTACAAAGGTGTGAGGAAAATAGCTTGGTTTTGAATTGGGAGAAATGTCAATTCATGGTTACTAAGGGGATAATTCTAGGACATAAGGTATCAGGGAGCGGTATCGAAGTAGACAAGGCGAATGTCGAAGTGATTGAAAAGCCATCACCACCCAGGGATGTGAAGGGCGTCCAGAGCTTCCGTGGGCATGTAGGCTTTTATCGGAGGTTCATAAAGAATTTTTCTTAGCTAACTATACCTCTGACCAATCTACTAGCTAAGGACTCAGATTTTATTTTCGAACAGCAATGTTTAGTAGCTTTTGAAGAAATAAAAAAGGCCTTAGTAACGTCCCCGATAATATAACCCCCTGACTGGAGCCTACCATTTGAGGTTATATGTGATGCTAGTAATTATGCAGTAGGAGCGGTATTAGGGCAACAGAAGGAGAAGTTGCACGCTATTCATTACGCCAGTAAGACATTGAACGGAGCACAGATCAACTACACCACATCCGAAAAAGAATTGTTGACAGCCATGTTTGCATTTGACAAGTTCAGATCGTACTTACTAGGGTCAAAGGTGATAGTTTACACTGACCATATAGCAATTCGCTACTTGCTGAGTAAGAAGGATGCTAAACCCCGCCTTATTCGCTGGATTCTATTATTACAAAAATTTGATATAGAAATCAGGGATAAAAAGGGCTCGGACAACGTCGTTGCAGACCACTTATCGCGTATGTCAATAGATGGCGGGGTAGAAGGGGGAGACAATTCCCAAATAGACGATGCCCTATGGGATGATACCCTCATGGCAATTGCTAAGGTTACCACCCCTTGGTATGCAAATTTGATGAATTTTCTAATTGGGAGAATGATACCGCCAGAATACACGACCCAGCAAAGGAAAAGATTTTTCGTAGAGGTTAGGCAGTATGTCGAAGATGTATACTTGTTTAGGATGATCCCTTCTTGTTTAGGAAATGCACAGATAGCATATATCGAAGATGTGTACCAGAAGAGGAGGTGGGAGCATTCTCTTTCACTGCCATTCCTCCGCGTATGGGGGACATGCTGGAATCTCAAAAACAACTACGAAGGTACTTCAGGAAGGGTTCTACTGGCCTAGTCTATTTAGAGACACGCGCAACTATGTAGTATCCTATGATCGGTGCCAACGAACAGGGAATATAGGTAGAAGACATGAGATGTCGGCAAGCGCCATATTAGAAGTAGAACTCTTTGACGTATGGGGAATAGATTTCATGGGCCCCTTTCCCACTTCTGACACAAATAGATTTATCCTGGTGGCTATGGACTACATCTCCAAGTGGGCGGAGGCCATAGCATCTCCCCACTGCAACGCTAGGACTGTAATAAAAATATTCAAAAGAAACATATTTCCTAGATTCGGAGTCCCCCGAGTAGTAATCAGTGATGGAGGATCTCACTTCATCGAAAAGCAATTTGAAAAGTTGCTACACAAATATGGGGTCATCCACAAAGTCTCGACAGCGTACCACCCACAGACGAGTGATCAAGTGGAAATTTCGAATAGAGAGATCAAAAGTATTCTAGAAAAGACTGTTATGGCATCAAGGAGAGATTGGGTACAAAAATTGGATGATGCTCTTTGGGCTTACCGCAAGACTTACAAGACCTCGATAGGCATGACCCCGTTTCACTTAGTTTACGGTAAGCCCTGTCACCTTCTCATTGAATTAGAACACAAGGCCCACTGGGATGTCAAAAAGCTCAATTTGGACTTTTGTGTGGCAGGATAAAAAAGGAAATTGTAGTTGTGTGAGTTAGACGAAATTCGACGAGATGCTTATGAGCATGCTAAGGCATATAAGGAAAGAACTAGGAAGTGGCATGACCAACACATCTTGAGAAGGGAGTTTAAGGAAGGGGACCTAGTACTCCTATAAAACTTTTCCTAGGGAAGCTGAAGTCGAGGTGGTCAATGTCATTTCGGATAAAAAGGGTATATCCATATGGTGCGGTGGGTATATGGAGTAAAGAAGCAGGAGAGATCAAAGTGAATGGGCAGCGATTAAAGAAGTATCTAGGGGAGTATCCAAATCTCGAGACGGATGAATGGAGGTTTGCAGAGCCTCCAAAACCAAGTTGCAATAATGGAGTATGGTCGAGCTAAAAGACCTTAAACAAAGTGTTTCTTGAGAGGTAACCCAAGTTTAGTCTTTAGTTGTTTAAATTTTATTGCATTCATGTGTATAATTTAGACTTTAATTTATGGTCATTTACATTTTTGCAAATAGTTTTAGAACTAGAAAGAACTTGCTAAGTAGAAATAAAAATCATTTTGAGCCTACACGGCGGGGCGTGTGGGAGAATTTGGACTGTGGTGCACTCTGGGAGAGAAACGGGAGGGCACCCGGCCAGGCCATGTGTTTACACATGGTCGTGCCCCATTTGACTCATCTCCCAACGGCGCACATGACTAGGCCATGTGTTTACACACGGTTGTGCCTCGTCCGACTCATCTCTCAGCAATGCACACGGCTAGACGTAAAGGCAGCGATGGGAGGAGCAGAGCACCTATGTGCAGACAGAGTTTCAGGGCTTACGGGAGCACTTCCAGTGGGTCAAGGAGTTCTACGACGAGGCCCATATCTATTTCTAGGAGGATGCATATTGTCAGGAGGTTCGGCAGCACATGCATGCACAGTGGGCTCAGGAGGAGGAGCACAGAGCAACCGCTGCATCCACTAGCTCCCAGATCGACCACATGTACATGTGACATCAGCGGCTGAGCACCAGGTTTTCTCAGGAGCCCGACATGTCGAGACTACCGGACTTCCCACCTCGGCTGTCGTATTAGAGGTATTGTTTCATACAAGTATGGGGGGACCCCAAGTTTTGATATATTTTACTTCTAGCAGTACTTTCTTTCTTGGCATTCATCTGTTCATGGATAGAGTGTCTAGTTTCTTTCAGCACTTAGTTTTTTCTATTTTTAAGCTACCTCGGTAATATTTTTTAGATTCCTTCATGAATTGTCTTCGTAAGTGGCCTAACTTCATTTATCTCATAGTATTTTATTGCTCTAATGAATGTACTAGACTTTCACTAGTTAGCTTTTATTTTTTTTACACTTACACTCGGCGAATATTTTGAAAGGGAGAATCTATTATATACCTAGTTATGATCATCCCAATAATCTAGTACCTTGGAATCCATAGGTGACTCTAGATTTAGCATTTTAGTTACTAGAGATACTCGAATTCTGTAAGCCCGTTTGGAAAAATCAAAATCACCCATGAGTATAAGAAGAACAAGAGTTCTATTCACAAAAAAAAATAGTTTGTCACGGGTGGAAATGGCTAGGTGCCCCTTTGAGACCGAGATAGGTTGCTGGGGAAACACCTTCCAATTTCTCTTAATACCGAGCACGCCTTTAAGACTTATCTTAGGAATGACCCTTGCTCAGGGCAGACTAGTGCCTAAATGTCGAAAATCTTCGGAAAGCTATAAGATGATGACTTATCTTACCGTAGAATGTTGTATCCCTTAAGATGATTCACTTAGCACGTGCACAAGAAGTTAACTTAGTGAACTTTTAGAACATATTTGTTTTGCTTTGATTGATTGAAAATATCACTTGATAAACCTAGTTAACATGCTAAGTATGGAACCATGCTTTTTAAAATTTCATAGCATTGAGGTTTACTTAAGGACAAGCAAAGATTTAAGTTTGGGGGAATTAATGTGAGCAAAATATATATGGTTTTAGGAGTAATTTTCGCTCACATATCATTACATTTTATACTTGTTTCATGCATATCTTACTTTATTTTGCATGTATTTCTTATTTTCTGGTTCGGAGATCTGCTCGTTGTGCTTTTGTGTGCAAGACAGCATTTTACAAGGAAAATGATACTTTTTTAGCAAAAGGAAGACATTTGGCAGGTGGAACAGAAGGGGACAAGACCTAGTCGTGTGAATCCACACGGCCATGTCCAAACCACAGAGTTGGCCACCCCAGCACCACACATGGCTTGGCCATGTGAATCCACACGGTCGTGTTGCGCTGGGTTATTTCGACGCGATTAGGGTTCTTTCGTGGATTTATGCAGCACTAGCTTCAAGTCTATAAAAGGGAAGCCACGCCCAAACCCTGGGGAAGGCACAACGGCTGAGACAGCACACTGATGCCCTAAAGAGTATTGGAAACTCTCAATGGGGAGGAAGGAGACGGCGAGAGGATTGTAACCTGCGCTCTGACGTCGAAGAGAAGAACTAAGAGTACTGCAATTTACTTTCTATTCATCTCCTGCATTGTAATGACTTATTTTATTATGCATTGTGTTCGTTCTTTTCCGTCTATGGAGTAGAATCTTCGATTCTAGGATTATGGAGTAACTTGTGTACGTATAATATGCTAGATCGAATGTTAATTCTATTTATGAATTTATATTCGCAGTTAGTGTTTGTTTGATTTGATGAAGATAGTATTTTGGTTTTCTATCTATTGTGCATAGCCGATATAAAGGGTGACAACCTTTGTATCAAAGATCTAGGGGAATTAAGGAGAAACCAAGTGGTTGTCTTCATCTCTGGTAACCGTAGGTAGAAGGGTATAAAGGAGTAGGGAATGGGACATGTTCCGACTCTTCATAGGGATTATTTGGCATCCTCGTACCGTCTATCCTATCTCAATGAAAGAGTCGGCCTGGTTAAGGATAGGTAGTTCCCAATAGAAGCGAAAGCTCATCAGAAAAGGATATGATGTCCATTCACAAGACCCTAATTAGAGAACCAGACAACATTTAATTGGTTGGCATGTTCCATATTGCACAAGTGAAATCGAAGTCCTAAGATCCCTTTTTGAACCTTGAACCAACCTTCCCTTCCTCCGTGAGACACCATACTTGAATTAGGACCACCGTCAACCTCGTAACCATAACCCTTAGAACTAAACTCCAAACAACAACGTCCATTGATCAATCGGTACTCGAATCTCAGTCTTTGTGGGATCGATAATCTATTTATTACTTGACGACATCCATGCACTTGCAGGCTTTGAGCGTAAGCGTGTGCTTCGAGTCCTCGACGGTTCTCATCGTGAGATTTGAGGTCGCGTTCACATGCATCATTAAACCTCATGGTTGAGGTTTATCAATCGACTGGGACTTTGGGTCAGTCGACTGATCGAGTGTTCAACACTCGAGAGCCTAGTCAACTCAGAGCAGTCGACTAGTTGAGGAGTCGACTGAGGCTTGACTACTTGAATGAGGTTATGGCAGTCACCTGCCATGTATGAGTAGTCTACTGGTCTTGAGAAATCGACTGCCATTGATGGACAGTTGACTTATCATGAGTTGCCAGAGCACAGAAGTTTTGGTAGTTGACTGGTGGTGCGGCAGTCGACTGTTGGTATGGGCAGTTTGTTAGGAGTATGGGGAATATAATCAAAGTCCCACATTCGTAAGACATGGAAAAAATCATGTGCTTATAAGATGAAAAGATATCTCCATTGGGATGAGGCCTTTTGGGTAAAGCCCAAAAATAAAATCATGAGGGCTTAGGTCCAAAGTGGACAATATCATAT
The DNA here is from genome assembly GCA_025175895.1 of Wurfbainia villosa. Lineage (NCBI taxonomy): Eukaryota > Viridiplantae > Streptophyta > Magnoliopsida > Zingiberales > Zingiberaceae > Wurfbainia > Wurfbainia villosa. The sequence continues at coordinate 9,823,347 of CM045997.1, forward strand.
CATTGTAGAGATATGTGAATCTTATAGGCACTAACAATTGGTATCATATCCATGGTTCATGTCAAACCATGAACCTCAAACGAAGGAAGTGGAGCTCCCATATTCGGATCAAGAGAACTAAACACTAGGCAGGAAGTCTAGTTGGGTCAGGAGGACCGAACAATTGATAGGAAGTCTAACTGGGTCAGTAGGACCAGACAGTTGACAGGAAGTCCTGGTAAATTAAGGATCTGACATCAAGCAGATGAAGTCCTTCGAGGACGAATAGGTTTAAGGGGATCTCAACGTGGTCCTTCGTTTGAGAGGGGGGTTGTTGGGAGTATGGGGAATACAATCAAAGTCTCACATTGGTAAAACATGAAAAAGATCATGTGCTTATAAGATGAAAAGATATCTTCATTGGGATGAGACCTTTTGGGTAGAACCCAAAAATAAAATCATGAGGGATTAGGCTCAAAGTGGACAATATCATACCATTGTGAAGATATGTGAATCTTATAGGCACTAACACAGTCTACTGCTAAGGTATTCGTTGGGCGAGTCCAATGTGAATTAAGTATGTTGTGAGACAACGACACTATGGGCAATCGACTAGTGCCTTTTGGCAATCGAATTTCAGGTGTAAAATCAGCCTAATGTAGGTCATAAAAAGAACAACTCATGGAGGGTTTCGGCTAAGGTTTTTGGGCGATTTTAAAGTAAAGTGCTGGTGCATTTCAGGGTCTTCAAAGGCTTCCAAAGCAACTAAAAGAACTCTCAAGCAAAGATTGTTGTGTAAAGTTTTCTTTACTTATATTTCATTTCTTCTTTATAATACTTGTTGTATTTTTATTGTAGATATCTATAATGGGTTTATCCACCTCTGGCGTGTTGCCGAGAAGGAAGAAGTGTATAGTGGGTGTGGATCTCTAGCTCACAGTGGAGTAGAAATCGTAGGTTCCGAACCACATAAATCTTGTGTCTTATGGTGTGTGCTTGTATTTGTTCTATGTATTGTTTCTGTTGTGCTAACAAAGTATAGACAAGCAATCATGAATCGAAGCAAAGAAATCGATAAAGATGCTATTCACCCCCTCTAGCGCGACGATTGATTCCTCAAATTTCTAGCATGCTTTTTATCATGATGTATTGAAATTGCACTGAATAAAGACACCTTAGGCTTTGCTTTAGAAGCTCCCTCTACAATTGAGCTCTTTCCTTTGTCCTTTCTAGAGTACCTTCCCTTTGGACATTGGCTTCGATAGTGCTCTTTCTTATTGCATGAAAAGCACACTATGTGCTCTTTTCCTTTTCGTATTGGGGCTCCGGCCTCCTTAGTCTTTGATACTATAAGAGCCTTCTTCTTGACTTTACTTGGATATTTACTCTTGTAATGTCCTAGTTCCCTATACTCAAAGCACATAATATGATTTTTATTTTTAATACTTAAGCTTGAGTTATCTATTGGAGAACCTTGGGTTTGTTTATCATTTCTCCTAGAGGTAGAGGTCTCCACTTGCTCTTGTTCCATTGGTGTTGGTTGCCTCTCCTCCCCCTTGCGCTAGTCTAGACCTAAGTCTTCAAGTCACTTCCATCAGCCTCACGCCAGCCTTTAGTTTGAGTCCACGAATCCTCACTCTTGCGCTAGCCTTCAAGTGCTTCCATCGACTTCGTCATGCTACTAGGTCTTCCATTGCCAAGAGGACGCGCCTCTGGGACTTCCATTTCCAAGTCTTCATACTTGGACTTTCATCGCCAAGACTACACACTTAGACTTTTCCCTTTGTCAAGTATCTATACTTGGACTTTCACCGCCAAGACTACACACTTGGACTTACATGACCAACACTTCACATTTGGACTTTTCCTTTGCCAAGTCTCCAAATTTGGACTTTCTCTTGACAAGAATCCATTCTTGGACTTCTCCATTGTCAAGTATTCATACTTAGACTTTCCCTTGTCAAGTCTCTAAACTTGAACTTCCCTTACCAAGAATTCATTCTTGGACTTCCACTCGAGTCTTACTCGAGATTGGTCAATATTGACCTGAAGTTGATTGCTCCAACAATCTCCTCCTGAAAATCTCCCTCATATGACCTTGGATGTCTCAAACCATCCACTAGTCATACGATCATACATAATATCAAACATCAAAATACTACTCGAGTCCCACTCAAGCTTGGACAATATTGACTTGAGGTCGATTGCACCAACAATCTCCCCATTTTTAATGTTTGACAATACCTTTAAATCAGGTTATCTCATAAGCCCAACTTGCCTCTTCTTATGCCAATGCATAATGAAGGTTTTCTAACTTAAACCCTTTATTTCTCCCCCTTTGGCATACATTAAAAATTCTCTCATCTTATAATGACATTCTTCATTCTCTCTCTTTGTCCAAAATCATCTTACATGCCTTCATTCTCCTTAGTGGCACTAAATGAAAGTCAATTCTTTACTCTCCCCCTTTTTAACCATCATCCATCATGCCTTGGTGAACAAACTCCCCCTAAAGGATTGCTCCCCCTTAACCATTACGCCAATAATATTCTTGGAGAGTTCCCAAGCCTATAGAAAATCTAAAAAAACAAAAATAAGGGTAAAATTTAAACTTGAAATTTAACCTCCCTTAAAATTTAATTCTTACCCTAATTAACTCTTCTATTCATTTTCAATGAACATCTCACCCTTCCAATACTTCTCTAAGCATATCATACGGTTAGGATGATTAGAGTACTTAGGGGTTGTTGATAATGAGCTAAACAAACTTGTTCAGCTGAATATCAGACTAACAGTCCACTAAAATAAGTAATCAATCGACAAACACTATCACCAGTCGACTGGTTTTTGTATTTGCATATATCAAAGATTTCATATTTAAATTCAAAAATGCATAAGTAATTCAATAATTTAAAAAAACATAAAATTTTATATACATATTACTTATGTCATATATTATGGGTGAAAAATAATTTTATATGAAAATATCCATTATTTTGAAAGAATGATATAAAGTTCAAAATCATTGAAAACTCTAATGTTTTTACCTAACTTGTATCAATCAATCAATGGTGCTATCAAAATATAAATTTAACCAAGGTTTTCTAAAATGATTTTAAAATTATTTTCAAATCTTATTTTCAATCAGTGTCAATGGGATAACTGTATATGACTTGTACATTAGTTTTCCTCATGATTTATTCATATGATTTAATGAGTTTGAGTTCATTTTGATGTATCATATAAGCACATTGAACCTAACTCATTTTCCTAGTATCTCACATGTGTCTAAGGTATTTAAATACAGGCACATGTCATCCTATAGTCTTTGTAAGATATGATTTTGATTTTTCCCTAAACTAAGTGTTAGTAATGCTCACTAAAGGGCATTCAACATGGGATAATGGAGAGGTCACCCATTATTCTGATGAAGGTTAAAAGCCCACTGTGGATAATTTACAATGCTAATGAGGTGACCCTTGATTTCATAATGTCACTAACATTATTACATGTAGGTAACTCCCCTATGGATGACTATCCATATTCTCATCTTCTCCTATATAACTTAAAGGTGTTGTCAAACATAAAAAAGGGAGATATTGTTGGTGCAATCGGCCCAGGTCATGATTGACCAGACTCAAGTGGTACTCAAGTAGAGTTTTGATGTTTGACAATGAGTTTGACAATGGGATTGTTAATGTGTTTATCACTATAGTTTGACCATATATTGATCATATGACAAGTGGATGATTTGGGACATCCAAGGTCACATGAGGGAGATTGTGAGGAAGCAATTATTAGAGCAATTGACCTCAGGTCAAGATTGACCTAGCTCGAGTAAGACTTGAGTGGAAATCCAAGTTTGGAGACATAGCAAGGAAAGTCCAAGTATGGATACTTAAAAAAGTAAAAATCCAAGGGTGTAGTCTTTGTTGTGTAAGTCTAAGTGTGTAGTCTTGACAGCGAAAGTCCAAATATAGATATTTGGCAAAGGAAAGTCCAAGGGTGTAGTCTTGTCCACGTAAGTCCAAGTGTGTAGTCTTAGCAGTGAAAGTACAAGCATTAAGGCTTGGCAATGGAGAAGTTCTGAAGGTGCGACCTCTTGGCAAAGGAGACCCAATGGCATGACATAGCCGATGGAAGTACCTGAAGACTAAGTGAATGAGTCATGGAGAACTCGGATAGACTCTGAGGGTGTGAGGCTGATGGAGGTAGCTAGAAGGCTTAGATCTAGGCTAAGGGTGAGTATCAAGTATGAAGGAATAATACTTGGGTTAAATCTCATGTTTGAGGTTTATCAGTCGACTGATGGTATTGGTCATTAGACTAGTCAAGTGCATAGCACTCGAGAGACCTAGTGACTCGGGTAGTCTACTGAAGTTATGCCCCAATCGACTGATAGTGTAGTGACTGAGGCTCGACTGTGACCTGTGGCTCTAGCAGTCAGTTACTGGGGTTTAGCAGTCGACTGCTAAGGTTGAGCAGTCGACTGGTTTCGGTGGACATGGGCATAAAAGGTTTGGTAGTCAACTGCTGACTTATGGCAGTCGACTAGTGGCTTTCGACAGTCAACTGATCAACTATAATCCTACGTGGATTAAGCCATTGTGAGACAACGGTACTATACCCAGTCGACTAGTGGATAAGGCCAGTTGATTGGGAGGCAGAAAATCAACCCTAGCAAATCTTTAAATGGAGAACGACGGGAGCTTCTTCCATAGTGATTCTTGGGCGATTTTGAGGTGAAGTGCTACTACATTTTAAGTCTTCAAAGGCATTCAAAACAACCAAAAGATCAAGCAATTAAAAGCTTTCATTCGTAAAGTATTTTCACTTCTTTGTTTCTATTTGCTTTTATATCTTGTTTTAGTTGTTGTATTTGCATTGTAGGCACTTGTAAGAGGTTTCTCCATCTCTGGTGTCATACCGAGAAGGAAAAGTTCATAGTGAGGGCAGATCACTAGAGCACCACCGTGGAGTAGGAACTGTAGGTTCCAAACTACGTAAAAATATTGTCTTGTGCTTGTGTTGTTCTTATTTATACTGTGTATGCTTGTATTTCTGGTGCGTACTAACTATTTGTAAACGAGTATACGAACATAATCGAAGAAATCGACAAGATGCTATTCACCCCCCTCTAGAGATTCCAAAGGTCCCCAACATCTTGGAGCCTCTCCCTGACTCTTGAGTTGTTGGTCATCCCTCCTGGGAGCTTGGGGCTCCCTCCTGGCATAAGGCCTTGGGTGGGGGGCTCTATGAGCAGCCTTATCTCCCGAGTCTGACTCTAGAGATTGTCATAGGTGAGAATGCTCATGTCGGATCCGGTCCATTTCCCTCCAAATCCATGGCACTGCGCGCTAGAATTGTCATATTACATGTGGTACCAACAAAAGAATTGGGTAGGAGGATTTCAGAAAGAGCCCTTAAAACCCCTTGTGCGGCAGAAGATATTGTATCCCTCGTAAGCTTCCATCACTTTCTCGAGGGTCACTAGTGTTGGTGCAATTGACCTAGGTCACGATTGACCAGACTCGAGTAGTATTTTGATGTTTGACAATGGGTTGATCATTGTTTGACAATGAGTTGACCATTGTTTGATAATGGATTAACTATATGGTTGACATGGGATTAGCCATATGATGGAGAAGTCCAAGTAGGACACTTGGCATGGGAAAGTCCAAGTCTTGAGTACTTGGCATGGAAAGTCCAAGCATGGGTCTTGATATGGAAAGTTCAAACATTGGTCTTGGAAATGGTAAAGTCCAAGTAATGGGTACTTAGCAATTGAATCCAAGCATGGGTCTTGACATGGAAAGTTCAAACATGGGTCTTGGAAATGGTAAAGTCCAAGTAATGGGTACTTAGCAATTGAAAAGTCCAAGCATGGGTCTTGGCAATTGGAAGGTCCAAGCATGGGTCTTGGCAATTGGAAAGTCCGAACATGGGTCTTGGCATTTGGAAAGTCCAACATGGAGTTGGCAAGGGAAGTCCAAGGGAGTGATATTGGCGGTATAAAGTCCAAGTTGTAGTCTTGGCGGCATAAGTTCAATGTTTGGCGGTGTAAAGTTTAAGCGTGTGTCTTGGCAGTATAAGTCCAAATATACCTTAGCGGTGTAGACCCAGTTAGCATGACAATAGTCGATGGAAGCACCTGAAGGCTAGCATATGGATGAACAAGTCATGGATGACTTGGAGGGATCCAATAGGCGTGAGGTTAATGGAGGTAGCTAGAAGGCTTAGGTCTGAGCTAACAGTGGTCTAGCAAGAATGAGGGGATCATACTTGGGGTAAACTTCATGTTTGAGGTTTAACAGTCGACTGGGATTATGGATCAGTCAACTAGTCAAGTGTTTTGACACTTACGGCCCTAGTCAACTCGAGCGATTGACTAGTCGGAGATCGTGGCCTTCGGCCGATCGTAGGCTGCGGGCTTTAGCGATCGATTACAGATTTGGGGCGATCGACAAGCAATCGATTGTCATGGAGGGCAGTCGACTGTTATTTGTAGCCATAGTCGACTGGGCAATCGACTAACGGGGTAGCAGTCGACTGCTATGTTTGGCAGTCGACTGATGAGCTATTCATTGAAGTTTTTTCAACGTGGATTAAGTCGTTGTGAGACAAGGGCTACAGGATCAATCGACTGATGGGTATCGACAGTCGATTGTTAAGCGAAAATCAGCTCGAGTTGTAGCTTTATAAGGAGCTCGAAGAGGAGAATTTTGGTCATGGTTCTTGAGGCGATTTGAAGGGAAATTGCTATTGCATTCCAAACCTTCAAGATATTCTGTAAGCAACCAAAGATTAAGCATTCAAAACATTCTTTGTAAAGTTTTTTTTACTTGTATTTCATTGTACTTGCTTTATCTCTTGTATTACTTCTGTAATCATTTGTACGAAATTTCTCCACCTCCGGTGTATCACTGAGGAGTGTATTAGTGGTGGTGTGCATTATTATAGCTCATTTGAGCTCGCCCCGTGGAGTAGGAACCTTAAGGTTCCAAACCACATTATATCTTGTGTTTTGATTGTGCTTGTGTGTTTGTGTTTGTCTTCGTATTGTATTTCTATATTCCGATGTGTTAACAAAGTATTGTAGACAAGCAAGTACGTGATCAAATTCCATCAAGCGATGCAAAAGCGTTATTCACCCCCCTAGCGATCAACGATTCCTCTACAATTGATATCAAAGCTCGGTAGGCTCTCAGAAGAATAAGACACTCTGATACCCTACAATCAACATCAGAGCTTGGACCTCTTCATTTGGACTAATCGCCAAGGAGCAAATGCGCTAGAGAAGATGGAGGAGTCAAGTCTTAAACTAGGTCATGACATTAACACTCCGCCGTCATATGAATTTTATGGAATTGGGGCCTTTGACAAATGGAAGGAGAGTATAGAAACTTTCCTCATGATGAATATCAAAGATTGGTTCATCTTGGTGGAAGGTTTAGAACCCCCTAGGGATAAGAAGGGAAATGTTCCAAAATTGAAGAAGTTGACCCAAGAGCAACACCAAAAATTTAAGAATGAGATTAAGGTAACAAAATTTTTAGAAAATCTAATACCTAATGATATTTTGTGCAAGCTAGGGGATTACATGGATGCTAAGGAGCTATAAAGCAAGTTGGCAAGATTCCATGAAAAGCCTCACTTGGTCCAAGACAATAAGGAAGAATTCAATGATGAGGAGTGCTCATCCATTCAATCTCAAGAAGAATGTGCATCTTGATCCAAAGAGCTTGAGGATTCAAAATTTGAGAAATGCTCAACATCCGGAATGGAAGAGGAAGTGGAAGAAGTTTCCACCTCTAGAATTGAGGGGGAGGATATTAGATCTTCCATGTCATAGCAAGAAGAATCATCTACCTCTAGGAGAGATGAAGAACCAACTCCAATTCTTACCACCAACCTAAGTAACTCAAGCATTTTGATTAAAGATAAAAATCATATTATATGTTATGAGTGTGGTGAAGTAGAATATTACAAGAGTAAGTGTCTAAAATGAGTCAAGAAGATGGCACAAGTCATGCCAAAGACCAAGGAGGCCAAAGCCCAAAGTCAAAAGAGCAAGGAACATATCATTTGCTTCAAATGTCATCAAAAGGGGTACTATAGAAGTCAATGCCCTAAGGGAAGACAACCTAGCAAGGGCAAGGGAGGAGTTACACATATAGGGGGAGCTAAAGCAAACCCTAAGGTATATTTCAATAATGTTCTTTATTTACGTAACAATCCAAAGCATGCTAAGAGTAATTTTAATTCTCTTGCAATTGTGCATAATCATGAAAGACATGCTAGTAGCAATAAATATATTTGCTTAGGTGCTTAATCTTGCAATGTTAGGGTTAAGGATAAATATAGAACCAATAACCCTAAAATAATTCTACCTAAGGAAGTCATTAGGAAGGTAGAGGATCATTTAGGCATTAACCCTAAGAAGGGTAGGCATATACCTAAAAGAAAAAACAATGTCCAAAGAATGAATAAAAATTTAAAAATTGGGCAATTAGAGTTGAAAAATTAAGCCTTGAAGTCAAGGCTTGAAAAATTATAGAAGACTCTTAGGAAGATGAAAAATTCAACAATTCAAGGGTTAAATGATCAACAATTAAGGTCTAGGAGGCAAGAACCATATAGGGACAAGAAAGATTTAGGTCACAAACCTTAGCCCAAGGAGACCTACCATAGTGTTCCATTCGATTATAGAACCATTTTTAGGTCTAGGAAAACCAAGGTTACTAGGGAAGTCATCCCTAAGGTTAACCATGGTAGAGACCTAGTAGTCAAGGTTTCTATGAAACCTAGGAAAGCCACTAAGAAGGTCACAAGGGAAGTTATCCCTATAGTTGACCTAGGCAAGATCCAATTGACCTAGGTTTCCAAGCCTAAGCGGGTCATTAGGAAGGTACTAAGAGAGGATATCCCTAGTGAGTACCTAGTAAATCCAAGGAGCTCCAATAGGTATTGGGTTCCTAGGAGCGTGATTCCATTACGCAAATGTATTAGGTTGTGTCAATCTTGAATGGATAGGTAGTCAACCTAACTATAGCAAAATTGGCACTTTATGTTATTTCCAAAGTTATGGGATACTTTGGAAATAAGTGTTTAATTTCATATCCTAAAGGATTTTAGGATGTGCCAAATAAATTTGAGAAGTTTGAAATTTTGATCAAATTGGCACGAGTTGGTTTTAGAGTCATGGTGTGTCATTTTCGGTTTTTGGCACACTTGGTAGACTTGTTGGTTATGGCAAATTTATGTAAATTTTTAGAAAAAGGCAAATTAAGCTTAACGCTTAGATATTATATACCTTTGTATTTTATACTTGTCATGCTTTGTTTCAAGAAGTTTGAAAAGTCAATCAAAATTGACACAATTAGGTTTAGAGGTCATGGTGTGTCATTTTGGATTTTTGGCACACTTGGCAGACTTGTTGATTATGGAAAATTTATGTAAATTTTTAGAAAATGACAAATTGAGTTTAACACTTAGATATTATATATCTTTGTATTTTATACTTGTCATGCTTTATTTGTCTTGTAATGTCATGGAATCATATTTCATTTAAAATATTTAAAATATCATGAAAATGTTTAGGTATCTATGTCATGTATGTTTAGGTTTACTTGTATGTCTTGACGCCATGATTATTGGTACATGCTTCATTTATACTATTATTATATGTCATAATCATATTGCATGCATTTAAGTTAATTAAAATTGATTTAAGAACAATGACATGATTTAAAGTCTCATATATAAGAATATCAAATAATGTTACCTAGAAAAATGCATGAAACCTTAGATTAGGAAGAACAAAAACTCACATCTCACATTACATTGATACACCCTAGATGTGAGATGTTAAAAAAATGAGTTAAGTTCAAGGTACATAGCTCTTACATCTAGATGAACTCAAACTCATCTAAGACCATGGATGGATCATGGGAAAAGTTAATGTGCAAGTCATGTGTATTAAGCCCATAGATCATAGTTTAATAAAAGATTTTAAAATCATTTTAAAAAATTTTAGTGAAGTCTATCTTTTGATAGCAATCACCATTGATGAAGTTGATATAAAGTAGATTCAAAATATTGAAGTTATCTTTATTTTTGAACTTTGTATCGATCTCACTACTTAATGGGTATTTTATTTTTCAAATATTTTTCACCCATAATGATTGTCATAAGTATTATACGTATGAAGTTTTATTATTTTTCAAATTATGTATAATTACTTATGAATTAACAATTTTCATTTCTAATTTCTGGATTTCTGTAATTGCAGAAATCAGTCGACTACCACCTTAGGTAGTCGTGGCGTTGAGGGCAATGGACTGGTTGTTGACCGAGTCGACTGCCAAGGCTGATTTCGAGCAAACAAGGTTGCTTAGCCTATGTTTTAGTCATCTTATGCTACCCTAATTGTTTCTGGCCCTAGGATATGCTTTGGAAAGCATTAGAAGGGTGAAAATTCATTGGATATTGATTAGGAGAGTTATTTAGGATGAGAATCAAATCTTAAAGAGTGTGAAAGTTCAAGTTTAAACTTTTACTCTTAATTTTGATGGTTTAGTGCTCCTATAGGCTTAGAGACTCTCCAAGGACATTGTTGGTGTAATTGTCAAGGAGGAGCAAGCCTTTAGAGAGAGGTTACTCATCATGGGATGATGGATGTGTATTCCTCAAAGAGGGAGACATGAAGGATTTTGGAAACCCTCATTGTGCTCACTAAAGGGGGAGAATTGGAGAAGTGAGGATTGACTCTCATTTCGTGATATGGACTTATCATTAGGAAGAGTGAAGACATCCTAGATATTTTTAGACCAATGAGGAGATTATAAGATTTCATTGGTATATGAGACATTGATACCCTTGGGGAGTCTTTTTGATGTATGTCAAAGGGCGAGAAGTGAGGTTTAAGTTAGATAAACATTCACTATGTTTTGGCATTAGAAGTGTTTAAGTTTAGATTATTGTTAGTCTAACTTAAAGGGATTGTCAAACATAAAAAAAAAAAGAGATTGTTGGTGCAATCAGCCTAAGTCACGATTGATCGGACTCGAATTTGACTCGAATAGTATTTTGATGTTTGACAATGGGTTAATCATTGTTTGGCAATGGGTTGATCATTGTTTGAAAATGGATTGACTATATGGTTGACATGGGATTGACCATATGATGGAGAAGTCCAAGTGGGACACATGGCATGGGAAAGTTCAAGTCTTAAGTACTTGGCATGGAAAGTCCAAGCATAGGTCTTGGCATAGAAAGTCTAAACATGGGTCTTGGCAATGGTAAAGTCCAAGTCATTGGTACTTGGCAATTGGAAAGTCCAAATATGAGTCTTGGTAATTGGAAAGTTGAAGCATGTGTCTTGGCAATTGGAAGGTCAAAGCATGGATCTTGGCAATTAGAAAGTCCAAGCATGGGTCTTGGCATTTGGAAAGTCCAACATGGAGTTGGCAAAGGAAGTTCAAGGGTATGATATTGGCGGCATAAAGTTCAAGTTGCAGCCTTGGCAGCATAAGTTCAATGTTTGGCGGCGTAAAGTCCAAGCGTGTGTCTTGGCAGCGTAAGTCCAAATGTATGGATGAACAAGTCATGGATGACTTGGAGGGATTCAATAGGCGTGAGGCTGATGGAGGTGCCTAGAAGGCTTAGGTCTAGGCTAAGGGTGGTCTGGCAAGTATGAGATGATCATACTTGCATGGGGTAAACCTCATGTTTGAAGTTTAGCAGTCAATTGGGGTTATGAACCAGTTGACTGGTCAAGTGTTTTGACACTTGACAACCAAGTCGACTCTAAGCAATCGACTGGGATTATGATCAGTCGACTAGTGCTCGACTACGCCCGTGTGGCCTTAGCGATCATGCAGTATTTGGGCGATCGCCGAGCAAACAATCACATGGAGGGCGATCGATCATTGTTGTGGCCACGAGCATAGAAAGTTTCGTAGTCAACTGGGCAGTCAACTGAGGGGGCAGCAGTTGACTGCTAAGTTTGGCAGTCAACTGATGAGCTATCCGTTGTAGTTTTTTCAGCGTGGATTACGTCGTTGTGAGACAACGGGTACATGAGCAGTCGACTGTTAGGCGAAAATCAACCTGAGTTGCAACTTTATAAGGAGTTCAAAGAGGATGATTTTAGTCATGGTTCTTGAGGCGATTTGAAGGGGAATTGTTGTTGCATTCTAGACCTTCAAGGCATTCCACAAGCAACCAAAGATTAAGCATTCAAAGCATTATTTGTAAAATTTTCTTTACTTGTATTTCATTGTACTTGCTTGTATCTCTTGTATTACTTCTGTAATCATTTGTACGAGGTTTCTCCACCCATGTGTTACCAAGAAGGAGTGTATTAGTGGTGGTGTGCATCACTAGAACTCATTTGAGCTCGCCCCGTGGAGTAGAAACCCTAAGATTCTGAATCGCGTTATATCTTGTGTTTTGATTGTGCTTGTGTGTTTATGTTTGTCTTCGTATTATATTTCAATATTCCGCTACATTTACAAGTATTATAGACAAGCAAGTACGTGATAGAATTCCATCAAGTGACGCAAAAGCGCTATTCACCCCCCCCCCCTAGCGATCAATGATTCCTCTACAATTAGGGGCGAGGGCAAAGACTCTATCTCCATGATCCTTAACAGTCTACTGCATAGACCCTCTATGGGGAATGTCTTGAAGCAATCCAGCTTAGGAACGGCTCGCCATATAGTGGATTGTTCTTCTCCATGGGAATGGGAACAAGCCCCTTCAAGGACCGTCGAGCCCTATGGACTTCTTCAACGTTGATGTATTTCTCGACTCGGTCGAGTAAATCATCATAACCCGAGGGGGGTTTCTTGATCAGGGAATTAAAGAAAGGACCTTCCCTCAATCCTTGAGAGATGATAGCCATCAGGATATCTGGGGTGGTTGTCGGGACTTCAAGTGCGGCTCTAGTAAACCGCTTAATGTGACTCCACAATGGCTTTGTAGACTCTTGCTTCAGGTGGAACAAACTAAAAATAGTTTGTTGGTATTTCTTGCAACTAATAAAATGTTGAAGGAAAGCATCGCTTAAGTCCTTAAAATAGGTTACAAAACCGAGGCACAACAACTAAAACACCTCTCAGATGAGGACATCAAGGTGGTGATATACACTCGACACTTGATGGTGTCCGTATACCGATGGAGTGTCGCATTCTCAAATCTGCACAAATGTTCATCTAGAGCTACAGTACCATCATATTCTCCTACATGTGGAGCTCGTAAGTGGGGAGGTGGATCCTCCAACACTATGTATTCTATGAAAGGAGATGACTTATGTTGTACTGAGACCGCTATCTAGTGACTTTCTTCTTGTTCTTCCCTCTCTCCTAGTAAGAAAGAGGGAAGAGGTCGATCATCCCCTACGGCTTGTTCTTCGACTAGTGCAGTCCCACGCTCATGACAATTGGAAGGGGGGGTGTGTGATTCTCCTCCACTTGGAAGTACTCTTCTGGGTTGTTCGATGGAATGAGATTGGAAATATCCGATCTTCCGACCTTCTCATGCAAATGTGTCCGCCACCACTTTATCGTTCATCATCGTCAGTAGGGATGTAAACGAATCAAGCATTCATGAATAAATTTGGTGTTCGACTCAATAAGAGCTCGTTTTCATTCGTTTAATATACATTAAAGTCAATTAATGAACAAACTTAAATAGTTTGATAAATTAAATGAAAAAGCTTGAACAAATATGTGTTAGGCTTGTTAATATACGTAAACAATATTCATGAATAATGTTCGTGAACAATATTTATGATTACACTCATTTAAAAATTATTTATGAGCTTATTTATACTCATTTATAAATAAGAATTAAAATAATAAAAATTTTAAACAAACCAAAAATTTAACTTAAGAATTTGATAACGTTTAAATAAACTGACTTAAACAAGTTAGAATAAAGCTTGATTAGAAATTTGATACATATTAAACAAGTCAAGCTCAAGCTAAGATGAATCTCAAAAAACAAACAAGTTAAGTTTTAACAGATTTTTTAATACCTTAATTAATTTTAGATTTGACTTGCTTTAGCTTTATTATCTTATCAAAAAAGTTTAAACACTATGAAATTTGATTTGTCTTAACTCATTTACAACTCTAACAGTCAGATAGGTGTAAATTAGCATAATGAGGGTCTCTTCAGAGGTGAAAGCCTTTGAGAGAGCTTCTTGCGATTGCATCTCAATGTCTCACTCAAATTTTCCACAGCCAACTAATACAATTCACTTAGTTGGGTTCCTCCTACCAAGTCTTTAGAAGAAGTCAAGTTCTTGTAGTCGCAATAATAAATCTTCATCTACTAAGGTTAACACATATTAAATAACCATCGATATTTTTCAACAATGATCCTCCGATATTTAAATCAAACAACAAAAATTTAGATAAAACATGTAATATTGCAATAGTAAAAAAGATGTTTTCTAAGAATTCAAAAAAAAATTATCTCAATCTGTCTTTATATAATTCATCTTCTTCCTTTTAGTACTTACTCCCAGGATGTTTTTGTCACACCGTTAGAGGACAAATTTTATAAAAAATTCTTCATTTAGCATTCGAGATGTCTTATGACTATTGTCAAGCATAACTACTCAAGGGTTCAATCGTAACAACTTACAAAGAAGAATATTTTCTATGGTCCCCAACTTCTCAAACCACTTCGTCCCAACTCACATTTCTTCTTGACTTCCCAAGCCATTTCACCTGACTTTCCTCTTTCTAATTTCAAGAGTCACTTCACCCACAATTTTCCTAATCGCCACTCGCCCTTTTACCAAAGTAGAATGATCATGGACTTCCCTCATAAATAAGGCTCATTAAATTATTACAACGTAGCATTAGTTACTTTGATACATCCCAATAAAAAAATAAATTTATTTTGTATTTATTGAGCAGGTGTAGACCATCGAACGAATTATTATAACCACACAAAAAAAAAAATCAATTGATAACCACATAAAGTGGGAGTCAAAAACAAAATAGCGAAAATGTAATTTAGTAAATGTTAAGATATAAAATGTTAATTTAACTTAATAGCGAAAATGTAATTTTAGAATGGTTCGTAATATAAAAACATACCAAGTATAAGTGATTTGACTAGAAAGAGATTCAAAAGCAATAAAGATGAACATTGTGGCCATGCTCGGATTCACAAGCGATTAACTCACAGTTGACATCAAATGAACACACAGGATCAAACCATACGCTACTTTGCAATCATGTCCACATGCTGACAAAAAGAAGCTAAAAACCTGATTTTTCTTTTTTTTTTTTTTTTTCTTTCTTTTTTTCTGTTTTGTGGTGTTACGCTGCTTTCTTCGGGGACTTGGTGGCCTTCGACGGCAACTTGGGCTCCTTGGCGTCCGCCTTCTTCGGCAGCAGCACGGGGTTGATGTTGGGGAGCACGCCGCCGTGAGCAATGGTGACGCCGCCGAGGAGCTTGCCCAGCTCCTCGTCGTTGCGGATGGCGAGCAGGACATGGCGGGGGATGATGCGGTTCTTCTTGTTGTCGCGCGCCGCGTTCCCGGCCAGCTCCAGCACTTCCGCCGCCAGGTACTCCAGCACGGCCGCCAGGTACACCGGCGCGCCGCTGCCGACGCGCTGCGCGTAGCGGCCCTTCTTCAGGAAGCGGCCGATGCGACCGACGGGAAACTGGAGGCCTGCCTTCACGGAACGCGACACGGACTTCTTCTTCGGACCGCCAAACCTCCTCCCGGCGGCTCCCTTCTTTACCTTACCGGCGCCTGCTCCGCCCGCCTCCATCTCGATCGATCGAACGTGGTAATGGGGCGGGATCTCGTTTAGGTTTTGGAAACGATCGCGGCTCGGTACGATTCAAAACCCCAAGGGAATCGTCGATTTATAGCCCACGCCTGTTTGCTCGTTCGCCGAAGGCCCTCGAATCGCTTCCATCAGCCGTTGGATAGTTTCGAAATTGACGATGGGAGATTATTCGAGTCACGATCCGTGGGACTGCGCTTGGGCCAATGATCACGGCCCTCGGGCGTTGAGGTTTTCTCATTGAAGGAACCTTAAATTATGTAAATTTATTTTTAAAAATACATAATTAACCTGACATCACTTTATATAAATTTATATCGTTTTGTTTTAATTAAGATAATTATATTTTAGTAAATGACTCTTTCAAATATAAAATTTTGAATCTATGATAAGAGACGGAAAATTTTAAAAATATAGGTACAATATTTGAATATCCTAAGACGGTTAATAACAAAAAAAAGATGATCTTCCACGGATGTGATGTGATGTGATGTGATGGGATGACGAAGAAAAAAAAAAGAGAATTAAAATTCGAATGGCAGGAGAGACAAATAATCTAAAGATTAATCTTTAAATGTAGATATTAGACAACGTGAATGGAAAAATATATATTAGATAAAATAATTTCACATTCAAATGGTATGATGGTTGATAAATAGTACAGAAAAGAATGTGAATCCAGAGCCTAGATCATACGCATCTAACTGAACGCTACTGCACATATCAAATCGGTCTATATTAACTAGTATATACCAAAGTACTCGTTGCTTGTTTACTCCTCGTATATGTGCAAAGTTAGATTACTTACAATTGTGATTAAGGCCTAAGCCTTAATTAAGTGCATATTGATTAAGGTGTAAGTCTTGATTAAGCATAAAGGCTTAAAGTCCTTGTAAAGCCCAAGGTCATAATCCATCGTGAAAACCCATCATGGAAAGTCCATCATGGTTTATGAATGGTGTCACATCATGCTCCACATGTCTTGAGCATGTGGCATGACAAAGCCACCTAAGCTCCACATGGCTTACATGCATTAAGTACTTGCCATCATAAGTCATGTAGAGGTGGAGGTGACAAGCTCACCATAAATTGGTTGCTCTTTATATGAAGGAAAGCATGAGATGAAATGGACATAAGCCATTTTCTTCATCGTGGAAGAAAAGGAAGAGAGTGAGAAAGAAGAGAGAGAGAAGAAAAAGGGAGAGAAATTAAAAGATTTATTTTTCCCGTAAGAACTTTCTTCATCCAAGAAGAAAGTAAGTGAATCCCCACCGGTCTTCATTCTGCCGAGTTATCCTTCGCTCGACAGATCCTGTGATAGTGTTCAGATACATTGATCAAGTTGCCACTACAACCCGTGCTAAGTTGTGCTAGTGATTTCGTCATTTTATCCTGGGAGATAGACGTCCTGCGTCATCTCGTAGCACCACTGGAGGGGACGAATCTGTCTTAAGGAGACTATGCCTTTGCAAGACTCGGCGTTTGCATTCCTACAAGGGGTGACAGATATCATCTCAATAGATAAATCCGAGTTGTATTCTTGTAATTTTCAATTCGGGTTATTCCCTATATTTCCGGCTTAATTGTGGAATAAAAATTTCCAACAATCTTAAGACAAATTCGTTCTATTGAGATGGCCACAAATGATGTTGAGATGCAACAGACTCAACATGTAACGACCCCTTTTACCCCGATTGAAAATATACCAATCAATCATAGGGAAAAGCCAGACAAGTTCACCATGTTGAATTTTAAGAGATGGTAGCAGAAGATGTTCTTCTACCTGACCACACTAAATCTGACTCGTGTATTGACAAAGGAACCTCCCAAATATTTCAAGGGCATAAGTGATGCTCAAACCATCACCGATATAGACACATAGAATCATTCTGATTTCATGTGTCGTAGCTATAACCTCAACTGTCTTGTCGATTCATTGTACATTGTGTACGCTACAAAGGACACGACAAAAGACTTATGGGAGTTTCTAGACAAGAAATATAAGTCAGAGGATGTTGTAGCCAAGAAATCTATTATTGGCAGATTCCTAGATTATAAAATGATTGATTCCAAGACAGTGATTAACCAAGTTCAAGAACTTCAAGTAATTTTGTACGAGATACACTCAGAAGGCATGATTCTGAGTGAAATCTTTGAAGTAGCAGCAATCATTGAAAAACTGTCTCATGGCTGGAAGGACTTCAAGAATTATCTGAAACATAAGCGAAAGGAAATAACGGTGGAGGAACTAGTTGTTCGCCTTCGAATTGAAGAAGACAACAAAAGTTCAGAAAGAAAGTTATTCTCTCATACTACTATAAAAGTCAACGTAGTCAAGCACGGTCAAAGCTCGAAACGGAAGAATCCTAAAACTTCCAAGATGCAACCCAAAGTAGGTGGCTTCAAGAAGAAGTTCTTTCGAAAATGTTACAACTGTAACAAAGTCAGTCACAAATCTTCGGAGTGTAAGAAACCGAAGAAGAAACAAGAAACCTACTTGAACTAGGCATCAGATATGGATCTCTGCACATGATTGGTTCCAATCTGAGATAATGGTAGATTGATACTAGCTCCACCAGGCATGTATGCTATAATCAGGAGTTGCTCCACAACATTATAGAAATCAAAAATGAAAACAAGTTGTTCATGGGGAACTCAGCAACTGCGGAGATTAAAGGTCAATGACAAGTGGTGCTAAAGATGACCTCCGGCAAAGAGCTCACCTTGAACAAAATGCTATATGTTCCAGAAATTCGAAAGAATTTGGTATCTGGATCACTGCTCTATAAGCATGGTTTTCGCACTGTTTTTGAAGCAGACAGAGTTGTATTGTCTAAACGTGGAATGTTTCTAGAAAAGGGTTATGTAAATGATGAGTTATTTAAACTCAGTGCAATGGTCATTCGGCCTAAAATAAATAAGAATGAAAGTTCTTCCGTGTATATGCTTGAGTCTTCCACTTTATGGCATGGTAGACTGGGACATGTTAATTATGATATATTGCGTAGATTAATTAACATGCAAGGTATACCTACATTCCAACTTGATCTAAAATATAAATGCGAGACAAGTGTTGAAGCAAAATTGACAAAGTCATTCTTTCAACATATTGAGAAAAGCACCGAAACACTTGGCCTAATCCACACTAACATGTGTGACCTAAAAAGCACACCGTCGCATGGTGAAAATAAATAGTTCATCACCTTTGTTGATGATCACACAAAGTATTATTATGTGTATCTACTTCAAAGTAAGGATGAAGCAATAGAGAAATTTATTCTCTATAAAAATGAGATAAAAAACCAACTTAATAAGAAAATTAAGATAGTTCGGAGTGACAGAGGTGGTGAATATATATATCACTAGACTCGACAAATCGGATAATGGATCGGATTCGTGTCTTGATACGATCTAGACACGATCCAAAAATATTAATTCATATTCAATCCGTTTAATTTTTCATATCAATTGGTTCAATCTGAATACGAACCACTTAATTTCGGGTAGACACGACACGATCCGTTAGACACGAAAAAATACGTGTAAAATGGATTGCAAAACACGAAACGATCCATAATTACACGAAAATATAATAACTTAAACAAAGTATAAAATAGATTACTATACATGATCCCAACCCAATAGACGCGAAAAGACCCATAAGTACACGATAATGTAATAACTTAAACAAAAGAGCTTACAAAAAATTAACAATCCCCACAATCCACGCTATCCAATTGGGATTACAAATACATTACATCCTAGAATTAT
This sequence comes from Wurfbainia villosa, assembly GCA_025175895.1. Lineage (NCBI taxonomy): Eukaryota > Viridiplantae > Streptophyta > Magnoliopsida > Zingiberales > Zingiberaceae > Wurfbainia > Wurfbainia villosa. Next base: position 9,842,915 of record CM045997.1, read on the forward strand.
CGTAAAAATATAAAATGAATTTCAAAGATTGTCATCATCATTTAAACTTGTAGAGATTATGTAAATGTCATCCATTTCCTTTCTTTTTCATGCCTAAATTTTTTTAAGTACAATAAAAAAATAAACGAGTCTAACGGATCTAACGGATCCAAAAGACAAGACACTAATCCGACACACAATTTTTACGTGTTTAACGGATAGACACAAAATAGACACGAATCCAAAAATGCACGATCCAAATATGAAAAAAGTGGATCGTATTCGTGTCGTGTTCAGATTTGCCAGGTCTATGTATCACCATTTACTGACCATGGGATCAGACACGAAACAACTACTCCTTATTCTCCTCAGCAAAATGGTGTTGCTGAGCGAAAGAATCGCACTCTAAAGGAGATAACAAATGCTCTTCTATTAAGCTTTGGATTACCATAATTCATGTGGGGGGAAGCTGTATTAACAACAAATTACCTTTTAAATAAGGTACCCCGAAAGAAAATAGAAAAGAATTCTTATGAGTTTTGGATTGGAAGACAACCTTCCTACAAATACTTATGAGTATGGAGGTGTCTTGCAAAAGTTTTGGTACCTAATCCAAAAAGGATTAAGATAGGACCAAAGATTGTTTATTGCATATTTATTGGATATGTAAATAATAGCAGTGCATATCGATTTCTTGTGTATCAATCACATATCAGAGATACACAATAACTCGATTCTTGAATCGAGAAATGCCTCGTTCTTTAAACATGGGTTCCCATACAAGACCCGAAATGAAGCAAGTTCTTCAAAATGTGCATTAGAACCACAAGTAGAAGAAGAAACTGATAAACCAGTTGAGGTAGAGCTCAGACGAAGTAAAAGAGCTCGGGTGACAAAATCCTTCGGAAAAGATTTTATCACTTTCATGTTAGAAACCCAAAGTTACTCAAAGGCAGTAAGCTGCTCCGAGGGACCTCACTTGAAAGAAACAATTGCATCTGAAATTAATTCAATTTTACAAAATCACACTTGGGAACTTGGGAATCTTCCTCCAGAAAATCAACCACTAAGTTGCAAGTGGATTTTTAAGAAGAAGATGAAAGCAGATGGCACGATTGATAAGTACAAGGTACGATTGGTGATTAAAGATTATCGACAGTGTGAAAGCCTTGATTACTTTGATACGTATTCTCCAGTATTGAGAATAACTTCCATCAGGGTATTATTGACTATTGCCGCTTTATAGAATTTGGAAGTACATCAAATGGATATAAAGACGGCTTTTCTAAATGGATATTTAGAAGAAGAAATCTACATGGAGCAACCTGAGGAATTTTCTGCACCAGAGCAAGAAAATAAGGTTTGTAGATTGGTAAAGTCATTATATGGCTTGAAGCACGCTCCGAAGCAGTGACATAAAAAATTCGATGATGCCATGAAGGAAAGTAGATTTATAATTAATGCATGTGATAAATGTGTTTATGTGAAAGACACAGAAAATGTTTATGTTACTTTATGTCTCTACATAGATGACATATTTATCATTGGGAGTAATGATAAGATAACTAAATCCACTAAAAATATATTAAACTCAAGATTTGACATGAAAGACATGGGTCTCGTTGATATAATTCTAGAAATTAAACTGCTTAGAACAATGGAAGGACTTGTTCTTAGTCAATCTCATTATGTGGATAAAATTCTTGAGAAATTTAACAGAAGCGATACTGCAGTGGCATGGACTCCATTAGATACGAGTCTACACCTATCGAAAAATCGAGGAGAGAGTATCTCTCAAATAGAATACTCTAGAGTGATTGGAAGTCTAATATACTTGATGACTTGTACACGACCAGACTTAGCCTATGCAGTAAACAAGTTAAGTAGGTACACGAGTAATCCCAGTATTGAACATTGGAAAGTAATAACAAGAATACTGAGGTATTTAAGATATATTTGTGAATATGGACTGCACTATATAAGATATCCAGCTGTGATCGAATAACACAATGATGCGAATTGGATATCTGATGTAAAAGATTCAAAATCTACGAGTGGATATTTATTCACTGTAGGAGGTACAGTCATTTCATGGAATTCTTCTAAGCAAACTGTAATCACCAGATCCACAATGGAATCTGAGTTTGTAGCCCTTGACAAGAGTGGCGAAGAAGCTGAATGGCTACGATAATTCTTAGAAGATGTTCTTAGATGGTCAAAACCAGTGTCGACAATTTACAAACATTGCGATAGTCAATCTGCAATTGGTCGGGCACAAAACCATCTTTATAATGGTAAGTCTAGACATAATATCATTCGACAACTACTCTCAACAGGAGTTATCACTATTGACTATGTGAAGTCAAAGGATAATTTAGCAGATCCATTAACCAAAGGGTTAAATAGAGAGTTAGTTGCTAGCTCATCACGAAGAATGGGCTTGATAAGAATGTCGAGAAACAATATAGGTGCAAAGGAAACTCAATCTATGCTGATTAGAGATCCCATGAACTAGGTTCAAAGGGACAACCTAACTGCACCAATTTACAAAATCACTGTGGGCGAGATCCCGATGAAACAGTGCATAAATGAAGGTTAAGCTACGACTTTTAATGATCCTAGTAAAGTAATATCTTACTTTCGAGAGATCACCTATGTAAGAAAGAAGTGGGGCCGCTTCAAAAAGAATTAAAGGCACAATTCTTAGACCTTCTCACAGAACCAAGCGTATTCATGGCTAAGAACGAATACACTCATGAGACTTGAATTGTATCAAGGAGAGTCTTGGGTGAAGAGATGTCAATGCTTACGCAAACGACAGAACAATTCAAAGACATCTCGTCTACTGATCAGCTAGTAAGCAAATAGAACTTTACAAGGGAAGGTTCAAAGGGTAACACCTACCTATCCTATACATGACTCGACTGTCGAAGGCTATCACATACCTTATTTCCATTCATATGGGGGATTGTTAGATAATGTGAATGGAAAAATACATAGTGGATAAAATATATCCACATTCAAATGGTATGATGGTTGATAAATAGTGCAAAAAAAGGGTGTGAATTCAGGGTCCGGATCACACGCATCCAACTGAACGTTATTGCACATATCAGACTGGTCTATATCAACTAGTATATACCAAAGTACTCGTTGCTTGCTCACTCCTCGTATATGTGCAAAGTTAGATTACTTGCAATTGTGATTAAGGCCTAAGCCTTGATTAAGCGCATATTGATTAAGGCTTAAGCCTTGATTAAGCATAAAGGCTTAAAGTCCTTGTAAAGTCCAAGGCCATAATCCATCATGAAAGCCCATCATGGAAAGTCCATCATGGTTCATGAATGGTACCACATCATGCTCCACATGCCTTAAGCTTGTGGCATGATAAAGCCACCTAAGCTCCACATAGCTTGCATGCATTGAGCACTTACCACCACAAGCCATGCAGAGGTGGAGGTGGCAAGCTCACCATGAATTGATTGCTCTTTATAAGGAGAAGAACATGAGATGAAATGGACATAAGTCATTTTCTTCATCGTGGAAGAAAAGAGAGAGAGTGAGAAAGAAGAGAGAGAGAGGAAAAAGGGAAAGAAATTAAAAGATTTCTTTTTTCCGTAAAAACTTTCTTCATCCTAGAAGAAAGAGAGTGAATCCCCACCAGTTTTCATTCTGCTGAGTTATCCTTCGCTCGGCAGACCCTGTGATAGTATTCAGATATACTGATCAAGTCGTCACTATAACCCGTGCTAGGTTGTACTAGTGATTTCGCCATTTTATCCTGGGAGACAGACGTCCTACGTCACCTCATAGCATTACTAGAGGGGATGAATCTGTCTTAAGGAGACTGTGTCTTTGCATGACTCGGCGTCTGCATTCCTACAAGGGTGACGAATACCATCTCAACAGATAAGTCCGAATTGTATTCTTGTAATTTTCAATTCGGGTTATTCCCTGTATTTTCGATTTAATTGTGGAAAAAAAATTTCCAACAGATATTGTATTCAAAATTTACCTATTAGATAAACTAAAGGGAAAACTGTCTATCGAGTGAAGTCTAAATATTTTAATTGTAAAAAAAAAAAGGAAGTTTTAGTTTAATGATAAAATTATTATCGTATAATTTAAATATCATGGATTTGAATCATAAAAATCTCTTGATAAAATTATGTATAATAGATTCTTCTTTAGGACTTTGTATTAGCAAAAACTTTTATTCTTTTATTTGTTGAAACAAAAATATTTTTTTTTCAAGTGTTCTCTTTAAATATTATAGAACTCAAATGGCTGCATCGAGATTTAGTTTACATGGATAGTCCATAAACCAACTACGACAATTTTCCAAACACAGCTCTTAAAGTTTGGAATTGCCCAAAAAGCGTACCATAGTTTCAGATTTACCAAATCGCGTACCTAATTCCCCTTTTATCCCTCTTGTCAAACAGACCTGCGGCAATTTAATGATGAGAGAGAATTTTCATGCATCCGAGCCACTATTGGAAATTCCGAACCATCTAAACGTGGTGCTGGGAATTCAAATCCCAGCACCACAGTATTCCTGGGAATATAATTCCCAGCACCACCTTTTTTTTATCTGATTTCTAATTTATATCAGTCTGATTTCTGAAATATTGCTGTGAATACCTAATAAAACCTCGAATATCAGAAATTTTGGCCACGGATACACAGAGGGACACTACTAAAACTCAATGGACTTGGATTGGATCGAAAAAGAGGTGAATAGGACCATCAATGGGTTTTGACCGAAACCCATTGATGGACCTAGAGGAGTCCAAATTTCGAAATCTTGACACAGACTGAAAGATCTTACAACATAAATTTTTGATATATCGAGGAAACTTAGTTTTAATCATCTTATCTCCCAATTTTAACTTGTGTCGAAAAAAAGATGGTACTGAAAGTTGAGAAACTGGTGGTAGAAATTTGCAATTCCAAAGATTGCGTGCCGAATTCACAATTCCAAAGATCATCAGGGTGCCGATCGAATTCCAAGACCAGAGTGGTGTTGCAATCCCTGCACCACCACTAGAGCCGTCAAGTTGGGTTAGGCCCGTCGGGTTGGCCCGCCCCGCCAAGTAATTTAAGCGGGTTGGGTTGAAATTTTATCAACCCGCCATTTTGGCGGGCCTAAACGAATCAACCCGCCCGGGTTGCGGGTTAGACGGGTTGGCCCGCGGGTTGAGAAATATTAAAAGAAGATAAAATTTGTGAAAAAAAATTATTTAAGCTTTTTTTATCAATATTCTAATACTAACAAGTTCATAATCACAATCTTCTTCGATCACACATATAACTCAGCACAAAGTGTAGGAGAAATTAAAGAAAATAATAAAAAAATATTTGATTTAGGTACTCTAATAATATTTTTTGATATACTCTAATTAGTTTATAATTATTTTGTCACTACTATTTCAATTTCAATTAATATAGGAAAAGATGATATATCAGAGTCAACTCATAACAAATGCCGAAAAATCTCAATTAAATCTTGAAGGAGCTAAAACTTGAATTTGTATACTATCAAGATTTGATATTTTGGAGTGTTGAAAGAATAAAAAATATTGGTACCTAACATTGTCGATTGATAATTGAGTCTCAATTACAAGATTTTAGTTGTTTCAAATGCATTTTTTTTTTACCATGGTATTCTATCCTCCTTGTCGGTTATCACCTCAAGCCTTCACCATCTCAATAATTTTGGATTTTTTTATATTTTTTAGCCCGCATGTTGGCTCGCCTAATCCGCAACCCGCCTTGGGTTGAGTTCGAGATTTCTCAATCCGCCAAGATGGCGGGTCAGCCCACCCCTCCCCGCTAAATGTTAGATTTGCGACGGATTAACCCACCCCGCCATGGATCAGTCCGTTTGATAGCTCTAATCACTACTATTCCAATCGATGTAGGAAATGATGACATATCAAAGTTAAATAATTACAAGAACTAAAAAAATTTCAATTGGATCTCTATTTGGAGAAGTAAAAATTTAAATTTACATATTATCAAGTTTTGAATATTTTCAAATATTGAAAGAATCAAAAATATCGGTACTCAACTTTGTCGGTCAATTTCAATTATAAGATTTTAGTTACTTCAAATGTTTATCTTTTAAATCATGGTACCCCATCTACCTTACCGATCATCGCCTCAAACTCTCAACACCCTAGTAATTTTAGATATAGTTTTTTAATTTTTGTGGCCCGCGGGTTGACCCGCCTAACCCGCAACCCGCCTTGGGTTGGGTTGGGTTGGAGATTTTTCAACCCGCCGAGACGATGGGTACCCCGCCTCTCTCGCTAAATGTTGAGCCACCGTGCCGAATTGGAATTTCCAAGAATCCCAAAGACCACCACCTGGTGTCGAATTTAATCCCAAAGACCACAATTGGTAGCCGGAAATTCCACCCAAAGCACCACGCTGATGCCGAATCGAACAACTTAGTAGCAGATTTAAACTAGATGAAGAACCATGGAATTCCAAAGACCTCAATTTTTATATCACGAAAAACTATTTGTGGTTTTACCTAATGTAAATTTATTACCATTTTTAATTTATTGGAAAAGTCATCACGCGTGTCTTCAAATGAGTATTTATTTATTTTCCTTATATTTTGCAATAGATGTGTTTTTCTATTTAAAAAAATCGTTGTAAAATTAGTATGGGCCTCTAACATGAGAAAATCGATAAAAGTATTTAATTTTGAGTTGACCTTTCTATAACTTGGATGATAAAATCTTTCTTCATCTCGCTTCGACATCGCTACTAAATTGCGAATTTCCAAAGACCAGTGGTGTTGGGATTGAATTTTCAAGACCACAAATGGCGGTCGGGATTCACACCACCGCATGGTCTTAAATTCCAAAGACCACACGGCGCGAATTACAATTCCAGACCACAATGATGGTGCAGGATTACACGAATAGAAGGTGGTGCCGGAATTGCGAATTCCAAAGACCACTACCATCGCCTCAACTTTCAAGACTATCTTTTTCTCGACACAAGTTAAAATTGGGAGATAAGAGGATTAAAACTAAGTTTCCTCGACATATCAAAAATTTATGTTGTAAGATCTTTCAGTTTATGTCAAGATTTCGAAATTTGGACTCCTCTAAGTCCATCAATGGGTTTCGGTCAAAACCCATTGATGATCATATTCACCTTTTTTTCGATCCAATCCAAGTCCATTGAGTTTGAGTAGTGTCTCTCTGTGTATCTGTGACCAAAATTTCTGATATTCGAGGTTTTATTAGGTATTCACAGCAATATTTCAGAAATCAGACCGATATAAATTAGAAATCAGATAAAAAAAAGGTGGTGCTGGGAATTATATTCCCAGGAATAATGTGGTGCTGGGATTTGAATTTCCAGCACCACGTTTAGATGGTTCGGAATTTCCAATAGTGGCTCGGATGCTTGAAAATTCTCTCTTATCATTAAATTGTTGCAGGTCTGTTTGGCAGGAGGGGTAAAAGGGGAATTAGATACGTGATTTGGTAAATATGAAACTATGGTATGTTTTTTGGGCAATTCCGAACTTTAAGAGCTGTGTTTAGTAAATTGCCGAACCAACTAAGAAGTTGCACTGAATAGGTAATATTTAGACGAATGATTATTAAACAAATAAGTTTTCCATCCAATCTTTTATATAGCAGAGGTTCTTTTGAGGGTTCTTTATTTGTTGATATGAGTTTTAAGTTTTACTTCATGGGAAAAATGATTGAAGCAACTTTAAGGCGATCCATCTGATCGAGTAAATCCAACGTATATTTTTCATTTGGATATAAAAATTCTTTGTTTCTATATAGCTACTTCTATTCTCAAAAAATATTTAACTTTCCAATGTCTTTTATTTAAAAGTGCTCACGAAGAAAATTTTTGAAAGCTCTAATATAGGATTAGGATCATTTCCTATGATTATCATGTCATCAATATAAATTAATACAACAATGAATGAGATCCCACATATTCATGTAAAAAATAATAATCTATCATAGACTACTTAAACTCGACCTTTTGAATAGCTACGGAAAATTAAGAATACCAATTGCGAGAAATTTACTATATAATTTATAGAGCACATTTTTCAATCAACAAATTGTTCTTCCCTGCTAATTATAACCTTGTGGTTAAAGTATATATACTTCTCACGGATAAAAGCATTTTGAATATAGCTTTATAACAAATAAAAAAGGCTCATTATAATTCAACCCTTCAACTTATATATAACATTTAACGACGTTCCCTTAGAATGATCTGTTGATTAGAATGACACAAATATTATTTGAATGGACAATAATTGATTCTCAACGTGAAATATAAAAGTCTCATCCGAATTCAAAAATCCTTTATTGTTTCTAATTAATGGATCAATGGGCATAATCTTTTATGATTTACCTTTTTTTATGAGCAATATTGAAGATGAACATAATTATCTTTCACTGTTAGAATATAATATTTAACGGCGAGTCTCATCTTGCAACACTCAGTAGTTACTTCTAATTTTTACTTGATTTTATATATCCACTCTCAATAGATCCATCTAATTTTTACTTGACTTTATATATCCACTTACAACCAATTGATTTTTTTTTTTATTTTGAGATAAACAAGGTTCATGTTCCATTTTGTTCTAACGTTTAAATATTCAAACTCATAATCTCTCGCCGCTTGAGGATCTTTCTCAGCTCGAGCGAATATACATGGTAAATTTCACAAGACTAGAAATTCAGGCAACAAAAGCACGATGCGAATAAAACAAATTTAATAACATATAAAATTTATTAAAGGATAAGGTGCCCTTGCTTGAATTTGTCATTGAAGATGATAGCTTGGAGAAAGTAACCCGGTTTGATAGCAATGAAAATCACGTAAACAAACTGATAGTAAAAGACAAAACATATTTGACACTTATTACAGCAAATAAATAAATAATGAACTAATTAGAGACTAATCAAATAAAAAAATTATAATAAATGAAAAAATTGGTTGCAAGAATCAAGACTTAAGAAGTGACAAGTGAGAAGTCATATGCAAGAACAAAAATAATTGTATTTCACGACAAAATTCATCTAATGATAACAAGATTATAAACAAAATTGCATTACATGGATGAGAATATACAAATTGAACTCAAGAATGGAAGTTAACTGATGGAGTCTGGATACTGATGACCTTCAGTTGGGAGTTCTGATATGATACAAAAAAGAAACACCTGGTTATTAGACATCTTCAGAGGAGAGAAAACAAGTAAAAGAGCAATAATTACTAGCCGAGGATGCCTCTAAAAAACTGCATAAACCTCGGTGATTCAAAATTTCAAAATCGGATGCGTACAAGAAACTAATTTACGCCGGGAAAACCCATCTCCAAGAAAAAGATGAGATTATCTGCAATCGAAACAATTATGAGATGCCCCTGCGAGAATCTGCATAGAATGTGCTTCGGGTGCGATTCACACGGAGTTGAACACCTGAATTTTGAAAAGGTTGTCTTTTCTTATCTGGCTTGATGACATAAATAATCGAAGATCAATTGGAGAATGAACTAAATTTCTGTACACATCATTTATCTTGAAGTGCTATTATACATTGTGATGAAAGACCTGCAACGTAACCAAATCATTAATAATAAGGCAAAGAGGAAGAATAACATCATGCGCTGACGAAACTACGATAGTATGTAACTTAAGAAATTCCCTGCCTGTCATTAATAAATGCAAATTACCTTTACTCGCAGAAGAAACTTTAGTCCAGATTGTCTGCCAGTTGCATCTTCTAGCAACGTGAAAAATGTACTGGGTTTGGATTCCACTTGGCCATTCATTTTAAAGGCAGTGGAACACACCGTTAGATGTTACAAGAGGGTGCCAAGGTCATTTGACAGTTGCAGGATACCACGCATTTGCAGGTAAGGGTTCTCTAGAAGTTTTTCATTGTTGCTCTATCAAGTACAAAAGCAGAAACTGATTGATCAACATGCTGATATTACTCAAACTATACAGTAATGATTCAAGTCAAGGCTGCAACGAGCAAATCAAAAGGTGTACCTGTTGTGCTTTGAAAATAAGACTCTGAAGCATGCGCTGATAGGTTTCTGGTTCTTCTGTCATCATTTTCTAATTGAATTGTGAATTTGTTAATAGCACGAAATAGGAACGATGGTGAGTCGTAAATGACAAATTTATGCTATACCTTCAAGAGAAAAGCAGCAGAATAATATGCTACTCGTGAATCCATGTCATCTAAGAGGCCTCTGTAAAAGTTTAAACTTGTATCATCAAAAAAAAAAAAAAAACAAAATAACTGTGTACAATCCATAATGAATTTGAGGTGATACCTGAAAAATTCTTTTCCTTCGATCTCCAAAAGTGCTCCCTGATCAGCAGTACATTTACCAATTAAAAGTAAGAGGAGGGCAGCTCTTATGTCTGATGTAGCACCTGGTATATTCCCTCCTCCATTACTGCCAACGGCAACACCTAATGCAACATCATCAGTTGCTGCCCCAGCAAGCTGTATCAACGGCCAATAGAACAAGGAAGCAGGAACACGGGCTACCAGCTGCATAGGAGCAATTGCATGCCCTCGAAGAAGCAATGCTGCCATAGAAGTTGTCTCACAGGTTAAGCTATCTTGATCAAGATCATTAAGAGAGTCAGCTGTCTGTGGAAGCTTATCTTGTGATTGCTTAGGCCTTGGTCCTTCCAAAGAAACATGAGTTTCTGAGCCACTTTCACGACTATGAGTTGTGCAACCAAACAGATGATTCAGACCATTGAAATCAACAAAAGGAACATGTGTAGCAGAGTGAAGCCTCAGGCATAATTGAGCAAATAACAAATCACACATCTGCAGATACCCAATTAGGTCAGAATAAATTTTAAGTCAAGACATGCATGGTCAAATAGAGAAAGAACTTGAAAAGGCTTTAGAAAAAGAAAACAATTTGGACGCAAAGATCATGTGAGGTGCTTAAAGCATTCTTGCTTGATAATCTGGATGAAATTTTATAATAAATAATTTTAAGAACAAACCTCTTCCTGCATAAGGTCAAGAGTGCGTGATTGTAGATGTCTATCCTTACAAGTCTCTATGAGATACAATAGAGCAAAAATGAAAAATTACTGTAAAAAAAATTCTGGGCAGACACAGGTGCCAAATCAATCTCATTGAAAGAACAATAAAAGAAATTTGTAAACATTTAAGACTACCTTCAAAATGCTGATGTGATCAGTCTCGTTTATCTGAACCACCAGTGATAAGGCACTGCTCATTATGTCTATAACTGCATTTGCTTTGTTTAGACAAGTTTCAGTATGATCAAATGCACTACTTTCAGCACTAGAATCTTGCAGATCAGTTTCATCAAGTAATAATTTGCAACGTGTGAGAAGTTTCTCCAGAACAAAAAGAAAGCCCCATCTGACAAAATTGTGTTTTGACTTCAAAAGCCCGCAGAAGATACTAATTGCTAAAGGAACTTCTGAATAAGCTGAATCTTGACTAAAAGCAACAGCAATTTGCTGCTGAAGGTTCCTAACATTTGAAAAGATATTTCCATTTCTACTCTCACTGATTTCTATGAGCAGCAATTCAACAAGCCAGATGTACCCATGATGTCGGTAAGCAGACCTGTCTGAGTGAAGAATAGAATGCAACGTGGCCCATGAAACTTTAGCTTTCTCACCAATATCAGTTTTGGAAAGGACATCTTTTATGCTCATAAAAGATTTGCATGTCTTTGTAAGACGGATCATGTATGAAAACTCACTATCCAACCTTGTGAAGGTACTCAAGGTTGTATCAAGTTTTCTTATTATCTTGTCCAAAAGCTACAAAATAAAAACAACCTGATCAGATTGAATAAGCAATGCAACCAGTTTGTTCTAAAACGGTTTAAAATCATCAAGGCACAACCAGAAGCAAAATGAACGACTAAGATGCAAAAAACAGCCAACACAGAGATAATAACACAGTAATAGAGAAATTACTAAATTTTCAAACACAAACAAAATTCCACTCAATAATTGATTGCAAAATAATCATGGACTTATCTGAAATTTAATTTTTACCTAAGTTGGATTTAATTGATTCGTATGACTGACTACATTGAGAGAGAGGGGGTTCTATGATTGTGATTACACTGCTCCTTTGCCTTCTTCCTCTATGCAATGTAAGGATGTCTAGATCCAAAGCTTAAGGGACATTTTCAATGATCAGACAGCAGCAATGAACTACGGAATTGAGCTTTGTTCTTCCAACTATCATGATCAGTAATAATAATAGTCAAGCAAGCAAAATTTCCCTTTTCCATACAATTGACCGATGATTCAATTGTGTTGTAGATTAACATGTTGCAGAATCCAATTGAGTTTTAGTGTTGAACTAAGGGCTAGTGGGTGGTGGTGGGATGGGCCAACAACTTGCAGAGTTTTTCAGATCAGTGATTTCAAACAGTGATCAGAGGGCACCAAGATCCAAATCTTGCATGAGAACTAATGTTCATAGGTAAGCGACTATTCGATTGCTGTGTCATAAGATTCTCATCTCTCTTATGTTGGAGCTGATTTCTATAATGGCTCTGATCACTGCTAAGTTCTATAGTTGGCTACCTTGTCCAACTTGTATGTAATACATTCCTGGCGATGGTGAATAAATCCTTGGTTTTTTATGTCATTGGACCAGATTTTTGGCTCGACTCTGGATGTAAATTGATGATCAGTGGTTATTCATTAGATTTACTGATGGCTTATTTGATTTAGTCACAGTGCAGTTGGATAAGTTAGCATCTATGTTTCTTTCATTAGTGTTTGAATCAAGGTTTCAAATCTCAAGCCGTATTGGAGTTTCGCTCTTTGATCAAAATGATATGATTTCAATACTCTATCATGTTGTGTTGGCATGGTTTCAACACTTATTTAATTGAATTAGTAATGATAACACAATTAATTTTACTTAGTATAAGTTAATAAATTTTGATTAACTATTTTATTGTCATTAATTATATTGCTAAATACATTTTCATTCTTTCGTTTATAGTTTTCAATTAATTTGATCGACTTAGACCTCAAAGTTAAAAAGGTAGAACACAACTAAGTTTTGAATTTTAGTTTTAGACTTTTAGTCAATTATAAGTTGTAGACTTCTTTTGTTAAATAGTGATTTGCACTTATAATTTACACAATTTTGCAGGTAGAATGCTGGAATAAGCAATGAGAAAAAGAGAGCTACCCCCTATAAAGTGGGGCATTCTTTGCTTTTAGGTTCTACAACAATAAAGCAATTCCATATCTGAAGGCCCAGGGACCTTCATTGTTGAGATTTAATTAATAATGTTTTTGACTTGTTCTAACTCAAGTAATTTTCTAACATTTTAGCAAAAATTAATCGCAATTTTTATTAATTACAAGATTTGTAATACTGTAGATTGTCAATAAAATCAATCTCAATTCAGAGTGTCAAACCATTTATCAGTTTGAATAATGTGTCATTTTTATATGGTTCAAATAGTGATTTAATCCATATAATGTGTTCGTAAATTCTTGATTTGATCATAAATTTGATCGGTGACAATTGAGTGGAAAACATTGGACAGAACTATTTCAAACTATCGACATAACGTTTTTACTCATGCTACAGTCCCACTTCGCCAGTGGCTGTGCAGGGAAGTAAAACATATGCCACAGCATTCTCATCTACAAGTTGATATGTATTTAACTGCTAATGTTGTTGGAGCAGTTGTGTGGATGTGGTTGTATTGGTTGGCAGAGTTGTTCTTGCATTCATCTGTTACTGGTGCACAGTCAGTAGCCATAATCTGCTACATTTATGTTGTCAAACAAAACATTGCTGGTAGTGTTGTTGAGTAAGATGCTATACTGATTGTGCTATAATGTTATTGCTCTTTCAGTGATAGTTGTTATATATGTTTTGTCATACTTGTCATGTTGCCACTCAAATCCCTTTTAAATACCTAACTATGCTTAGTTTCAAGTGTCCATGTTAAATTAAATACATTGGCTTAAAAAGTGTTGTCATCTGATAAAGGAATTATTTATTTTGTTAACTAGTACAAATTATTGGTATCGTTATTTTGGTTATGCATTTTTATATACAATATCTGTGAAAATAACATATCCAGTTAAGATATAATAGCTTACTGAAGATTTTTGAAGGAAAGGTACAAGTTAAGCAAATCCAATGTCAACTACAGTAACACTGATAAACTATAGTGTTCATATAAAAAAGCAATATGAACCATAGGTAAAACTAGACCATGTTGCAAATAGAATAGGATCAACAGAGGAAAAGCAAAAATTGCAAATTTGTGGCAAGTAAGCAACAAGAAGCATTCAGTAAGTGATTAGAGTAAAGTCAGAAAGTGATTTTATTTATCATTCAGTGCAAGCTCAAGGAACATTCTCTACGGGGAAAATCAGTTGTGTGAGATGAACAAAGGCAGCATGTTGGGGCAGAGTTTAGCAACTCAGCATGACATCCACTTCGATAGTTTGACCTGATGTGCAATGACTTGTCAAAATGTAGTTACTAGTTATCTACCTAATCTTCTGCAAATACAACCATAATTGTAATAAACACACAACTCATCCCTTCTCTCATTTTTTGACTATCTCAACAAGGCTGCAGAGATTTCAAGATCATTAATCAAATCAGTAAACTAGCCAATTTTAGGCAAATTCGCTGAATTAGTAAGTATTTATCATAAGATATTCGTTAGTAATATATCTAGTTTTCTGCACACAAAAAAACGAAGAAAATATTGCAATAAGAACATACCATATTCTGTCGCTCATAGTTTGACGATCTTAACAAGGCTGCAGAGATGGATCTTTTCAAGATCTCCCCAATACCATCTACACCATGCTTAACTGCAATATGAAAAGCTTCAGGAGCATTAGCGAGCATAAGCATGGACACAAGAGGTTGAATGTCATCATACACATATACAGATGCCCCATTAGCCAAGCAAACTTCATTTATCTGATGTACAACATAATCAAATAGAACAAGAAATAGATTATCCTTTTCTTCCTTTGAGCTTGCCTTTGAATACTGCATAGAGAAGATTGATTAGTCTAATCTACTCCAACTCATTCAAGAATAGCGATAGGGCAAAGCTAATACAAGTTGTGACATTGATTTACATTAATGAAATAGGGACTTGCCAAAAATTTTGGGCAAAGACAACTTGTGTAACAGGGTAAGTTTAGGCAAATCAGAGAAAACATGAAGCTCTATTTATAAGAAATATTAGATGCACTGCTAAACAAATAGAAGCAATGGGTGATATATCATAGAGTTCGACAAGATACTACAGTGAAAAGAGGGATTCAATGAGCAATGTGACAATCTAATGCCTTCAAGAGAAAAAGGTAAAACAATCAAAAGAGAAAATTGGCATTTTGTGGCAGGGCATTAAGAAATTATTAGCGTCACATGGTTTGATGAATTGCAACTTGGCCTCAGCCTAGTGTGAACTTGAACGCATCAAAATATAGAGCACCCATATGTTGGCAACTTTGGGAAAGTTGGCATGAGAAGATATACCGTTAGGAATATTATCATTAATATGCAACGTAGACCACTTTTTGACGGCAGTTTGTGATAAGGTGATTAACCAGTCAATAGGAAAATAACCAAAAGATTGACATCAATAAAGTGATCATTGTTTAAAGTATATATGAAGTTGGATAATTGATTCAATAAAAAAACACTTGTCATCACAAAAACAATTAGAGAAGTTATAATCAAAAAGAAATTGTTGAGATCGTACCGCAAGTCCGCAACAATAGTGAAGAAAATCAAGGATGAGAAAGAATAAATCGAAGAAGAACAGGAAGAACACAGAAAATTTTAACATGGTTCGACAATGTGCCTACTCCACCAAAATAGTTGCGCAAAACTTTTTCTTGAACTTCTCTTGAACATCTCAAGTTTAGGATTACAATAATTCTATTTATACAACCCTAGTCATACATGGTATTTTAAGATTACCAAAAAATACCACATATTAATGAAAGTCCCAAATTACTTGGCACCTCAAAACAAACCACGGCTGGATCATGTTTCAAGTCACAGCCGTGGAGAGCAATTCGTCCACCTCCCTGAGGACTCTTTCCTGAGGAGTCTTGTCTGAGGAATCTATCATGAGGACTCTTGTCTGACGAGTCATTCCTGACAAGTCATACCCGAGGACTCTTTCTCTTGCCTGACAAGTCATTCCTAACAAGTTATACCTGAGGAGTCAGTCCTTAGTACGAGTCATACCTCAACACTCCGCAATACGAGTCATCCTCAACAAAAATAAATACTAAAACTCTCAGAGGTAATCAAACATGTACCAAGTACAAAAATATATTTTATGAATACTCCAACATTCCACTTCAAATTTTCAAATAAATTATTGGAAATATATTAAGAATAAGAAAGGGTAATATAGTAAAGTGTAACTTCTATATTCTATCTTGGCAGGGATCATTTGTGGAAAAAAAACACCAACACACTATGAAATCGAACTCAAAGGAAATTCTTAATTAATAATGTAGTACAAGCAATATTTAACTTGATAATGATGGATTAAAACACACCTCCAAACAAATAAAGTCAATGCTTCCAAGAAGATCCACTTGTTCAACAAAAAATAAGGGAATGTGTGGAGCATCCTTTGGAGGATCATTTGAAGTTTGATAGAACATGTTACTCAACATGCAGATAAGTTTGCAATGAACTACCTCTGCCCATGAATATTCATTACTGATCTCCAGAAGGGTCTTAATAACCTGCAGCAAAAAACCAAAGATGAGAGTGATTTAACTTCGATGTGATATCCATAATCAAGAAAACCACACGATCAAGTGTTCTCACCCTTATGTCAAGACCAGCAAGTCTGCTCCTAAATATTTTTCCATTATCGCAAACAAAATAAAATAAACAACTAAGTGCAGATGCCCATACAATTTCTTCTCTTTCTTCCATCTGCAACAAAGAGAAGTTTTATCATACACAGGAAAACAGCAACAGAAAAAAGAATCTGCAAAATAAAGCAACAGCCAGTAGAGATTCAAAAATGAGAACTTAGAAAAGTTTCTGTGAGGTAAGAGAAGGGTGCAAACGAAAATAGGGACAATGAGGGAGGAGAGAGGAGAGCGGAGTGTGGGTATGCTGCACACCACATTTAAACCTGCAGCCTCTGAATAAAAAGATTCAAAAATGAGAAAGAAAAAAAACTAAGCCTAGATTTACTACTCTAATTCCATGTTGAGTGGAACATAACACTATTATTTTCATAAACAAGAGCGCCTATGCACATGTACATAATAAGTAAGATAATACATAATGCAAGTTTAAACTGCTAATTTTGATATTTATCTGAAGAATTTTTATGGGTGGCAATATAATCCAACATGTGATGCAGGTAAGCAGAGGTTAGAGGAGGAAGAAGAAGCATATTAATTATTGTTTCCACTCAACTATGTTTGTCAAAGGAGCTGTTTGTTGTACTTCTCAAATGTCGTAAATATTTCACCAGAGTTTCAATCCTTCATTCTTTCCTATTGAGATGACATGTTTGATGTGTGGAATGGTGTGTTCAACTTGGTCTCAAGGTTCGTCTTGTTATGGAACTGAAATGAGATACTTCACCCATATCGGACTAGACAGCAAGAGAATTAAAGTTATGACATAATAACATCACACAAAATTGAATATAAAACCTATAAGACCATATAATTATAATAGCCTCCACAAACAAGTAGGAAAAACAAGAAAGACTTGGTTACTGGCAACAACACATAAATTTATTAATCCAGCAATACCTAAAGGCTGCGTTTGGTATGCCGTAATCTACCTTGTAATGTAATCCAGATTACATTACAAGGCAGATTCCTTTGTTTGTTACTGTCTTAGAATTGTAATGTAATGTAATCTGTATTACAAAAGGCATTAAAGTTTTGTAATCTGGATTACAAAACAAAACCTATGTAATCCAGATTACATTACAAGCTTCTCATTTGCATGCAATAAATTACATTTGCATGCATGTTGCATGCATGCAAATGTGATTTAGACTGCGTTTGGCGATCGGCGGCGGTCGATCGATCGGCGATCGACAATCGGCGGAGGTCGGACGGCGACTGGCGACGGTCGACCGGCGATCGGCGGCGGCGGCGATCGGCGGGGCGCGATCGGGCGATCGACGCCGACGCGATCGCGACCAACCGACGATCGACGATGGGCGATCGCGATCGACGGCATCGACGACGCCAGCGATCGACGGCGAACCGACGGCGCCGACCGACTGGTGACATCAGCGGTGTGACCGGGTGACTGCCGTCGACGATCGGGTGACCGACGATCGATCGGTGATCGGCTAACGATCGGCAGTCGGCCACGACGATCGGACCTTTGTAATCCAAGATTACATACAATTTGTATCCAAACATAGTAATGTAATCAAGATTACATTGCATTCCATTACAACCTGGATTACATTACGTCCTATCAAACGCAGCCAAAATGTCATCTTCAAAATTCATTGATGTATATGATGCTTGTATCTCTCTTCCAATAAAACAGGACAAAGATTCCACTTTTTATCTCAATAACAAAGATGCAGGCAAAGGAGGTATAATCCACGAAATTTAAAATGATGCAAACTGACAATTGTAACTACTATACAAAATTACCTGCACAAGAAGACGAAGAACTTCAAATAGTATGACCAAAAGCCAGGACTCAAAGTTACCGATAGCAGTAAAAATTCTCAGCTGCATGTCAGACTCATTATTCATCTTTCCTGGAGTTCTAGGCTGTTCGTCGTCATTTGAACAAGGTTCTTGCAAAGGCTTAACTGCTTCAGGTGAGGTAGGATCTTCAAGTAGCATAGGCTCCAGCAATTGTGCATGAACACCAAGGTTTAAAATGAAATCA
Organism: Wurfbainia villosa; assembly: GCA_025175895.1. Taxonomy (NCBI): domain Eukaryota; kingdom Viridiplantae; phylum Streptophyta; class Magnoliopsida; order Zingiberales; family Zingiberaceae; genus Wurfbainia; species Wurfbainia villosa. The sequence goes on from CM045997.1 coordinate 9,861,859, forward strand.
AATGCATGAGCCCTGGATGCCACTTTTGGAGAGCTAAGCATACCCTAAAGTCATCAAAATAAAAATAAAATAAAATATGAGAAATGCTGACTTCTTAGTCTATTAGATTGCTGAGCAATTGCAGCACCTCCAGCATATAAAGAGTGAGAGGAGTAGCAGTTCCAGAATCCATCATGTACCTACCAAATTTGATCATAAAGGAAATCAGAAGAATAGAATATGAATTTTTTGTTAAACATCGATTCAACTTTGGCTCAAAATTCCAACTATTGAATTAGTTTAATGAATTAAAGCAATAAGTAGAAATATATAAAACAAATAGCAAAAACAGAAATGATTCGTAGATGAGGACACTGAGGATCCTATTCTGGCGCATTTGACATAAAATGTTAAAAGAATATAATATTCAAATAGCGAAAAAAAACAGAGAATGACATAGACAAAAGTGACAAATAAAAGAACAGGTTTCCCTTCCATAGTTTTCTGGGATATATAGTTTAACTATAATTATTTGTACTATGTTAACATGTCTTCTAAAGCAAAAAAGCATATCAACAAATTATTTAAAATCTCAACCCATGCCGAGTGATACTGGTGAAATTTATCGTTCTGCCGGCCGCCTGGCACTGACACGAGGTTGTGCCTTTTCCCTTTTTTCCTTTTCTTTTTTTTTAATTTTTTTGTACTATTTAAGTTAATATTTTTATTTTTAATTAATATATTTTATATTTAAAAGCCAACTCCATTCAGTGGGATAAGACTTGGTTGTTGTTGTATATTTTATATTTAAAAGGTACCGAAACGTATCAGCATGGCACAATATAGTACCAAAACTATATCGTTCCAATTGCGGACCAAAATCTCGGCACGAGTCGAGATTTTCAACATTGCGACAAACTTTTATTGATAGAGTGGATATAAAGAATATCTGTTTTGGGGTCCAGGAGGTCAAGAAATATAGATTTGGTTCTTATCATCCAGACTCTTCCATGAATATGATTGGCTTCCAATCATATAAAACCAGCATTTGGTTCAAATATCAAAATGCCATCAACAACCTCAACTATCATTCCACGTGAAAAAGATGTAGGAAACTTATGTCTAAAAACAAGAAAGCACTCGTAGACATCACTCCAGAATTGAGCAGTCCGTACTATGAGGTAGTTTAGTGAAGCCACAATATTAGATCAATCAAAATTTTAAAGGTGTATGCGGACAGCATGCAATCGAGCAGTTCGGTACATAGATCCATATACGGGTGCATATGCACCCCATATTTTCTAAACAAAAAAGATCAATATTTATACTAAATGATGTTATAGTATTGTGTGCCAAAAACTTGATTTACCATCTATTTAATATATCAAATTGATCAACCAATTAAAGTGAAATTGACATAATTTTCACCTATCACCAAATGATTAAATTAATCATCCCAAGCATGCATAACAACATATAAATTGTACTTATATGAAGCAATGCATATAAAAAAAACCACATTACATATAAAAAAGCATGTTAACCAACCAACAGCAATCGTTAGAAAAATCTACAAGCTGGCTTATATTATACAAAGAGCATGATACTTGTTTTGATTAAATCATATCAATATTATCTGGGGCATGACTTTAACAAACTAGGGATTCGTTTAGCCTGCATGATCCTTATGTTACCATACTTAGATGCAATGCAATCTCTTCATAAGGTGTCTATTTATTAATAACACACAAGCCTCATTGAAGAAAGAAATTACACCACAATCACAACCTAGACAAGTATTTTAACTGCCTGTTGTAACAAATTAAATCCCATCTCCAGTAATATGGTCAACATTTCATGCATATGCATTCAGGCAAAATGCATTTGTACTTGAAAGGAGGGTATAAAATCACAGCAGAAAAAAGGAAAACAGAAGGACAATTGACACCAAATGTCTTGTTTGAAGCACCAATTTACAGCTTAATTAAAGTTATAATAACTTTGAACATTGATGTTGAGAATTAGGAATATCTTGGGTGACTAATATTTCAGGGCAAAAAGAATGTAGCACGAACAAAATGTAAATAATCTCTTATGGACTCATATGAAGTATGATCAAGCAAGGATAATGGTTCTGGTCAGACATGTAAGCACAATTTTGTGAGACGGGGCTGCAATCAAACCATGCAGCCAGAATTTATTAATATATATAAACAACACCGGATAATACAGCTCATATACTTCTCACTATACTGACAGCACAACCCAACCATATGTTCAGATAAAAACCATACCCTTCACTTAAAAAAGTATAAAACACAAAAGCGAACTGGTGTACTGGTGTACGATAGTGGAATCTACACTAAATAAATACACAAGGCATTCATACCAACACCAGCCTGCTACGCCGTTGGCCATGAGTATCACTCAGGATACTACTTAGGAGAATAGGAAGCATCTGGAATTTTGAGTTATAATAGCATAATGATGATTTACATGAGTCGTACACATAAACAAGTCGAGGTGGCTTTCATATCAAATACAAAGCAATGGGAGAAATTAAAACATACATGTCAATAACAAGCTTGATGAGAACATTGATTGCAACATCAGTAGCAGGTTGTCCAGCATGGTTAGATAGTGATGTTGCATTATTTGTTTTTGGGTTTGGGGCACTGGACTCTCTGCAAACTTCGGCTATGACTTCATGAATCTCAACAAAACTTAACCTTAAAGGTTGCTGTTCACTAGCACATGTTAAGATGATAGTCAGACAGATAATGGATGCTAGATTGAAACACATCCCAATGAACAAAAGCATTAAAAAAAGGACCAAGAAGGATTGTTCAACATTTCCCAAAAAGCACTTTGATTCAGATTTATTATTTGCAAATATTTGTTACCTATAACAATCTTAATATTGTTGATAATGTACAGTAAATTTTAGTAGATTCACGACCATCATCCCCAAACAAAGTTATCAATATTGGTAGACCTTAAGAGACGCACATTACATGTATAAGCATTTAACAAAGCTATACTTCATCCGACCTAAATTAGATTACAAGATAGAGAAACTGTCTCAATGTCTTTGTTTTCTATCGACTTAGAAATTGTTTTTGTTCTCAGATCAGTTAAATGCTAAAGATAGGCTGGAAATTCCTTCTAACAAACCAGTCAAACAATGAAACAGCAAAAACTTGCTATTCAAGAACATTTCGTCATTGCACAAAATAAAACTCATGCAAGTGAGAATTAGCATTTACACTTGCAAATGCATCAAGTGAAAATCTTAAGATTTAACAGACTAAAATGTCAAAGGAGTTTCCAATACCAATAATTTGAAACTTTCATTGTAAACAGCCTGCAACAAAGCCCAGTACAAGTCTGATCCAGGAGTTGATTTGTGTATATCAATAATATCTCAAAATTTAATACTACTCATAATCCTTAAAGTCAGTCCTTAAACTCCAATACAAGAATCAAGATACATTTTGATTCAACATCGAGTTGCAACATTTAAATTCTCTTCTATATGATCTGAACGTGCAAATTTTTTTATTAGTATGGATCTTTTGTGGCTATGAGCAAAGAAAATTAACGGTTTGAAAACTGTCTGTATTGATCCACAGCTTGCTCTTGATCTTGGTTTCATCAATCCCTCCAACAACTTGACAAGACTTGGTTCTGATGATCATACTTAGGGAGAACAGATGGCAAATATTGGATGAAAGTGGTTAGAGCTGGCTTTTTTATCGAACACTAGTAGTGGTAAGAGCTAGCTATTAGTGAAGGTATCGTTGGATGGAATGCAGCAGTTTCTGCCATCAGAGTCTTGGAAAGGATTCACTATGTCAAGCTTGTAGCTTTTGGTTAGCTTGGTGTTATCAATCAGGAAGGATACTTGTTTCAGGTTCTGACCAGTGGTATTATGTGGTATAATTCCCATACTTATCCAGATCAGTAGAATTTAGCCAGTCAATCAAGAGGATCAATCAGCGAAATAACCAATCAGTTCTCGTTACCTGAAGTCTGGATTGCATACTCCACTACTTCCAAGACAATTATACCTAATGCAAAAACTTGTCGAGGATCTTAAGTTCATCCTTGCATTTACTGACACTGAATAACTTGGCACTTAACAACTAATTGTAATTTTGCATACCATTCCCTGTCCAAACTCTAAATGAATCTAAGATTAGATGGCAGTGTCATGAAAAATTCGAGCATTAAACACCATTAAAGGCATTGTCTTCCTCATATAAACTCCCAAAACAGACTAATGACACAAGAAAAACAACCAAGTGCATGTTACTTGCAATACTGAGGATGCCTATGGACGGCATTTGATAACAAAATGTTTTCTTGTTAATTTTGTTCGTATTCCATCAATGCTAGGAGATTGGGTACTAATTACCCCAACAGCACAGGATCCATCTGCCAGGAAAGATGTGGCTCTGCTTGGCATCAGAAACAGGTGTGCTTTCCAAGATGCCTCCTCCCTGACATCATGTATTGTCTAGGCATACTCATCCTTGCATATCAGCCTATCCCGATAAATTTTTTTCTGAGATTTTAGTACCTTACCATGGCCATGTTCTTTGTTTTCTGCTACTGAATCTCAGTTCTGTTATTTTGTCTTTTTTCTTTTAGCAGAACAGTAAATCAAATGAACAAGCACGAACATAAATCATACCCAAATATAACATGTTAGTATTATCTCCAGACAAATGAAAAAACACTGCAGAAGATAAGAGCTTTAATTAAACCTGTAATGTTTATACTGAAAAAGTGGCCGAACTCTTGGATTAAATGTGCTCACGTGTACATTATCCCTGAAAAAGGAAACAATTAAGCATGCACACAACTTTAACATGACCACACTTAGCCTGCTACAGATCTTGAAAATCTACAGTTTTTAGATATACCAGACATAAGTGAGACTATCTACAAAAGAACTGGCTATCGATGATAATGTTTAGAAAAAATTTTCCTAAGCCGCAGAACTAATTTGTTATTTACACCAACAGATACAATAATCAACAACAATCTAAAGAAAATAACAAAAACATTTTGTCCATGTTTGCTAGTGTCCACTGTTTTTTCAATTTTTTTCTTAAAGAAAAATATTGAAATAATAGTTTGATAGAAATTCCACAATGAATTGATTATGAAAAAAATAAGGAAGTGATGTTTTATTGTTTCTGGAGAATGATAGATAGCCATTCAAAGAAACAGAATCATTTTCTTAGAAAAAAATTAAAAATTATAACATGAGTATTTTGTTTTAGGGGGTTTTCCTTTCCCTGGAAAAAAATGGAATATTTTTTATGTGAAACACAACCTTAATTTCTAAGAGGAGGATTTAGAAACAATTGAATATATAATATAAGCAAACTAATAATGAAGTTTCATCAAAATTAAAGAGAAAAAAAAACCTTAAGAATGGCAATAAATCTCCAACTACAGAGCAATAAAGTTGTTGAAAAGGAATATAAACTGAACTTTAGGATGCAAATCTAGAAATATGATGAAATATTGGAGTATAACACTAAAAAAAACAGCTGAAAAAGACATGCCAAACTTGATTAGGGCCTGCTTTCATGCGTTTGAAGGCTGTTATTACTTTCAAATGGCTATTTGATGAAACAAAGTTGGTAGGTATTATAGCTGTTGGAGGCCGTGACATGTCAACATCTGTAAAGTTGTGATTAACAAAATATTTCCAAGTATGATCCTTGATTTGGGTCTCTATGTCTCCAATTAAAAGACCTGCTGCACCAACTTCTAAGAAACCATGTGTATGAATGTCTTGAGGCTTCACAAAACCATTGCTGGATTGTAAAGAACATCTAGTTAGATTCATGTCTATTATGAATACTTCTTTAGTTGGAAATGTTGTATAGAAAATGTCAGCTAAAGATATAGGTAGAGTACCTTTCTTTTGTTGAATATGACATTTGGTATTCTCTTTCCCCAGGCCATCTCCATTTTAATATATCAGAAAATATATACTTATTTCCTCCTCCCTTAACTTCTTGAAAATTTGAAAGTCCATGAGACAAAGCAATAGTTTCTTTGATCTCAATGGAATCCTTACTGCTAACGACATCAGGACTTAAATGAGAATTAAAAGATCTACTCAACAAAGATGACAAACTGGGAAGTGATTGTTTCGAGGCAGCTGAAACCATAGATTGTGCAATTGGTTGGAAAGACAATTTTGGTATATGTCGTGCCACAAGGGAACGAACATAGTTCAAGGACTTAATAAGTGAAGAAGAAGCAAAGTTGGAAGGTGCTAGTGAAGGAACATAAACATTTGAGACCTTGGATGCTGTTTTAGTATGGTGTGTCAATGCCTTGGACAATTCTGGCTCTCTTCGATCATTTACGGATTCACATTCAGCAATCGAATTCACACAAAAAAGATCAATCTGCCGCAGGATTGAAAGCTTTGGTATATATCTGCAAGGACAACAAACCACCATAAAAGAATAAAAAAAAAAACCCTCTTCTGTAGCATTAACAATGACGACAATCAGCAGAATGACAACACACAAAAACATCACCTGAGAAGATAAAATTTCAGGTATGCCACACATTTTGGAAGTACTGCTGGACTGGTCCAAAAAAGAGGAAGAATAAGATACTTGTCAAACTTAAAAAGTATGGTTCACAAATTGCGATTCACAATGAAAGATCAACGCTGCATAAAGAATCAAATCATTTACAAGAGAAAAGTAGCATTTGATAGGCAACAATCGAAATGGTTCTAAATGTAACTTTTGCAAGTTACCGATCCATTAACCTAAGCTGGTTTAACAACTGCAAAAGCTTATTGAATGAAGAGACACATGAAATCTGCTTATTGCCACAAAAGGATTATGCAGGCAAACTCAAGTTCAGGTCAAGTCAAGTTGCAATTAATTAGATTAAGTTAATTTTGACAAATAAACAAACAAGTAAATTATGTGTATTGCTTAGCTCACTGGGTAAATTATTCCATATATAAATTATGATGTTGGTTGATAAGTGTTGTTGTATGTGATGTTTTTTGTGTTTCCTTATATTCATATACGAAATACTTATGTGAAATTGTGGATTAGCTAGAATGATCAATTAATTATTAAGCAATAGATGAAACTTCTATAATTGCTTAGGTTGACTAAATTGATGTGTATATTATACAGTAGAAGTAAACTTTCTGAAATTTTTGGCACTTTATGTTATACATTATTGTTGATATAACTAATTAAGTTTTGTAAAACAATTAGGACTGTATAAACCTACATGTCTGCGTGCCCCATTTGAGTTATGTAATGGCTCAATTGCATATCACTTGCATACACTCTGTAAAACTAGATCCACTAAATCCTATACCAGTACAAAACTTTAAAAACAATAATCAATGGTTTGTTTCTACATTTATGCTTGACTATGTTCTCAGTGAAGGCATGTGATAAGTATTCTAAAGAAAAAAAATATATTTTTATCAAAGAAAGGTGGACAAATTTCAGCTGCCCTATTTTCTTAAGTTTCACAAAGCTTGGTAACAAGAATCCAAAGTAATGTAGAATTGCTAAATCATGCTCACCCTACAATTATGACAAACCAAGTAAAACAAATTAAATAATATCCTCTTCTCCCACAAGAAATTAGGTAAAATACCCAATCTAATTTTAGGATAATCACATCAATTTCCTTAGAGTTTAGCACTCCTTTAATCCACTTTTTAATTCCATATGAAAAACTTAAATGTGAAATTGAAAAAAAAAAAAAATACAAATAAAAAATTCTTCAGATTCGTGAGTGAATGGAATTGTTTGAACAAACTATAATATGAATTCTAAAGAAATACCATATTTTATCAACTTAATTGTCATCCTCTTTATAGAGAACAACAACATGATGAGTTCTATGAATTTGGAAAGTGCATAGAATACTCAAGAAATTTCTAGAGGATTCACAATTTAAACATTATTTTGCAAAGCTACCATGACATAGTTTCAAATCAAATAAAAAAACCATCTCTTTCTCGAATTACAACAAATTGGGTTAAAGTCCAAATAAAAAAAGCTTTAGATAGTCGAGTTAATTACAAATTTATTATAACAAGACGTCTGAGAATAACAAAGACTAGTATTACACAATTGGATCTCCTGCTTTTAAAATCGTTCACATATATCTCATTTCTTTTCTTTACTTTTACATATAAATCAATTTTCTTTTCAAAAATTGTTATTCCTTGGCATTAATGACATTTCAACTATATTGAGCAGTATATGAGAAATACCATGAATACATAAATCTATATTGATACTTTGTTGGACTGGTTAGTGACAACCATAACTAGAAAGATAGTAGAAAAAATTTCACCACTGATATCAATACAAAACAATTGGCAGTCCCAATGATTTAAATCAATTTAAGTTAATCCTATAAGATCGAGATGATGGAAGTGTATGTTCCAATTGTTTGAGGTTGAGCATTATTTTGATCATCAGTGAGATTTGTTCAAGGCCATATCTGCAACATTAAACAATTCTCTCTTTTGATTGTCAATTATCACTTGTCTCCCTCTACCCATATGCATTTAACTCTGACTTAACATGTATATTTTATAACGAATCAACAAACATCTGAACATCAGCAACAAATATTTAGATTAGAGACACATAATCTGTTGTAGTATGGAACCATGGGTGACCCTCAAGATCATGTTCGAAGTCCATATTTCATAGAATAGTTCATAGTTAATTTTGATATTCACAGTTATAATTGACTTTAACTTTATTTTTCTAAAAAATGCCTCTTCATCCTATTTTATGAAGGAAAATAGTCAAATTCCCATTTAAAAAAAATAGTTACTAGTTACTATCCACATCATACAGTAATCAACCATTTCAATTAGTATGTTGTGAGTCACATGGAACAACACCTTAGCATCATTTTATTTATCACTTCGACAATTGGGAAACAGTTAGCACCTATGTTATGCAAAGTAGAAGATGCTTCTACGGGCTAAAGATTAACTTCATATAAACTCACAGAAGGCCCATGACGTAATTTCACAAAATAAAAACAAAAAACTCATCATGCTAAGGAAAAAATTGCCATGCAAAATGGAAACTGTGGTAAACAAATTATTCAGCTTCCGAAAGAATATTTAGAAATGTGAATGAAACTCAACAGATGCAAAAGAGAATTTCCAGTTGTCCACAGTTAAAAATCACAATAATGCATGCTTCTAAAAAACTAACAAAAAAATGCAGTATTTAGGAACAAGTATGTACTGGTGTTTGTAATTATGATGCACCGTAGTTGGTGTTAAAACTTTCTTTATTTGGGTCAATTAAATATGATACAATCAGTAACAGTTTATAAATGCTCTGCTAATGCAACCTCTATACTCAAATAATTGTAAAAATACTTCCCAAGTGCAGATCAAGTTTAATGTATAAAAAAGGCTAAATTCGAAGTAAATAAGTATCCAACTCAACAAATGAAGCGTGCAGTGTTTAGGAATAAGTATGTACTGGTGTTTATAATTATCATGCACTATACTAGGCAATTTAAGTTTTCTTTATTTGGGTCAATTTAATACAACACGATCAATCACCGTTTATGAAATGGTCTTGCAAGTGCAACCTCTGTAGTTCAAATAATTGTGAAAATGCCTCTCAAATGCAGATCAATTTTATAATATGAAAAACAAAAAACTAAATTTGAAGTAAATCAGTATCCAGTAAAAACAAGCCTGGCTTGACATCTTATTTATCAGTCAAGATTCAACAAATTCAAGGTCTTAAAAGACTTTAAAGTAGATGATAAATTCTAAGTATCTATACATCCGATTTTGATTTCCTGAGCGCCCATTTTTGCACACCCGTCCGCAACGCACAGTGAAGGGGAAATGCACAGTATTTTTCTCGTGCGACTCCGCTGTTGTCGCCTACTCCGTCCGTTGTTCCGTCGGATTCCTACCACAATCTGGCCAGAATCCTACCACAGTCTAGCCAACGTTGTTGTCTGGTCGGACCGTAATTGGATTGCGGTCAGAATCCGACGAATTGCAACCACCAAAGGCCGCAGTGATGGTGTCCGCAATTTGGTCGGAATCCGACCGTAGTTCAACTAGCATCAGAGTCTGACAGGACCGCGGCCAAATTCTGACCGAATTGCGATCGGAATCGGCCGTGATTGCGGCCGCTAGCAGCCTCGGTGCTTGTGGCCACAATCCGAGGGAGATCGGCCACCGATCGGCGGACGACGAGCAAGAATGAGAGTTATAGTGCTCACCGGAGAAGGAAGTCACGGACAAAAGCACTAGCCAGAATTTGGCCAAGGTCCAATGGGCCGATCGGCCGGACAACGACGGCAATGACATCGACGATCCCAACGAATTCAAGGGTTTAGTTATAGTGTTCACCGGAGAAGGAAGTTGTGGACAAAAGCACTGTGCAATCGCGATGGATCAACGGTGGATAACACGTCGCACACGAATGTGTTGCACAAGATATCAGCCCTTTCTATACATCATACATATTTATGTCATGCATCACGAGGTAATATTCTCTTATTGCATATGTTATGTTAGATTACCAAAATCATAACCATTTCATGGAGAATGAACAAGAGGAAAAGAATATATGTGAAATAAAACAATGAATTAACTCACGGCCAACAAAACCATGCTTCTGTTATCAGACAAACAACAAGTAGTAAGATTTGGCATATTTTTAAAATTGCAGCAAAATCAATCGCTTTTTCTTTTCCAAATAAGCTGTCTAGCTAACGAACTATATTTGTCACATTCCATGGAGAATGAACAAGAGAAAAAGAATATATGTGAAATAAAATAATGAATTAACTCATGGCCAACAAAAGCATGCTTCTGTTATCAGAAAAACAACAAGTAGTAAGATTTGGCATATTTTTAAAATTGCAGCAAAATCAATCGCTTTTTCTTTTCCAAATAAGCTTTCCAGCTAACGAAATCTATTTGTCAAGTAGAATTTAAACATAAAACAACTCTAGGGCATGTAGATCTATGATTATTTTAAGAAATTAATATCAGAATATACACTAGCATTACCTCCGATCTCTTTCTGCTAGTGCATGCTCTAGAAGCACGATATAGGCCATGTCAGTGGTTGATAAGTCGGCCATGAAGTCCTGTCAGCATGCAATAATCTGAAAGTCAAAAACAATACAAAACAAAACAAAATTACAGGTATCTAAACAGTTGGAAACAATGCATAAAATTAGTAGTGAGATATTGATCAATTGAATCAGACATTCATTCAAAAGGTATACTACTATCCTGTCGTTCTAATAACTTCTAGCAATACCCCTGGTGCTTTGTGTGTTATATCTTGGGCTTGCACGTCAACAAAATGTATTTTAAGAAAAGATAAACAAGAGAGACTATGCTTCAGAAGTTGCGTTCATCAGTTCAAAAAGTTCACAGATTAATGGGAATTTATTAATATAGTTGTATAAGATAGTCGTCCTAGATATAAATTTTTTTGCTAATTTCACTGTGGGAAGAAACGCCCAAGTACACTAAACTACAACTACAGGCGATATTGTGACTCAAAATGCCGCACTTCTTCGGCAGCAAAAGTCCAAATCATCCTCAACGGACCGGAGCATTAATACCGTTGGAAAAAATAAGCGACAAAATGCCAAGTCGAAACGAAACGAGTTCAAGCCCTAATCGTAATTGAGAGAATGAATGCAAAAAGGCAAAACTAAAACAAAACATGAATTTTCGAACAAAACCAAAATTATGCCCTAGACTGCCAAAGAGATCTCCAACTAAACGCGACTGACCCGGAGGATCCTCGCGGCCTCGGAAGTCTGCGCCGAGGAATTCCCATGCTGGGTCGCGGCGGGCGAGAGACAATCCGCGACGGCCCTACGCAGCGGCTCGGGTAGCTTCTTGGCCGGCACCTGCAACCTATGCGACCTCTGAGAGGTCACCCCGTAGAGCCTCGTCGTGGCAGGCGTCCGAGAAGGGCTATAGCTCAGCACCCGCTTCGAAGACCCTGGCATCCCCTCCTCCACTGGCATCTTCCGCACCCTATGTCCCTCCCCTTCTCCCCAAACACTTCAACGCACAAAGAGATCCCTCCCTATACGCCTCACCTTCGTCATACCACCATATCCACCAAACACTTCCGCCTCTTTCTCCACATTGGACGCCTCCGCAAGGTGGGAAGGTAGAGGACGGAGGAGATCAAGTTTCAAGGATTCGAGCGATCGGGAGGGTGTGCGAGGAGGAACAGGAGGAGCTTTCGAATCCCAGTTTTGATGGGCGAACAGAGATCAGCGACGGGGTCGAGTGTCCGGGTCTCGTAGCGGGTAACGCTCTTCAGGTGCGGATAAGAATAATCCATTTTTCTTTAGAAAGAATACGACACTCTATAAAGGATTACAGCTGTCAACGGGGCCCAGTGACTCCTCCGGAACACGTCACGTCTCCCGATTTCCCCGCCGGTTTACCAGCCACTTCTATAAGCTTGTGCGACATTAACATCAAAATAAATGTATATATTGTATGAATGTATGTATTTTAGGGAGACTTTTATTAATATTTATATTTTATATTCCCGTAACAAAAGTCGATTACATCCATTTCAATATTTTTCTATCATCGATTTTTCCGATGATAATAAAATAAATAAATTAGAGAGTTATGTCTGTTGATAAAAATAAAGAAAGACTTTTGTATTCGAATCAAAATTTTAAATTTTATATTGAAAATCGATTCTATTTTTTATACTTGACAGTCTTAGTGTTAGTGTTGTTATATTAATGTTTAATTGAATGTATGAGTTCTTATCTATTATTATTTCTGATAATTATGAAACATTATCATATAATACGAGTCATTAACTATCTTGCTTAGCTTCTTAATTTCATCACAAGAGCTCATGAAAGCTTGTACAAGGACGAGATCTCAATAACATACACTGAGATTTAACATCAAAATTTTACTTAATTAACTAGTTAATCGTTGCAGAGGAGGAGGACGAGGTGGTGCTTTCATCCTTCAGCCGGCCGCCGCCGGCGCTCGTCGTAGGGAAGAGCTCAAGAGTCCTAAGAGCCCCGTGACACGCCGGCGGTGAACTCTCATCGTCTGCCTCTGGCATGGCTGTCCATTCCGCTTCCTGGGATGAACTAGCGTTGCATGATGAGGCTAATTTTGTGACCCATTCAAGCGAAGGAAATGGGAAATATTTGACCTGAGGAGGAAGAGGAGCTGGAGGAGCAGAGTAGAGGAGCTGGTAATGGCGGCCGATGAGCCTCCGGCGGAGCCTCTGCCGCTCCCTGGCCTTGTGGTTTTGGAACCAGTAGAAGACGTTCTTGCCCTCGATCCGGCCGAAGCGGGCGAGGTGGGCGGTGATTTGCTGGATCTGGGCCGCGTTCGGCGTCCTCGCCCCGTTCCTGTACATCTCCTCCAGGATCATCAGCTGCTCTGGCGTCGGGCACCACCTCGCAGAGGAAGAACGCGACGTACTCTGAGACATGACCGGTTTGTCCCTTTCCGGCTCCCACAGGTTCGGATTCTAGGCTACAACCTATTTATAGCAAAAAAAAAAAAAGGAGAGGGAGGAAAAGGAACGACATGGATGGAGCTAGCGCCGCAGTTGCTTGAAATGGACGTAGCAGAGGTAGTCAGCATGCACGGAACAACAATTCAATGCTTCTCCTTCGTTGGTGCATGAGAAGAAGGTGAGAGAAGGAATTGTACACATCACATCAGTCGATCGATCCATCCATCGAACGAATGTACTAGCTAGAAAACTAATTAAGGCATGCAGTTAATTTAGTTGCTTATCAGCCGATCGATGCGCTGTTATACGGATTTTTCATATTCCTTCATCAATTGTGCAGGTCGAGATACATAAATGCTCGATCAGAGGCATCAGAACACAGCAAGTTTTGTCCGTACTCACGAGAAGTCACGTATCACGGCCAGAACTTAATCGCAAGTTTCGGCTAACAGTATCGAGATCGACGACGTTGCTCCGTGCCGTGGACGAGATGGTTCGCGTCGGCTAGGTCGATGGCATTCGCCGGCCATTCACCGGCTGCCATGCATGGTGCCAGGGATCGAGGTGATATATAGATCAAGCACTCGTTGGGCAGCGATAGCTGCGCGTACGTTCGCTCGGCAGCTCTCGAATCTCTCGTTAAACGAGAGTCCATCCATCAGTTGGTGCGCAGAGAAAAGAGAGGTTTGTTAGCAGAAAAGTCAACTGGGTAGCTTCGGCTGGACGTTTGGTGGTTCGACCAGAGAAGAAGGAGGAGAGGAAGGAAGGAAAGCGAAGCAGGGCATGCAGGCGACGTGACATGTCTCCTTTCCCCGCACGACATCACTGCAGCTGTCTCCCTCCTCCGTCGCCCGATGCGAGCTGCTTGTGCAGTACTTCGTCAGGCTGCATGCTGCTTTTCCGAACGACTTCGACGAGCATCTCTTCTGTTCTTGAATAATTAAAACAGTTCGTTTCTATTTCGGTTCGATATTAAAACGGCATCGTATCGTCCTTTTTTTTTTCTCAAAAGTCAAAATATCCTTCTAATTACTTTAATAATATTGGTCAACTCTCTACAGTTTTTGGGCTGAAGAATTTTTCATTAAAAAAATCGAACTGTTATGTTAATGATCACTGTCATACACTGAATATCTTCGTAGGGATAATTTTACCATTCTTATTTTATTATTTTATTTGAAAAAAAAAAATGATTGAGAATTGAATTAGACATCTTAATACTGTATCATAATCCCAAAAGCAAAAATTTTTAATCCCACACCAACAAAATTCTCTGTCATAATGCCAAAGTGACTTGGCTAATCTTCTTCGATGTTTAAATAAAAAAAATTAAGATGATGATAAAAAATAATAGAGAAAAAAATTAGATGGCCCTATGAAACAGAGCTTTAGATAAAATAGTGAAATCCATTAATTTAGCAGCTCCTATCAATCCATCTTCGAATTATCATAAAAGAAATAAATCATGAGAAATCTTTGTCACAAAATTCATTGATAAATTACATAGAAAATCGGCATCTATACATAAGCGAGAAATTGACCCTTATTTTCTTAGACAAATTCTATATACGAGGAGAGGAGAGATAACGAAGTCTTGTGCAAATGGAGGAAGGGATACATAGAAATTATGAAAATAGTAATTGTCATTTTGTAGATTATTAAAGACGGTGGCATGGAACATAATCCTGTATAAATGTTATATTTATTATGGATCATTAGAATGAACCTTCTTCGTGGCCTTTGATTCATTGTTGACGGATCGTACGGAAATGAGTGAATGGTTAGGATCGAAAGCGACATATATATCCGGATAAGTCCATTAGTCGGAGCCTTAATTGCTTAAATACTATTTTGTCGAGTCCTTTCAGATTGAATCCTTTATGATTCTTGTTGAATCTTTTAGAATGAAATTCTTTGTGACTTTCATTGAGTTTTTGGAACGGATCGGAGTCCTTTGAAATTGAATATCCTTTGTGACT
The DNA here is from genome assembly GCA_025175895.1 of Wurfbainia villosa. Classification (NCBI taxonomy): domain Eukaryota; kingdom Viridiplantae; phylum Streptophyta; class Magnoliopsida; order Zingiberales; family Zingiberaceae; genus Wurfbainia; species Wurfbainia villosa. The sequence goes on from CM045997.1 coordinate 9,877,382, forward strand.
CTTATTGAGTCCTTAGCGATTATCGTCGAATCTTTTATGATTGTAGTCAAATGGTGATTATCGTCGAATCTTTTATGATTGCAGTCAAATCCTTTGTGATTCTTAGTCGATTTTTTTATAACTCTGGACTCCCATATCTATCCTCCTACTAATATTGTTTTAATAATTTTAAAATGGGAGACCTCAATTGAATATCTCATAAGATATAAAAATATGATTGATTTTTAATCTAAAAAATATTATTATAAATATCCTTAATGTTATTTTGTATAGTTGTTATTTTAGAGGATAAGATTAAATATATAGGTTGTTAATCTTATAAGTGAATGCTAAAAAATAATAATTAAAATTGACAGTCTATTTATAAAACATGCAAATGTGTTATGGCGCTGTAATGAAGCTTTGCATCGCCGTGTTTTAGTAATAATTTATCGCTGTGTGCTGAGTATTTTTTTATATTTATAATACTGTGTAATTATGTTTTAATGTAGACAATAAAAGCTTGGACAACAAGAGAAGCTATTTAAAGTTTAAAAGGGAATAATACATTTTAAAGATATGCATGTGCTTTAAAAAAATTTGGAACCCTTTGATTGTTTTTATTAATAGAGAAGGTAAATCAGAATTCAAATGATAAGTATAAAAGAAGGGATTGATCGATAAATTAGAGTCATGTTCTTTTCAAAAATTGATCATTATCCATTTAAAAATTACTCTTTTATATTTATCAACTATGTTAGTCCTAAAAATATACATGTGCTTTAAGGATTGATTGAATGTAATGAATTTAGTCCAATAGAATCGAACAACAACCTCGTCCAAAATTTAACCGAATATTCTGAATATCAACCTCAATCAAAATATTCAAAAGATTTTAAAATATATAGAAATTTGATTTCAAATTATAAATAAAAAAAAAAGACAATTGGATACATTAAATTATTGTCATATAGAATTTCGAGAAAGAATATATTGTACTAATTTTATTTTACTTTATAAAAGATTTGAACATATAAATTTTAAATTATAAAATATCAATTTTATGCGTTCCCTCCTTTTTAATTTTAAATTATAAATGTAAATTTAAAATGAGAGGAACAACAATTGTTTTCTATTAAATTATTCGTATTTTAGTAAAGAGAGAATCAATGCGATGACACAAACATTAAAAATTTAATTAATAAAATTTTTTAAAAACTTTTTTTTTTTGAAAATTTTAATTATTTATTGTAATAATTTAAGAATAACAAAAAAAAAAAAAAAACAGATGAGACGAACAACCGATTCGCACTCGTTAACTGACCCACGCGTTCTGGCGTGGCGACCGGAGGTGCCCCCGCCGGAGGAGGGAGGCAGAGCAAACGGGGCACGAAGAAGAAGCGGCCGTTCGGGTCCTTGCCGTCGACTCCAAGAGGTCAGTCGTCGTCATCGATTCCATCTCAACATGTCTCATTCTGGCATCCCCTTCCTCCCCGTAAACATCTGGTTTTGCTCCAAATAGAAGTTCGTCGATTCGTCCCATTTAGTTTCCATCGGTGGATACCTTTCCACCCTGTCATTTCGCAGATGCTGGCGCGTAAGTCTCCCTCGGCTGTCAATGGCGTTGCGATCTAGCCTTTTCTGTCGCTTTGGTTGGTTGGATCTTTGGATTGCCAGGTTTTGGTCCCCGCGTCGGCTCTTATATAGACCCTCATTGTTTATCCTTATGTTCTGATGATCTATCTCCATGGATGCGGATTCTAGGTGAAAATAGCTATTACTTTCCCACTTTTGAATACAAAAATGTTAAATTTCTTGCTTGTCGAATCTTCTGCAAGATTATTTTTTTACTTTCTTAAATTGATTTGAAATAGTGCTAATGTGTGGCCAGGGATTTGTACGGTTTTCCAGTGAGGCCTCAATACTTGCAAAACCATCGTGACTATGCGAAGAAATACAAGGCAACGATGGATTCGTCCTGCTTATTGGATTATGTACTGGTATTTAATTGCTTTAGTAACAATTACGTGAATATGGATGTTAATGCAGGAGGAGGAGGAAGAGAGAATCAAGAGATGGAAGGACTTCTTGGACAAACTCGAGGCCACTGCAGTGCCATCTAATGATTCTTTGGTAGAGGTTGAGTGTTCTTCTGCAGTGTTAAACGTTGAAGGAAGAAATGATAGTTATCATGAGGGTGCCTTACCAGAAATTGCCGTAGAGACCAAGAAAGAAGGGACGACTCACAAAATCCAAAGATGGAGTCCACCAAGGTCATCATTAACTCCCATTGAACAATTGATTAGTCATCGGGTGAAGAAGTGGAGTGAACCAACTAGCAATAGAAAAGCTGCTTGTACAAGTGGATACTGTCACACGCTGGATGAGAACAGGGATGTTTGTGGGCAAGTAGGAGGGGCATCTGAAGAATGGTCCACCAAAGAGTTCGATAATGTCGAGAGACTTAAAATGCAAGAAGCGCCACACATTGCTGATTTAGATTTGAAGGAAGTATCTCATTCCCCCTGGATAGAAGAATTGGAAAGCTTGGTTCATGGGGGAGTGCCGATGACTATGAGAGGAGAGGTGCAAGCTGACCTCTGTTGTTGAACTTGTTTTTCCTTTTTTTTTTGAAATTTCTAATTTGCATTAATCCTTTTGTTTAAATTTGTCCTATACTTAGGTATGGCAAATCTTTGCCAACACCAAGTTTCGTAGGATTGAGGGTTATTATGATAAGTTACTAGATGAGGAAGCTGAGAGTAGCAAAGCAAAAGAACACAAATCTAACAAATCCAATGACGCTAACAAGACGTCAAACCCACCCAAAAGGCAGATTCCTGATACATGGAGACAACAAATTGAGAAGGTTGTTCTGAGAAAGAAACTTAGACACTAAATCTAGTTTTTATTATTTTGTAGGAGTTGTTATTTTTATATAGAGCATTTGCCAACTTGGATTTTGAATTTGTAGGATTTGCCTAGGACTTTCCCGGGACACCCGGCTTTGAGTGAAGATGGAAGAAATTCTTTGAGACATCTACTTTTGGCTTATGCTCGATATAATCCTTCTGTTGGGTATTGTCAGGTAGGATTAGGATCTATTTTAATTATTTCTTCAAGTTTTTTTTTCTTTCTAGATTATGCATATCGATAACTTTGAAGGTTGGTTTCTTCGATTAATCAAGTTAGGAAATTGTCCTACTAATTTTTGAGACCCAATCTACCAGTCCAATACCATATCTCATAATGGTAGTAGTTTCATCCAGGCTTTATTTTTCTCAATTAGCCCACAACTTTTACTACTAATATAGGGATAAATTGGAAGTTAACAATCTCCCTTATGTCAAGGCACAAAGTTAAAATCTTTTTTTTTTTTTTTTGTTATGTGTCCGCTAAACCTAAGACTATCTGACTATGGTCTCTCATGCCATTTAGCATGACCTGATTTTATGATAAAAAAATGCCTATTGACTTAATAAGAATGAATGGTAGGTTCAAAATTAATGATAGTAGGCTCATCTAGCCTTGTAGATTCCCTCAATTATCCAACAATTTCCAATGTTAGACAAAAGGTTCTGTATTAATGTAATAGGAAGCATGTTATCTACATTGAGCTGAGATATTTTCAATAAATGAAAATTTAAGCTGATTTCCTTTATTTTTTTTACCTCTTTGATCTTCTCCATTAAATTAGATGCTTTTTAGCACTAATGTTACAAATTAACTATGTTTCATAGAGAAAAATGCTTCTAACAGCAAATACACTGCAACTTATGTTTGGAGCTTTCTATCTATAGGTCATGAACCTTTTTGCTGGCCTTTTACTTCTTCTAATGCCAGAGGAAAATGCATTCTGGTAGGTATTTATATTCAAGTAGCTTTAAGTTGGCTGGATTTGTTTTACTTGCAACTTCTAATGGTTATTCTCAGGAATTTAGCCAGTGTAATTGATGGCTATTTTGATGGATATTATTCCAAGGAGATGTTTGATTCTCAGGTGGTAATCCATACTCAGCGTTTACCTTTTTGATCTCATATCTTAGCATCCTAATTTTAGGATGTTAACTAGCAAAGTAAAACTGGTGTTGATTTTTTACATGTCTGAATGGAGAAGAATGACACATGTAAATACTAACGTTAAAATTTACATGTCCAAATGAAATCTTCTTGTGCTTCAGGTAGACCAACTTGTTCTTGAAGATCTAGTTCGTGAAAAACTCCCAGCATTGGGTGTGTTCTTTTTCTTGTGCATTAATGTTATCCTATTTTTCTAACACCTGTGAATCTGATAATCGATGTGACTGTTAAAAATGGTTTGATGAGGTTCTAGAATTCTAATTGCAGGTAATCATCTTGAGCACTTGGGAGTGCAGGTAGCATGGATCACAGGACCTTGGTTCTTATCAGTCTTTGTAAATATACTTCCATGGGAAAGTGGTCAGTTTTTCTCCTTCCAGCTATTTATATAAGAAACCTTATTATTTAAATTAGCACACAATCAGTTTCTTTCTACATTCCATTTCCTTTCAATCAATCTTTGTGTCTTTGTTTCTCTTTCTCTCTTGCCTTTAAGCTTACAGCAGCTCACCGTTTTGCATCGGTGAACATTTTCTGTGCCATGTCCTGGTTATATTAACACATTCGCCAGTGCTTCCTGAAATATGGGATACAAAAGTGTTTTCGCCTTTACTGACTACTCTTCAGTTTTCAAGCCTGTTACTATGCTGATATATTAAAACTATATATTCTTATGTTAAAAAGAGATTGCTGAATGCTAGTGTCTCTTTTCCAGTGCTCCGTGTTTGGGATGTACTGATTTTTGATGGAAATAGAGTTATGCTTTTCCGGACAACACTTGCTTTGATGGATTTATATGGTACTGGGTATATGGCTGTTAATTCATTCTCTTCTCCACTATTTTTGTTGGGATACTTAAAAAATGGTCCTTGTGTTGTATATTGATATTTAAAGTATGATTGTGATACATAGGCACTGCACTGGAGACAACAAAAGATGCTAGGGAAGCAATTACTTTATTACAAACCCTTGTGGGTTCTACCTTTGATAGCAGCCAACTTATCACAAAGGCTTGCTTGTGTTATCAAACAGTAAATGAAGAGAAACTGGAGCATTTAAGAAGAAAGCACAGGGCTGATGTTATAGCTGTTGTGGAGGAAAGGTCCAAAGGACTTCATTCTTGGAGAGACTCCTTCAGTCCAACATCTAAGTTGTTAAACTTTAATTGTGACTCAGAGCTATTATACACAGCAACCAATTCAACAGCTGAATCTGGTATTTCCAAATCCACATAGATTTGTATCCATCAATTTCTAGGTCAGCTGAAGGATATTTTAATAGCTTAACAGGTGGCAATCTTTTGGATACTCTACCCGATCTCGAAGAACAGGTAGTTTGTAATTAACTCTAGAATGGATTTGTATAAAAAAGCCATAATAAAACCAAATTATTTTGGGTGTTGAATCTAGGCACATGTCCATGTGATAAAGAATCCTTTACTTTCTGAAATATTTATAATGAATTAAAAAGATAAAGATGATCTCATAACTTGTGAGAAATCAACACTTATGCATGTTCCATAAACATGAAAAAAGAATCAAGGGCAGTACTCCTGTCTAAGTTCTGGGGCAAAACCAAATAAGGTTGTAAGTAACCAGTAGTTTGAGACTTGGTAATTTTATACCAAAATATGTCATTCTATACTTACCATGTATAGATCAACCTTTGGTGCATTTCATGCAAATATTTTCCCAATGACGAGTGCACATTTCTTCATTAGATTAGAAACATGCAATAAATTTTTTAGGTGTTGAGTTTATCATTTAGTATGAGAATGGGATTTAAATGATATGGGTATATTCAGAGGTGACCAATAGAGTTTACAAGGAGAACTTAGACGAGAAAAATCAATTAGAGTGGAAGTGAAGGTTGCAAGAGATGGAGGAAGACCAAAAAATTATTTAATTAATTTGAATATTACTACTGATACATACTTTCATAGAAAGCTTATTGGAGCGAAAAGATTCATGTAACGAACTCTAAAGATTTTGGGCAAACACAACTTGGTTCACAAATTATCTCGTCTCATTCATTATTTGTATTTTTCAGTTTAACTATTTCTAATGTTCTAAGTCAATGTGGGCATGTTTTCTTTTAATTCCTGACGCTGGTAGGAACTAGAAGAGTTCTGCTTACAAAACATTGTAGTTGTTTCTTTGCTATGCCAAGTTATGCATTTATATCCTTTAATAGGTAACATTTTTGAAGGTTGAGTTATGCAGATTGCTGGAGGAGAAACAATCAGCTATTTTAAGGTTTGTTAAAATGACCTCCTTTTTAATAAAAATTGCAAACCATTATTTATGGATTTATAAACGTTCTTTGTCACTTGGTAGCTATTTTAATTGCTTTATTCCAGCCAAATGCTTATTTGACTAGAATCACTGTCACCTCCTGAGCACTTGAGATAAGGTACATAGGTTGGGGTTATAAGACAAGCCCCTCATCTCCTAATTTGTAACATTTGTTAAAGCATTTCATGACACAAGACTTTACCAGGATGATTCAATTTCTATTCTCAATATAAATAGAAGGCTATAATAGTAGAAAATAAGGGAACATAACAAATTATTTAGGCTGGTTCTATGCCACAAAAGTGTGAATAATATGTATTATCTTTAGCTGTGAACAATTTTCACTTGATTCTCAGATTTTATTAAATATGTTGCTTATTCATTTTATCCTTCTTCTTAATTCAAGCCTTATCCTGCACATTTTTCTATGTTGTGATTGATACCATGTCATTTTCAATATCCATTATCCTATCTTTTCCATTCTGACTATGTTATTTTGAATATAAATTGCTGTTTGTTAATTTTGCTAGAGCTGAAGAGTTTGAAACGACGCTAATGGAAACAGTTAAGCAGGACAATAGGCGCCTTCTTAGCGTCAAGGTATTTTTAAAAAAACTTTAAAATGTAAACACTTATTTTCTGAAAATAAGGTTAGGCTTAGTTTTCCATCTTTCTCTGACAAAAGATAGTTGAAGATCATTGACATTGAAATGATGTATTCTTTTTATACACATTGCAACTTATGCCAGTGGGCTTGTTCTAGTTCAGTAATAATACCATGCTGTGGGCTTTTTCTTTAAAAAGAAACACTACGAGACCTACTTCAGAGAATGCCACTGATGAAAGACTTCAATGTCTGTCTTCCCTTTCCTTTCCGAATTGTTGCAAAATACTTGTAGGCACGACTAGAGAGAACCTGCCAATCTCCAGTCTTTGGAAGAAAATTTGGAAATAACAATGTAGAATTTCCTATATCTTTCGCGTATCTTCTACAAATAGTCCTTACAACCACAGAACTGCACTGACAATTAATACGACTGCATTAGCTGTTATTACAAGTGACTTACAACTAAGAGAACTGAAATGAAACAGAAACAAACTCAAAATTAACTTCAATTAATAAGTTCAAAGCCTAGCTTGCTACTTAGTTTGTTTGTCACTTCCCATGTGAAAAACGTTGATAAACTTTGATTTCATCCTGCTTTTGTTGGTCCATGCTGCCTAGAATTGCAGAGGGTAAAACAATGCCCCTGGTCACTATGTACCTTCACCAAGATCTGAATTAGGCATCAGGACTTGGTTGAGCTTTGCCATTATTTGGTTCAAAGTATTTTTAGCAGTTGTTCTGTGACCTAATTTTGCTGATTTTGTGTTACTATATACTTATAGTATATGCTACCGAGTGCATTTATTTGCTATAATTTTAATATGCATTGCAATTGTTAAATTATTAATCATATGAGATTTTTCTTAAATTAATAATATCAAATATTTGTCTACATTGTTAAATGATTAATTATATGAGATTTTCTTAAATTAATAATATCAAGTATTTTTCTTTTTGTCAATATGTAACTTTTAGAAACAATATCAGATATTTAATAATGCCATACTATATAATTATAAAATGATGTAAGAGTTACGTACATAAGGTTCTGATAAATGTTATCATACTGTTAGGAATATTTTGTTACATAATAAATACTATTAAATTGCATTCACTTTAGTAATCAAGGAAAGGGATATTACTTCTTGCACAGGTTGAGAAGCTGGAGCGAGAGGCTTCTGAATTACGGCAAACTATGACAGCAAAACAACAGAAAGAGAATGCCATGCATCAGGTGTAATTTTCCTGCATGATTATCCTTTCTCATTATTACGTTTTGTATTAACATCACTTGTCCCAGAATATTCTCACATTTATGAACTACCTTAGGTTTTGAGGAGGTTGGAGCAGAAACGGAAAGTGACTGAAGATGCTCGCATACTAGCTGAACAAGATGCTGCTGCCCAGAAATATGCAACTCATATGCTTCAGGTTTCAACTTCCTCAACTCACAGCTGATTCCTCCTTAATGATACTACTGTATGTTTTTGTTTCATGATCTTCCACATTTTTATATTTGCAATATAGATAATGGAAGGATAGTATGAAATTACATCTTGTATCAGGCAGTACTTGCCACAAAATTGCCATCTACTTAATAATGTAATATACAAAAGTGTGTTTTCTTACTCAGGCATGGGAAGCTTCTTTTCAGGACAAAAATATATACCTTGTCAAAGAACTCTACACAGCAAGCTGATTATGTATGCATAGTTAGCTATCTCTGTGTCTGAATCAAGATCGACTTGCAGTAATACAGTTGGGAATAAGTCTTTCAATCACCTAGGCAGATCAGAATGGTAGGTTAGTAATCAACCAGAAAGTGATTTTAAAATTTTAAAATATAAAATATATAAAATGAGGAAAATATGGAATAAATATCTGAACATAATATTCCAAGTTTGTCATAGTACCAGAGATAGATACATTTATTTGTAGATGAAGAGAATGATGCACAAATATTATGGTCAACTAGGGATAAGTAAGAACTCAATCAAATTCGAAACTAAAAAAATGATTGTATTTGTATATTAAATCAAATTTGGCATAGTACTGTAGCAAAAGACCTGTTCAAATCCTAGTGTAATTGTAAATTTATGATTCCTAAATTATTTATAAACATGGTAAATATTTTGATGTGGAAGAGCAAATGACACTATCAGTTCAATTTTTTTAATTTTTGTACTAGAGCGTTTTTCATAGTCCCTCTAATAAGAGCATTTTATAGTCATTTATTTCTTTCTTCTTCCTTAATCTTCCAAGTAATTTTCATTATGGTTATATAGGGTATAGGGTTATTTGGGGTATTAGGATTATTTAGGGTGTAAGGGTTATTTAGGGTATTACGGTTATTTGGGGTTTTAGGGTTACTTCGGTTATTAGGATTATTTTTGGTAAGATGCAATCACACCTGTAAAAAGGAAGTAAATATCTTGAAGCTAAAACCAAGAATCCTAATGTTCTTGATGAGATAAATAAAAGTGAAAACTGTTATTCATATTAGAGCTCTAAATTACTTGTTTTAAATCCATGACAATAGGAGTATTGAATCTCAGCGTTCAGTACTTGTTTTAAAGTTTGGTTCTGAGTGGCTATCGGTTCTTGATTGGACATGGGGGTTTGAAAAATAATTCATACCGGCTTCTTTGTCGGTGCATTAGGCTAATACTTATCCCGTAGACAAACTGAGACTACTATACTTTGACTGTCAGAGTAATAATTATCATCTGAGGCAAAGTGACAATTAATTTGCCTCGTTTGTCGAAGCATGAGGGTTATTGATATTAATGTTTGATTATTTGCTGATACATTAATTTTGCTGTACTGGTTGAAGCATGATAATTTTTTTATTTGCAAACTGAGAATACTATACTTCGACTCTCTCGGAGAAATAATTATCATGTGAGTCAAAGTGACAATTAATTTGTCTCATTTGTCAAAGCATGAGGGTTATTGATATTAATGTTGATTATTTGTCGATGCATTAATTTTGCTGTATTGGTTGAAGCATGATAATTTTTTTTATTTGCAAGTTCATATCAGGTCCAATTTATTGTAATTTTTTTACTGATCTGTTCTATTGATTCCTGTGCACATAAAGGAGAAATACGAAGAAACCATGGCAGCACTTTCAGAAATGGAGAAAAGGGCTATTAATGCAGAGAGAATGCTGGAGTCCACATTGCAAAGCCAGTCAAGCCCAACTACATCTTCGCCAAGGTATATTCTTAGGATCTCTATCTGTGTATCTTAACTTTTCTTTGATAACATTGTTATCTGCTTCAATTGATTGTTTTTGTTGTATGACCAATCAAGTATTGTTTCATATTGTTCTTACCAGGATATTGGGATTGCTTTCAAGACCATTTGGAAGCTGGCTTGACAAGAATAAGGTAACCGTAGGAAATTGTTTTAAAATAATCACTTCATTATGCAAAAAATGCTTCTTTCTTTTTGCTTAGATTCTATACAAGTAAAAACTTCAAGTTCTGTTTCTGAGTATATGTACCATGGAATGTAGCTCTGTAAAATTTTCTACTCGCATCTAATGGTAACTCTCCTTGGAATGTACATGATTTCCAAGTTCTCGATGCCTCTATCATTTATCCATCTATTATGATAATCTTTATCCATCTGAACAAAGGTTTAAAATTTTGAACCAAGAGTTTCACTAGAATAATATGATTTTGATATCGTATTGTATTGTGCCGATACGATATGTTATTTTTTAAATATGAAATATATACCCAAAATTTTTTTTATTAGTATTTGATTGTTATAAATATTTTTTCTAATAATTATCGATATTGAACTTGAATAGTAAAAACCGAATTCTAGTTTGGATTTTTGCTCATGATGCTCGGCATTAACACGCAAATGCTTCTTGCTTAGTTGTGTGATTGGTTTTATTTCGCATTTCTTCAGGGCAAGCTGGAAATGCCCAGTGAATGTAAAATCTCATCTGTTGCTTCACCGAAGATCTCCACAGACTACGGAGCCAAGAATGACCTACAGCAATCAGACAAATGACAGAGACTGGTTGAGTAGAACCGTAACCAATACCTAATGTTCAGTCACAGGATAATTTATCCATTCTTGTACTAAAACCTATTCAGTGAGAAACAGCTTGGGTACCTTACGTCAATGTCTTTTGTCAGATCAAAAAAAAAAAAAATTCTAAAAAACGCAATGTGCAGCATGGTACATGAACAATGTACTGCAGTGGCAATTATTGCAGGTATGTGTTCGGGAAAAGGACAAAAAGATTTCAAACTCTTGTAGTTTCGTTGTGAGAAGATTGATTGAAGCACGGTCCGCAAAAGTTAAAAGCAAGGATGTGATGATTTTGCCCTGAAGCCTGTCTTGGTCAAGTAACTCCAGGTAAACCTTCCTCATCTCCAATCTGGTAGTGAACTTGTTTTTTCCAGGAAAAGGACCACCTACAGAGCACAGTGCCATGTAGAAAGGTAAAGTTAAATGTGAAAAACACTGTCATTTTCTTCTCTCCTAAGATGCAATTTGCTTTAGCAGACATCTTGGCAGCTCGAGCGATGACTGCATCAGTACTAGTCATATATGATGGCTGCTCAGGTCATGGCTGCCCAAGGCCTTGTTCTCTGTCTAATAATGGACAGGGCTGGGGCCAAGTGTTTTGAAATTAAGATTGGCAACAAGGTAAACATTTAGTTCCTAGTTTAACTGATTTAACATTTAGTAGCCACTTTCTTTGGCAGTGCCTAATGATCAAGTGGGGTATAATTAATGACACCAATGAGCTATGCTTAGTTGAAAAAGACACACATTATGATAACCTCATTTTAATAATCGTCTAGCTACTCACTGTTGGATATATTTATGCATTAGATACACTTTTTTAGTCATTTGTACTGTTGTTTGATGGAATAGTACAGTGGTACACGCCCTTTGTATGATTAAATACAGGGAGGGATTTGTGTAGAAGAGTCACCAACCGACAAGTATCTGAGCCTCCAAAGTCTGAGATCACCTGCCACGTGGTAATGTTGGATTACACTCCATATCTTTTGAATTTTGATTCTTAATTCTTCCTAAAAATTTGACCCCTTTTAAAGGTGTCAACAGTGTCAATGGTGTTTGGTTCAAATTATTAAGTATAATTTTGATTGCGTAATAATTAAATAATTCATATAATTAAGATTAAGAGGAATAAAATGTAATTTATATTGTTTGATTAAATTTTAATTGATGTGATAAAAATTTATTTGTTTGAAAATTTTAATTTATAATATAGTTTAATATTTTACTATATTACTTTTGGATGACATTAATTGGGTGTTAATTCATGTAAAGGATTTTTGGAAGTTTTAAATAATTGACTACATTTCCATTTGTTAATTCCAGAATAAAAATAAATAAACTTTCAAAATAATCCGATTTCCAGTTATATGTTTTTTGTTGAAGTGTGAGACATCTTTCAATTTTTGAGAATCGCTAATTAATTTGAATTAAACATGATGAAATAATATAATCGTATATACATAATCAAAAATTATGAATAAAAATTTTGAACCGGTTAAAATTTTGAAATTTTCACTCGAATGCTGCTTCCACAATGGAGCTTCTTCAATGGCTCTTGGCTTGATCATGTTGTCTGGTATGTAGGTGCCTTGCTAAGCTAAGAATTTTGGTAATAGAAAAAAAAATTATTTAGAAAGGTAGTATAAATAATTTTAATTTAATATTTTCAAGGACCTTTAAGCTTAAATTTGCAAGCATTTTAAAACTTTATAATAAAATTTAACTTGAAAAAAGAAAATCATGCTGGACCGAGCGGGAAACATGCGCCGAGTAAGTGACTCACGTCGAAACTGCATCTGGCCACTCACGTAGCATTGTTTGGCTCATAGAGCAGAAAAAAAAAATTGAGAAACAAGGAAACAGAAAACACTGAGGGGAGTTGCAGATTGCATGCAGCACATTATATATATAACCCCCCGTAGGTTTTGGAATCTCCTTCATCTTGGGGTAGCACAAACAAATAATTGAAGATGCACCACCAAGTCAAAGATTGAAACATTGTCAGTCCATGATTTTGTCATTACGTTCCGAATGGACCGACCCAACCGATTCAATTATCGGAAAAAACAATTAGCTAATGACGCTTCGATAAATACATCTATTTTATTATTATTATTATTATTATTATTATTTCATTCTTGAACACTGCAAACTAGATTCTAAACTGCTAATCCTCCACGACTTAGTGTGGGCGTGTTGCAGGTGGAGCTTTGTCTCCGGAAGCGATGGAGAGATTCTCGGTGTCTTGTCTCTTGCAGATCGCCCGCCAGGTAATTCACATTCAATTCTTCACTTCCCTTAAACTTCTGCAACATCTTAAAAAATAAATAAATATTGGAACAGTCAATTAAACCGTCCTTAATTCTTATCGATTTATTCTATATATTTGAATGTGATAGTTAAGATATGTAAAAATCTTCTAAATCCAAAAATAAAAAATAAACTTATGCAACATATCATTCATTATCGCCTGAAACAATGTAATTTAATTTAAATACAATTCTGGATGAATGAACATCCAATTAGTGTGAAAGACACAGCTTAAGACATGCATCCACTCGACTGTGCAACACTTGGAGTTTCGATAATTTATCAAAGGATACATTTCAAATTTAGAATTATTCAAACATAGTCCTATGATTTCATATTTATCAAAGAGCGCACCTCATTCTCTTTTTATCCCTCCCGCTAAATATGGATTTAATGCTCAGATATTATATACATCTGAGTCATAACTAAAAATTCCAAACCATCTAAACGTGATGCTGAGAATTTAAATCCCAAGACCACTGTATTCTTGAGAATATAATTTTCAGCACCATCTTTTTTTAACATGATTTCTGAAATATGACTGTGGATACCTAATAAAACCTTGAATATCGGAAATTTAGATATGAATACACAGAGGGACACTTTCCAAACTCAATGGACTTAGATTGGATCGAAGAAGAGATGAATAGAATCATCAATGAATTTTGACAAAACCCCATTGATAGACTTAAAGGAGCCCAAATTATAAAATCTTGATATGGACTGAAAAATTTTACAGCATGAATTGTTGATGTATCGAGGAAATTTGGTTATGATCCTTCTACCTCCCAATTTTGATCGCATGTCACATATAAATTCAAGTTGGGCAAGAAAAAAAATGATGTTAAGAATTATATTTCCAGGAACATAGCAGTCATGAGATTTAAATCCCAGGAACAAAGTGGTATTGGGATTTAAATTTCCAGTAACAATCCAATTTCAAACTGACTGAGAAAAAAAATGGTATTGAGAATTATATTACCAAGAACATAATGGTGCTGAGAATTATATTACCAGGAACATAGTGGTGCTGAGATTTAAATTTTCAGCATCACGTACAATATCAAGCTGACCGAGAAAAAAAGTGGTGCTGAAAATTATATTCTCAGGAACAAAGTAGTCCTGGAATTTAAATTTCCAACACCACGTACAATTTCAAACTGACCGAGACAAAAGATAGTGCTGAAATTATATTACCAGAAATATAGCGGTACTGGGATTTAAATTCTCAATACCATCGTAGTCTTACAAATCTAGCACCACCGTGGTACTGGATTTGCAAGACCAGCACCACCGTGGTGCTGGATTTGCAAGATCAACACCACCATGGCACTGATCTTGTAAGATCAGCACTACGTATTGATTTTGATACAGTGTTAATTTTAAGTCGGAATTGAAATTCAAATTTCTTGATATGGTGGTGTTGGTATTGGTCTTGCAAGAAAATTCAAAAAGTATTTATATCTGTATGAATGAGAGAGTTCAAGGAACTCATTGGTGTGTATTAATTTGTATATTTTCGAGTACCACTGGCAATGATGCTCACAACAGAGGGGCGACGATGCTCGACTGGGAAGGTCGCCAGCAGCATGTTGCAGAAGGTGGTGTCAGCATTGCGCGAGGAGATCTGGTGCCGAGAAGAGGGGCAAATGGGTGAGAAGAATAAAGGGAAAGCGACAGTGAGAAGAAAAGAAATGGAGAGGATTTTTGCGCTGAAGAAACGAGAGAGACAAAGAGGAGGAAGGGAGGGAAAGTTAAGACCATCACCACCTTTTATGACTCATATGCATGCAATACCTGAACATTAAATCTATGTTTGGTGGGAGGGGTAAAAAGAGAATGAGATGCGTCTTTTGATAAATATGAAATCATAGAACTGTATTTAGGCAATTCCAAACTTGAGGTGCAACCTTTGGTAAATTGTCGCCTGGAGTTTTGTAGAAATTGAATCCATAGATCAAGTACCAGAAAGACCTGCTATAGGAATGCTTATCGATTCCTCAATTTCAGTTCCGATTCGATTCTGATCGATTTCAGATTCATTGACATTGAAATCGATCTGAACGGGTTCAAAATCGATTCCAATTCCAAAGTTTTAACTTTGGAACCAATTCAATCCGAATCAATTTCGAACCGGTTCTGAAACGGTTCCGAATCGATTTCGAAATTATTCCAGATCATCTTTCTCGAATTTGAGCTTCCAAATTCATCTAACGTGTTGATGATCATATTCTTTTTTTTATCGTAAAATAATCTTATAGACATGTTAACATATTAAAAATTTCCAATTTTAAATTAACAATCGAAACCAGATCCAAATCGAAATCAGAATCGATTCCGAAACAGTTGAAACCGAACCGAATCGAAATTGGAACGGTTCCAATTCAATTCCAAAATCAATTCATTTGAATCGATTCTGAATTTAACAGATTGATTCCAATTCAATTCAATTTTGATTCCAATTCAATTCAATTCTGAATCGAATCAATCCGTTAAACATGCATGAGGAAACATGCCTAACCTACTACATGTTTGTGGGAGAGAGCGACAAAGGTGTAAAGAAGCTGGGACCAGAGGAGCTGGCTCATTACCTGTGGGGGCTTCTTCTTCTCTTGAGAATGCTTTGATAAGAAGGGAAGGCTACACAGACACCATTCATCAATGCAGCGATTGCTAGGCTGGCAAAATAGTAAGACATGCGCCCTTGCTGCTTCATCCTCATGCTGTCCTTTCTCTTGGCCAAGCCCCAACATGTCATTCTGTTCGATAAAACATACCCTAATATGAAGAACATGGTTTGGACTTTGGAGTAGTCATTTTACCACTGCAAATGAGAAACATTTCGAAAGTAATCTAGATATAATATATGATATGATGTCTAACACTGGACTTAGATACAAGGGCTAGAAACAACATATACAACAAACATGAGGAAAATAAATAAACAAAGATCTGGTTCTTTCGACCGAAAAAGGATCTGGTTCCCGTTGGTTTACGCAGCAATTGTAGCAAGCTCATTGACGACCGTTCGCCAAAATGATGGTGCAGCTTGAACCATGAACACATGGTAGGATTGTTCTGATCAGTCTGGACATGGCACTGTTCTGGAGGTGATTGATCTTGTGATGAGGCCAGTATCGACTCTTAAGGTGATCTATCAGGTGATTTCACTTTGATGCTCTTGATCGATCTCTTTCTGATCCATTGTGTGGTCTTTTGTCCATGTCCAATCTCGTCTGAGGTGATCCTGGGGCTGCCAATTGGGAGGAGGTTTGGTTTTGGTTCTTGGGGTTGTAAGATTGCGAAGCTAGGTAGCTGATAGCTGTGACGACATCGGCTATCAGAGGCCTCATGCTCGGCTGCTCTTGCAAACACATTGCGGCCACAGCTAGCGCCTGGTATAAGCCTCGGACTGGGTAGTGTCCCAGAAGAATTGGATCAGCCATCTGAGCAAATTTCCTCCTGTCTCTGAACAGCGGCCGCGCCTGCAACCATAGAATATACTTGGATTCAAGGAAAACAATACGACTCGAGCGACAATCTACTGTGTACGAGAACGATGAAAATTCTTCCTCCATAGTAAGAATTATGTTGGTCTTAAGCTATGGTGTGTACGACTAACGAATAGACAGTTATGAATAATCATAATGACAAGCACCTCCAGCAGTTGGGTTTGACTAATTAGGATTGGATCCATTCATATGACCTGATACTGGACAATATCAGAAGGTCCTAATCTAACCCAACTAGAACAAAAAGTGAATGTGCCAAGAATAGTGTTATGAGTCAAAGAGTTAACTCTAGAAATGAACAATATCTACACAAAAACGCTGCCGATAATAAATAAATAAATTGAACAGCACAATCTGGAAGAGAAAACCTTCATGCTCCTTTTACTCAACGAAGTAAGACGGATGCATCTATTTTCTATTTTTGAACTTCAGATGTAACTATAGGAGATTAGATTGTCATGCTTATATGCTTACCCATGCAACTAGATTGTGCTCCCCTGCAGCTCTAGAATTGTCAATAGCCCGTCTCCCCGTGATAAGCTCTAAAAGAACGACTCCAAAGCTATAAACATCAGACTTCAGCGTCAGTTGTCCAGTCATTGCATATTCAGGAGCACAATACCCATAGGTGCCCATCACTCTTGTTGACACATGAGTGTTATCGCCAACAGGGCCTAGCTTTGCCAAGCCAAAATCTGATAACTTGGGATTATAATCCTCATCGAGAAGAATATTGGAGCATTTTAAATCGCGATAAATTACAGGAGGACTTGCAGTATCATGCAAATACTCTAATCCTTTTGCCGCACCTGCAGCTATTTTCATTCTAGTGTTCCAATCAAGCCACTTCTTATCTGGAGAAGGATCTGTTGCATTTACATGAGCAGACGAATAGTGAGACCAAATAAATAAAAATATGAGAAATGTTACGATCATGCCACGATGTACCGTGAAGATGATCTTCCAAGGATCCTAATGCCATGTATTCATAAACCAAAAGCCTTTGATCTCCATCAGCGCAATACCCAATGAGATTAACAAGATTAGGGTGGTGAAGAAGACTTAACATCAGAACTTCGACGAGAAATTCCCTGTTCCCTTGTAAGCCATTGCGATCAAGCTGCTTTATAGCAACAATCTGACAGAAGCGGAAACAAAATTTTCCATTATCAACTTTTATATAGTAACAACAAATCTGAAATGCTAAACAATTTCAATAAAAGACATGATACTAGATAACATTTCAAGTTGCAATTCATCCAAAGAAGCACAAAAAAGAAAACATCACCAGCAAAATCAGAAGCTTCAGATATAAACAGACAACAGTAGATAATAAATAACAAACCATGAGTTAAGATGAACTGACCTGGTTGCTACTTTCCAATCTTCCTTTATAAACTCGACCAAATCCACCTTCCCCCAAGAGGCAATCAGCTCTAAAATTCCTAGTTGCCGCAGCCAATTCACGAAACGTAAAAGTCTGAGCAGCGATCCTCCCGGAAGCACTGCTGGAGATCTGTTTTTCCTTCAGTGAGCTTTGTTTCTTCAAATCTGCAGATGATTTTGATTTCAACTTTTCTGATACAGATCCAAGCAAAAAGGTTATGACAGCCACGCTTACACTTTGCCCATCAACAAGAGAATCTATAGCTTGGAACAAGTAGTAAATCAAAATGTGTTCCGGATTTCAAGGAATACCAGTAGAAAACCATCTTGCATTTGGGATACATGTGAGAACAGTGTTCAATGAAGTCCAGATGTGGATACAATACTCGTTGCAAATCAAATAGACAAAGGGGGAAATCGTTGCAAGAAATAGCAACCAAAATACAAAGGTTAATCCGGTAGTTCAAAGGCATGTCAACCATCGACTGCTCGATCGGTATCCTTTTCGCTCCCAAATCGCTTTCCTGCCGCCGCTCGTAATATCTTTCAAATGGAAGCCGCATCAGCAGCCCACCAACCCAACCCACCTCCAAATCCAGCGTCGATCCATTTTACAAACACCAATCGAAAGAACAACGTCGCAGATCGGCGAATCGATCCGTACAAACCCAAACTTTCCGCCGAAAACCCAACATCCCCCATCAAAATCCACTTGTCCCATCAAAAAGCAAACAGAAACGAAACAGAAAGAAGAAATCGTCGTCGACCATAACGATCTTCAACTAGCCACTCAGAAACCCAAAAAAAAAAAAAAAAAAAGGGCCACCTTGCGGCAATAAATCCCGATGGAAGATTACCTGACGCTGGTGGGATCTGGTTCTTCCCGTCGTTCTTAGGGGGCCTGGTGCAGGGCAAGCAACCTCCCATCGCTCGCCCACCGAACTCTTCTCTGATTTCTCCCGCCGAGCACTGCCCTCGCCCGTCAAGCAGGATGAAGTAAAGAAGAAAAAGGAAAGTTTTTGGACTGCGTTGCAGACTGCAGACACACACAGAGTCGATGCGAGAGAGGGAGAGAGAGAGCAGATTAAAGCAGAAGCGAGGCTGTATTTATAGGACAGCAACTTTAATTGAGTCAAACAATTTCTTTTTAATATTAAAAAAAAAAATTAAAATATATTTTTTAAAAAAATGGTAATCCTTTTAAAGATTGAATTTTTACATGTAAAAAAAAAAGAGAAGGTTTATTATTATTTTCTTGGAAAAAAATAATTGTAAGTTCTTACAGTATAATGCCAAAATTGCCAGCGTAATTTCACTCGAGGATAATTTAAAATTTCCCAAGGAGCATCTTGAAATAAATAAATAAATAAACAAACAAAGAGGGGACAATTATGCACGTTTTTTAAAAGAGAAATCGTCATGTGCATGTCGTGTTCTTGATAAGACGAAGATAGAAATTAATTAACTCTTTGGAATGGTTATACAATGAATTTTATTAAATTTATTATACAATTTTTAAAGGACAATTAACTAGAATCAATGTACTATTATTGAATATATATATATATTTAAAAAACTCCTATATTACATTTTTTTTATTCACCTACAATTAATTACACCTTTATGACGTGATCAAAGATAATTAAAAAATATATATAAGATGCTAATGTCAATTATTACAATAATCTTTGTTACACTTGTCATCATCTTGCGTGTTTTTAGTGAGCTCTTTCATATTTTAGTGTGGTAGCAAAGCGATCTCTAGCAAAAAAAAAAATACTACGCATGCCATGTGCTTAGTTTTGATGATGTCAAATGAGTCTCGTGGGGAGCATCACGACGTTCAATGCTAAATTCCCCTGTAAAAGGGTGAATTCAAATGGAAGTAACACTCTGTGTGCGCCCATGAAGGTTAATATATATATATATTAGTATTTATAAGATTCGTATATTTTTACCGCGATACGATATTGTTAATTTTGGATCTAAACTTTTATGATTTCTTTTTTATTATACCCAAAATGTTTCAAGTTCATCCGTCCTCAAAGAACTTCATTTGCTTAATATTCGATCCTCAACCAATTAGATCTTTTGTCAACTGTTTGGTCCTTCTGACCTAACTGAATTTCTTGTCAGTTGTTTGATCCTCCTAATATAATTGGACTTTTTGTCAACTGATTAATCCTCTTGACTCAACATGAACTTCATATATGATGTTTAGTTCTTTTTAATATAGACATCCTTCACTTTCTTCGTTCGAGGCTCATGACTCGACATGAATCATTAGCTATAATATTAGAGCTGTCAAACGGGTCAACCCATGGCGGAGCAGGCCAACCCGTCGTAAATCCAATATTTAGCGGAGAGGGGTGGACCGACCTGCCATCTCGGTGGGTTGAGAAATTTCCAACCCAAGGCGGATTACGAGTTAGGCGGGTCAATCCACGGGTCACACAAATTTAAAAAATATATCTAAAATTACTGAGGTGTTGAGGGTTTGAGACAATGATCTATAAGACAGATGAAATACAATGATTAAAAAAAAATAAGCATTTGATGTAACTAAAATCTTATAATTGAGATTTAATTATTGACCTACAAAGTTAACTATTGATATTTTTAATTCATTTTCAATGTTCCAAAATATCAAAATCTTGATAATATATAAATGTAAATTTTTACTCCCCGAATAGAAATTCAATTGAGATTTTCTAGCCTGGGTAATTGTTTGATTTTGATATGTCATTATTTCTTATATTGATTAGAATAGTAATGACAAGATAAATAGATAATATAAAATAATTAGAGTATAAAAAATATTCTTTTATTCTTTCCTCTTAACTTTTTTTATACTTTGTCGAGATATATGTATGATAGAAGTAGATTGTGATGGTGAAAAATTTATCTTGTTAATATTAAAATATTGATCAAAAAACTTATACAATTTTATTTTCACATGTTCCATCTTTTAATATTTTTCAACCCGCGGATCAACCCGTGCCACGGCGAGCCAACCCGTCTAGACTCGCAACCTGTGCGAGTCGATCCGTTTAGGCCTGCCAAAATGATGGGTTGATAAAATTTCAATTCAACCCTCTTAAATTATTTGGCGGGGCGGACCAACCCGACGGGCCTAACCCAACTTGACAGTTCTATATAATATCAATTGTTGGTGTAAATAAGATTCATATATCTCCACAATGATATGATATTATCTACTTTGGGTCTGAGCTCTTATGGTTTTATTTTTGGACTTTTATCTAAAAGAAATTTCATATCCATGGAAATATATTTTCATCTTATAAGTTCATGATCGTTTTTATATCTTTCCGATCTGAAACTTTAATTATTCTTTCAATATGATATGGAATCAGAGAAATGCAACTTACACTCTCCTTGCATCAGAGGTTACACAAATGTACTTATTAAATATTGATTTTGTCTAGGCTACGATACCTCAAGGTCATGAGTCTTACATTACGCTAAAAAGATATAAAAAAAATTATGGATTTATACGATGAAAATATATCTCTATTGATATAAGACCTTTTCAATATGGACCAAAAATAAAATATAAAATCATTAAGGATTAAATTCAAAGTAAACAGTATCATATCATATATTATAAAAATATATGAATCTTATTTGACTAACAGATTTAAATCTTGAAATCAAGTCTACATAGAAGTGGAGCTCCTAGTACATGAGTGCATATTTAGGATCGAGGTTTTACCTCATCGAGTATGGATTAGCTAGCAAAGGTACGAACAAACTAAAGTCGTGGGCTCGCCATACTCGAAGATGTTGTTGGTAGAGACGATGCGCGATAGATTTCAAACTTGAAGGTCGGCGAGCGATTCAAGGAATGCAATGATGGCAAGGATGACCTAGACGACAAAGTTGAGAACAAGACGAATTCAATACTCCAAGATGGAGGAGGAGGACAAAAGCCAACTAGTAGAATGATCTTTCTTTCCACGGCTAAACGAGTTTCATCTCATTGACAAAGCTAAGAGTCGATCAAATAACAAAAGGCAAAATAATTGATAATAACAATAATAATAACCCAAAACATAAAAAAAAAAAAGCTCTTAATAGTGATATCAATAGAAGAGAGAGTTAATGTCAACTTTGTTAACTCTGTGGGGGCAATGATCATTCAAGATGTCTACCATCATGCATCTTTGCTTAGCTAGAAAACATGCATCATTATTATTACTTTTATTATTATTACTATTATTATTTGATTATTATTATTATTATTTAAAAAAAAAAAAGGTGTAAGTGATAGCGATAGCTTTGCTTTAAAGGAAGCTACATGACAAAAGATAAAACCATAATTGAGGGCACATTTTGCCCATAAGCTTGGACTTTGTTATCCTTATCACAATGGCAATGTATATTTATAATAATAATAATTATTATTATTATTATTATTATTATATTGAATCAGGATATATTTGAAAGTCCATTAAATGGGTCAAATTAATATATTCATTTTCTAGATCAAATAACTATAATATTTGTAAAAAAAAAAAATTCCCACTCCTTTCATGGCCCTTCCAACTCATTGCATTTTGGCGGGTAGCCACTGCCAGCTTCAACCAGATCGAGTTGACCTACAGAAACCTAACCCAGTG
This sequence comes from Wurfbainia villosa, assembly GCA_025175895.1. NCBI lineage: Eukaryota > Viridiplantae > Streptophyta > Magnoliopsida > Zingiberales > Zingiberaceae > Wurfbainia > Wurfbainia villosa. The sequence continues at coordinate 9,900,246 of CM045997.1, forward strand.
GAAAAGCTTGGCCGAATTGACTTTTGGTTTCTCAGTCAGCGCCGAAATTCAGTTGACCATTTTTTGTGTTGCTCCTCTCGTTGAGATCCCTCTCTTTGTAATATACACGCAGAAAAAAATTGAGAGATTAAATTTAAAGAACTAAAAAGCAAATTAAAAGAAGAGAGAGTGGAAATGTAAATTGTCAAAAAGAAAATAATAATTATAAAAGTTACAGAGATTTTTTTATAAAAGATTATAATCAGAGAAAATTATGAATGATTATTAACCTTCATGCAATGATAAATATGATAGAAAATATGATTCAATATGAATATTAAATAATTTATTGATATGAAGAATCGAATTTTATTTTTTTATAAATTTTATATCGTATTTATCAACACACATCCTTCTGAAAAAAGTCAGAGAAATTCTAATGTATATACTGAAGCCATGCATTCATCTTATTTTTTTTTTAAATTATCGAATTATACTGGTTTATTTTCTAAAATATCCTTTCCCTTTCCTTCTGTCATCTAACTTTCTGTTGGGTCGAGCTATAGCAGTTCGAATAGACAGCGGAGGTGATCGTGAAATGATGACTGAGCTTGCTGGTGGTGCCGCTGCCCGGCGGCGATCTGGCTAGCAGTGCCTCCGCTACTAATTTGAGCGGCCGCCGATCAAAAGGAAGAAGAAAAGTAGACGCCGAAGAAAGGATTTTTATTTTTATTTTACATCATAAAATTGGGGTGTGATTTAGTAAATTCAGAAGAAATATGCATGATTTTGGGTATTTGAAGTTGATGATTGTGATGTAATATGAAATTTGAAATATTAATAATATATATATATATATATATATATAAAATAGCGAATAGCGAAGTGAACGTTGAAGGCGATTCCTAAAGCAGAGAGAGGATTTGGGAGGAATGGGAATCAACGGCCAGAAGAACTCCCACAGGAAGACCCTCCCTCTTTCTCGGCCGGCTCGGCGTCCGGAAGACACATCGACGGTATCGTTTCAGGTAGCATCTCGATCTGCCTAATTATAAAGTATAGAAATGATCAACCCGATAAATCTGACGGGACACTGAATAAAATATATTTTATTGACCATCAAATATATTAAAGAAATATTTACGACTCAATAATTAAATTTAATAATATAATCATACTGTTTTTATAAGATAAATTCAATATATTCTTTCGACTTGCACCCTTCTATGGTCTAAATTATTTTAAAATTTAGAATCAAATTTATTTCAACAAAAAATACCAACTGCGTTGATAGTGCCCGACTTCACCGTGCCCCCTAGTGGCTTTCCCATTTCCTTCGGCAGTTCGATTTCGATTGCTCTTGCTTGATTATTATTGGGAAGTCTCAAGCTTTTGTGAAAATGAAATCCTTAATTTTTTTAAAAAAAGAGAGAGAGAGAGAGAGAGAACTGACCTGTTTGGTCAACTGGTGCATCCAAATGCGATTTTGTTATTAAAAAAATATATAAGGGTGCCTCCAGCATGCAAAAACAAACAAATAAAATATTTTAAATAAAAACAAAACTAATTTAATAGGTCTGTCTTAAATTAAATTGTATTGGTAATTACACCAGATCAGAAGTTGGAATTATGGAAAACTAGCAATCTACAAAAATAAACAATTTGCACCAAATGAAACGGAAAAAAAAAATTAAAAATAAAAAATAAAAAGAGGAAGCGTCATTGCTAAACTCAAGAACAAAGACGCCGTGAAGAAATATTTGTTACGTTTGCAGCCCGAACCTGTATTACAAAAGCAGCGGATGGATTAGTTATATACCTGCAAAATTTTATTGACAGTGGAATCAGCGCCGGTATAAATTCAGATATGAAAGGGGAAACGCATAAAAGAAAAGCTGTGATTTTGAGCTTAAAATACTGAACCATCATCGACCTAAATGACCTGCTACTTTAATAAACTGAGCTCTCCAATTTTAACCCTTTTTTTCTCCCTCTGCGTGTTTATGCCCCTCCCCTTGTGATTAACCAATCTCCTATTTTATCCACACAAGTAAATAAGCCACTATTCATATTTGTTGTCAAAATTTTTTAAAAGACAAATTAATTACTTTCCAACATTATTTATTGTCCCTCCCCCTTATCTTAGATAACTTGTCGTACTAGAGAATAGATGCTTGATTGGTCTCTCTAGCAGCTTTCCATCCGCCTCCATAAAATAAATTTGACCGAGCGACCAACATGATAGACAACCAAGTTTGTCGGTGTTAAAAACAGTTCCTGTACCACATTGGCAAATGAGGATACTTCGTGCATGATTCAATTATACGATTTGGCAACATGATAGACAACCAATCTCCTGTTCTTCGCTGTACCAAATTCAATATAAATTCCAAAAACAGAAAGAAAAAAACAACATAAGAATGAGGATAGACATTGATATTCAGCACACAAAATTTTCACGTGTACTTGAAGCAACGCTACTACCGTTCAAACTGCTAGAACCTAATGATTTATGTAGAGAAGCTGAGGCATTATATTATGAAAATCAGGGAATACGGAAAATGAAGCAATGAAAGCCTTCGTCAAGGCACAAGGCTCTAAGCCAACAATTGGTATAAAAAGAAAAAAAACAGTCATTAGTCTAATACTGCTAACTCAGCTTTGTGACGCAATCCTTGAGCACGTTTACTAGAACACTGGAGAACAAGCAACAGTAACGGCTATTGTGTAGTCTTATTTTTAACACAAATTTTAAGAAAATAAAACAGATTCTGGCCAAAAAATTAAATAACTTCCAATGTTAAGTGAACCCCATCATGTAAAAGATCAGCAACCTTACCTGGAAGAAGAATCTCCTAGAATGTAAACAGATGATATTGAAAGTCAGAGATCGCCATTATAGAACTACAATGTGGAGATAGAAAAAAAAAATATTAATTTTACTGTCTAAAGAAAGTTCTGTATATGCCATAGTATTACACATGCAAAATGAGTAGTATATTGTCAACTAGGTGCTTCCAAGTATCATACGACTGAATTAGATACTTCAGACTTCCAGTATTATCCTGCTCGAGTGGAAATTTTTTGAGCAATATACCAAGACACATCCTTTATATTTGAGAATGATCAAAAGGAACCCCTATAATTTTCTTTTATAAACAATAGGCCATCTTCATGAAATACCCTTAACGACGAGGCATAAGTTATTTTACAAAATAGCTTCCCGTTAGATTTTTCATTATGTAATCTCTTTTAGACATAAGAAAGTATCACTTCTAATGGAAAACGACCAAAAGTCACCCATATTACGAAATTACCAAAAGACATGCCCCCTATAAATATAAATTTTTTTACCAAAAAGCATCCTTCTTCACAAAATACCTTGATTACAGGGCATATGTGATTTTACAAAACAAGTTGCGATTGAATTTTTATTAAAATAAACTCTTTTGAGCACAAAAAAGTATCAATATTCTAGTTATAATACTCAGAAGCTCAGCATGGTCAAAATGTTGGCTTGTGTTGATTTACAAATCAACTTGCACTGACTTTTAAAGTTTTGACCTGATTTGATGTTTCAGCCAAAGTCCAACATGATAATATTGTTCCATTTCAGTTGAATGTTAGTAACTCTACGGAGGGTGAGGATGAGGAGGAAGAGGTGGACAAAGGCAAAAGAAAAGGGGATATGTGCGAACAAAGGCCGAGGAAGAGGCTTACTTTAAAGAAGTCTCATTGTGGAACCCTAGTCTAACACTTCATCGTTTGCGGTCGCTCGCGAATGAAGAAAGGAGGTTCTAGCAACCATGTCTAGTGCCTTATCGTGTGTTAGTTGGCGGGGAACAAAAGATTTCACCCATGCCAAAAAACAATGGCTTCCACTTTAAAAATCGATATAGAATGATAAAGAATAAGGCTTTTAGGTAAGCTCACATAATTTGTGACGCTTCAAATAATTTCACATAAGAAATTGTAGGCTAATGCAAGGAGTTCATAAGGCTTTTAGGTAAGTGAACTTATAATTAACCTGATCTCAAATATTTTTGGACTTATGCTTGTGACTATAAAATCAACAGTGGTTCTCTCACTTAGACAAGTTGTTATAGCTCGTATCTAGGTAGTCCAGGAACTACACATGGTAAGGCATTCAAATTGGAAAAGGGCTATATGTGGTGATGGAGCCCTCGTAGCTGGGCCTCATATGGCGTCAACAAAGGATTTCAAGTCTTGACAAGGACATCAAATTTGAAATGGGGAAATTATGACACTCTTATCTAGTCTCATAAGGAAAATTGTGGAGCTAGTTACTAGTCTCAAGGGCCAAAGGCCTACCGTGATTTACCTTTCTTACGATGGTCCGGGGGCGGGCTGGTAGGGGCCGCTAGGTTGGCGGATTCCAACCTTATGCACCATAAGGAAAATTGTGGAGCAATGAGGGAGTACATTGAGATTAGATACTTATACCACCACCAAGTTAAAACTAAGCATTTTGCACCAAGGGTTGAACATATTAGATTATCTTCAGTTCTTTAATTTGTGCAAGTTTAACATAAGGCCATATTTCATTTATTTGTTTTTTCTTGTAGTAATGGTAAATTTCTTCTAGTATTCTTTCCAAATCTAAATGGATCTTGGATATTATGAATAGAGAACAAACAATCATAAAATTTCTGCCACTACACCTACTTTACCATCATTTGATTGCTAATGACAATGAAACATCACTTGGGTAATAAGATTAGTTGGAAGGATCTTTATAAAAGATGGAAAATCATTGTTCCAACAACAAGATTTTGAAGTGGCTATGGTACACAATAAAATAAAAAAACATATGCATGAAGCTAAATGTTGTCTTGTTGAATTTATTGCTAATAAGGCTACTGAAGAGATTTGTTCTTGTTATGTTACTGATGTTGTTAGGATAATGTTGAATAAAAACAATTATACGTATAGGTAACCTAAAGAAAATTATTAAACTAATTATAATGTGAAAATTATACATATGTTATAATGTGAAAATTATTATCAAACTAATTAAACCTAAAGAAAAATATTTTAATATAATACTAATTTTTAACTGCTGACCAGGACAATTAACAAAGTAAATTAAGTCAAAATACAAAACCAAAAGAAACTGGACAATTAGAACAAACAAAAACTGTACACAACGTGCTAAAAAAATTACCTAGGCAATCAGCAATAAAATTCATCAATTAAAACAAGTCAAAATGTACAAACTTGTCAAATAGCAGGAAATATAGCGACCCCGAAGCTAGTGATGGTAGTACTTCCAGATCATACATACAGAAATGTTCATTTATTTGTCAAAACCTGAATGAATTGAATTTAAATGTATAATATACTATGTAATGGTCCAGTACTTTCCATTGACCGAGTTAGCAGAAAGATAATTTTACAATCTTATCCTGTTAATATGACAAACACCAATACCCAATTTTCCAAATAAAGTGAATTATAACACTTGAGAATGTATATAAAAAAATGTATATCAATTTTTCAGATCCAAATTGTCATTTACTCCCCATGAAATGAAAACTTAATTTTCACCCCATAGATTTAACTCCCTTAGTTGATTACTGTGTGCCTATCATCTATTGACCAGGGAGGTCAGAAAGCAAAGAAAACTCTGTAAAAAAAACCATTGCAACCAAGGTTATGCTCAAACCAAAGGTTATAAACTGCACATAGTTGAAAAAGAAACTAATCAAATAAAAATCAGTGTAAATTGCATACTAATGATCAAGAAATTACAAAGGATTCTAATTCTATTTCTAATTCTAATTGGTGTATGATATTATAACTTAGAGTTTCCTGTGTTTGGAAGGAGAATTACCTGAGGATTCACGTAATTCATGCCCTGTGCAAGCGAATTTTGTTGATGAACCTAGTTACACCGTATTCAAAAAGAATGACGACAATTAAAAATAGATCCTGTTAACAGGCAGAGTAGAAGAATCATTGAACATGGTACCTGGTATTCCCCTGGTGTGGTTGTGCCAGAAATAGATCCCCCCATTTCTCTCCTTGCAGTCCCATCTCCACCCTGGGCAGAAAATGAAACTTATGTATCCTCAATCAAACTTCAAAGCGTTAGCGGGTAAAGGTAGCAAAGTAGAGGGAACGGGCAATTACCTCCAACTACAACAACAGCATTAGCGTCGACAAAATCCATCCAAATCGACAGATGAAAAAAAAAACAGAGAAAAATTAACAAGCGTCAGAGTGCATGATTAAGATCGTCGCATAGAATATAAACATACTTCACGGTATTTCTGCAGGTACAACTTCAGCGGCTCGATGTAGTCCTCAAACCCTAGCGTCGCCATCGACCAAAGCAGATCATCCCCGTTGATCGTCTTCCGCTTCTCTTTCTGGCAACGATCGCTCGCCCTTCCGTCATCAACACCCTCCAATTTGATCAGCAAACTAACAACGGAACGAAAACTACGAATGAGAAGGAGATGGCCATCGATCTCACTCGCTGGTGACGAAGCTGATGAACTCCGAGACGCACTCCTGCATCGTCTCCTTGGCGTCTTTGGCGACCTTGGCGTTAGCGGGGAGGCCCTTCTTCATGATCCGAATGATGTTGGCGATGGGGAGGAAGCGATCCTGCTCCCGTACACTGCTGCTGCCGCCGCTTTCGTGGCTTCCGGCTCCATCTACCGTGCTGCACGAAGAAGCCTCCGCCATCCACCACCGCCCCGCTGCCGGAACCCTAGAAACATTGCGAAGATCACGGAAGGCGAACCCTACATCGCGAGAGGAGAACGAAGGTGGAGGTGCGACGGATCGTTACCTTCGATTTGATTCGTATTTGGCGCGCAGCGAGGAATTATTGATTTGTGTTTTTTTTTTTCGATTCGGAGATCGAACGCTGGATAAGCGGGGGAGGAGGAATCGATGCGGGATGACGAGCGATGGAAACGACGACTCTTCTTTTAAGCCTGCCCCTTATAGGCGCATTTTGCCGACCTCTGATTGGCTCCAGGTCTGCTTCCAACTAATGCACTCTTGTCCATATTCATAGGTCGAGTCGAGTCGAGTGTAGTCGAGTGGAATCGAGTCCGGTTCAACTTTAAATTTTAAATCGAGTGGATGTGATCGGCCAGAGTTTGGGCGACATATGCTAGCTAGCTAGGCCTAGGCATTAGGCATGTTTATCGATTCCGTAGTTTCAATGCTGTTTCGATTTTTATCAATTTCAAATCTATCGACATTGGAACCGATCCAAACTGATTCCGAATCGGTTTCGGTTCCGAATCGGTTCTGAAACAGTTCCAGACCGATTCCGAAACGGTTCCGGACCACCTTCTTCAAACTTGAGCTTTCAAATTCATCTAACGTGTTGGTGATCCTATTCTTTTTTTTTTCTATCGCAAAATAATCTTATAGAGATATTAGCATGCTAAGAATTTCCACTTTTAAATTAGCAAATCGGAACTAGAATCGGTTTCGAAACGATTCCGAATCGATTGGAATCGAACCGAACCGGAATAAAAACGGTTCCAGTTCGGTTCCAGAACCGCTTCATTCGAATCGATTCTGATTTCGAATATAACGAATTGATTTAGATCCGATTTCGGATTGAACTAATCCATTAAGTATGTCTAGGCTTTATATATATATATATATATATATATATATATATATATATATAAAAAGGAGAGCATTTATAATATATTTATGATGCGAAGAAAAATGAATAAATTCGTCTAAAAAATTTGTAATTTTCTTGTTGAAAACTCATCTTGGTCCCAAAATTAAGAAAGATAAATCGTACATTAAAGCCCCTTGGATATATTAATAGATTAATTGTAATTTTTAATATCAATTCTTGCACTTTATGAGATTTTTCAAAGGTATATAAAATTATCTCATGATTTCGCCGTCATGGTTTTCCTATGCACTCGACCCCTTTCATCCCCTTCAGAAAGTCAACCTTTGACTCGAGCCCTTTCCTCTTCAGAAAGTCAACCTTTGACTCGAATAGTTAGATCATCTCCGATTAATATCCCTTTACACCATTTTAGTGTAAAAGAAACATTATTTATTTTCCAATAGAAATACTAAAAATTCCATCAAAATGGTCCAAGATAGTGTTGCACTGTTCACTTACACCAAAATAGTACAAGTACGGTTTTATTTTAAGCAATTATATTTATAATATTAAATTTAATTTTAAATATTCTTAAATATTATAAATTAATATTATTTAATTTAATTGAATTTATTATGTAAATTTTATATATTATAAATTTATATTAGTTATTAACTTAAATAAGTAATATTTAAAATATTTGTTATATTACCAAGATTATAAATATTTTAAAATTTATAATATTAATATTTTCATAACAAACACATAATTAAACATTTAAATTTTCAAAATGTATAAATATAAAATACATAATATATAGTCCAGCATACAATTTAAAGATGCGACAAACAAGTAAATGTACATTTAAAATAACCATAATAACATTGCAATACTAAACAAATCAATGTTTAGTATTCTGGAAAATCACTTCCTAATAAATCATCGAAATAATCATAAAATTTACCGGAGTCATTCAAAGGATCTTGAAATTCTTGTCCTTCTTTCTTGAGACGAATTGAATTTAGATTCTTCTCTTTGATGTGGAATTGATTGAGATTTTTAGTTTTTAGTCATCTTTTGCATAATTCTAACTTATTCACTGTGAATAAATTCACGCATTATCGGATCGGCGATGATATTCAAATCTTTGAATAAATTTTTATTCTCTTCCTTGAATATAGCAACATCGGTACTTCGATCTAATGCCGCAATAAGTTCGTCAATCTGTGAAAACCATTTTTGTGAGTTGTTGTTCATTCTTTCTCTCCATTTTGGCTTTCTTCACCCCAATATGTCGTTTAGTTGAAGTATCACCACTGTCTGAATCAGTGATGTTAAAATTAAACGAAGAGACATGTGGAGATGAAGATTAATAAACATCTTTCTCGAGATTATAAGATTGAGAATAATTAGCCTGAACAGTTTGTCATTGCACTTTCGTACATGCAGTTTTGACGTTGTCACTGTTGAATTTCTCAATACCTTGAAGAATGCTCCACACATGTCCAAATTTAAAGCCCTTTGAGTAATTAGGATCTTGCACTAATAACATTTAAGCACGATTCATCTATAAAAAAATAATATAATTATGAAACAAAATTAATAACTAAATTAGATATTGATTATACAATTCATATAGTCTACAAAATAAATAATGATAACAATTTACAATATCTTTTCAATTCTTAAGAATGATGATATTCATTCTCTTTTGCAATGATCTTCTAGGTCACTCTGAATTTTTAAAATTTGGATCTAGATTATACTCCATCTCAACTCTTATCCAAAATTGATCATTCTTTGGTTGATTCCTATGATTGGATTTTAATAAATATGAAGATAAATATGACATAAATATTTATCTTCTTCAACTTAGTAGGATTATAAACGAGATGAACTCATTTTTTTCAAGAGTAAAGGTAAAATAAAAATGGTGTGTGCATTGTGATATTCCGTTGCCTATAAAAATAATAATATTGTGTGAACATTGTGATGTCACCTCGTCTGCAAAAATAATAATGTTGTGTTTATATTGTGATGTCTCATCTCCTAAAATAATAATAATGGTGTGTGCATTGTGATGTCTCGTCGTCTGTAAAAATATTAATGCTGTATGTGCATTGTGATTTCTCATCGTCTGTAAAAATATTAATGTTGTGTGTGCATTGTGATGTCTCGTCTTCTGAAATAATGATAATGATGTGTGCATTGTGATGTCTCGTCGCCTGCAAAAATAATAATGTTGTGTGTGCATTGTGATATCCCATCTCCTAAAATAATGATAATGGTGTGTACATTGTGATGTCTCGTCACCTGTAAAAATATTAATGTTGTGTGTGCATTGTGATGTCTCGTCTTCTGAAATAATGATAATGGTGTGTGCATTGTGATGTCCCATCGCCTGCAAAAATAATAATATTGTGTGTGCATTGTGATGTCCCATCTTCTAAAATAATGATAATAGTGTGTGCATTGTGATGTCTCGTCGCCTGTAAAAATATTAATGTTGTGTGTGCATTGTGATGTCTCGTCTTCTGAAATAATGATAATGTTGTGTGCATTGTGATGTCTCATCGCCTACAAAAATAATAATGTTGTGTGTGCATTGTGATGTCTCATCTCCTAAAATAATGATAATGGCGTGTGCATTGTGATGTCTCGTCGTCTGCAAAAATAATAATGTTGTGTGTATTATGCATTATAAATACATACCATAACTAAAAACAATTCAACCACATTCTTTATCTCAAAAAATGAATGCTAGATTTGAAGGTATGTCAAATTTATCATCCTCAAGCTCTGAAGATGATGAAATATTTAAAGCACACAGAAGACTTATCACTCAAGCAATTTGCCACAACAATCAAGTCATTTTGAATCATCTGAGTGAAGAAAGCAACAAAGGCAGACATCGAGGATCTATTCCTGGTCACATAGTGATCAATCGCAATAGAAAAGCTGCTGATCATAATCTATTCAATGATTACTTTGCCGAAAATTCTACATATAATGCTGCAATATTTCGAAGAAGATTCTGAATGGGAAGAAATTTATTTATGTATATTTTGTTAGTAATATATGAGAGATGTCTTAAGGCAATCGCCTTATGTATGAACCATTTATATGATAAATGAAGATTCATTATTTGAGTATACATGTTTTATGTATTTGATTGGATCTTAAACTCATTTACTGAATGTCCACGATACGATTCACAGCATGAGAGAATTTGTGATTGGATCACAACTAGTGAGTATCTCTACATGTGTAATTGTGATATATCGGAATTATCCCTAGTCGATGAATTGATGGATTTGGACACCATCAATTCTGTCGAGACTAGCACGAGGTATACTCCTTGGTGTATCCAAGCAGCTGATTCTCACTGGCTGGAGACATAGTGATGTCCAGAGTTAATCGTGGATGCTAGTTATGGTAACTAGTTCATTGGAGTGACCAGCCGTAAGACTTCATATGGTTCTCTGCATATATAGATATGTCAATGAAGTTCTTACTGTGGCTTAAGTGCGATGTTCCTTTGACTTACGGTATTCAAGTCATCTTGATCATGGAGACTTATGCTTTGATATCTTAAGCAAACATCTCTAAGGAGATGTGGACCCGGGATGATTGGGTATAAGTCGAAGTGATCGAAGGTGTTTGAATAGCCTATAAAGGATTCACCACTCCTTGCGAGGAGATGTATACCCATGGCCTCTCGTCGGATTGTTACTAAAGTCTTTGACCAAAGCATTACATGTTTAGAGTAAGGTACTCTTCGATACATATGGAGTAACTAGAATCCGTAGGACGAAGAAATGATACTTGGGCTAGGTGTGACGTAGTCAGCCTAGTGGGGACTGACACAATAGACCATGTCCTGAACCAAGTGGGTATAAGATGAGTGAAGGGAATGGGGCACGATTCATTCGAGCTACTGAAGGGTTTCAGAAATAGTTCTGGATCAACCGTTGATCTTTTCGGTTAATTGGGGATCATGATGTACTACTAGGTGCCACTCATGATCGTTCTATAATTAATGGTTAATTATAGACGGTCAACATAAACCGAGAATCTATTTGGTCACACGCACAACGAGTGTAATCCAAAGGATTTAAAACGAGCTTGAGAATGGGATTCTCAGACCGAGAGAAACTATGTTTGGTTGGACCAAACATAAAGCGAGCATGAAATTGTTTCAGTCTCAATGGAAGCGTGGATGGGCCGTGTCTTATGAAGACATAATGGATGGACCAAAATGGTTTGGTTCTAATCCAATGGATGAGAATAAACCAAAGGGTTTGGTTTATTTTAAACGAATGAACCAAAAGTTGGTTCGGTTCGTTTTAACTTAAAATAAACCATCATGGTTTGGTTTATTTTAACTTATCTTAATGGAGCGGGTTAACGGGCTTTATGGATATGATCCATTAACCATTAAGAGAATTAGTTCTCTATAAAATAGGGCTTAAACCCTAACCCTAAGGCTAATCAAGTTTTGGCCGCCCAAACCCCCTCCCTCTCCTATTCGGCGCCAACACCTAAAGCTGCCGCCGCCCTGCTTGTGTGCAGCCCTCCAAGTCTTTGCCGGCGTCCAAGCTTCAGCCGGAGAACCTCCGGCGATCTCCTTTGGGTTCGGTGATAAGGTGAGCTTCCATCTTTCCTTAGCCGGCCTCTATTCCTCCACCAAAAGCTGTCCAGTTTTTCTGGACAGCTTGTTTCTTTGTTGTCGGAGCGTCGTTTGGACGACGGTTAGTGCTCCGACAGCGGCTAACTTACCGGGGATTTGATCTCCAATAATCCTCTGAGGTGGGGGACGAAGGATTCGTCAAACGGTTGACGAATACCTCTCCGGAGAAGCGAGTTTTGAGAACTCGTTTTAGGATCCGAATTTGGATTCGGATCGTGATCATCTCTCGATCACGTCGTCTTCAACACGAGGCTAGTAACCCGTACGAAGACGAAGCTCGTGACTTAGCGAAGTCATCCCGAGGAGCTCGGCGTGGATACGGATAGAGACGATTCTTACGAGGATCGTTCCGGTTGATGTCGTTCCCGCTACACGTCATACGAAAGGTATAACGTAGATAAATTTCTTTTATTGTAAATTTTAATTTACGGTTATGTCTACACTTGTTGTAATATGCATGCGTGTGTTGTGTGTGTTGTAATAAATATAGATTTATTATTTTTAATTGCTTCCGCTGTGTTCATGTTTACGAAACATGATCGAACACACACACGCCGCGATGCCGGAAACCCAACATATTTTTAATGCGGTTAGTAATCATGATAATTATTTTGTGCAGACAAGAGATGGAGTTGGAAAACTTGGTTTGTCAGGTTTACAAAAAATGACAGTTGCATTTCGAATATTAGTATATGGTGTATCGATAGATGCTACTGATGAATATATCAAAATAGGAGAATCAACTGCCATAGAAAGTGTGAAGATTTTGTCGTACTGTTGTCGAAGTATTTAGAGGATAGTATCTGCGATCATCTAATGTTAATGATGTTGTCAGACTTCTTCATATTGGTGAGCAACGTGATTTTTCTAGTATGTTGGGTAGTCTAGATTGCATGCATTAGAGGTGAAAAAATTAGCCAACAGCATGGGCTAAGCAATATTCTGGTCGCAGTGGAAAGCCAACAATTATTCTAGAAATTGTAGCTGATTATGATCTTTGGATATGATATGCATATTTCGGTGTACCCAAATCTAACAATGACATTAATGTATTGAAGTCTTCTAATCTTTTTTCTAACCTTGCTCAAGGTATTGCTCCCCCTGCTCGTTATGTCATTCAAGGAAAAGAGTACAATATGGATTACTATTTAGTTGATGGTATATATTTAAAATGGTCTACACTTGTTCAAACAATTCATGATCCACGCGGTACAAAGAATAAGTTGTTTGCAATGAAACAAGAGGCATGTAGAAAAGATGTTGAGCAAGCATTTGGAGTGCTCTAATCACGCTTTGCAATTGTTGCAGGACCTTCACATTTTTGGCAGAAAAATATTTTACATGATATAATGACTTCATGTATTATTATGCATAATATGATAATTGAATATGAGCGCGATATGAATGCATCAATTGTTGATCAAGGTGAAGTCCCGTTAACTGCAGATGTTGATACAACAACATATGACAATATCCGATTTTAAGAGTTTCTTGCTAGTTATGAAGGAATCAAAGATAAAAATGCTCACTTTGCCCTTAGAAATGCATTAATTGAGCATTTGTGGGAACAATATAGTAATTCTGATAATTAAGGTTCATAATGATGTATTTTCAATGAAATATTATTTGTTTTATGAAAATATTTAAAATATTTTATCTTAATTATTTATGATTGTGTATTTCTTTAAATAATAGTATGCTTACTAAATTATTTCCACTAAAATTAAGAAGGAATGTACTAATATTTATTTTCTTATAATTAAAAATATAATATCATAAAAATTAGTTATTATGTACTATAAAAATATTAATTTTAATAATAATTATGATCACAATAAAAATATTTAACAAATTAATATATATGTTGAAATTAATATGTATGTTGAATAATAAATTATAAGATGAAAAAAAAAACATTCTAAAGAATATTCCTTTTAGTGTAGGAAATGGTGTGTATTGGTTGGAGTTGAAAAAAAATTTGGTGTTGGAATGACACTAAATTGGTGTTGCAATGACATCAAAATAGGTTTTGTGGTTGGAGATGGTCTTACTCACTTAAGTGGTTATGCGACCTATCAGAACACCTAGATGACATATTTGTCAATGTTTTTAGACGATCAAATTAGTTATGAGTTGAGATCATACCTTTCAATATCAACATCTACTTTTATATAAGAGAAAAAAATGGAGAGATGTTCCACATGAGAATATAATTCGATCCTCTATTACGATATCGTTTGACGACGAATTTTAAAAAATCCATTCGGACGCTCATGGGGCCCAGAAGTTTGTTTGGGGGATAGAGTAAGACTTTGGTGTTGGACCGTCGTTCAAAGATAACACGACTATGGAGTCCGGATTGAACCGTAAAAAAACTACAAGCACTTTCTTGATTTATCCTTGGTGGTCGATGGAGGCTAGAGTTGTTAAACAGGTTGATCCATGGCAGGGGCGGGTCAATCCATCATAAATTCAACATTTAGCATGGAGGGCGGGCAGACCCACTATCTTGACGAGTTGAGAAATCTCTAATTCAATCCAACCCAAAGCAGATTGCGAATTAGACGGGCCAACCAGCGAATCCAAAAAATTAAAAAAAAATCAAAATTATTGAGACATTGATGTCTTGAGACGATAACTGATAAGACAGATAAAATACTATGATAAAAAAGCATACATTTGAAGCAATTAGAATTTTTTAATTGAGATTCAATTATCGATCGACAATGTTAGGTATCAATATTTTTTATTCTTCCAATACTCTAAAATATTCAAATCTCGATAAATATACAAATTCAAATTTTGAATCCTTCAAATAAAGTTCTAATTGAGATTTTTCGACACTTATAATGGGTTGACCCAACGAGCAGGGCAGGCCAACTCAACAGTCGTAATTTAACTTGACGACTCTAACGAAGGTCACTTGGCTCCGATCTTATTCGGTTCAGTTATTGATGAAGCATTATGAAAGTTCATGGGACAAAGACGATCACTTTTAAAAATTAATAGGATTAAAAATTCGAATATATTGATTCCAATAAAAAAAACTCCACACGGACCAACTGCAAAACTACGAATGATTGCGTATCATTATACGCCATAAAAACTTAATGCGGCAAGTAACAACCAATAATCATACATAACGACTACGTAATTATAACATTTCAGACATATAAATAGATAAGTACGTGCAATTGTCGCTTGGGTTGTAACACATAAAAAATGCCACGTCAAAAGTTATGATATTATAGCATGTGCGAATAAAATAACCGAACAAAAATAATAGCCAGACAATCGCACAAAGATAATAGCTCGTATAACACAAATATGGAATAATATCATGCTACCCAAATACCGAATAATATTACATCTTATACTATTTAGAGGTGTAGATGATACAAATTGAAGTAAATTTGGTCGTATTCAAATTTATTTATTTTAAAAAAAAAATTATTGAAATTTATTTATTAAAAATTTATCCGCCTCAACTTTTTTACTTTAGTTCAATTAATTACATTATTATTTTATGGGATTAAAACTTACATTATTATTTTATGGGATTAAAATTATCCCTTAAATCTCATTAGATTTAAAAATAACAAGACTAGAATATTAAAAAAAAATTGAGATAGGGGTTGTTCCACTAATATTAGTAAAAGCTTAAATGCTTTTTGTTTTTTTTTAATAGTTGGTATAAGTATTTAGATTTTTAATTCGATTAATTTTGAAGATAATCGATCTGATTCCATTAAATTTTTTTATTAATTATCAAGATAAATTAAAAATTACTCACAGAGAATAACCTAACAATTTAATATTTTAAAATTTATTATTCCATTTTTTTTTATAAATATATTATAATTAGAGATTGAATCAAAAATATCTTTTATCGTTCCATCCACACGAATATCACTTTTTAAAGAGGTTGTCACTTCTACATGCTTTGCCTTTAATTGATATCAAAAGAATCAGCATGAAACCATGAATAGTGAGTGGACTACTGTTTTTCTTTGCAAATAAAAGAACTACCTGACTTGAGAAAATGATCCAAAAAATCACTATTGATTTTATTTCAAATAATTTATAAAAAAAATAGTAGTTTTTTTTTATAATAGTTAAATGGTCTTTCTCGATTTATCAACGAGTATTTTATATCGCACGGGACCTGTACGTCCATTTAAAAATAAACATGTACATATAATCACATATATATTATACTCTCCTAAATTATACCCAAATTAGTTATTAAGAAAATTTTGAAAAAAAAAACTCTTTAAAAAAAAGATTTTGAATATGTTTTACTAAGAAAATAGACGAGATATCGAATGGATGATCATGAAAGTACTTATTGAAGATAATCGATGATAGCAGATAGTGATAGTCATCGAGCTAGTCCAATCGTCTCTAATCAAGGAATTCATCAATCATCATCAATAAACTTCAGAAGTCATTCTCAAGAGGAAATAAATAAAGAGGATAATGAAATTGACAATCAATGATAATGTGGTGATAAAAATAATCACTGAAATTGATAACCATGGATGTTGGGATTATCTCACGTGAGTGTCTTTCAATTTACTCTGATAGTCGATCGAAAATTTCCATGGGGTCGAATTGATCGTCTCTAAAATCAATCGAACTGAAAATATGGATATCTTGTGCTAGTAAAAATAATAATAATAATAATAATCGATGATGATCGCACCTAGCCATGGGCATTCAATGAGTCCAATTATGACTAACCATAGAACTCTATGATCACCATCAATGAACTCGGAGTTCCTCTACACTGACTCTGCCTGATTTAGAATGAATCGATTGACAACTCAAGCAACCAATCAGCTCCTCCTAGAGGAACTTAACCTGCAAATGCATGACTACCAACTTTTAAGAACTGATCAACTCACAAAGTAATAATTGAAGTTGTTGCTTGTCCTAATGCTCAGTTTGATTCCATGCCAGAAACTACAAGCTTTCTAATGACTCTACCGGAGATTAAAAAAACACTTGCAATTGAACTATGAATCACAGGGGAGATGAGTAAATTAACGCCGGTCTGGGGTAAATACAATTCCAAATTTGTCTGATATATAAAAATAAACAAACCAATAGACAAAATGGAAACACTTTTTCTATCCATGAAACTTGCTTTTCCATAGCTCTCAATCAGTTCAATCACTCTAAAGACAGATTGTTTCAAAGCATGGGGGCTTAAGAGAAAAACACTTTAATACTGTACCATATTCAATCATGGATCAACAATATTTTCTCTGACGAAGAAAACTGAAGGATAAAAGGGATGATAATGAATACTGATAAGGTTTCCAAATTACTACAATTTTGTTTTCCAATTGACATATTCATACAAATATCCAAACATGAAAAAAGATTCTTCATGACTGATTCAAATTCTAAAAGAGAATATTCACAGCATGGGACCTTCAGAGAAAAACACTTTAATACTATGTTATATTCAATCATGGATCAACAATACTTTCTCTGAGGGAGAAAATTTCTCAGAGAAAATTGAAGGATAAAAGGAATGGTAACGAATACTGATAAGGTTTCCCAATGGCTACAATTTTATTTTCCAATTGGCATATTCATACCAATATCAAAAAATGAAAAAAGATTCTTCATGACTGATTCAAATCCTAAAAGAGAATATTCACAGCATGGGACCTTCAGAGAAAAACATTTTAATATTGTGTTATATTCAGTCATAGATCAACAATACTTTCTCTGAGGGAGAAAACCAAAGAATAAAAGGGATGGTAACGAATACTGATAAGGTTCTCCAATGACTACAACTTTGTTTTCCAATTGGCATATTCATGTCAATATCCAAACATGAAAAAAGATTCTTCATATAATTAGATGACGGATTCAAATCCTAAAAGAAAATATTCACAACATGAAGCCTTTAGAGAAAAACACTTTAATACTGTGTGATATTTAGTCATGGATCAACAATACTTTATCCGAGAGAGAAAACTGAAGGATAAAAGCGATGGTAACGAATACTCATAAGGTTCCCCAATGACTACAACTTTGTTTTGTTCCAATATCTAAACATGAAAAAAGATTCTTCATATAATTAGATGACTGATTCATATTCACAGTTTAGTCAGAGACATTGTAAAGAAATATACAAAATTCAAGCCATCAGGAGGTCAGGTCATTGTGGTATGAAAGCTACTAAAGGAGAACAAAGAAAAAACAGACCTCTCTTTCGGCTGCTAGTCGAAGCTCTTTGATTTGCGCCTGAAGAAGATCATATTGGGATAAAAGCTGCTGCTTAAGAGCAATGAAACTGGTTAAATAGCATTCAGACCATGAGAAGATCGAACATAAAAGCCGAAGTAACTAATATTTAATATGCTCCAAAAAAAAAAAATCGATTCAGAATTTAGAACTTGGATGGAGGTTTGTGGAGGAGAATTGGATCCACTATAATTGAAGTCACATGCTGAAGAATTCGGATCAAAACTTTGTCAATAACTCGTGTGTAATGCAATGTGAAGAAATAACAAGCGCACGCACTATAGATCGCCGTAATCACATCTGATGGGCGAGCTTCAATTTCACTAAGAGAAATCACAAGTTCTCGATCAGCGCCCTTATGGGCGGAGAAACGCCTGAGCAACTCCTCGGCCTGGACTCGACTGCCCTACACCCCTCGCGTCGCCGCCTCTCTCGTCATAGCAAGCTCTGGCATTGACGGATGGTTAGGGTTAGGGATCGGAGCAAAGAGAGGCAAGATTCATCGTCCGAGGAGGAGGAGAAGGAGGAGACGATGGGCGGCGGAGATCTGGGGCAGTGAGAGGAGCAGGAGGAGAGGGCGGAGGACGGCGGGGGAGGAAGAAAAAATTCAATTCAAATTGCTCCAATACAAGCAAACCATAGGCTTTGGGCTCGACACAATCCGGCCCGGCCCGCATGCGTAACCCAACCCGGTTAACACCCTCCAAGCGCCTGTGTAAATGGCAAACGTAAGAGACAAAATAATAATAATAATAAATAATAAATGCCTGAGCTACTTATACCGTTAAATTATTCCTCAGTACTTTTGTTGTTATTATATTTTCCTTTTCTCTTCTATCTTCTCTTCGTCATTATCATTGTCAGTATCGTTGTCATTGTCATTCTCATTACAGAGGTGACATATGACTTAAATGTATTCATAAGACTTTCGCTATGCAACTGAGAAATTGATTGAGATAATGTTAAGAAAATTCAAATCCATATAGCATCATTTATCTCGAAAACAAATACATCAATCATGAAATTCACAAAGTAAAATTATGGAAGATGACGAATGATGTGAAGGAGCCTTAAAATTATGGAAGTCCTAATGGCATCGACACACAAGCCTAATAAAATATCGACAACAACGAAGACGAATTCTCTACCTCGAAAGATTAATGAATATCAATCTTTTTATTATCCCTCCACATACGACTTATGGGGTTCAAATTTTGTTTACTCACCGAGACGTGAATATGAACAAACGAAAATTGAAAATGAGCAAAGGAAAAGGAATACGAGGGGACTATAAAAAAAATGATCAAAATTTGACAAAACGGTTTGAATCTTCCGTCAAAGATTAGAGTCGTCAATCTAACGACTCTCATGGTAAAATTTTTATGAATACATCTAGGTAAAAATGATTTTGCTCTAAATTATTACAATTGTTACTATCATGGTGAGCCTTACGTGTTTGAGTCAATTGGACCTTCGGCGCTTCGTCATCCAACTCTATTACTCGAGAGGAATCATCATCTAATGACAATTCAATACGATCAATGGTTTACGACGTGATAAATGCTCTTGATCATTCAAATATAGATTCAGAGATACCAACACATGAAATCCAGAAACTGTATGGCATGTTAAAAGCTAGTGAAAGTGTTACGCCCCGAGAGTATATTTGTCCGTCAATCGGACGGTACCCTCTTGTGACAATATAAGATGAACGATCGATACATAACCCAAATAACTGCTATCACAGATGAGCCATAAAATACAGCGGAATCCTCTAACAAATAATAAAGATATAAAGACTCAAGTACGTGTGTACCGGTACGACTTTGCAACAACAAGAAAATATAGTCGAAACCAACGTCCAAATCGACTTCATAGTAAAGGTCAAATACATATAACACAACCATAAACTTCAAATATAGAAACAACATAGGATAAAATTTCAAAAATAAATAATCCAAAATAATACAACAATATGGAATATAATCCATACACTCAGTGTGAGATGGGATCAGTTGACGGAGCTCCGAGCACTCAAGGAAATCTTCTACCTATTACCTGAATGATAAGAAAACTCATGGTCTGTGGTGGTGAGTATAAAACTCAGTGGTAATATGAGAGATAGTGTATGAACAACATATAACATGTGGAGATCAACAGGTATATATATGGAAATCAACAGGTATACAGTCTTAAAGGTAATAACAAATAACCAGTAATATAACTATAATCAATGCATAAACAAACCAACTGATCAACTGAACATAACGTAAGGTACTGACATATCTGAAGGTCCACAACGACACAACATATAATATCCTGAGGACTCTATGAACTTTAACATGATAACCAAGACACGTGAAGGTCATCTGAATTCAGAAAAAAATTTTAGACTTCCTTCGGAATCGATCCATACTATATTTACAAGCACCGTCATATTTTAATCGCCACGTCATCTTCGTGGGACAAAATGGTTTGAATCTCGTACAAAACGATAAGAGGTTCTGTCATTCGGTGTCATCTATACATTCAGTAATTAAGACGATGGATTATGGCCCTACATTAGCTATCTTCCAAACAAAGGTTCTCAATCATTTCTATTATCTTACTAAAAGTGAAAGAGACGAGTAGACGAATAGACTCGATAGGAGATGGAAGAGGAGATTCGCGAATGATTTCATAATTATAAATCCAACTCAAGTAGTCATCTTTATTGATGGCATCGAATTGATTAGATGCGTGTTGTGATTTTGTCATCCATTTTTTGCTCAAACATCTATCATTATAAGGCACTAAAACCACTCATTTATGATAAGAAAATTAATTACATAATTAATATGGTTGATTTTTTTTTTTTTTTTGCCTTATAAACATGAATAAAAGTTAACACGAGATTTGCATATGAATGCACCATAGGGCCTTGAACTCGAGTAAGATTAATCAATGATTCGATCTGAAATTAGTGGATAAGATGATTCAGTAAAGTACTGACGAATATTTTCGATCGACTAAATATGAATCAGATCGATCTTCAATGTATTAATTTTGTTAGATTGATCTTCTTCTATAAAACCTCGTCAGGCCGGATTACAATTGGATCTTAGAAGATCAGTCGCCATCTGAGCTTTGAGAGATCAAGTGTATATAAGATCTCGAGAGATCGAGTGCACACGGGACCTCGGGAGGTCGAATGTCAATAAGATTTTGGGAAATCGAGCATCGACGAGATCTCGAGAGATCAGTAGTCCATAGTCGGCCTTTGAGAGAGATCGACCTTCTTCAGATCGGTCGTTTGAATATCAAGTATTTCGGATTTAGAAGGACTTGAAAACCTATGAGAAAGGGGCTGAGGTATACCTTGACGTGACCCATCCGACAATCAAATAAAAAACAAGAGAGAGTATGGAGAAAATGGAGCGAAGATAATTTGAAAATATTATTTAATTCCCTTTTACCTTCACCTTCTCACCATTGTATAGAGAGAAAATTAAAGCTTTAAGGGATACAATAGCTAAAGACTAAAGGATACACCTTTGCAGAACGAGGAGACATCTCTTTGAGGTCAAATCCCTTCGCATGATTGTTGCATGACTCAAACGAGTCAAAATTGACTTAGTCTCAATTGGATAGAATCTGAACTCTGTTTATTTTGATTTATATTTCAACTTGATTATTGAATTGATCAGCTTGCAATGTGATTAAATTTATTTCCACCATATCAATCGAAAAGGATGATAATTGGATCAATGTCCCTGTGGGATAACGAGATGGCTAAGACACAACGAAATTTACGATAAGACTATAGTTCTTTCTTTGATTCAGATAACTCTCATGTGTTTTAGCCACAATGTCAAAATCATAAGATCCTCCATAATTTACCTCTTTCATAATAATCGTAGAATAGACTGATAGAAATCACTAGATCGACGATTCAATCTTTGCGGAAAAAGAATGATAATCGAATAACAAAATCTCCATCCATGGAATCAAAGGCACAAGCTTAATTTATCTACGGAGCATTGCCAGCTTAACATGGTCCCTATGATGCTTTACATCCACACATTCTGAGCATCACTTTATCATTCATTGGATTCCACTCTCTTCTTGCTCCTTTTCCTTTCCTTTTTACACTTCGAATTTGTCGTCTTTTTCCCCTTCCATTTTCTTTACCGAATTAGTTCACACTCCTCCCTTTTTTCTATCGAATAAAAAAAAATATTGTACAAAATGTCGTCAATCTAACGATCTTTTATCCTGATTTTCAGAATTTAAAAGGAAGTAAATCATAAAAGAACTATGTCGTATACGTGATTGGTAAGACAGTGAATAATCATCTATGTCTCTAGGGCATGAATTTTTTTTAAATGTATTGGTGAAACAAGACGACATCTCATAGATTAATACGATTTAATTTTTTATTGGGATAAATTCGATTTTAAATTTTAAAAAAATTTAGACAGATGATTCTGAACCGAATGCAAGTCAAAAGTTTATTTTGTCGGACGGAATATATCTTTGACGTCAGATTTGTCTTACAGGATAGTGTGATCGTATCGTCAAATTTAACTGTTGAATTATGAGTACTTTTTTGATTTATCGTATGGTCAATAGAACATATCTCATATATATATTACTTTTATCATTCTATTAGAGATCCATATAATCGAATAGATTATCTCTCTCTTTTTCTTTTTAATTTTATATAAAAATTGATCTAGAATAAATTGTTTATAGCACTAAAGTTGGCTTCGATGCGATACCAAATCGAGGAGTGCATTGAAGGCCTATTATAGTATATAATTTATTTTCAATAATAAAAAAGAAGTGTTTTTTGAGATTATACTCAATATTATGAGTTTATTAGTATTTTGACCCTTTTAAAACTCTTAAATGAGCAATGTGGAAAAGAGAAAAACCTCAAGGGGTAAAATGAAAATTTTCTACGGATTAGATATATGTCTTGTTTAACTATCGAGAAAAAAAAGTGTGACGTTGTAAATACAATAAAGCAATCATGTTATATTTTTAAAACAAAATTCTTGTTTGCACCATGCGATGAATTTTTCCATGGTCCGATTAAATAGAATTGCACGGTGAATCATCCGTCTTCTTTTCTTGAAATCGTCCTGATCGATCCTCACTAAATTTCAATCGAATTGTGATCGAAATTTGATCGAATTATGATTAGAATTCAATCGAATTATAGTCGTCAATACTGCGACGACAAATGACTACAATAACGCATAATTTCAATCACGATCCGATTTGAATTTGATCACGATATGATCGGACTTCAAGTTCGATCGAAATCTAATGTGATTACTGTATTATTTATCTCAATTCAATTAGATTTCGATCATATTTTGATTAGATCCGATCAAATCGTAATAGAATTACAATCAAAATTCGACCGTTCAACGGTGATATGAAACGGCGAGGACGATCAGAAATTATGAATTCCTTATTAATGTGCTTACTCTTACTCGGGCGACGAAATCAATATACATTCTCCGTTATTTCGTTCGAATCGCACACAGTGCAGTTTGAGAATCCTCATATTTAAAATGTATAGTTTATTACATTTATTATAAAAAAAATTAAAAGTTTGAATAGAATTTAACAACTATGATGTGACGCGGAGCGATTCATTTTTTTTTGCTTCTTAAAGAAAACCAACTGATTAAAATGACGACCGTAGAGTTGGGAATCCATCCAACTAATAATTTTTGTCATCCGTCCTAAAATATTAACAAGACAGAGGATAAATCATGAGGGAATAAAATCTTTTGACATGATAATAAAATAGGGAGGGGCCATCTGAAATCAGAGAAAATTTTAGATCCCTCATCCAACATCGAATCATGCTCATTCTATAAATAATACCCTGTCTTACCATTGCGCCGTCTCCGCGGGAACAAAAAACTTGAAAATGTATGTGATACATATACACACGAAAATGATATGCTGCGTAACGATACGTCGTGCACCCGTGCACTCCACGCGACACCAACGCGCATTGTTGCCACGCCGTCCGATCACCATCGGGCATCGAACCGGGCGCCGTCCCCGCGGGGACAAAAAAGTTGAAAATGCTTGTGATATATTTTTGTGTATATATATATACACACGAAAATGATATGTTGCGTAACGATACGTCGTGCACCTGTGCGCTCCACTCGACACCAATGCACGCTGTCACCATGCCGTCCGACCATCGTCGAGCATCGAACCAGGCGCGATCGACACTCGACTCGTCGCCGGCCCGGTAGGACTCAGATTCCGGTCGATTAGCGCCCAAAATCCGACGCAAATCGATCGAAAATGACCAAAACACGCGGCCGACAGTGCCGCGGCCACTACTGGCCGCAATCGAGCCGGATTCCGACCGAATTGTGGCTGGAATCCGACGCCGGATGGATCGGCGCCACCGCTACCGATCTATCAGATATATCGATTCGGCCATGATTCGGTCCATCGGTCACCGAATCGCGATCGAAATCGATCGAATCGGTCGATTCCGACCAATTACTTAGAATCCGGCCGGATGGCGCCGGCGTCACCGGCTTCGCCTTAGATACTTGGGCGGTCGTGATTCGACGGCCGTCGTCCGCCGAATCGGCCCGTCGAGAATCGATGTCGATGATCGATCGCGATCGGGCGGATTCCGTGCGATCGGACCGCAGAGGAGGGACCGGCAACCCGAGTATACCGGACGGACCGACGGCCGACACCGGTTCATCCGACCCGATGTTGGTCGGCAGTGATCGTGTCACTGTTGGCCGCGTGTTTCGGTAATTTCCGATCAGTTGCATCGGATTTCGGGTGCTAACCGATCGGAATTCAAGCTTCGTCGGACTACCAGCGAGTTATGCATCGATCGTGTTCGGTCCGATGGCCGGACGGCACGGCGGCGATGCCAACAGCAAGCGTCGGTCTCGCATGGAGCACACGAACACGCAGGATAAGATACATAGGGTATCTTCTCTCTCCATATATAGGTTAATGATTTATTGGATGCGCGTGGTGCACGCTCAATTTATACGTGTGTGAGTGAACAGTGTTTTCACTAGCTCGTATCGCCGGTAGAAATCTGACGATGATCAAATCAGAATTCGATCGCAATTAGATCGACATGTCCGTCAAATTAGGACCCGATTCGTGTATTTTATTTGTCGTTTAGCGGCTCCTCGCTCTATAAATATGGCTACTTCACCAGTTTCCTTTTTCATTCGTTCTCCCTCCCTCCGTTTCCTCGAAGAACAGGGCGAGCAGTGAAGTCAAGAAAGCGATCGAAAAGAAGCTGGCCACTTCTCCGATCAGACATGTATTACGAGGCTGAGCTTCAGTCGCCCTCCTCCTTCTCCCAGGGATTCTTCCACGACTGCATCGGCACCGGCCACTGCTCCGATCTACCCATCTCCGACGAGGGATTCATCTCCCGATTCGATGTCGGGGTCGAGGATGCTTGGATCGACTTGGTAAGTTTTCTCCCTGGTTGAATCAGTGTTCATTTCCCTTTTCCATGAACGGCTCCGGCAAAATTTGGTGGTGTATTAGGACTTGGAGAGATTCGGCTGGAATAGGAAAGGATTGCTAGGTGAGAATTTCTTGACTGGATGGCGCAATTCCTTGCTTTTTCACCACACACGCAAAACCAAGAAATGAGATATAAAATACTGTAGAAACTTTGATTGCAGAACTCCCAATTTGTTGGTAAAGGTTTAGATTTTGAAGTTGCCTTTGTCCTCTGGAAAAACTAGCAGCGTGTGTTACAAAAAGGAGCACCGGATAATCTTGTGCAAGCAAAGGTGAATTGTTAAGATGTGGGAAGATTAAAATCTAAGAGTGTATTTGGTGAAATTGGACAAAAACCGTGCGGTAACAGAGGCATTGAAGTTTTTTATTCATTAAGATATTGCTGATCCTGTTTTTGGACTCTGTTGTTGAGATTTGACTAGGTTAAGATCGAAGACTGTGTATTGCTTGGTGAAATTTGACAAAGGCTCAATGATAGAAAAAGTTAAATTTTTTGTATCCATGGAACTGAATCCTCTTTTATTTTTATTTTTTAAAACTTAACAGTAAAGTTTATGTAAGATTTTGTGAAAAAAAAAATGAATTTTCAACTGTCGAATTGTTGGTAACGTTTAGTTTTCCGATGATATGAAATGTGAAATGAAGAAAAAATAGAGATATGTGATGGTTGTGTCTGTCTCAGTGAGAGAAGAATCTACATTTGTTCCTCTGTTTTATTATTTCTGACCTTTTTGTTATACTGTTTTTTACTTGTATTAAAAATTCAAGCATCAGAATTAATATCAAATTTACTGAAGAACTATAATATTTTGCTATGACGCAATGAACTGCTGACTTTCACTGAAAATGCTCCTCCAACATGTCTTTGGTTTATGATACTGAGTTATTTCTCATAACTAATTGATTTTTGTCATAGACCAACATAGTAGAAGCTCCCACAGTTTCAGAATATGATATGGGAGGAGACGGAGATCTTTTCAAAGCCCCGGAACCCATCATAGAAGATCTTGTGCTTGACCCTGTGACAGTTGCGATGTCTATTATATCAAGCAGAGATGTCATCACAGAAACAATCAAGGCTGCAGATATAAAGTCCATTCAAAATGATCATCTCAGTGACATATACTATGACTGCAAGAAGGACCTTCTGAAGGAGTCTGAGATTGAAGATCCAATTTCTGAACTCCTAGATATGAAGATTCCTCCAATCCAAGTGGGTGAAATTTCAACATTAGAAAAAGCTAACTCTGCAGAAACATCAATTCAGAAAAGTGTTAATTTCTGCAGGTATGAAGTCATTCAAAATGATCATCTGAGTGACATATACTCTGAGTTTAAGGAGGATGTTTTGGAGAATTCTGAAATTGAACATACGATTTCTGAACTCCTAGTTTCGAAGGTTCCTCCAGTCCAAATGGTTGGAGTTTCACCTCTCGAAAAAAGTATCTGTGCAGAAAGATCAATTCAGAAAAGCATCAGTTCTGAGTGCTTAACTTCACTGGAATGGATCCCTAGTTGCAGTTGCAGACCAGACTTTTTCAATTTCCAAGGATTAGATTTTGAAGTTGTGCTTGGTTTGAGGAGGACACACAGTGATGGAGATATCCAGGTATAAATAAACTTCTAGTCTCCTAATAATTCATTTAATTTCCTCTTTTGTAACCTATCCCCTCTACATAAAGTGGCAATTAGATATTTTTTTGTATTTTATTGATTTTTTGTTCGACGCTTTTCTATCTAGAAATTGATTTATCCTTCTATAGATATTGTTGAAGTATAATAGCCAATGCAAAACTTGTTTCTAATTTGTATCTTCCCATGTCCTAAACAGTCTACCACAAGGTTGTTCAGTAGAGTGGTTTCAAAAATTTAAAATTCTCATTGATTAGTCAGTGAAAATTTCCATAAATTGCATTTCCATCAAGAAATTCTCTCAGAATATTAAGAGTTCGTAACATCATTTACTTTATTTTTTATTTGGCAGAATCTTGGCAATAAAAACACAAACATGAGAAATACAGCCACTGTATGTTTTTCATTTAAGAAGCTCCTAGCCATTTGTGATAACAAGACAAAACAGCGACGACAAAAACTTTCCAGATATAGGGAGAAGAAGAGTAGGAGAAATTTTGGAAGAAAGATCAAGGTTTGCACCTTTACTTTTTTCTTTCCGCTTGATTGCCTTGTTGGCTATTTGGACACTCCAAACTTCAAGTAACAGCTAATATTCTTATCAGCAAAATTTTGAGAAGAAACTGAAGTGATGGATATCAATAGGAAGAACATAATTTGCACGTTTTGAACTAAAGATGGCCAAGATGACATGAACTTGGCTAATCATAATGAAAAAGGATTAGTATCTTCCATCGTAATTTTTAAATGGCATAGCAGTTTGCTCAACAAAAGGGCAACTTCTTAAACCGTTTCTCTCTCTCATGATCTAAGCACAAAATTTTCTAGAAAAAAAACTGAAAAGGTTTAAACACACATACAATTCTGGCTCATATTCATCAGATTCTAGCACTTATTCGCAAACATCCACTTTGTAGGTAGAACCGTGATATATAGTGTTATCATTAAAGCATGTGCTGTCTAGATTTCAAATACAACTAAAACTTGTTAGAGTAATATACATTTTTGGGTTTGCAGTATGCTTGTAGGAAGGCTCTTGCCGACAATCAGCCCAGAGTAAGGGGAAGGTTTGCAAAAGTCAAAGAAGCAAAAGATCTCATTCCAAATTGTAAAAGATGTTGAAGATGGAGAAAACCCCTGTGAGTTCCCTTGTTAACAAGGCTGCTCATGAAATTGTGAGAACAAACGACATGGAAGAGATGAGGCTATTAGCTATATATCAATCTACATTTGCTTCACATTCATTATGCAGTTGTACTTATGTGTACTAGTTTGAATAAAATGTAAATCGATATTTTTGCTCAAGACTACAATATTTTCTTGCCTGTACTTTGACACAGTGTTCGACACTTTTGACTACATTCTCAGGTTTCTTGTGTTCTACACAAATTTTCCAAAGTCAGATGTTATACCAAAATGACACAAGGTCTCCATTGCTTTTTCAATTTATTTTTCATGAAATTTTTTCAATGCAGAAGAAGAAAATAGTATTCAGTTTTGGAGAACCCAGAGGATGAAGAAGGGACCATCAAGCTATGGGTTTGAAAGTTTCTTCGTTAAACAAAGAGGAAATAGCAAAGCAGAAAGTAACTTGAATACTGATAAGATGAAGAGCAGTTGTTGCTAGAAGCTCGTCTTCCTACCATCCCTGCTTTCTTGCTCAGTTGTCGTTTCAAGATAATTAATTAGTGTTGAATAATTTCAGTCCATGTCGGTCAGTATCAATCTCCTGATTTTGATTCCAATCAATCATGTTTTTGTTGGAGTGCATGAATCTTGCATTGGGATTTTGATCAATTTCATATCTGTATATTTTTTTGGGAGGATCGTATCTATTGAGAATCTCCCCTGGTTTATGCTACTTATGTTGCATCAGCTGAATGTTCAAAAATTTTTAGTGCTCGAATCATCGAAGTAGATCAGTATGACAATACTTCTGTATAGTAAGCAATAGAAAGAATCCCCTTTGCTAAGATTATGCATAATCTGATCTGTATTATCAGCTGCTGGAACATGCTGCACTATTCTTAGAAGAGTGATCACAAACTTTGCTCTCCAAATGCACCACCCACACCATGGTTGAAATATTAGCTCCTATAATCAACTATCATATTGTTATAGCCGACTGAATTGGGAGATGAAGTGTAAGGTTTTTCAATGGGATGATGGATGTACCTGAATATTATCTTCCAGTCTTGCCTAGCTAGACTGCATCTTCCATATACTGAGATTTCTTCTTTGAATACTGTTAATAGTTCAATTTTTGGTTTAGAACTGCCTTAGTATTCCATCTGTTGCTTACCAGCAGATAGAATATATCTATAAGGGGGAAATGTCATTTAGCTATTTCCCATTGAACTCTCAAAAAGTTGAAGGTGATAAGCTATTTGACATTGAAGGTTTCTTATGAATTCTACCTTCAGATGAGATTGTTTTCTCTAAGTTGTGACAGGGACAGCACGGTGTAGTATGGTCAGAAATCCAAGTAGAGTTACAGGCTGAGAGAATTGCAAGATTAGACCAACATGACAAGTACCAAGTTGATGAACATGGATCAGTTGGAACTGCTGATGGAGCAGCAATCATCAAATAATAGTATCATTCATCTCTCATTGTTCTGTTGTGGTTGGACAATTTTCTTTCCATTTGTTTGAGGAAATTTTACAAAAATTATTGAAGGAAAAAAGAAGTTAGATTGAATTTCAGATGACTGATGAAGCATCAACCAGGAGTAAAAAAGGTTGGTCTAACTTTCAGGAGTAATATGATAATGGAAGCCAAAGTTCTGAACCTGGAGATGGACTATCGTGTTACCTATGTGAAGGTCCTGCACCTGCAACAAATTCAAAGAAGGCATTTGAGAACTTGCAACCGAAACACAAGATAGAGATGCGTACAATTTACAAAGATGATACTAGTTTGACAATTTACTTATGGCCAAGCTCAGACGTTCATCCTAGCTGGTTCTCTAATCCAAAAGAAATAAGTTCCAGGGGCAACATCTACCTCAGCATCTACTTCATCTTTGGCAAGATCACCACCCTGCATGTGGTCATGGGGGACGAAGACCAGTGATCCCAATTGTAACAATCAATGTAGATACAGTAGCACAACGGATGATGGTTTAGATATGAATTCTAATGCTTGTTAAAAGGATAGATATTGCCTCTGTTTATCTTTCTGAACTGAAGGGAACTATTGCCACTCTTTTGCAATAAAAGTGATTCTTCTTCTCGCTGGTGCCAATCCAATCAGCAAGTGTAAGCCAAGTAATTCTTCTATCTCAACTCTGAATTGTTCTATCTGATAAATTTATTAGTATCCTGCCCATCATCATGCGTAATCAATGTGCTAGAGAAGTAATGATAACTGTGCATTAGATTACTGAAAAAAATGTTTTTTATTGAACGACTTTTGGATATTCTTTTTGTCTAAGTTCCTTGGCCGTGTCTCCATTTGCTACTTTGAGAATTCTCTTTGCGTAATCTCTTGTTCTTGTGAGTGTTCTGATATGATTAAAAAGAACCCCTAATGGTAGTTCCTCGTGTGTTTTCCTAATGTGGATCCCTTTGAACTGATGCAATGACATGCTTGCAGATTAACTTCAATCAGTTGGCTTGGTCCGAATCCTGGTTTCGATAGTTTGGTTAAACCAAACGTTGAACTGGGAATCAATCTCTAGATCAGCTCTCTTGTTTGAGTTTGAACTGCAATAACATCTTGTTGGATGCAAATGCGAAGGTCATGTAGCTGAATCTGGCCTGGCCAAGTGCTAGAGGCACCTGGAGCTTCCGAGTGCATGTCGGAAATTGCTAGTTCTTCCAGGTACTCTCTCAACCCATTCTTTACAGCTTCAACATTTTCCTTGCTGCTCATGCTTAAATTGTTTCTAGTATCAGGTTGTAGATTGTACACAAAACCTAGAACTGAAAAGAGTCAGAATAGATTCAATAGATCACTGGAAACTTAATCTTGCTTAGGAAAGAAAAGAAATTACTTTAGAAAGAATTTAAATTGGTTTAAATAGCTCAGAGACAACTTATACCCCAAACTTTGTTCTATCATAGAACCGATAACTAAAAGGATAAGAAAACATCATTTGCAAACTTGGGTATTGTTTGTTGCTGTATATGCTGATTGTTCAAGAGCTGTGAGGATAGACTTGGCATGGCATGAGATGGAAAGTCAACGTTGACAAAATAAACTTCATTGAGAGTTAGGAAATTGAAATCTTCTTTTTTTTTCCCTGCTCAACGACAAGAAAAGGACAAAATAAATCCTCTTTTCTTTCATTTGAAGAGATAAAAAGGTGATTCCCATTTAATTGCTTTCCTCCAATATCTTTCATTAGTTAAGTTGAGAGCACTTGAAAGTTGACAAGGATCGATAGCTTTGATTAGCACCAAAATAGTTGACCTTTTGACAATGCCATTCATGTATATCCCAAGTCTAATTAATGGGGATTCTTTTGCCTTACTTTCCTTTTCTTTTCCCTTAAAACTTAATTTCTTTGCTCAGTTTTATGCAATTATCCTCAAAGGTTTTCAGATAGTTCCTAATATGATTTTCATAACATTCGAAAGGGATATTATGGAATGAGTTTGGAGGTTTTGGAGACTCAAATTATGTTAAATTGTGTATTAAATTTGGCTTTCAATGGCAGTACATAACTCTTCATTTGTCGTAAAGATTCGATATTACTAAGTCGCTATAAATGTGACTCGCCTCAATATTGAAATTAGAGCATGGTCGAATAAAATGACTTCCATTTCTTATTTTTTTTATAGGATATTAGAAAATATAAAAAGTACAATATCTCCAAATTTTGATTATGATCATCCATCCATCACATGAAACAAAATTTTTGATGTGGACTAGTAATGCTTTGTAATATCTTCCATTCAGGTTTTTCCACATCTCCAGCAGCTATTGCTTGCTTTAGCAATACCACTCACGATATCATTCCACCAATTTTAACTTTAAATATATACACTTTTAATTATTTATATTGGTCCTATGAATATTATGAGCTCTACACAAGTTTTATAATATCTAGCATTTACCTCTCCTCTTTAACATGAATTTTATTACATTTGATTTTATTTTTGAAAAAAAAAAACAGATTGGACAACATAGAATATAATCAAGGTTAATGCCTATCTGAGCAAGAATCCAAAAAAGTGAACCTGATTGATGTCTACAAATCTGAGGGACTAGAAGTGGAACTACTTGTCACACTTGAAAATAAAAAATAAAAATAAAAAAAATGGGAGAGAAGATGAGTAAAGAGCTCAATATCCAACAAAACAACCAACTACCACCATATAATAATAATAATATTAATAAAGTTTAGATAATTTTCATACTATTATTTGTTTCATTCATGAAATGAGCAGGGGATCACTGATTGAAGAGATTTAGAAGGCAATCTGATATTTTGAGATTGGTTGGGTGTTTATAATATTATAATTAGATTCTAAATTCTCCAAATCAAAGATGCTAATCAGAAAGTTTGCAGTATTTGATATGGTCTAGAATTATATATATGCATAGATAGATAGATGGATGGATTCCTCTAATGATGTTCGTCATTAAAGCAACGTAATAGTTTTCAAAGATTATTTGTTGGATCATTTTTAGTTGGAGGAAGTATATAGGAATGCCGAGTGCTACCCAAGTTGTCGGCGGGCAAAGCTTGAAGGGTTTGCCTTTATTTGAGAGCTCGTATCGAGGAGTCGAATGAAAGTGATGATGTACCATCATTAAACTCGATAGAAGAAACTTAAATTGATGCGAATTAGCGCAATGGTTGAACGAGGCGAAGTGTTTGACAAAAAGGTAAGAACGACTAAACCTTGAGCTCATAGAGGTTGACTCAATAAGATCAACTAGTTGGCAAAACAAGATGTGGATGGAGATGTCCCAGGGATATGGTACAACGGTTAATCGTGAGATTTCTCTCTGCACTTTCAGAGGTCGATTCCGTCCATCAACAACGTGCATTGTATGAGTGACGGTGCTCGATGTCCCCCGTCGTCCCAGTGTGATCGGCCTCCTGGTGTAGTATGAGTTTCCAATGTGCATTGACTCTACGTTACCTTGATTTAGCTTCTTTAGTCGGTGGCGCTCGCCGTGGAACCGAGTCGACTGGCCATCAAAACTGGTATAGAAAAAAAATCGTACTTGATGTAAATAAATAAATAAAAAATATGGATGGAGAGGTGAATTTTCTATAGAAACTATTTTAGCTAGCTCTCTATTCATGGTACTCCAAAGAAATCTAAGACGGAATTATAAGACAATGATATTTTTAAAAGAATTTGAATTGTAATCGAAGATGATTTGCTCGTCCTAATATCTCCGGATCCCATAATTAATACAAAAGTGATAAATTGTAAAAAGACTATATCTCTTGAATCATTGATCAGAGCAATAAAAAACTGAATTTTAGATTCTACATCGAAATTTAATTTTTATTTATTACCGTAACTTTTGTAGGGTTTAGCCAATTGTTCGTCCTGTGGGATGAAAATTTGAATTAAGAGTACATGAAGTTGAGCTCAATTTTAATATCCCATCTATAGATTTATGAATATTCAATTCGATGGGGATTTTTTTTAAAAAAAAATGTGTATATTTTGATAATCGTGAGAAATTTTTATTTGTATGCTCGAAATGTATAAAATAACGATTTTGTTTTTGAAAAAGGAAATTATCTTATTTGCATTATTCTTTGGTTTTTTTTTTCTCTCTAAGGAAGAGTTCTTTTTACACGTTGCTATCGTTACTGTCTCCGTCGCCACTTGTCTCCACCATCTCCATCGCCTTCACCTTCTCCTCCAACGCCGTCGGCGGCGATTCCGCCTCTGCGCCCGCCTTCATCTTCCACTCCCCGTAAAGATAAGACCCGAATCCCCAGAGGCAGAGCGCCATCGCCACCGCCTTCCCGCCGCTGAACTCGTCGCCGAACGCCGCCACGCCCCCCACCACGTTGACCACCAGCAGCGCCGTCATGCAGATCCCCCCGTTGACCGACGACGTGAGGAACACCATCCCGGCCGTCCCCATGAAGCACATCTGCCACGCCACCACAGTCGTCGCCACAACGGCCCAGTAGGCTGCCGGCCCAAGGTCCCACTTTTCCTCCCTCGGCCACCACCACTTTCCCCCGCCAGCGCCGCCGCTGCCTGCCGCCATCCCCACCACCGCCAGCGCCGTCGCCGCCACCTCCATCACCACCTGCACCTCCACCACCGTCCGGTAGCCTCCGCTGAGCCCGCGGTAGACTAGCTGCATCAGCGGCAGGTACACTGCGAAAAGCGCGGCGGCACCGAGCGCCGCCGCGAGTCCTAGAAAGAAGTGCTGCCGGTCGACGCCCGGCGGGCAGTCGTGCTTCGAGTTGAACGCGAGCAGAACAGAGCTTACAGTGAGCAAAACCACCGAATTCAGATTAAAAAACGTGACCGGGTGGCGGACGAGGACAACGGACAGAAGCAGAGTGAAGGCCAGTTGCGAAGCGAGGAGGAGCGACGAAGTGGAGACCGATAAATAGGACACAGCGCAGGAGAAGAGGAAATTATTAAGTCCCAGGAGGAGCCCGAGGCCGAGCGCGAGGCAAAGGAGGCGCGAACCGAAGCGACCGAAGGGCCGGTGGCCGGAAACAGGGGACGAGCAGAAGTAAACGGGGACGAGGAGAAAGGGGAAGCCAGCGGACTGGACTAGGGTGGACACCCACTGGCTTCTGCCTCCGTGGACGAAATAGAAGCGGGAGAGCAGAGAAGACGAGAGTGAGCCGACGGAGAGTAGGAAGTAGTTCCCGGCGAGCAACCAAGCGTTGGACCTCGCTCTCTCCGTAACAGAGCCATCTTTCTCCATGGAAAAGAAGAATAACAACAAGAAGGAAGAGTCGCTGAGCACTTAAAGAGTAATGCTCGCTTGCTGTGCTTATAAATAGGTGGGCATGAAGAATCTACACAGTGGATGGAGTGAAACAGGGGAAGGACGGACGGAAAGCGTGGAGAGAGAGAGAGAGAGAGAGAGAGAGGGATTGATGGGATCGCAGTGTGCGTAAAGGGGAAGAGGACAGGCGAAACGGAAGGAGGACGAAGGCGAAGGAAGGCAATGTGCTTCGAGCCTACGAGGTGTATGATGAAATGCGTGAGAGGAGTCAAAGGGGGGGAGTTTAAATATGCAGGAGGAAGGTAGACGATGACAAATGGACAGCGTCGTCACGTCACGTGCTGCGCCTGGCGGCATGTAATTTTGGGCCCTTATTGGGCCCAAAACTGGGATGGCCCTTTATTGGCGAAATTTAATCTTTTTTTTTTTAACAACAATATCGGTAAATTTTATTTTATTAAATTTTGCATTGAAGGAAATAAATTGCCGTGACGGTTTAAAGGGATGTCAATTATCCGCCTCAATCCGTCACGTGCAGTGAACGTGAGGTATTGGCTCTGGGACCCGCAGCCTCGTCCTCCTGCTTTTTCTTATTTCCACGTGGCAATCGTATGCGGTTTGCGTGTTCGGATCCGTCCGTCCGATTTCGGCGTCAGTCGGCGTGGCACGTCGATCGACTGAATCTCAGCCGTTGATTTGCCACGTCGAACTCCCACTGGTGCCCCTGCTGCAGGATGTTGCCGAGGGTGGAGACGCCCGGCCACGGCGACGACTGCATCCCCAGGCACTTGATGCCGTCTGCCACGTCGATCACGTAGCTCTTCGCCGGCGGTTCCAGCCTCGCCCCTCCGGCCAGGTGCACCACCATCGCTGGGACCGGCCCCGCTTTCTCTTCTGCAGTCGCCGCCGTCCAGTTGTAACAGAACTCGAAGGGGTCCATGCTCACCCTCGGCGCCCACGCCAGCCGCCGGCTCAGCGCTCCCACCACCACCCCGTACGCTTGCTCCGCCAGTAACGTTAGGCTCGTCCCCGAGTCCACGATGGTGCCGCCGCCGGAGGCGAAATCCCACACCATCGCCGGGATTGCCAGCAGCTGCCCATCAACGGAGATGCCTATGATCCCCACCCCGTAGAACGGCTGTAAGTCGAGCACCAGCGGTGTCTCATGCACCGGCGCCTCCGCAGGCGGCGTCGCGGGGCCGAAGCGGAGGAAGCTGGAAGCGTTGCGGAGGCTGAGGTGGTCGACGAGGCAGTAGGAGAATACGCCGCCGAAACGAGCGGCCGCCCGCGCCGCGAAGGAGCTGCCGCTGTTGCCCAGCCCCAGGACGCCGTCCGCCGCCCGGAAGCTCTCCCCGGAAAAGGTGGCGGTGCAGCCCACCACCAGGCCCTCCAGCTTGGCGCGGCGGCGGCCAGCGAGGATCACGGTGGCGGACTCGTTCGCATATATGCCTTGCGCCGACGAATCGTCGGAGTACCTGCAATCGCAACCAAAACAAACTCAACCACCGTGCATCATAAAGTGTTCGACGGCATTGAAGAGTAAAACTCTCGAGAACATTTTGATATTATTAAAAAAAAATTACAGGTATTTAAACAAATATGAAGTTACTCTTAAATTTTAGGAAAGGGGAAGACCTTCAATTTGTGGTCTTCCAAAGCGGAATCTGAATCAAATGGAAAAGGGGAAATTTTGGATATGCGTTACTTACATGTAGTCGTAGCGGCAGGGGCTCGCCGGCGTCGGGCACGCCGACAACGAGAAAGGCAGATCCTTCTTGCACATCTCCGCGGCGCAGGGGATGATCCGGAAAGTCTCCGACGAGGCGGGGTGGAACACCCGGTGGCGGAGGCTGCCGCGGAGGCTGCACTTCACCCAGGTGAGGTCGCTCCCGGTGTCCAACACCAGCAGGAACGGCCGCGCCGGCGTGCCGAGCAGGAACCTCACGAAGTACTGCCCCGTGCCGGCGTACGCCCCCGACGTCATCGGCATACCGAACGAATCCTCCTCCTCCTCCTGCGCCCCCGCCGCTGCAGACGAGATGTCGAGGGCTCCCCGCCGGATCAACCTTTGCCGGATCGTCCGCTGCCGCAGCCGATCGCTTCGGAGGAGCTCCTGAACCGATGCTGCAGCGCTGCCGCGGCGCAGCGGGAGGACTACCGTCTCCGCATCCGCTGTTTTCCCGTCTCCGTCGACGAGGGCGCCGAGGAGAAGGAGGAAGAAGACGAGGAGGAGGCGGCGAAGAGAAGGCATTTGGACGTCAAAGACGATCGCAGGAAGCCAGCATCAAAAGAACATCTTTCCAATGTCTGCGTGCAGTGTATATATATACACACACATATATATTATATATTACTTTATTATGTGATTAATTAATATAATTAATGGGAAAACAATTTTGTGCTAAAAAAATATTTTTTATTTATTTATTTTATAAAAATAGTGTTTTTTTCCCTCTACCACAAAAGCAAGATAATTTGGAGAGAAAGAGAGAGAGAGGAAAGGGAGTTAACTTTTATTCTAAATTTGTAACATATGAATAATATTTTTCTCCTAATTGGCTAGATTTTGTTTTTTTTTTCTGTTCATGTTTTCCTACTTTAGGTGCATAGATGCAACGATGTTTTCTAGTTATTTTTAGTATTGTTTGTTGTCTTGATTCATTATGTAATTTAATGTGCAATTTATCTTGCACTTTCAAAATTAAAATTTAATTTAGACTATTATATATAAGTCTACTAGAGTAAAATATAATTAGAGACAAACAACAACAACAACAAAGTCTTATCCCACTAGGTGAGGTCGACTATATGGATCATTATAGAATATAATTAGAAAGATTAATAATAATTATTGTTATAAATACCTCTTGTTTATAGTTTAGTATAAGATTATATAATAGTCTCGAGGAGTAAAGGTGCAAACATATAACATATATAATTTCATAATATATGATTTTTATAAACCGCTCTTAAAATTTATTATCTTTCTCCTTTGAGAATGAGGTGAAGAAATTTACTACAATTGAGAGATTAAAGTGAAGGTTAAAAAAGAACAAGGAAAAGATTCGACAACATCTACTATATTTCTATTTTGTTCGCCTTCAAATGTTCACCTTGATTACTTCTCTTTGCACAGTGAAAACGTTCAAGCTTTATTCATTGTTCAATTATTATTATTTTTCACTAAATAGTTAATTGAATTTACTATTAGTTAATTTTTCAATGTAACTCTTAAGCCCTTTAATTGTTACAATGTAACTTTGCCAAATCAATAACTTTCTTGTTGCAAAATCATTTTAGGTTACAAATAGAAATAATATTTTATTCGATAATTGATCCGTTTGAATCAACTTAGCTTATCAGTCAATTTGAAAGTCGGAGAGTATTGAGAATAAAATCAAAATTTTATATTAATAAAATATAAAAAAAAATCTTGTGCTTAAAGATGAAAAAAAAATCTATTAAAAATGATATTTTTGGATAAAATTTAAAAAAAATATATAAGAATTTAAATCTAAAGTGAATAATATCATATTATTATTGAGATATGTGAATTTTATTTGCACTAATAACTCCTCGTGCATTCTATTTATTTTTTTTTTAAAAAAAATATTTAGTGAACCTCAAGTCATCGCGAACTGGTTGATTCAAATAGATTCACTCTCAAAGCCTTGTCCAACTATCTCTGCCAAATCATTAGGCATGTTGCGTGGCTATACTAAGTCATCACTTGTACTTAATTTTATCGAGTCATGAGCTTTCTAAAAAATATTATAAAATAGTCATATTAATGATCTTTCTACGACTGTCTTACGTCTAAAGGAGAGAGATAAATTGAGAAGTGCAAACAACTTCAACAGTCCCAACTTGTTTGATATATTATTTTATTTAAAGAAAAATCTTACAAATTTATTATAATTAAAAATTTAATCATAGATAATTAAAAATCAAACTGGATACCCTACGACTGTAGATCCAAAGGCAAGTTATAAACTCTCCAAGATTCATACATGTATATACCCAAATTAACCCATGTATTAAACGAAAATATAAGTATAACTTAGAATTTGAATTATTTTTTGTTATTTCCGGTCAAGAAGAGCTGCTTTTGGTAAATTTTCTTTATTAAACGTTGTAAAATGTGGTAGTTCTTAAAGAATATATATTTCCCTTTTTATTCTAACTAAATTTCTTTTTTTAATATATATATACATAGAGGTTTTATCATGATTGCTCATTGAATGTATTTATGAATGTTCAATTGTGTAGTATAATATTTATATAATATTTATTAAATTTACATTACATTATTATTTTTAATTTGATAAAAAATAATTAAAAAAAAAAAAAGAGGCTAGGCAAAGCTAAACTGGACATCTCGCACGTGTGCTGTGGATCATGCTTCCAGATTCGTGCTCCGCGCCGTTTGGTGCCTCTTAAATACTACTCTTCCTCAGTTCGCCGGGAGAAAGCCGCGTCACTGGGTGGAGATGGCGACGTCACCACCACCTCGTCGGCTGCGACCCAGTGCCTTCTCCTCCAGATGCAAAGGTTAGGGGTTGTCTTGGGCTTGTTTCCTTTTTAAATTTCTTCGATTTATTCCTTTCCTGCGATTTGTGAACACCTTGGCGATGTGCGATTAGGGTTTCGTTAGGTTGGGGGCGAGAACTTCATAATCCAGGTCAATGGTTTACACCGAAGTGGATATTTACGGGAAGGAGAGGGTATCTGTTGTTAAAGTTCTCGTCTTTGGCTGATAGCATGGCGAATTAGTGGGGATAGTGATGAGATGGGGGTTTGTTTGTTTAATATGCATTGACCTTTTGATTGTTGCTTGGGCCTTCGATAGATCTATGGAGGATCTTTTAACTCGTATTAACCTTTAATCGTTTAGGATTGCCTTGAAAGTTAATTAAGAGACTCCATAATGTGTTCCGAGGCAATGTTTGCAGCTTTTTTTTTTTTCTTGGATGATGAAGTGGAAGGTTCTACTATTAATTGGCAATAGTGGTGATCTGTGTTTTGTAGTTGGTTCATTTGGAGATTGATCTGCATTGTTATGATCTTGTTCTCAACAGCTTGAAATGTGTAAGAATATGTTTCACCTTGAGATGAAAGCTTTAAAAATCTATTTATCTGTAAAGAGTTCAAGTTTCACACAGGTCCAAATTTTTGTTTTTGTATTTCTTTTTCTGTTGTCTTTAACTTATATGCCCTTATATTAATAAATTCTCTACATTAGCACCTCAATGTTGCATTTGTTTTATTTTCAATTATACATCTAATAACCTCCTTAATTTCCCTACTTTTAGTTTGTATATGCAGATTCTGTAGTTGTTCTGTTTTCTCTGAATAATGTTAGATTGGCAGATCTATCAATCTACAGATTGACAATGTATGAAGTTCCAAAATAAGCTGATAGTTATTGCTTGTTTTGGAAGTCTATTTTTATGGATGACGACAATGAGCTTGAGCTTAGTTTGGGCCGTTCTTTTGGAGGTTCTTCAGGAAAACATAAAGGCACAGCCATTGCTTCAGATCCTAAAGTCGAGGTAGGAAGCACAAATCAAGCAATAGGCAGAGCTATGGCAGTTTCTGACGTCCCATTTGTGAACTTGCTCCAGAACAATATTGGAATGTTGGACCAAAGTGGGAAACAAGCTCTGTCACCACCCCGAGAAAACTTCTGGATTGACATTAGCAAGTTTTGAGAAGGTTGTGATATCTCACAGAGTAGTCAGCTGATGTTCACTAAGCACAACGAACATTACGGTGGAAATAAAAGGACCACTGAAGCTGAGGAAGAGAATTCATGTTCGAAGATACCAAGGTCATCTGAGGAGATGAATTTTCAGAATCTAGAGAATGTGGTTTACTTGTTCATGAAGAAGTCACATCTTTCAATTGCTACTGATGATAGTCCAACTGGTGAAAATGAGGGTGTTGCAGAATCTGTGGCTGAAGTTTCATGCTCTTGGTTAGTTTCGCAGACTGTAGACACTAGCAAGCGCACTGATCTTCACAAAGTAACTTATTAGCTTGCCTTAAAGGATCCAACTGGAATTGGTTTCCAAGGACAGAAATATCAAAAAAATTTAAGAAGTGCATCCTGTGATTTTGTTGAAGTTGCATTTGGGGCTTCATCGCCTCTTCTAACTCATATGCCCTCAATGTTAGCTTATGCAGTATCTCCTAAGCCAACTGCTGTTGGTGCTCCTACTTCCACAAGCTCTCGTTTACCATGCATGGTGCAATCAACACTTCAGTCAAATGGAGATCCTTCTGTCACCCAATGAACACATTTTGATGCCGAGAAGCTTGTTTTTGGATACTCGTTGATTCAACTTCTGGCACTTGAGACAAATTATTCATGGGCATTTGGTTCTCAGCTTCAAACTGTCTCTTCCTTAGGTCACAGAACATCAAACCTATGTCTCACTGAAGATGACGCTACTCTCTTTACACATCTGTTTCTTTCATTCTTAGTGCCATTGCCTTTACAAAATTTCCATTCTATTAGTAGTTATTAGTGCTACAGCAGGGACTATTTATTATCATCTTTTGCAAGCTGTGCAGCTAGAAGCCACTCTTGCCTCTGTACTCATCGTAAACCATCCATGAAATGATACTCTTTCGTTCATAATTAGTGGGTTAATGCTAATTTGGAATTGCCACTAGAGGCAACTGAGGCAATTAAACAGCCATTTCCTAGTTCCATTGTATGGCAACAAGTTTAGATTATATGCAAAGTAGCATCTCCTTGTCTCTATATTATTCCTTATGACAATTGAAAAGCTGGATTACACTCGGGGAGGTTTAATATATGTTAAAGCGAATTAATAGTTGTACATACATGGCCTCTTTGCTTTTCTCTAAGAGGTTGCGAATGATCTAAATTTGATTTAGTGTTCCGATATAGTATTTGACTTATGACAATTGAAAAGCTGGATGACACTTAGGGAGGTGTAATATATGTTAAGGTGAATTAGTAGTCATACACACATAGTCTCTTTGCTTTTCACTAAGAGGTTGCGAATGATCTAAATTTGATTTAGCATCCCGATATATTATTTTATTGTCAAATTGGCTTTAAGATGTGGACATCGAATAATGCTCATGTATGATCCTACATCTATAGATTAAATTGATATATTATCTTGGTTAAAGTGGATTGCTCATTGTCTATAAGCATTAACATCCTTGCCAGCATTTTAACATCATTGTTTTGATTGTGCATTGAACGTCCTGCATGCGGAGTTACCTTGATATCTCTTGCTTAGACCTTTAAACTTGTGAAGGCATATGCTATTTGTAAAGTTTATTCACATGCTTGAATTCCCATGTCATGTTTATGCATTTCCTCCCTCTTCAGATCCATTCATTGAAAGGGAATGGTGAAGGTATCATGGACACTGGAACATCATCCTCATCCTGGCAGGAGATTGCAACCTCTTTGATCGAAGGCTTTCCTCGCAAAGGATTTGCCATGAAACCTGGTGTTGCATCGAACATGGAATTCGGAGGTTGTGGCTCATACCTCGACCTTCCATGGGTCTCGACTACTGGGCCTGGTTCTAAAGGTAGGACCATATCGGGTGTCACCTACAAGTCTTGCAAAAACCAAATCAAGATTGTTTGCGCTTGCCATGGGTCTCACATGCCCCCTAATGAGTTCTTTCAGAATGCAAGTGCAGGTTCTGTTGACCTGAAAATAACACAAACTTGACATCATTCACCACCATGCAAGGTTCTTTCCAATCAGTTCTTCTGTAGATTATTTTTTAAAAAATGAAAATTTTCGTGTTCATCAAATTTCTATGTGCATTTTCCTCTAAATGCCTATCTTTTGATGGTACTTATATCCTAGTGCAGTCGAACCCTCGCAGTCTAGTCATGGTTCGACAACGATTGGTGGTGGTTCAAGAATAGCTAGTGGTGTGGAGTTGCAGTGGTACTACCTTACAATGGGTCGCCGATGACTAGTAGTCGTTTGGCTATGGTTTGTTAACTATGGTTGTCGGTCGACGACAAAGAAAAGGTGTGTTGTTCTTTCTCCATTTCCTTAAACTCACTATTAGTGATAACTATTGTTGCAGTGGTACTACCTTACAATGGCTCGCCGATGACTAGTAGTCGTTTGGCTATGGTTTGTTAACCATGGTTGTCGGTCGACGACAAAGAAAAGGTGTGTTGTTCTTTCTCCATTTCTTTAAACTCACTATTAGTGATAACTATTAAAAGTTTACTAAGCTTGTGTGCCTTACCTTGGCGTTAACACATGATAAGCATTATTAGCAAAACTTGGTGAAGAAAATGCCATTAGTTGAAGAACTTTTTTGAAGCCTAAGAAATTAGCAAAAAAAAAAAAAAAACAAAACAAAAAGGTTTGTGCTCCAACTACCATGCAAAACTACCAATCTGATATTTTAAAGGCCACTTTCTGTGTTGAATGCTTAGTAGGAAAAGAGGTTTAACATTCTTTCATAAAGAGCAATTAGTAATTTGTTTTTATATGATAGGAAAAAAATATTGAAGGTCGGAGGGTGGATCATCAATTGTGAACAATAAATCAAACAGGATGATGGTTTAATGCTCCCATATTCTGTTTCTTTGTTAATTTAATTCAGATTTCGTCTATTAATTTCGAAAGTAGATGATCTTTTCTTCCGTTTTATTTAAATTCGAAATATAATTTATGCACGTTTAATCTCTATTGGTATTTGAATTTTATTTATTCTTCTAAATATTTTTATCATTGCAGGAGATGCTTT
Organism: Wurfbainia villosa; assembly: GCA_025175895.1. Taxonomy (NCBI): domain Eukaryota; kingdom Viridiplantae; phylum Streptophyta; class Magnoliopsida; order Zingiberales; family Zingiberaceae; genus Wurfbainia; species Wurfbainia villosa. The sequence continues at coordinate 9,944,638 of CM045997.1, forward strand.
TTTTTTTAGGCATCAGATATTTAATCCGATTAATTTTTGAAGCAATCGGTTCAGTACCATGGAAGTTTTTATTGATTGCAAGAGTAAATTGAAAAGCTTTGGGTGATCTATCAGTTCAGTTCAGCATTTTAAGATTTGTATTTTGAGGATAAGACATATTAAATATAGAGAAAGGAGATATCTAAAGGATTTATAAGAAGATTATGAATTTTTTTATATATAATTCAAGAAATAAATAGATTTTTTTATTTGTCAATCAAATAAATTCGAAACATAATTTATGTATATTTAGCAGTTAATTTTCATGGTCATCGTTTCATGTAGAATTTGAATCCTAGTTTTTTTTTTTTATCTCGTTCCTCTACTAAAGAGACTTTTTGTTTTGCTTTTTTTTTGGTAATTGGGATTAGACTGTCCGAATCTTCGGCTCGACTAATTTACGAGGATAATCAATTCAGCTCTACAATTTTACAAGAATGTCTTTTCGATAACTGAGCTAGAATAGATCGCAATCTCTATAGATCTTTATCAATTATTTGGGTATATTAAGAAAGCGTTTGCAGTTTGACGATTCAATTTGAATTTTGCAATCGTGTTATCTCTCAAAGATAGTCTAATTTCGAAATTTTTCTTCATTCGTTGAATAAATTTTTGCACAGAGGATCATTTATATATATATTTTTGAAATTCATCGTCGAACGAATACCTTTTTATTTTTATTTTTGCCCCTGCACCTTTTGTTTTCTTTGTAATATACTTACTTGAAAAGCAAACTGGAGAATTAAATGCGGAATTTAGGGACAAGAAAGAAGACCACATTAATTAAATTTCATTTGTCATACGCTACCATATCTTAAAGATATATGCTCAATTATTCGTCTCACATCATTATTTTATGTGTCTCTTTGTCATCTACCATTCCACAACCACTTGATTCAACTGTTTCCTTGGCCATTTTATAATTAACATTTCCTTGGATGTTAATAATTCCTAAAGATAGAAGATATTGTAAGCTTAACGTGGTGAATTCTCAATTAATTTTTTTAAATACATAATGCGATGTGAAATTTGATAAATAAAAATGTTTTCTATTACTTATGTAGATATTTTTAAGAAAATAACGTTTGATTTTCTTTTTCATAAAAAAATAGAAATTATTTGTTTTTTTTATCATCAATATCATCATTTTCTTAGATACTAAATAATTCCTAAATTTAGAAGATTTTTTTTACTTAAGCTGAAGAAAAAAAAAGAGAATTTATCCATAAATTTATGTTTTATTCCAAATCATTAATCACTAAATTGGAACGAGCATAAATTAAGAATAATTCAACCTCTTTTAAAGTAATATATACGTATATACATACATATTTATACATGACGCACTCGAAGATCGACCGTGAGATTAGGGAAAAACAACTTATTGCAAGTAACATGATGCCAAAATAAGTCAAGCTCATATTTTTAGACTCTCAACAACCATTCAATATCGATATTCTATATGCATATGCCTACATATACATGTCGTATGCAATTTTGGTGTCAACGTTAGTCGAACTCAATCTAAACTCTCAACAACCATTCCACCTAATAATGAACTATAGTCCTTAAGCACGATGCTTATAAACATTAATTACACTTCACTCCTATATTAATTTCACGATGACTATGAATTTTCTACGATTGTTACTTTCTCTGAGAGGCACATAAAACTCGACCACTGAGCATTCTTATCCGATCACCTTGTTTGACTTGGTCGATCGGTTCTGAGTTTGGACCGAAAAGGCCGACGCGAGTTGGTCCTCGTTCGGATATTGATTGGGTGCGGTCGAGAAGGATTCAGCCGACATATCAAGCCTAACCTCGTGTGCGAACACCAAGTCATGCAATAGATATCAAATCTCTTCATAACTCTTTCTCATGACTATATGAAAACATGATCTGTGCAAGGAATTAGTCAGTTGAACACCATAATATGTGAAAATAATTGATGACTAAGACTGCGAAAATTACGAGTTCGAACTAGATCGGTTAGAACGCTAAAAGTTCACTTTTCGCATAGTTTCTAAATCGAAAATGATGGCAAGTTCACTAAACCATTACCTAACATGTGTATATCATCCATACCAAAAGAACACAGGGGGGCAAAAGCACAACATGGAGCAATAAAATGACAAATTTGGGGGGGTTTCTCTTCGTTCTCGATCTCGATTGTTCTTTTTTTCCTGCTAAATTATGCTCTGGTTCGGCGAAAATTTCATGGTAGCATGGGGGAGACAGTTGAATTTGTTGAATCCATAGAATTTAATATGAAGTGCCCATGGATGCTGATCGTGCCACCATCGTTGTCAACTGCCATTCAACCCTAACAGTCCTCTATTACACCCTTTTGCTAGCTGCTGCTCAATCCAGTCTCAGTTTTGCATCATTTAATTCCTCTTTCTCCATGTTCCACCTTCAACTTTCCCCCCTCGACGTTGTTCGCTCTCTCTCTCGAGTGTCGCTGCATTGCAACTTCGGATTACATTCGGAATTGTCCGGGCAGTAGCATGAACCGCAGCAATCCCCCAGTAAAAGACTTCTTTGCATCTCCAGCTCTCTCCCTCTCCCTTGTAAGTACCCTTTTAGTTGCTTTTGGACAAGAGACTTTCAGCGTGTTTCATGATCATATAACGTCTCTCTATTTGGTTATTTCTTTTTGGAAATATCAATAGGCAGGTGTGTTCAGGAACAATGCATTGGAAGTGGTTGAGGTGGAGGATGGAGAGGAAGGAAGTGGTGGTGGTGGAGGGTACTGTGGAGAGCAGGCAGGGATCAGCGGCGAGAACTCTGGCCCAGCAGATCGCTCTGATGAAGAGCAGGAGTCGAATGAATCTCTCGACAACAACGACAGGGAGGCTGGAAACAAGCGGAAGAGGAAGAAGTACCACCGGCACACTGCTGAACAGATAAGAGAAATGGAAGTGTAAGTTAGAATTCTAATTTTTTTGTGTCAAACCAACAAATTTGAGCTCAGAAATATATATGCACCATTATCTAAGCTACAACAACACTTTCTCGAGCTGTCGATGATGCTAATTCTTTCATTTGCGATTTGGAAAACAGCTTGTTCAAGGAGTCACCTCATCCAGATGAAAAGCAGAGGCAGCAGTTGAGCAAGCAGCTAGGACTTTCTACTAGGCAAGTCAAGTTCTGGTTCCAAAATCGACGAACCCAGATCAAGGTAACAAGTTGAAAACAGATTGTCTGCATAAAGAGTAAAAGAGAACATATCAGTGTCCGAAAAATCTTAACAAGGCTAGTCGGTAGCATTCATCCTTCCCCTAACTAAACATGGTACGGCTTCAACTTTAGGCAGTGCAGGAGAGGCATGAGAATTCACTACTTAAGTCTGAGATAGAGAAGTTACAAGAGGATAACCGGGCGATGAGGGAGACAATCAAGAAGTCATGCTGTCCCCACTGTGGTTTTACGACCATAAGCAAGGATAATCCCATGGCAACAGAGGAGCAACAACTTCGCATTGAAAATGCCAAGCTTAAAGCAGAGGTATGCTACATATTTGGGCTGCTGCTGCAACACAAGTCTCACTACTATCACCATTCAAACATTTCATCTGATATCATTCCTACTGCAATACTATCCTCGTTCTATTTTGTAGATAGAAAAACTGCGCCGAATGCAAGGTAGCATCCCAGATGGAACTTCTTCACCTAGTTCATCAGGCTCTGCAGGAACTGAACAAAACAAGAGCTCGTTAAATAGCAATAGTGGGGTTTTCAGTTTAGATAAATCAAGAATTCTAGAGATTGTTAACACTGCCCTGGATGAGCTGATCAAGATGTCCAGCACCCGTGAACCTTTGTGGATTCAAAGCGTCGAGACTGGAAGGGAGATATTAAACTATGATGAGTATGTCAAGGAATTCTCACATGATGTTTTGAGGAATGGATGTAATAGGAACATTGAGGCTTCCAGAGAGATTGGTGTTGTCTTCTTCGATGTTTTAAAGCTTGTACAAGCTTTCATGGACGTGGTAAGTTCATACATATACAGACAAGCATCAAACCTTTTTGACAAAGTAACTTTATGATAATTAGACCTCAGAGAATTTGCTTTGACAACTTTCTTATTCGCACAACCTTCTCAGTGTCAATATAAACATCAGGAAAACAGAAATCAGAAAGTATAGTAACTCGCTCTTAATATGAATACACATGCTGTTAACATCCTCACCATAAATAAAAAATCAGTGATTCCATGTCAATATCTGCCCTCCTAATATCTATCTACTTTTATGTTTAGAACCAATGGAAGGAAATGTTTCCTTGCCTCATCTCCAATGGTTCCATTGTCGAGGTAATTTGTAGTGGACAGGGTGACAATAAAGAAGGAATATCACAATTGGTAAGTTCCACAAACACTCATATTCTAAGACAAGTATAATTTCTTAATGACACTGCATTAGATTTTTGTTTTTCCAGATGTTTGCAGAAATTCAGATGCTTACACCTATGGTGCCAACAAGAGAAACTTACTTTGTGAGGCATTGTAAGAAACTAAGCCCAAATAGGTGGGCAATCTTAGATATATCAATTGACAAACTTGATGAGACTATAGATGCATCACTCACGAAGTGCAGAAAGCGGCCCTCAGGCTGCATATTAGAGGACCAAGAGAATGGTCATTGCAAGGTAATTAAATCGTATCTTAGCCATTCACTTGTGTTCTAAGGAAGTTGTAGTAAGTCTATGAGATTCTGCCAAAAGCAGATGTAAATCATTTTAATCCATCAGATTTCAACCTTTTTATCTAGGTGATATGGGTAGAACATTGGGAATGTCAAAGGAATGTACTTCCAACCCTATATCGCTCAATTGTTACCAATGGCCTTGCTTTTGGTGCTCGACATTGGATGTCAACACTGCGACTGCAATGTGAAAGAGCAGTGTTCTTCATGGCAACTAACGTACCTACTAGAGACTGTAGTGGTATAGCAAGATTTCATCATTCGATATAAAAAGAAAGATGAATTTATTGCTGAACATCATAGAATTACACAGGGGTCTCCACACTGGCCGGAAGAAAGAGCATCCTGAAGCTTGGGCAAAGAATGACTACAAGCTTTTGCAGAACCATTGGTGCACCACGTAACCGTACATGGAACAAAATATCAACAAAGGTAGGAGAAGAGATTCGATACACATCGAGGAAGACTATCAATGAACCTGGGGAACCACTTGGGGTGATAGTTTGTGCAGTTATGTCAACATGGATGCCTATTCGAGCAGTATCTCTGTTTGATTTTTTAAGGGATGAATCAAAAAGAACTGAAGTAAGATAAGGATTCATCCTTTTTTATTTTGACATATTTGCAGGAATGATGCTAACTTATAGCTATTTTTGGATTTTCAGTGGGACATCATGCTTCCATCTAGCCCAACTAAAACACTGGTCAACTTAGCAAAGGGCCAAGATCGTGGTAACTCTGTTACAGTCTATGTAAGTACTCATTCATTCTACCAGTTAGTTCATGGGTCACACTCACTACTCAAAAATATAGCAGTTTAGTTTCCTATGTTTGATGAATTACTAAGTATATTGATTTGATACACTACTTGATGTCCCTGTACAGACAATGAACTCAACAGAGAAGCCTAACATTTGGGTACTTCAAGATAGTAGTACTAACTCTTTTGAGTCAATGGTGGTATTTGCCCCTGTGGACATTGATGGCATGCAATCAGTGATAAATGGGTGTGACTCAAGTAGTTTGTCTATATTGCCATCAGGATTTTCTATTCTTCCTGATGGACTCGAGACTAGGCCTCTAGTGATCACATCTAGGCCAGAAGAGAGGACACTGGAAGGAGGATCTTTGCTAACAATAGCATTCCAAACTCTTGCCAATTCATCGCCTTCAGTGAAACCAACAATGGAATCAGTGGAGACTGTGAATGCACTTATTTCGTGTACATTGCAGAATATAAAGAAAGCATTTAAATGTGAGGATGACTAGCCAATGCAGTTTGTATCAGTTAACTTGTGACCATTAGTCTGTAAAGGAGAAAAGAATTTATACTAGGATAAGATAAAGGGCAGATGATTATGTAACTGTTCACTTTTCCAAACATGAACTGTAGAATCTGCACTAGAACAAATTAAATTGCAGATCTAGGTTGAAAAGCAGAATTAATGCAGCCAGAGATTCCTTTACCAATGAGTTCTTATAAAGCCTTTTCTTTTAACATTTGGAGGTAGCAATTTACATGTTACCTAAAACAATTAAGCATCATTGGCAGTAAAGATGGTGCAAAATTTTGGAAACCCAAAGACAGAAAATTTCAGAGTTATTTTATTTTTGCCCGTTTTACTCTTTGAATCTAAAACTTGTGTCTTTTGTTTGAATTGTACCATTTGGAAGGGTGTGGCTGTTCTATGAATGTGAATTAGGGGGAAATCGCCTCTGTAAAAGCAAATTCTTTGCACACTAGAAAGAATACAGTCTTCAGAGTCCCCCTCCCCCCCTCCTTCCTTTCAAGTTTTCTTGCCACCATTTATTTTTCACTGCTCAAAGTAGGCAGGACCTAGACGAGCCTCTACACCAACATAGCACAGCATAAACAGGGAAATCACTGGTAATATCCTTGGGCTAGAAGACCAGAAACAATCCAACAAAAGGACCAATCTTAGCCCTAGGACTTTAAACTTCGACTTACATACAGTTTGCAATTTTTCTGTTCATTTTGTATCATGATCATTGACATAAATTTGATCGTGTTGAGACTGAGGAAGACGATAATAAAAAAGACTAACATCTAATGATCTAAAGGAAACTCCATTCTACAATAATTAAGGCACAAGATCCAACCAAACCCTCGTTTGAGATCAATGCTTGGAGAAAAAGGCACAAATTTGATTTTGGAACAACGTAGAAAGAAAAATGAGAATAATATCTTGGTTCTTAGATCATGGTGAGAAGAATTAAACTATCTATCAAATTGACGATAGGGAAAAAAAAAAAAGCTTAACTGGCAACGAGCAGGGAGGTAGTTTTACCTCATACATCGTCAAAGATCCACCACGACACCGTTTCATCGCCGGCGAAAAAAAGGTCACGCTCATCGTCTCCGGCTCCGCCATCGCCGGTGCAAGAGCGACGCCCCCAAATCCGAAGGAGACGGCGAACGGATACGCCTGGAGAACGAAACCCGAATCCGACATTTAAAATTGGATCTTAATTCGAGTCCATTAAATAAATAAATATTTCCAAATCCGGATCCGGAACCTCGTTAACGGGTACCCAAATTCTACCCTATTTGTTTGGGAACGGAAGAGCAACTCAGCGGCGAAGCCACCAATAGCGACGGCAGCGGCGGCAGCGGCGGCAGCGGCGGCAGCGGCGGCGAACCCTAGTCGCCGCCAAGGAGACCGCCGGGGAAAGATCCTTATACGGAGGCGATAATCTCTCCGTCAAGCCATACCTCTGCTCCTCGCCTTGCTTCTTTGCAGGTTCTAACTCTCTCCTCTTTTGGCACCGTAATGCAATGGAGCGATCCCTAATTTTCTTCTCCTCGGAAATTTGCTACGGAAAGATGTTCTAATTTTGTTTTATGTGATATTTATTGTGCCAGATCTATATGATATTTATTCAAGCCATATTTATTGTACCAACATGAGCCATTCAAGAGAGTAGCAAACTGTGTTTAGATCAACGGCTGTTCTGGTTTTGTGCAAAAGCATACACTTTGTTCATATCACTGCGTCCGCCATCTTCCAACAGCTTAACCCTCCCAGTACACTAGCTTCTCTAAGTAGTAGAATTCCTTGTTAGGCGCAACATTCTGAGATTTCTTCAGCGAGACGGCATCTTCCGATTTCCCAGTTTTGTCCACGGTACCTAAGCCTTCATGGTTTACCTGAATATCTCGATCCAACTGCCAATCCATGAAATCTGATATTGTCATGGAATCATAGGATTCCATTTTCTGAAGTTGAATGACTTCCTCTTTTTTAACTGGTTCTGGTTCTACCCTTGGTGACTTTCAAGCAAGGCTATCCGCAGGGTGAACATCTTCTATCCACGACATCACAGTGAAAGCTAAACTTTCTAGAACTCTTGAGTAGCTTTCCAGGATAGCTAACCCAACATCCTGAAACATTTTTAACAATCCGAGGAGGTCAATGTTGGACTAACTACTTTGCTAGGGAAGAATTGAATATATATGGCAACAAGTTTGAATCTTTTTTGTTGTCGGCTTATTGTATTGAATTTTGCTTGTGTCCAATGTCATTTGAGGAATTCCAGGGAATCTGTGCATAAGAATGAGCAAGATAGTCTCTGCCCTATCTTCGCATTGTTCCGCTTCTCCTGGCCAACACCTGCAACTGTTACCCATGATTACTTGACATCCTTGTTGTTCATCTTCCTCTTCCAAATGGCCACTGATGCTTCGATTTGGGTTTTTGAGATCTAGTATTTTGTGCTCAGTCGACAAGTCTAGGGTCTCGAGGAATACTTCAGCATCAAATCCTTCATCTATGATATATCTATAGAGTGAGTCTCCAAGGCTTGACTTTCTATTCTGTGTCATGGAAAGTGATCAGGGTCCATAGTGAAGAAAAAACAAGTGGAAAGAAAAATACTGATTACTTGATTGAATTTTTGTCCAGTTTCAGTTGGTTAAGTACTATAAGTCATCTAGTTGTTTGAAATAAAGAAATTAAGATCGCATCGTCGTTGTCGTGTTCCAACTATTCACGATCAGTCACTTGATCGTTCATTGAGCTCTATGAAATTTTATTTAAATCCTTATATATTACATTGATTAACTTTTTGTTGGTCTCCCTCTAGAGCTAAAGTAAGGGCACAGATTCCATAAGATGTACCCTAAAAATATGTTCTTGAATTGATTTTCTTAAATCAGCAACCATTTTGTGGATGAGATTGAAACTCTACCTTAGGAAGGTTTTCAATGTAGTCTTCTGCAATCTCCATTTCTAATAGAATTTTAGCATTTATAGTCATAGCAGCTTTGAGCACTTGGCTAACAAGCTCTTTCTGATGATGAATCCATTTCCTGGATTCTTCAGACAACCCATTTTTGGGGACTTTCACTGTCGGGAGCCACCGCTTGTCGTCTGGCCGCTTCCCTTTCTCTGAATCCTTACTATCCTTTGACAGATACCAGAACTCTTTTTGGTCCTTGAAATTGTCAAGGTATCCCTGTATTTATCAAGGTCAAGTATCAGAATCTCCTTTACAACTACTCAGAAATCTTTTCTGGCTAGTCATGTGAATCGTTCTTACGATGAGCATAGCATCGAGCTTTCGCAGAGCAGGAATGTTCATAGTTATCATTATTTGTAAACGACATGTTCGAAATCATATTCGCACTGGTGCTTTTAGATGTAACAAGGAGACATAGGAATCCATTTTTTGAATTTACCTCCATGCACCTTCCATCTTCCAATGTTTGATGCGAGGGGACAAATTCGACGATGTAATCGGTGACCGATAAAAGCCAATCGATTTCTCTTCTCCACCTCGCCTTCCTTTCGACATTGGTTCTAAGCGCCATTGCTCTCCCCAAACAGAAGCTGAAAGAATGGTTTTAGTGAAGCATTGTAATTTGAAAGAATGATTAATTTTTGTTTGCAAGAGGAATAGTTGTGTTGTTATATTTAATCATTTGTGCAGTTGCTTCCAAGATCAAGGTGCCTTTGCCCTGAGTTCTCAAGTGAGATCTCCTACTTCATAGTTGTATATGGTTCGACAACAGATTAAGTAATTACAATTTCATCTGGACTTGGAGAAAAGATGAGGCAGAAATGCATGCTTTTGGAAGGAGAACGAAGGTGTTTAATTTAGTAGATGATTTGGTGTGATGAAGTGGATGAGTTTATGGTTAATTTTTATTTTAATAAATTTAGGAAGGTTTAATTGTGTGATAAATCAAAATAAAAGATAGTGTGCTCATGATGCACATATTTCTTTAGAAAATAATAGGTCTAAATTAAAATAATTCTAGTGGATATTAATAATTTGATAACATAAATTTAACAAAATGTGTAAGTATATTTGGAAAAATTCATTTAATTTGTATGGATTTCAAATCTATTCAATACCTAATAGATATTGAGTGTTACATAAGTATCTTTTGGAATAATATAAATGACACGAACTTTTATTTTATATATCTTGGATTAACTTTTTCTTCTAAATTTTAAAATTTAGCTTTTAAGCTCTTGCTAACTTCAAATTGTTATTTAAAAGAAAGGATATACTTCAAGCTCAAAGCTTTCTGACGGTGATGACATAATAATTAAGATACGACAATATTTGTAAAAATGATATGAATCGATTTCGAAGTAAATTTAAAATCTTTTTTGAAATTCAAATGGTGATGACATAATGATTAAGATATGACAATGTTTGTAAAAATAATGTGAATTGATTTCGAAATAAATTTAAAATTTTTTTTTTAAATTCAAATGATCTCTATATATCTTGATCATCACGTCAAAGTCCATAGAATCCTTCTTAATTTACCTTAACCGAGCGAAGCTTGAAACTATACAATCTCTACGGTGATAACATAATAATTAAGATGTGACAATGGTGATAATATAATAATTAAGATGTGACAATGTTTGTAGAAATAATATGGATCAATTTCGAAGTAAATTTAAAATCTTTTTTTAAATCCAAATGATCTCCCTATGTTTTGATCGCGTCAAAAATATAAAATTCTTCTTCGTTTACTTTCCTCATAAATTGATAGGCGATCAACCTTTTGCAGAAAGCTTGGACCTATCCCAGAAGCCACACTTTTGTAGGCTACCGACAGACTATATTACATTCACTGGAACAGTTCGATAACAGTGAAAAAAAACAAAGGAAAAGATTTCGATAACTTATAGATGAAAAAGATTCCTAAAAAATTTAATCTAATATTAATAATACTCATCGATATAATAAAAATTTGTTAATACAGATGAATACAAATTTAACAAAAGTTTGTTACCGAAATACAAAGTTCGTACACGGCCGAGCTTTTTCTTCAGGTAACTCGTGAGTTGTTATTTCCTACAAACAAAACAAGAGAACAAAATTTAAAAAAAAAACAGTAATTAGACTGTCTAAACTAGAAGATAATATGAACTAGATGGTGATAAAGCTAAGCAATAAATTTATTTTAGCTAATTTTCGTGTTGTGTCATTTATCTCCTTTTCGAAACGTATCATGAAACCTCAAAATAACTATGTTATTCTTGTTAACACTCTATTAATCACTTTTAATTTATTAAATAGGAAAAAAGAGAGGATAGAAATGCCATGCACATGTCACGTCAATTCCATTGAAAAATAATAATAGAATTAATAATTAAAGATTGAAATGGGAATAGTTAAAGAAAAACTCAATTTGACAGTTCATAAATTTTCAAAGATACGTTTTAAAAAAATGAACTTTGACGTTAAACATGAAATTTTCCTTTATTTTTCGTTTAAAAAAAACTGTGCAGAATAAATACCTCTTAGTGAACTCCAAAACTCTGATGTGGTTACGATCTTTTGTCAAACTTTCTCTCGCTCGATTTCTTTTCTTCCGCTTCTCTTCTTTTTTGTTGCCTGAAACCGACGAATAGGTAACATCATTATGTTATTGCAATACAGAAATCACTAAATTACAGCAATTAATTGCTTCTTAATCCGGGAAATCTACATTCTTTCCAAAACCATAAACAAAGAAAAGGCATTACCAAAGACTTTAAAGAAATTGATAGAGCCACATTCGAGCAAGTCAATAAACTTAAACTTTGTGTTGATAAGGCTTGTTTGATAGAGTAACCAAGTCCAACCGAATCTAAAATGAACTAAATCATTGAAATGAATGTTCAAGATTGATTTGATTTCTTTTTCATGAGTTTGAACTTGATTTAAGCTTTGCTTTACTAATATTCGTTTAAATGTTATTGAGCTTTTAATTCAAATTTATTTGTTTATTTGAAATTTTTAGATTCTAAAGTTTGTTTGGTTGGTCAAGCTTGATATTATAAATTTGTTTGTTTATTTTAAGAGTTTTTTTATTTATAATTTTGATAAGAGTTGTTAATTAACATATTTCACGGAAGTTCAAAATTTCTTTTTTTTTGATAATTCAAATATTCAAGGATTACGATTCGATTATCTTGGAGGTAACTACTTCAGTCCTACAAAAGTTTTTTATCGATCATCAAAGTAAATCTGAGAAATGCAATTGAATTTCGACAAACGACTCAACATCACGAGTGGTTTGAACACCGTTAACAAATATATGGGCAATGTGGAAATTGAACTCTAGTTGCATAGATATCTCTGCCCCATAATTACCAATGCATCGAGCTCCGAGGGCACACAATCCCTATTCATGAACATGTGTTCAATCTTATTTATTTCATTTAATAAATTATTTAAGCTGGTTCATTTCATTTAATTTACCGAGTTGTTCAAATTTATTCATTTAAAAGACGTTGTATATGTTGAAAAATATAACCAAGCTCTTATCAAGCCAAATATGCTTGTGAACTTTGGTTCATTTATCATCCTAGAAATTGGAAGTTAAAAAAATATGGTTAAAAGTAATTTTTTATGGATTTAGATTTACTAAAAGTGAATAATATGATAAATAATTATTTTTATTATCTCATTTTATGGAACCTGCAACTGAATATTTTGAATTACCAAAGAAGTAAAATATAGGCTTTTTTTTTGTGATAATCTAAGTATCCAAATCTTTAATCCAACTAAGTTTGGAGATGGACGACCCAACCCTATGGAAGCTCCTACTGCTACCAAAGTAAATCAGAAAACATTCACGGCAGGCAACCTAACAGCCCAACATCTTAAGACTTGTCACCCCACTAGAGGAAAATTCCTATCGCAGTTAGGGATCAAAGCCTAAATGATTATTACATATATATAGGCTTTAGTGTTTGTTATAACAAAGGGTTTTGACTCGTGACATTATATGGGTGTGTCCATATAACAAATGTTATTTTTTTATAATATGGGTTGCGTAAAAAGCAATTCTAATTATAACTTGCTATGTGGTAGATCAACACTAAAGTTTCTATATGCTTTTCAAATCCTTCGACAAAACGTTCTAATTATAACAAATGAAACTAATCCTACATCAATATACTTTGCATAAAAAAACTGATGTAGCATAACCAAGACAACCATTATGAGTTTAGGAATTGCAACTAAAAGGCATAGGGGCAAAATTAAAAAGTAATTGGTATAGTCTGACATGCTAAAATTATTATTTCCGCCACGATGATCCTAACCAAAAATTCTAAGATAATTGGTTGATCTCCTAGAGATTCATGGAAGAAATTATAGATATTTGCAGCAACACTAGAATATTAAACTGCATATGCACTGTGAGTAGACACTTACGCAAAGGCAGTATATCCGGTGCCAGCATTAGAAGCAGACAACAAGGCTGAATGCCCACTTGATGCTGATGAATTGTCGTGTCCTCCAGGAAGGGATGAGCTTTTTCCATCACCATCAATCTAAAGGGAACAAATGAGGAAAATGTCGAATTTAATCTTATATGTACATTAAAGTACTTAAAGCGCTCACCTTGTCCCATTTCGTCTTCTTGTTTGGTCTAATTTCTTTGGCCGTGCCATCTGTTGTCGGACCTGAAGGCAACACATTCACCACTGCCGCCGCTGCAGCCGCCACAGCAGCAGCAGCAGCAGCTGGTAGGTTACCAACTGAAGTGGAACACAATATCGATTAGATATAATAGGCATGCAAATATGCAATTATTTGTGTCAAGCACAAACACATGACCATGTATAGCCTAAACTTCTCTCCTCTTTTCAGGGTGAAGCCATGAACTTTTACCTGAATTTTGAGTGCTCAAGTTTGGTCTGGGAACACCTGCATTGGGTTGTCTTCCACCAGCAACAGAATCCCCCTGCCTCTTTTTTCTTTCCTGCTCTTTCCTTTCTGCTTCGCGCCTCATATCATTCTCTGCAACAGACGATCACATCCTTAACAATATGCAAGGGCATAGCTGACTGTGAATTAATAGACAATGCAAGTAGTGAGTGATACAACAGAGATGAAATAAACTTGTCTATGCAGGGAAGGTCAATTAATTCTTTGGAAATCAATGATAAAATGAATCACACTGTATAAAAGAAAAGAGAAAGATTAGCGACAAAATAGCATCAGAGACTTAAGAAAGACCAACGAATTACCATAATGCAAAATGCACAGGGCAAAAATATATGATTGTGGCTGAGGGTTTGGAGGGTGTAAATTTCTGCTAATGCTTTTTTACTTTGATTACCGCCTGCAATGGTCATTGGTAACTGTTTTAAGCCACAAACGTACACAATTTTTCTGCAGGCACACAACTTGACTGAGGAAGCTGCTATCTTAAAACAAGAATCAACAATGAAATTTGACAGGAAAGTATTAACTTGCATGCCACTTTGCATTGATAACTTGGTACGATAGGTTAGTGCGTTATAGTAATTGCATTCTTGTAGACAGTAAACTGCACTGCCCTCATTTTAGTTCTCTGAAAGTTGCCAGATGAAAATAAAGCCAATAACTGATGCAAACAAATCTTTTTTCTTTTTAACACATTTCAAGTTCCCACTTTCTTCTATCATTTCCTATTAGATCGTTAGCAGGTTAAGGTCATCTTATAAAGGGAGAATTATCTTTCACTATTTTTTTTTACTGAAAGTAGGTTATTCTATAGTATATTAAGGAGAAACCAGTAAACTTGACAAAAGCAGGAAGTTTGAAACATTATAAAACTTTGCACTTTGACATCTGATATTCTATTGTGAAGATGCCAGGGATTTACCGTCGATAGATCAGTTTCACATTGAAAAGCGACTAGAGTTGCCACCAAATGAAAGATAAAATAAAGCTATAAATGCAAGATTTCTTTCGCCCTTTTGATCACAGGCCAATAAGAAACTATATTCCATGAAACTTACAAGATTAGCAGTCAATAACAAATGGAAAACTATTTGCATCTCCATAAACTTGACAGGATTTGAATTCCTAAACTGGTTTCTATACTAGTCAAAAATCAGTCTACTAGATCAGACCAATCACATATTGATTCAATGATTCCGGTTGTGTTGTTCACAAATCTGACTTCAGCATTTCTTTGGGAAAATGCAGAAAATAGCTAAGGCCATTAGTTTACAAAATACGGACCTGACATGTTTGGCTAGAATTTCTATGGAAGCCCCTTCAATGGAAGGCTTATGAAGGTTGGATAAAGTCCACCTTTTGAATATGTAAATGGTGCCATATTCGACATTATGATAAGAATACTTGCCATCTGCAACATGCGATGGAGGGCCCATAAGCTGCCCATACAGAACAGTAGGACTGCATAGAATTTCTCTTTCCCCCAAAGCCTAAGACCTAGACTTTTAAGGACCATTAAAAAGTTCATGTGGTGGGACCAAGTTTCCATATTTTCAAATGGGAATGTTACACCATCATTGTCAAAATGGTTAAAAATAGCGTTACAACAGATTTAAGTGACCCTCCAACATTCAAAGAAACACATGCAAATGGAAGTTTAAGCCAAAATTCAGGTGAAGACAGACATTTGAAAGGAAAAAAATGAATTACCTATTTCATCAACATAGTCGCTTTTGTCATATCCATGAGGATCAAAAACGTCCTTACCAAAGCAAGTCCCAATCTGGTCTATATCTTGATAACTCACAGCATGCTGCAAGAAATCAGGATTCCGATAGTCCTTCCTATTACGCAAATCAGCATTGAAACTTTTCCCAGCCCTCTTATACGCAAAGAACCTGTTAAACCGTTCCTGATATAGTAAAAGACAAAAAAAAGAAGTGAAATTACAGAAGGAATAAGAAAATATGATGGTTTTTCTACAGTAGTTTAAAACATTCACACTATTATGGTTTTGTTGGTTTATATATGTTTATTTGAGGAAAGGTTATTATTGTAAGTAGCAAAAACAAGTACATAATTAGAGCACCTATATCAGTTACCATTATGAATAGTGTTTATTTCAATCATCTTCATAGTCAAATGATTCACAACAGATATCCAGTACACATGCATTGATCAGAAAATGTGTCCAATTTTCTATTCTAGTAGCAAATCAAGTACAGAAATAAAGAGACATCAGCACAGAGAGTTTTATGAAACATTGGGAAATTAACAAAAACAAATTGGAACAAGTTTTAAGAGAGGAAAAACCTGTAGCTCCTTAGGGCATTGAGCTGAAGGAGGTGGAGGAAGAAAACTACTCAACGGATCATCCTTTTGCCCTTCCATGGAAGCTACAGCAGTTTCCAACTGAGTTACTTCAGGCACAGATTCAAAAACATCCATGGGTGAACTGTGTTCAATCATAGGTTGTTCTAAATCAGATGGCTGGAGAGGATCTAGTTGTGTAGCTGGTGTTACTAGGGGAACAGTTACAGATGATGTTTTATCCTCTGCATTCCCTACAAAACTCAACGTGTCAAAAATTCTGAAGACCCTCTAACAGGATATACACACAAATAAGCAAAACATTACAAAACTATTTCATTTACCTTAAGGAAGCTTAGCTTTAAAATGAGGACACAACTACAAAGTATCCTAGATATGGACATTATTACAGGTCAACATCTTTATAAGTGCCTGTTTACTTGGTCGGAAAAGATAGGGAGAGAGAACAAAAACTAATTGGTTGAAAGATCCTTTATTTACTTGGAATAGAACGAGGAAAGAAAGGGAAGAATTTTTTGCTAAATTCCCTCTCTATATATATTATTTTGTATGGATCAGGCAAAAAATGGATAGAAAGAAAATTGCGAAAATAGTTGTTGCCATTGCAGATTGATCAGCAACCAGTAGGCATTACCAATTGGCAAATGACAATTTACTAATGGATTCTTTTTTAGCCAACAAAAGAAATTTTACTCAGTTTCTCTTTTCGCCATTACTGCCTCTCCACTAAGTCAATGGAGCATAAAGAATACAACTGTCAAACAATATGGCCATGCAACATAGAGCAATACACAGAGAATTCTGAAATGATAAACACAATATTTTCCCAGCCTTTCTTAGAACTATTTTTATGTGTTGAGAAGCTATTTCATCCATAAACAGAGATATGAGCTTCCAATAAACTAGGTTTTCTGCTCAAAGTTGAAAAGGACATAAATTACATTTCCTGGACTGTTTCAATTGTGCCCGACTGAACCACTCGAACAGTATAAAAGGCATATTGTTACAATGCAGGTTTATATAAGGGCACAGATATATCAATTCTGCTCCATCATGAATCATGTCGTCCAAAAGGGATGATCTCAGTGAAAAAGGCTGACAAGTCAATGCAACTATCATAATTTCATGTTTTTAAATATCACTAAGGACTTAGTACTATCTCTTAGTAAGTCAGACTTTACAAATCAGCATCACTAATAATATACCCTAGTACTTTGTTCAGAGAGAGAACTATAATTGGACTAATAATTTGAAGCAACAAACCTATGAATAGCGCAGAATAGCAACAATTATAAAATTATAACACTCATTGCTTAGCTAAGTTGGAAAATCAAAATTACAAGGCAACTCTTGCATTTGTCTCTCTTCATATTACAATGTTCAAACACCTAACCAAGAAAAATGTAACATCACATTGTTCCTTAAGGTGCTCAATTACGGCAATGCATACATGGTCTTCCTATATCAGCGAAGAATTTATTTTCATCATCAGTTTAATCCAAAATAATAGTAAACAGGCATTTGGCAAAATAAAAATAAAAATAAAACTTCTGACCTAAAATAGGTTGGAAGACGTATTTATCAATTATGGCAAGGAGAAAACACATTGACCAGACTTAAAAGAGGGCAAAACTTAAAATTATAAAATTACCATTTGGTACTTTAACCTCTGCTTCTAGCATGGGATGGCCATTGCTTAATATCTCCCCATCCTGAAAACTCCAGCATGGTTAAGAAAAAAGAGAACTATTACTATACAGTCCACTAAAACATGTGAGGAACATTAGAGATAAATAGAAACGGGTTTGGCTAGGGGAAAAAATCGTCAAAATATCATTTCGCTATATTCTGAAGTTAAAACGAGGCAAACAATAAACAGAAAGCATTACCTCCGGCTCGGGAGACATGGCAGTCTCATCATGCTCGTAATCCACAATAGCAAGAGACCCCATCCCCGTCCTCACCCTCTGAGGATCCACAGGCTCTGGAAGCCGAACAGACGGCTGAGGCAGCACAGGGGCCGAACTAGGCGAGACATAGGAGAGGGGAGAAGAATGCGATCTCGAGGGAAACAGCGGTGGAGGCGTAGGACTCCGAGCGACGAGGCTACTTGGGGTTACGTGATCAGCGGGGCTAGTTTGGGTTGTATAATCAACGCCATCGTCGAGAGTAGGAGACCGAGTTTGGCCAAGGGATGGAGGAGTAGAAGTATCAAAGTAATGGTCGGGAGTGGTCGCCCTCGGGCCTCTGCCTGCGACGGGGCTACTTAGGGTTACACTATCCGGAGCCAACCGTTGCTGCTCCTCCACCGCTTCCTGCGGCACCTGCACCTCCTCCAGCTCATCTTCCTCTTCCTCGTCGTTGTATACGGAAAGAAGATCGATGCCGCCGGAGCCAGCGGCCATTGTCGCCTCCAAGAGAAGCGCCGATGGGAGATCAAAAATAGGGAAAGCAATAAGATCCGGAATTAGGATACGAAGGAGAGAACCGCCATGTTCGGTTCCGCCTCTTGCGATCCGCTGCCACTAGATCCGGCAAAAA
This sequence comes from Wurfbainia villosa, assembly GCA_025175895.1. Lineage (NCBI taxonomy): Eukaryota > Viridiplantae > Streptophyta > Magnoliopsida > Zingiberales > Zingiberaceae > Wurfbainia > Wurfbainia villosa. The sequence continues at coordinate 9,963,467 of CM045997.1, forward strand.
GTAGAGTAAAATCGCCGCCGCCGTCCGCCGTCCGCCCTCGCTCGCCGCCGCTCGCTGGATAATAGTGCCGCTATCGCGATCAAAAGCAGATATTTAGAAAATAAAATATTTGCAAAGAGGTACAACAATATTTAGTAATTATTAACAATTTTTCTTAGTTAATTTAGTTATTGATTAATTATTTTTAGGATAATTTAAGTGTCTGAAGACCGAAGGAATGAAACATAAATCAGGAGCCGATTCGGAATTGGATCTTAAGTTGATAGACGAAATTTAAAAATTAAATTATATTTTCAATATAAAATTTAAAAACTATATTTTATTTAATGTTAAACTTTTTTTTATCTTAGGTGAGAGTCACATTAGTCCTTGTAAATACGATTACAAATAGACCGACGTTGAATATAGACTTAGAAATTCTTATATAGACTTAGAAATTTTTTGTTATTTTGGTCAGAGTGAATATGCATAGTCATTTATGATTTATCTCTTTTCATCATCATCGAAGAATTATTAGTGAAAAATATTGAAGACGAACATAATCATATTTTTTCACTACAAGCCTACTTAATTTTATGCGCTCAAAAATCAATCGATTTCTAAGATATTTATCCACCTCTAATATTTTTATTATTATTATGTAAAAGATTATAATCTGTCAATCTATCACAAACACTGCGTATCATCCAAACATATAATCCATCACAACGACAACTGACCAAAGCAAAGTATGAGGGAGCTAATAGTCGAAGTGTCTTATCCCAAGTGGGAAGCATGGAGACGTGTGTAATGGGAGGCTCCGGGTTCGAGTCCTCCTCAGCGACAAATAATTATTGATTGAGATACTGGATCGACCAGAAACTCTTATTAACATCGTGGTACTGTACCTCCAAAAATCCCTTCGGGGGTTTCTGATGAGGGATCGTTTCGACGGTGGGGTCAGTCACGTTAAAAAGTTTACCCATCATAGTTTTTGTTAAAGTGTCTTATCCCAAATGGTAAGCATGGAGACGTGTGTTGCGGGAGGTTCCAGATTCGAGTCCTCCTCAGTGACAAATAATTGTTGATTGAGATACTGGATCAACCAGAAACTCTTATCAACATCGTGGTACTTTGTCTCAAAAAATCCCTTCGGGGGTTTCTGATGATGGACCGTTTCGGCGGTGGAGCCAGTTACGTTAAAAAATTTATCCATCACAGTTTTAGTTGAAGTGTCTTATCCCAAGTGGTAAGTATGAAAACGTGTGTTACATGAGGTTCCGGGTTCGAGTCCTCCTCGCAACAAGTCTTTGTTGACTGAGATACTGGATCGACCAAGTGCTCTTATCAACACAGTGATATTATGCCTCTAAAAATCCCCTCGGGGGTTTCTGATATGGGACCGTTTCGGCGGTGGGGCTAGTCACTTTAAAAAGTTTATCCATCACAGTTTTGTCGAAGTGTCTTATCCCAAGTGGTAAGCATGGAGACATGTGTTGCGGGAAGTGCCGGGTTCGAGCCCTCCTCAGCGACAAATAATTGTTGACTGAGATACTGGGTCGTCCAGGTATGCTCTTATCAACACCGTATTGTGCCTCCAAAAATCTCTTCGGGAGTTTTTGATGAGGGGTCGTTTCGACGGTAGGGCCAGTCACGTTAAAAAATTTACCCATCACAGTTTTGTCGAAATGTCTTATCTCAAGTGGTAAGCATGGAGACATGTGTTGTGGGAGGTGCTGAGTTCGAGCCCTCCTCAACGACAAATAATTATTGACTGAGATACTGGGTCGTCCAAGTATGCTCTTATCAACATCGTGGTACTGTGCCTCCAAAAATCCCTTACAGGGGTTTCTAATGAGAGGTCGTTTCGGCGGTGGGGCCAGTCACGTTAAAAAGTTTATCCGTCACAGTTTTTGTCGAAATGTCTTATCTCAAGTGGTAAGCATGGAGACGTGTGTTACATAAGGTTCCGGGTTCGAGTCCTCCTCGCAACAAGTCTTTGTTGACTGAGATACTGGATTGATCAGGTGCTCTTATCAACACAGTGGTACAATGCCTCCAAAAATCCTCTCAGGGGTTTTTGATATGGAGTCGTTTCGGCGGGGGGCTAGTCACTTTAAAAAGTTTATCCATTACAGTTTTCGCAAATGCGAGGGTGTCGTCCCTCCATGCGCTAGTTACTAGTCTCAAGGGCCAAAGACCTACCGTGATTTACCTCCCTTACGATGGTCCGGGGGGGCAGATTGATAGGAATCGCTAGGTTGACGAATTCTAACCCTTTGCACTAGAGAAGCTAATAAAAATTTCACTTTTGTATTTTATTACAAATCTATTATTATCGTACTTTTGAAAGTACGAGGGACATTAATGGATTGATTTATATTCTGCAAAGTTGGGAATCTGCTCAACTAGCAGCCTCTTATCACCTGTCCCAGACCTGCGGCGAGAGAGAGGTAAATCGCGAGGGGGGGATGAGGTCCCTTGACACGGTGGCAAGGAAGAGGGGGGGCCATCTAAAGCCAAGGAAGATTTTTAGACCCCTCATCCGAAATCGACCCCTGTCCATTCTACAAGCAACCCCTGTCTTACCATCGCGCCATCCCTGATTTATATTATTCAATATAGATTTATGAAAAATGGTATCTTTCAAAACTAAATTTAAATATTAAAATTTTATCTCATTCATTTATAAATACTTTATTTTTTTTTAATTGTAATATGTATATTTAATATTAAAAATAAGTATATATCAATAATAGTGGGTTCCTTTCAAATATAAAAAATCTTATTAATTTTTTACTATCAACAAATCTTTCAATAAGTTTGTTTATAGATTATTCATAAAACATAATATAATTTTTTCGACAATTTATCAAACACTGCACGTGAAATTTAGAATTGCTCAAACAACGTCCCATACTTTCATATTTACCAAATAACGCACTTAATTCCCGTTTGACCCCTCCCATCAAACAGACCTGTAACATAGTGAAATTCTCGAACGTGGTACTGAAAATTCAAATCCCAGCATCACAGTTGTATTGCAATTCCAGCACCACAGTGGTGCTGGAAGTTGCAATTTCAGCACCACTGTGGTGCTGGGAATTCAGCACCACAGTGATAATGCTCGGATTGCACCATCATTGTGGTGCTGAAAATTCAAATCCCAGCACCATAATGATGCTTGAATTTGTAATTTCAGCACCACAGTGGTGCAAATTTTTTTTGCGGGAGAGGTAAAAAAGGAATTAAGTGCGCTATTTGATAAATATGAAAGTATGGGACGCTGTTTGAGCATTTCTAAATTTTACATGCACTGTTTGATAAATCGTCATAATTTTTTTTTCGCTGATCGCATCCGGAGCGTGTGTCAAGATATATTTAACAATCAACAATCGATTCGAAACTAATGATATAATTAAGAAGCGATAACCATGTAAATCTTGAGAAAAAAAAACAAGCAATAGAGAAACTACACTCTCTCATCACTCTCTTAGCTCGGTAAAGGGCCATATAACATCACAACAAGAAAACGAGTTAAATTTAGAGCAATTTATACAAAGAATATATGTCCATGGCAATAGAGAAACCACAAACTCTTTAGTATTCATGTGAAAATTGTCACATATGATGCTTCCTTTAATCTCGAATGATCATTATCAACTTTCTCGCAAACTCCATGGTCATGTAAAAAGAAACTTCTTATGTAGCTAAGGACTACAAAGTTCAAACAGATCGCCTCGGACACCACCACCATCACGAGATTCTTATGTAGCAAAATATGATAAGAGTATTCCTCGTGATTGAGCTTTCTGTTTACTAAAAAAGAATAAATTATGAGGAATTTTGTTTTGACATCGTGATTAAAAATCCGAAATCACATCCGTTAAAAATGAATTAAAATGACAACCATTCGTACAGTACCACCATGAGATCTTCGCTTGGGGATCTTCCATGAAATCCATTGAGAAGTTTGGCTCGAGGAATCTTTGTCCGTTACAGCTCAATGTCTGAACACCGGACCTGCCTACTTCAACAGAGACACGCAACACGCTTTCTCTCGAATCAGCATCGACTCTCTTCGGCTCGGCCACGAGGCTCCAATCAGCGTGGATTAGCCGAGCCCGATTGTACTGGTGCTGTCGGCATCCAAACAGACAACACCATTTTACTTTGCGTGGTCCCTCGATATCACCCACGTGTCGCGGGCAGCATTCAGCAAGCGAGGTGTTCGCCGCTTGTTCGAAGGACGCGATCCCCAGCGGTTGGTTGGAAAACCGGTGGGCGGGCAGCGTGCGGTGTCTGGTGCTGAGCCGAGCGCAGCGAGATCGGAGAGTGACGTCACACGTGACGCTCTTCTGGATGATGGGAGCGCACCTGTCTAAAAGTTAGCTCAGAGTGTACCTCGTGGATGACTCGACAGGATAGCTGACTTAGGCGGGACCACGAACCAGCACATTGAAACGGGTAAACAAGTATTCTGCTGAGATTTTACTCATTTCATTTTTTTTCCTTCCTTTTTTTTTTTTACTTTTATTTTGAGAATTTCATTTTGCTTGCTCATATTTTCATTTAACTCCTAGAGTTCCAGAAATTACAGCAGGTCGAATAAATTTGAACAACCTATTAAACTAAATAAATAAAAAATATGAATGGTTCACAAAAAAATGTCTAACCCGTCCCACTGTAGATGGTGTGAAATGGCATTATTAGAACGAAAGCGTGATTCGATTAGGATGAGAGTCTAAAATCACGATTTCGATGGATCCTCTCTCGCCATCACATGTCGAGACTATCCTTCCTCTAATTTACCTCTCTCACGGCCGAGACGGATGACAGAGGGCTACTAGTTGGACAGATTCTCAACTTTCTTGCACAAAAAATGTCCGACCGACTAAATGAACTTAAAAAATATAAAAATTTAAAACTATCTCAAATTAACATCTACCAATATTTTGAGCAAATATTTATATTTAAGAGAAAAAAAATAAGACTATGCACTTAAAGATCAATAAATATCTATCGTCTAAGTTTAAAAATCATTATGGATTAAGTAAAATCATTTTATATGCTTAAAAGCATACGTAATTATAATGAAATATATTGATTCATTGATTAAAAAATTATTGTACATCAAAAATAAGATATTGAGTAAAGAAGAATTGACAACAATATCATCTAATAGACTTTTTAATCTAATTTACTCGAGTAGATAAATAGATTAATAAAACTCATGAGTATTTAAGAAGAATAGAGACTCGATAACCATGAATTTGTATTGTTTGGAAGTCATATATTCAGTTTAGTCATACATTTGTAGTTTGACTGTTGACCAAGAATTTGTATTGCCTATTAAATATCGTTTGTTATTTGTAGAAGATAAAAAATTACCTTTTGTGTCGGTATAAAAGATATATACGATTATTTATTTTTTAGGTGCTCTATCATAGATTTGTTATGAAAAAGATCAAAAGTTGATTTCATATGCAACAAAAAGATGATTATTTATCAAGAGAATATTTAGAATTTTAAAATAGTAATACTAAGACAATCAAATTTTTGAGTAGGGTAAAGCATATAATTATATAGAAAATATTTATAAAAAAATGTATACAATTTTCAAGCATGCTAAAAATATTCAAGGTGTATATTCTACATGTTTTTGACTAATATAATATATTGACATATATATAAATAAAAAGAAATAAAGTTAAACTTAAACAAATGTATCGAAACTTAATTCATTTTAAATTTAATTTGACTTACTTAGTTACCCTGATAAACTTAAACAAATGACTTTGAATTTAGAAGTTTGTCCGATGGATGAAGTACAATTTCGACGTTGAACTGTTGTTCACGGATGACACGATTATTGGAGTCTGAACTAAACCGTGAAAAAATTGCGAGTACTTATCTAATTTATTTTTAATAGTCAGTCGAGGTCACTTGAGCTCTAATTTTATCCGACTCAATTATTATGAGGTATTTCGAAGATCTGTGGGACATGATTGATCACTCTTAGAGATTAATTGGATCGAAAATTTAAATACTCCGGTGATAATAAAAAAAAGAAAATTGTATGAGAATTGTAACAAAGTTCCGAGGAGTAACAAAGATTTAAGCAGAGTGCAAGGGTCAAATAAAATAAATGTTTTTTTTTATTTTTTATTTTATTTTTGGACTTCCTTCCGGTGAATTATCGCTCATCACGATTTAACAAAAACGCACTTGAAGGGGCGTCGTCTTGCCGTTCTCGATCGGCCGCCGGGAGAGCCGCGGTTAAACCCTAGCCGCGAGGTAAGGACCACCGGTTTGAATCTCTGTCTCTTTCTATCTATGTATTCTTACTGGTTGAACTCCTCGAATTTTTAGGTGGTTGCCCGTGAATTGCGAGCACTTGCTTGTGTTTTTTTCTCATGGTATTTTGATGTATCTGGTGTCGGATTGTCTGGAGATTTCCAGGGTTTAGTAGTCCGATTAGTTGGGTATGTGCAGCAGTGGGATTCGGCGGTGTTTAGGGTTGATGTGGTAGGGTTGTTCTGGAATGGGATTTTGGTTGTATTGCGCTGAGTTCTTTCGTTGTCATTGGATTTTTTTTCGCCCTTTTTCTTTTGCACTTAGAAGTTCGAGTTATCTTCCTGCGCAATGGAGAACCTTTTAGAGCAAAAAGGAGAGTGTTTTCCTTTTTCTTAAAGGGAATTCATGGCGCATATAGACACCAGTCAGTGGCCTTCTCAGAGCATGATTCGTTAATCAAGCTAAACGATGTCTCTGTTTTCTCTTAAACTTTGGTAAAATCATTCAAAATTCTCTTTGTTTATTTACTGAGGTATAGAAAGTTTATAATTTAATAGTAGAAATTAGAATGAACGATAGCATAATGCTCCTTTTTTTCAGTTTCATTTACGATACTCAGTAGGTCTTGTTATGGCGAGAATTACGATGGGTGTCTGTTGATAAAAATTTAGATTTTTCATTCTTTTGTTTGGCTCTGTGACACAGGGAACTGCCTTAGTTTTTTTTTTATTCCTTTTTTTGGAATTTTGGTTTTATAAGGAACTGATGAGACAAATGTCATTCTTCACTTTCATGTATTTTGGAGAAGCTGATGATGTAGATAGCTAGTTGCTTTATATAATCATTGTTACATCGAGGTGAGACATTGCTGTTCATTACTGCAGGGCAATGAGATTCAATACCACTTGATCAAGGGTGGGTGACTTGAAATCTCTGATTGACACATTGTAAAGGTTGAAGGCTTTGTCGGTTGGTCTATTGTCTACTTGACCCTCCCTGAAGTATGCCTCGAGTGAAAAGGCTCTATGAGGTCTGTAAAGCATCATTCTCCGATAGTGGACCCATATCTGCTGAAGCTCTTGAAAATGTACGGTCTTGTTTAGGTGAGAAACACACCATTTCTCTACTTAACTTTTTTATTGTGCTTCCTTTTATCTCAAATTTGGGCTGAAAGTTCAATGTTAATTTGAACTCTGAAGCATGCTACTCTGCCCATTATTTATCCTCATCCTTTTTGTATACCACGTTTTCTTGTTAAAGAATATGGCTATTAGAGTGCCTCTGCAATCATATTTTACAGACTAACAACATGATTGAATATATAATGAACCATGCACATTCAAATCATGTCAAAGGAAACTGCTAGAGTAATTGATGAAATAAGTATGTTATTTTGGTTCTGTGACCAAAAAGAAACTTCACATATTAGCAAGCATGGTTATTTGGCCATATATAGGTGACTGCTGCTTGACTAGTATTCCCATAAATTATCAATTTCATTGCATGATTTCTCCATGGACTAATGGGATCAAACAATAATGTTTAAGATTTAGCTTTCAAATCATAATTGAGCATTTTTAGTTTCTTTCAAAATCCCTTTTGTACCTCTCATTGTCATAGTTAGGGATTCAATTTCTTTGGAATTTAAGTCCCATAGTGCATTTATTGTTTGTACACATGTAAAATTATCTCAAATTCAGTTTCATGTATATACCAAATGATAAAATGTGATTATCATGGAGGGACAGTATGAACTACTTGAGCTTTCTAATCATCAATGAATTTGGGAGCTGATATTTGTTGAAACATGCAAGTTAAGCATCCTATCAAGGGGTAATTTCTAGTCTACCGTTGTAGAATGAAAAACTGTGAAAGTCAATTCTGCATAGGAAGTCATTCAATAGTTCCTTGCAAAATTTGGAAAAACATTATATAATTAAAAAAACTTAATACTGAATGTTTCTGATAGTTCATATAAGCTTTATGGGTCTAATTTTCATTTTAACTATTTTTTATTGTTTTGGATAGCGGTATACCAGAATGCATGTGGATCTGAACAGCTAATATCACTCATTCACTGGTTCTAATAAACTATAATAGGCACACTGCAGAGTACTGACAGTCAAAATGACAAATATTGGTTGGTATATATTTGTCTTACTTGAAACTAATCGCCATTAACTCTTCTTGACCCTATCAACAACTTCTTATTTTAAAACTTCCTTTTTTTTAATGTAAAGTTTCAGTTTTGTGTTTATTCTCTCATTGTGCTAGTCTTTTGTTAGTTGAGTTCTTGTTCATGTAACTGTATCCTTGTTTGCGTATTATTTTCTCATTGGTTTTGTGCAAAATAAAAATCTGTAAATGCCACATTCAAGTAACAAAATCAATATTCTTTTTCTGTATTTGCTTTGAGAGCATTGCTAGCTGAGATACAAGTGCTTCAAGCATAATGTCCTTTCCAATAACTTGAGTGATTTTGTCTATGAAACACACTACTTTATCTATTATGTTAACACTCTAGGATTCATCTTTTATCCTTTTTATGCTTGTCTTGTTTCAACATGGTTAAACTTCCCATTCATTTCTTTTAGTTGTCTTTGCTCTTCACCATTTGCATTATTCTGTATTGTTTATGTGTTATCCATTTGATTGCTTTATAGCACATTTGAAAAGCTGACAATCAAAAAGTTCTCACGTGTGATGCAAAACTTCCCTGGCATTCTTCAAGTATTTGTTGATGCTTTCATCGTCCCTACCACTTGCGTGCATAAAAATTCATACTTTTGACATGCACCTTTTCCCTTGGTAAATTTGAATCCTTGCGATCTGAAAAGGTCTAGTTGTTGTTTCTTATTCCTTAAAGTTCTTGAAACTTTTATTCAAGGATGTAACTATTTCTGTTTGATATACTAGTTAGGTTATATTCTTCTTTCCAATTGTAAGAATAACTGAAAAGATCACATCCTCGCTTTGTCGTATATTTATTGCTTGGTAAGTTTGACTAAATTTTGCAACCATAATTATAGGGATTAATTAGAGGAATCCCACTAATAACTGTTAACTACAAGCCCCCCAATAATTTGAAAATACTAGAACACCTCTTGAACTTTCCATTCTACAGAAATATGTGCTGATAAATATTATTTTCTTGTATTATCTCTATCCTCATCGGCAAAATAACTCAGTGAACACCAACTTCCTCTATGAGACGACCTATAATATTTTTTGCCAACGAAGTTATGATGCCATCATGATTTTTGCTGATAAGATCAAATATGTCAAACCACTTTACCAGGCGATTTCAGGTGAACTGGTTTGCACAACAGTATGACAAAAATTAGGCAGTGTACCTTTTTTATCCGTTAGGAGTTTTGGTGTCAATAACAAATGCATGTGTACGTGTGGGAAAGAGACTGCAACCAAATTATACTCACTAATTTAATTCATGGCTTGTTTCCTTGCAATTTGGCTTGCTTTTCAACTTGAGCTTTTCCAGCCTCACTTTGATTTTTTCAGATGATATTAAACCTTCTGATGTGGGACTTGAAAAGGAGGCTCAGATAGCACGAGGGTGGAAAGTTTCCATGAATTCAAATGGAAGAAGAGGGCGTAATGGAAATAATCAGTGCCCACCTCCTATCAAATATCTGCATGTACATGAGTGTGAAAACTTTTCTGTAAGAATCTGATCCTTTGCTGGAGTAGGTCTAAGAAAATTTACTTGATTTACAGCATTTCTGCAGCTTTCTAACTCATTCTAATTATTTCTGTCTCTTATCTTGAAAAGAATGAAGTCAAGATCTTCATTTGAAGAACAAATTGTAACTGTAATGAAATGATGATATCTTGATATTCTCTAATTATTCTACAGATTGGGATATTCTGCATGCCACCTTCATCTGTTATTCCACTTCATAACCATCCAGGAATGACAGTGCTGAGCAAGCTTCTTTATGGGACAATGCTTGTCAAATCATATGACTTGATTGATACTGAGGGATCCGTTGATCCATCTGAAGGTTTGCACCCCTCTGTAAATAGTTTTTTGTGAGTTATGCACATAATTATATTTCTCCTGTGTAGCAAGTTTTCTCTTCACTAGATGCTTGTTTTCTTTTGAGGGGTGCTTCCCAATGTATGTAATCATTTCCTTGAATAGTTAATTATCTTCTGAAATTGGTGGTATTAGGAAATTCTAAAAGTCATAATCTTCTCACATAGATCACATGTTCAGGTATTTTTCTTAATTTTAGGCCCACAGCCACAGGTAAGCGGTCAATGTTAAGTTCACTATAAGAAATGAAGCTTTCTTTGCATCCTAACTAATAAAAAGTCACATTGTTTTAAGAAAACATATTACTTTGATTAGCGCTGAACATAGGCCTTAGGTTGGCAAAAAGGAGATGGAATAGAGATCTGAGATGTAAATTTGAACAACATGAAAAAGGAAAGCAGATGATGCTATTACAATGTAGTCCTACTTGAATAAGATGTATTGGTTTGAAGTCTCAAGTCGTGTTAGAATTTGAGACTTTGACTAGAACTACTATTTCGGTATCAGTGTCTTGATATATGATGCCGGTGGAGAATTGGAGTAGTAGAAGGAAGAAAAAAAAGAGAACACACCTGCATATTTATGTTCAGGCTTTATGTTGCATAAGGAATGGTACGATTTGATGTTGAATTTCACTGGCACAAGATAAAAAAAATATTATTTTAATTCATCTGGACACATTTTATAGGATGTTAAGGGTTATCATCAGTATTACACGTAACTGTTGGTGCAATCATGCCTTAGATATGGTGTTTTGATGTTTGACGATATTTAAGTTTAGGTTAATTGTTGAATCTCACTTGTGTGACAAGTGTATAGGAAAGTCCTTGCAGATTTGAAGTTCAAATGTAAGAAAAAAAATTTCAAGGAGGTTGGAGGCCGAATTCTTGGCAAGAGGAAGTCCTTGCAAGTCGAGGGATTGGATGCAAGGCGGCAAAGTCCATGAAGGCTAAAGATCGGATCCTTGGCAAGAAGAAATCTGAACAGATCAAAAGATCGGGACAAATGAAATTCTGGAGATAATGATTCATATATTAAAGTCCAGATAACAGGAGGTTTATCTAACAGGAGGTTTATCTAACACGAGATATATTTTAGTCGAGAGTAGAGAAGATAGGTGAATTTCAGTCATTAGAGTGGCTGAAAAAAGTGTAACAGTCGACTAATAGGCTGTATCAGTTGATTGACATACAACAGAAGAACAGGGAGTGCCGAAGTAGAGGGTGATTTGTGCACAGTGTGCCTAACAGTCGAATTGATCAGTCGATTGATCGAGAATTAAAAGTCCACCGAATGTTTCCTGATTGACTGATGAACTCGACTGATTGAATTTCGAAGTTCATAGAATGTTTGCCAATTGATTAGGGAACTCGATTGATATATATATCAGTCTACTGATGCAATCTCTCAGTCGACTGATGTGCATTTTTAAACAACACAGAAAGCTTTCAATCTGATTGCCTAACTTTACTTTTGGCTATCAGTCGACTGGTGTCTGTGACCAGTCGATTGGTGTTCAAATATCGAATCAATCACAACCTTTCATCAAATGTTAGTTACCGTTCAACATTTGAGTCAACAATCAATCTCAGCAACAATCGACCACTATACAAAACTAGTAGACCGGTGGTGCCAAAAAGGTGCAAAAACCAGCTCAACTAAATACTGTTTATAAAGAGGGGTTTGACCTCTTTTCTCAGACATAGTTGCTCTTGAATTCCTCATCACTTCAACTGCTCAAAGACTCCATACTCAACAATCTTAAAGTGAAAAAGAAAAAAGTGCTTGTGCTTAAGGCGTTCTAAATTTTTTTCTCTTCTCTCTTTTTCTTTAAAGTTGTAATCTACAACTCATTTGTTGTAAGAGGTTTTTTCACCTCTGAATTTGGTTTGAGAAGGAGAAAGTTTGATAGCGGTGGTAGAACGGTAGGCATAGGCTTTGGATTAGCAGTCTTGGGAGGCTGTGAACCAATTAAATCCTTGGTATTGTGCTATAGTATATTTGTTTTCAGTGCTGGAAAAATTCCTACTGTTGCATTCTTCAAGCTAACACGAAACGAGCTATTCACCTCTCCTCTAGCTCACCACTGTCCTAATAGTTACTTAATGACATAATTGACACAACGACACATGATAAAGTACTTGTGGCCGAATGGTATCAAGTTCAGAATGATATGTTTTGACTAGGCTGCCCGACATGGTACGAGATATACACAAGAAATTGAAAATGATACTTAGTGTCCTTGACACAAATAATTGTGATTTGTGACAAGGAAACAACGTTATCGTAAGACTAGACAAACACAAGTAATAACAATAAAATGTATAATAAGGAGTTCAAGAATGCTCATTCAGTAGAAAACTCCACTTGATATTCATAGTGTGCTTGACCATTAGATGATCGCTTGTTGATAGAGATTCAAGAACAGCTAGCAATATCATAAGTATATATATTCAACTTAAAGGTTAGCTCGGTGCAGGAAGCTTCCACCAATGCAGATCCCGAGGAAGGATTTATTGTATGTAGTCTTACCTTGCTTCGCAAGAGGTTGTGCCCGTGATTCGAACATGTGACCTTCAGGTCACACAGTAACAACTTTATCGTCGTGCCAAGGATCCCCTTCAATATATATATTCAACTTAATAGAGAAAAATATATATCATTGAAGCTTAAGACAATATCAAAAAAGATGTTTAAATAACCCTTTTAGGTTGGTTTGGGTCCTTATACAATTGCATGGTAGAGCTACAGTCGAAATTTAGTCACCTTGGGGAGTGGCTAGTAGTTAGGTTTACCTACCGCTTGAAAGTCTGCTCTGCTGAGTAAAGTGGAGTTTTCAGTTAGCTAGTTTTCTAGGTTATCGAAACACTAGTAAGTTGGGAAAAGGCCTGGGTTATCTAAATGATTGCACGATATGTGAGAGGATGGAATGGGTGGAATTACAATGATTTGGCACATTACATTTTTTCAACTCCTAAACTTCTTTGATTTTTTCTTTATCTTTAATTCCATTGCATTCTTCGATCTTTTGTCTCCTGATTTTCTAAGTATCTTCACATCTAATGATGTTTTCCATATATTCTGACTCATGCTGATTTAGCTACATATTTTGCACTTTTGCCCGATGAAATCATTGAAACAGAAGATCATCAAGTCACCCAGGTACTAAACCTTGAGCCAAAAAAGTTGCACTGACAAAGTAATTTGACTATACATAAGCTTATATGCATCATCTGAGATCAACTGAGTTAGAACTGAAGAATAACCAACCTTTACTGTAAAAAAGTATCCTGTTTATTCTACTTTTGTCTATATTCTCAAAAATCCCTTCCTGGCAAACACACAATCATTAGAAAATGCTTCTAACAGTGAATAGACATTTTGTTTGTAAGGATTATACTAAGAGGAGCAATGCAACTTTTTTTGATAATTTTTCGACTATCCAACTCAACATAGTTTCAGCCTACTTTGATGAATCAAAAATAAAAAAACTATGTGCTTCTACTGATTATCATAAGTTGATTTCCTGTGGGAGGGTGGCTTAATCCCACGTGCAATGTAGATAGAATACTCGTGGGCTCTAGAATAATGAGATGTTCAAGGTAGATTGCTCATGTCATTGTGAAGTTTCTCAGAGGTTGATGTCAGAATAGAACCTAAAGAAAAGTTTCTGACTTAGGAAAACAAGTTGACACAGGCGGGGTTAGCGGGGTGAGAGCTAAACCTTCAACAGACGATGTTAGGAGAGAGACAAGGAGAGAGAAATGAAGGATGAAAGGGACTTCACAAACAGAGAGGCTTTACCTCTAGTTTAACGAAACCAACAGCAAACTTTATTAATTAAAACCAAATTCCTGCTTACAAGAGCCTTGGCTCATGTTTATATAGACTAGGAAAAGAAAAAAGTTCCAAACAAATTGAGAAATATTCAAAAATCAAATTAGAAATACTCAAAATCCTAATCATTGTGCGGCGGCGACGGAGTTCCATGACCGTGGAGTGGACCACGGCCTAGCACCACGGTGGGGACTGCAGGTAGCCCATGGTTCCCACATGAGGTTCCTTGTTAAGCCACAGTCGGGTCCACGACCGTGGTGTTGGCCACGGATAGCCTGTGGTGGCCTCTAGGGGCTCCAATTTCGTCTCGTTCCAACTCTGAATGAAGTACGGAGGCCATGGAGGCTCTAATGTCCTTGTTGGTGGCTTTAATGGTCCTTCGTCATGGCTTGGGAGAAAATATGACCTCATCATAAGATACGAATGCCTCTAACTGCAGAATGCCCCTGCATCAGGCGCCCCATGTTGAAATGAACTCGCCCTTGAGTTCAGATTGATTGTATTATCTGCGCACGGACTTTGATTCTCTTGTTGGGGTGTTAGTACAATCTTCTTCCCTTGGAAACGAAAGGCATAGATGTTCCTTCGTCCGTCATGGGTAGCTCCGCGATCGTACTGCCAAGGTCGTCCCAACAACATGTGACGTGCATTCATTGCCACAATGTCGCAACAAGCTTGATCATGATACCTGTGGCCAATAGAAAAAGAAACAAGATAACTTTGATCCATGGTTACCTCGCTTTCCTTAGTCCAGATAATTTGTATGGTCTTGGATGATGATCTATCTTTAATTGTAACTTCTGCACGGTGTCTTTGGATACCATATTTTCACAACTTCTGTTGTCGATAATCATCTTACACACCTTGCCTGCAATGGTACAAGTCATGTGAAAGATGTTCGTTCTTAGCCATTCATCCTTTGCTTCCTCTTTTGGGGTGAGAAGGCTCTTGCGAATAATCAACATCTCGGATCATCTCCGTGTAGTACTTCGTCAACCTCTTTGTTGGCGGCGGGATCTTTTGTCTTCTTCAACCAACAAGGTTTTACCCTTTTGATTGGTGAATTTTTTATACTCGATTGCTCTATGACCTGGTTCGCCACATTGAAAATATTTAAAGAGCAAATTTAAGAAGAACCTGAGGTGTTGCTTGATTGTTCAAATTTTGGGCTGTAGGCTTTGTTGTTTCTCAATCGCCAATGCGCGTCAATAAACCTCTGAAACAGTCCAAAGAGAATGCAAACTAAAAATATTTTGAAAAGATTATCTCAAACCTCTCAAATATCGAGCTATCTGCTCCTTTGTCTCATATAAATCGTTGCGAGCGACCAATTGATAAAATTCTTTAGTATACTCAAAGACTAAGCGGGTGCCCTGTCTTTCTTAATGTATGTAAATGAAGAAATAAAGACTGAGAATATCCAAAAGGAAGGAATTGACCATTCATTTTTTCTTCATCTTTTTCCAATCAATAATTTTGGCCTTGCCTTGCTTCTCGCGTGTGCGCCGCAATTATTCCCACCAAGCAGATGCTCGACCCTTGAGCTTAATGGTGACTAGCTTCACTTTTGTATGATCGGGAACTTCTTTGAATTTAAAAATCCTCTCAACTTTGTTAAGCCAATCAATAAAATTTTCTGTATATAATGTGCCGCAAAACTCGGGAAGCTTGATGCGAAAATCAAAGTCTTTATAGCGTTCTTCGCGACCACTGTGGTCCTGATGATATGAACTTTCAAAGATCGAGTTAGAGTGTCGATCTAGTACCTCACGGTCTTCCAAATCTCACGTAGCTAGTTGTTGAGTTAGATCTGCGATTTGTCTCCATAGATCTCAATGGTCTCTTGGGGATTTTGATCTTAGGGTGCGACTTCCTCAATTAGAACCTGCCGACCACGATCACGTCCTCGTTGACCCTCCATAGCTCTAGTGCTTTGATACCAATTGACGTAGGCGAGGTTAGTGGGGTGAGAGCTAAACCTTTCACGGACAATGTTAGGAGAGAGACAAGGAGAGAGAAACGAAGGAGGAAAGGGGACTTCGCAAATAGAGAGGCTCCACCTCTAGGTTAAACCAAACCAAAAGCAAACTTTAGTAATTAAAACCAAAGTCCTGCTTACATGAGCCTTGGCTCATGTTTATATAAACTAGGAAAGGAGAAAAGGTCGAAACAAATTGAGAAACATTAAAAAAAACAAATTAGAAATACTCAAAATCCTAATTACTGTGCGACAGCGGCGGAGTTCCATGGTCGTGGAGTGGACCATGGCTTGGCCGTGGTGAGCACCACGACCGTGGTGGGGATCACGGGTAGGCCATGGTTCCCACGGGAGGTTCCTTGTTGAGCCATAGTTGGGTCCACGACTGTGGTGCTGGCCACGGGTAGCCCGTGGTGGCCTTTGGGGGCTTCAATCGCGTCTCGTTCCAATTCTGAATGAAGTACGGGGGCCATGGAGGCTCTAATGTCCTTGTTGGTGGCTTCAATGGTTTTTCGTCATGGCTTGGGAGAAGACATGATCTCATTATAAGATACGAACGTCTCGAACTGTAGAATGTCCCTACATCACAAGTCTATGCTGAGGCTTACTATTATACACTTTTTTGTGGTTGATTTTGAACTTGAACCATATTTTGAACCCTCGCATTTAGTTTTGTAGCTCATTTGAGATTTTTGCCTATTCTGAATCAAAATATAAAAAAAGGGGGGAAAAAGTGCTTCTACTGATGATCGTAGGTTGATTTCAGGGTGGCATAGTCCCATGTGCAATGTAGACAGAATACTTTTCAGGGCTAGAAGAATGAGATGTTCAACGTAGATTGTCCATGTCATTGTGAAATTTGTCCCTAATTGATGTCAGAATAGAGCCTATGAGAAGTGTCTGACTTTGGAAGACAAATCTGTGTGCTGAGGTTTACTATATATCATGTACATTTTTGTTGTTAGTTTTGAACTTGGACCATATCTAAAACCGTCTCATTTCGCTTGTAGCTCATTCGAGATTATTGAAAGGATCTATTGAAGAAATGACATCAAACTTTCTATCTCTAATAGTATTAAATTGCATTTTACAAGAGAGAGATGATTAGATATGACAACTGTGGCCAAATTGGCATAGTATTTTTTTTCAGACTCCGCCCTTGTTAATTTTAGAAGCATCTCATTTTTAGAATTAACCATGACCAATTTTTTTATGTCGATGATCAATACCGGTCATTATGAATGCATGAGACAGGTACCTTTGTCATTGTCATCTGAGTGAATCCTATGATCTTTCCAGCTATCCGTAAGTTTGCTTGGGATTCGTTTGGGAGTGCGTCGAGCATGTGTTATTTTCTTACCTTAAGAAGAGTGTGTGCCTGGATTCATTCAGAAATTCAAGGTTAACTAGGATTCTTGAATCATTGGTGTTCGTATAGTTCCATCGCAAGATAATATCCACCGTAGTAGAGCATAATTTATTTTCCGACTCTACTACACCTTAATTTTGCTAGAGAATTACATGTAAATGATCTTATGTTTTTCAGCTCGACCAGCAAAGCTTGTTAGAGATGGCCAGATGACTGCGCCCTGTGGGACAACCATCCTCTACCCTACGAGCGGTGGCAACATTCATTCTTTTAAAGCAATAACTCCCTGTGCTCTCTTTGATGTTCTAACACCCCCATACTCATCGAACGATGGTCGCGATTGCACTTATTTCAAAAAGTCGAGAAAAATTTCATCCGGTACGAAATCTTTATGAATTATTTACATATGCATCGTTGCTAGTCCACCGTAATGTCTCGAGATCGCGTTATATCTATGCTTCATTTGAATTCCCTTGAAGGTGTGTTGCCTAGTGGTGTAGATGCTTCAGAGGTGGCTTGGTTGGAAGAGTGTCAACCACCGGAGAGCTTTGTCGTTCATAGAGGGCCGTACAGGGGCCAAATCGTCAACAATCGATGATTTTCCCATTCGCTGTATTATAGACTTTCAATCCGATTAGCTTTTTAACATGGGGGAAAACATGGGTTTGATATCTGTTTACCTGCAGCAAAATATGATTTCAATGACTTTTCCGCATCTCTCGGCAGTCAGGAAGCTTGTTGTGTATCAGACACAGACATCCGGTATCATTTTCCTCGATCCTTTCTTTAGTCGAAGAATGGAAGTGTTCTTCAACCAAGGAACTACTTCGGCGGTCAGAAAAATAAATTCATTCATCATACGCCACCAAAATCAGATCTTTGTTTCAGGTGACATAATCTATCTTTCTTCTCGACCCCTTTAGTATTTTACGCCCATCGCCTTGATAGCGAACAAGATTTTTGTGTAGGATATGGAAAATGCCAGTGGTAACTCTCTTAACTTGTTTTGAGATTTTGAAGTGAATTCTCGGAGGGTTTATTTGCACAACTATGAACTCATCATGTCATTCGGCTTTTTGATGCACTGAATATTTTTGGAAGTATTTTTTGGAGTGTTGTCTTTCGTCATTTCGGATCGGGTTTATCGGTTGAATCGGTTGGTCTGATTTTTTTTGGGGCCGATCCTATGTTTTGGTGGTGTTTCTATCAACCGAGCCGGCCGGCTCTAGGGTGGTTAAGGTAGAGTCGTCGCACAAGACCCCATCTCTGGATCGGCCCTAGTTTTTTTAGTATTTTAAAAAATTAATAAAGACTAACAAAATAAGTTGGAGTTTCTCTTTTCTCACAACTATTTATGCTTCCTGCAAGTAAAAAATAAAAAAAAATCCAAGATCTCTCATACACTCAAATCTTCGCCTTCAAGGAAATTGAAATTTGATTACGATTTTGGATGGAACTCGACTTGGGTTATGTTTTGGTATCAAAATTGCACGTAAATTCTCAAGTCCAAGCTCAACTACGGTTGTTGATCGTTGTGCAATATGTTTTTTTTTTTAATGAGGTTTTGGTTGATTTTCGCAAATAGATAGGGAAATTCTAAGTCTGTTTTGCGAGGTGAGAAAAATTTGAGTTTATTATTTGATGTCGATTCGAAATTTATGATTACTAATTAGTTTAGTTGTGTTGTGTTATTATGTAGATATTGAAGTTTTTTGATTTGGGAGTTGTCCATTTCAATTTGAACCGAGTGTCGAGGTTGAATTTTTATTTCAAGTTTTTTTTTTTACTGTTTCAATTCAAAGTAGATTTTTTGGAATTTGAATTTTGAAAATTGATATTCGATGATATTTAAAATTTTAAAAATATCAGAAATTAGTTATTTGGAGGATTTTTATGTGTTTTAATATTGAATAATTTGATTTTAGAATTGTTAAATACGATATTCGAAAATTTAATGTATGGTTTTTAAAAATGAAATGTAAAATTTAAAAATTTTAGAGGATTTGAAAAAGTTAATTATTTAAGTTTTAATTTATCGTCGTTAAAATTAAAATGAATATTTTATAATAAATATTTATTTAATGTCTCTATAATAAGTGGTTGTTTGAGAGTTTGATTAATTTATTTTTTTTATAAAAAATTAAAATGTCTTCTATTAGGAAGTATGTTTGAGGACTTGATAAAAATGAAAAAAAAAAAAAAAACTGTGTTTGGTTTGCAGTGTTTTTTTTTTCTTTTTTCCGAAAATAAAAAATATTTTTTTTATATTTTTTTATATTTTTTCAGATTTTTTTTATTTTTTAAAAAATAAAGATGGAAAACGTCAATTAAACATTATTTTTCGTTTTTTTTATTTAAAAAAAAATAAAAATGAAAAATGTTTTTTTTTTTGCAAATCTATCTAAATTAATTTTAATTCCATTTTTTATAATATTATAAATTTTAATTTATGCGTTCTTTTAATGAAATTATTTTTATAGTATTGATTTTATTAATTTTTATACGAATAGATAAATTTTTTTTCCACTAAACCCTTCGAAGTCTATGATTTCATGGTGTCTATTTTCTTACCCTGTTAATTTTGGATCGAATAATATATTTTTTTATGATTTATCTTTTTCGTGTTGACTATGTGATCGGTTGACGGGGATGTTGAAGGCGAGTGAATCATTTTTTTTTTGCATCAATTTGAGCTATTCGTTATAGAAAAATATTTTTGAATGAAAAGAAAAGAGACTTAAAAATGCACCAATTAACACACAAACCTTTGTCATCTTTTAATCGTTTACTTCCTGAAATGTTTTAGTCTATCGTCTCCCAATCTCGACTTATATGCTGCCTTTTTGTACTCTCCCCAAGTAAACGGGTTGTATTTCTGCTCCTCCCCCTCTACCATTATCTCTTCCATGGCTGTGATCCTGGTCTTCTCGGTCGGTCCGAAGAAGTATATCATCGACAACCTCGACCTCACGCTGTCCGATACCACCACTCGGTGTTTCATGCTCTTCAACCTTCCGTTCGTCAAAACCTATCACAACATGTTCACAATCAACTACATAAACCTCATTGTATCATTGGGAATTTCGGTTTCTATGGAAAAGGGAATTATTTAGGGGCATTTTGGTAGGCAGAAATTTTTTTATTTTTTCGTTTTTATTTTTTGGAAAAAAAAAACGCGTTTGATTAACGGTTTTCATGTCTATTTTTTAGAAAATAAAGAAGTTTTTTTTTGAAAAATTGAAAAACATAAAAAAAATCGTTTTCTATTTTCATTTTCGTTTTTCAAAAAATAAAAGAGTGTTTTTTGAAAAATTAAAAAATATAAAAAAATCATTTTTTGTTTTCCAAAAAAGAAAAATAGAAAAAAGAAAATGAAAAGCTCTCCACGAATCAAATGCAACACACTTCGAAGGTCTCCGTCAGTCGATTTCATCGTTAATACGAAGGAAATAATTTAAGATACCTTTAAGATTAGGAGGGAGAGATAAAGAATCTGTATATTCTCTCCAACGAAATTTCATCTCTGAGAATAATCTATTTTCTGTTAGTTAGAAGGATTATCCCATAGAAACAAGAGTAAAAAGATTCTTCTCTTGTAAAAGATTGGAATCGTCAATTTAATGGTTTCCATTGGTCTATTCCACGATCATTGTAAGGGAGGTAAATTACGGAAGATCTTATAGATTTTGATGTGGTAAGATCATTTGAATCTAAAAAAGAATTTTAAATCTCTTTCACAATCGATCTATATTATTTCTACAAACATCGTTGTGTCTTAAACACTCCATCATATTCATGAGTACAAGAGTAAAAATACTCTCGATATAGTAGTTAGTGGTGGACTCATAAGGGAAGATCATAAAATTGGAAGGGTGGGAGTGCAATTTATCACGAGGCATATTCAACTTTTTAATAATACTTGAAAAAATGCATCTAACATTTATATTTTTGGGAAAACATATTTTTTTTTTAAAAAAAAATATTCTCTTTAAAAAAAATAAAGACTCGCACAATTGGTGGTAGGATTGATCCCTGTTAGGGTTGTTGTTGATGTATTTTCACGACGGTCCATATTTTTCTTTAATAAAAAAAAGGGTATATTTAAAAAATAAATGTAATCTTTAATAAATATAAAAGTTAGGTGATATTTTTTATAACGATCTTGTGTCTAGATTTTTAATTTGATTATTTTTTTATCGAATATCAAGAAAATATTATGTTATGTAATTTATCTGTGAGTGTCCATGAATAATTTTATTATTTATTATCTAATTTTTTATAATTCAAAGATTAAATTGTATATTTAATCGGATAATAAATAATAGAGATGTTTAAGAATGATTTTACCTTTCAAAAAAAATCTACATGAAAAATTACTATGTTATTGAGTGATGTTTAGTGTTATGGAAAGTTTAACAAATGGCTAGAAAAGAGGATCTGAGTGTATAATTGTAGAAAGGCCTTCGATAATTAGACTATCTAGTTCGTATTGAATATCAATTAATTATTTGTGAATGATTGTCCCTACGAGGATGACGTAGTGGTTAAAATACGATGAAATTTACGAATAAAACAAGGATTGATTTTTGAAAAAGTCTAAAGTCTTTTTCTGAATTCAAATGATCAACCCGTATTTTGATTATCACGTGACTCATAAAATCCTATATGATTTACCTCCTTCACAATGACTGCAGAACAAATTGATGGGGATACCAGATTGATGGATTCTAACCTTTGTAAATTATTCGTGAACGGTTGAAATTAAATATTTAAATTGTAAATATGTGGGGGGGTTTTTTAACAATTTGATTTTGATTTTTTTTTTACCTGCATAGCGTCGCCGACGTTGACGAAGAAGGCCCGGCGGTCCGGCGGGACGGCTACCCAGCTGCCGTCCTTTCCTGCGACCTGCAGGCCGGAGGCACCGTCGGAGTGAAGAACCGACATGATCTGCGGGTCGGTGTGCTCTCCGAAACCGGTGAGGCCGCCGCAGTTGAACCCATCGAGGAGGAGAGGGCAGGGAGGGTAGTGGTTCAGCCGGAATATTCCGTCACTCTCCTCCTCCGTCACCATCTTGCTCAGGCCATCTCTCTGCTTCATCCCGAGGCCCTCAGCCACCAGCTCCAGAATCTCTCTGCCGAGCCGCTTCACGGCGACCAAATACTCGCCCAACGACGAGCTTAAAAAAAAAAACAGAGTATAATTGATTCGATCATGAACAGTGAAAAAAAGCACACAAAAATGAAGAAAAATTGCTGTTTATATTTAAAAAAAAAAACGATGATTTTTTCATGGAAATGATAGAGTGTTTACATTGGGACGGTGGGCGTCGAAGAATCTGCGAAGAGGAGATACTCCACCCAACCGACGTCACCGTTGCGGCCGATCGTCTGGTGGCCGTAGCCGAAGGGGTCGGCGGGTCCGAGGGCGCTCTCCTTGTCGGGCGGCGGGCGGGCGAAGAAGGCGGCTGCCTCGGCCTCGACCCGGCGAGCGAGCTCGAGAGGAATGCCATGGTTGACGACCTTAAAGAAGCCCGAGTCCTCGCAGGCCTGGATGATGGCGGCGGCGGCGGCGGCTCGGGGCTTCGAGAGGTCTACGACGGAGATACTACCGCCGCTGCCGGCGGCGAGCTTGGGCGGCTTCACGAGGGGGATATGGTGGAGGGTGGGGTTGGATAGCAGCACCATGGCTGGTTGTGGAGAAAAACAGAGCATTGCATGGTTTTGTGGGTTGCATTCAATCATGGGTGAGGTTTTATATAGGCTTAATTCTAATGCTCTGTTTACTTGGAAGGATGGATAATAAAAGAAAGAGTCGATTAGCTTAGCTTACGAATGGAAATGGAAATGAAAATGAAAATGAATGGATATTAGAATTCTAACTTCAAAAGTTCATCGCCAAATTTTAATTTTAATTTGCACGATATGATATGATAATTAAGCTCGTCTTGATGCGAGTTTGAAGCTCTTCGTGGCCTTTTGTTAATTTACTTCATATTATATTTTTTAATATTATACGCGTGTTCATCTTTATTATCTCGCACTGCATTTTGAACTATTCAGATAATTTTATTTATTTATTTAGGATGAAAATAATAAAATTATGTATCATATTTATCCTCTTGTCGTATTAGTCTTTAATTAGACAATATATTTCTTATGATTTTTTTTTTTATATTGATTGATGAAGAAATTGAAAACGAACGAATCAATTTTTTTTTGCTCAAATATACATGAGAAAATGAAGTTTGATGGTGATTATTAAAGTTTTTTTCCTTTTCTTTTTCACATGGGAAGTCATGATCTAATCAATTACTTTATTTATTTTACAGGAAATTAAATGCAAAAAAAAATAGCTCTTCATGTCTTCCATGTTTATCTACACAACAGGTCAATAAGGAAATAAATTTCTCTAGGACAAGATTTTTTTTTTAATTCTAATTGCGAGTTGATCGAAATTAAATATTGTGGAGCAAACGATTGATATATATATATATATATATATTCTGCCGCCGCCGTAAAATGAGAAGTCAATCTAGGAGACAAGCCAAGCGGATCCACTAAATCTAATTAGTGGATTTAGTAAATCTAATTAGTGGATTTAGTGAATCTTCCTCTGTGGATTCCTTGGCGTGCTGTTTCTTGTTGCTTGAGCCGACGTTGTTAATTGACTAATTAACTAATTTTAAAAATTTATTACTTTATTCGAGATGTTTGATGTGATAAATTTTAATAATATAAAGCGGGTTTTTTTATTTACTTATAAATTTTGAAAAAGATTTATGTGCAAAATTTAAAGTTTTCAAAAATTATTATTTTATTTGAGAAGTTTGATTTAATAATATAAAGGGTGTCTCTTTTTTTCTTCTTCTATTTAGTTATCAATTTTAAAGTGGATTTATATGCAAAATTTAAAGTATATTTTAAATGCTATTGAATTATATTTTATGTATTATGGGTCCTACTAAATTGCTTCCTAATTATATTTAGTTGTCACTATATTTTATCTTAAATAACGTGTCCATATCATAAGCCATAACATTAAAAACAACTGCCTTGTAATTTGTGCATAAATTCGTTTTAAAATTTGATTGTAAATAAAAAATATCCTTATTTCACGAAGATAGTGCAAAATCCAAATTAATATACGAAGGTGATAATAATCAACGTATAAAAATGAAAATAAACAAGTGATATATATCATATGGAATGAATTGAAAAAATAATGAAAGATTAATTTAAAAGAATCAGATAAAAGGAACCGATCAAGTAAGAGATAAGACTCTCTCTCCCTCCTTCCTTTGACATGATGCAATCATTCCTTATCTTAAAACAAGGGAAATGATTGGAGAAAGAGACCAGTATTATTGAAAAAATCTACAATTTTTTTTTTGATTATTTAAATTTTGATAACTAGGATCACATTGTGAGGTTGGGGACTTAATTGGATATGCTTTGGTCGTTAAGAGATGACTGATTGCTATTTGTGCCCTAATTATTGATGTGAGTATGAATTGACATTGCATCAGGATGATGATTGCAATGATTAATTGAGTCCCTACTCAGGTCAGATAAAGGTGAGAGTGATTCGATTAAGAAATTTGTTTTCTTTTGTCGATGTGTTTAATGAGATGGAATGGAGACACCAACTTGGGATTTAACTAGACATTATGCTAATCTTTCAAAGCAAATCGTTTGAATGGAAGCCAAGTTAATAATCTTTAATTTCATTCACAAGAGCATGAAGGAGTCAAGATGGAAGTTGTTTTCCATCTGATGTCAGTAGAAATGTAGGGTATAAAAAGAAGATGTTGAAGAAGAAGGAGAAGGAGAAGAAGAAATGAAAGAATTCTCTTTAATTCAAAATCTATATATTTTCATAGCTAACTTTGTTAATCCTCTTCTAAGAAGGAGGAGATTACCAGTCCTTGCACAAACTCTGCTCGAGTTTGCCTACCTTCCCTTTCCTCAGGAGTCAATGAAGCATCATCAGTGCCACTGAAAAGAATGCTTTGGGGGGTTAGAATTAGGGTTCCAAACAAGATAAAAAATATTATCTTATACAGAAAAAAAAAACAAGACAATTTGGATGATCATGGCAAGTGATGCTGGAGATGGTTTACATTTATGATTATGGAGGAATATATTATGTATTTAACTTTATCATACAGTACTGTATTGACTTTTCGATATCTGTTTTTCCATAATTTTGGAACTCTTAGAAGGTGAGATAGCGCAAGACCATTTGAAATAACAAGATGAGCTAACTAATGGCTCAACTTAAAATACCTAATTAATGTCCATTTCATGGTGAATACAGATGAATAATATACAAACAAACAAATATACTGAATGAGAAATGAAAGGACAAGGAAGCTAGTACCTCGACTTTTCCTCTCTAAATTCTTCTTCTTCTTCTTGTTCTTCGCAGTGAGCGGAAGGTGTTAGAGTATGTACAAAAATGGATTGATTCGATGAATTACCTATGCCAGTTGAGATGTTGTTTCTTGACATAGCTGCTAGAGGAGAAGTTCTATTCATGGCTGAGGCTCTAATCCGATGAAAATATTGCAGATAATCACGTCTCTTTATGTAATGCAGAGTTAAAGAGACAATACAAAAACATAGAAATAGTTTGGCCCGAGAATACATTTTCTTTTCCAGTTCAGACAGACTTACCCTGAACCAAATCAGATAAACAACAAAGTGAAAATGAATCCTAGCGGCCAGTTTCATCAACACCGGCCGTAAATTTGAAGCCTAGTCGAAACTTGAAATAAAAACTCAGAGAGATTTGAACTGATACAAACCATTTTCTGTTTGGTACTCAAAAGTTGAATCATGACAGGGAAAAAGGATATATCCAATAAGTATCCGTGAACTACTACAATGTGATAAAGCATTTTCTTATGATTCCAATCGCAGATAGGACAAGACTGCAAGAAGAACGTAATGGTTAGCAATCAGGCTCCTGCAAGAGCAAGATATCAAAGTTTAAGGATAGACATTTTGTGGAAAGCTAAGTGCATTCGCAGTCAGTCGATACAATTTAACAATTCAATCCAGAAGAACTGTAAATAAAGATTACCAAAAGTTTCACTATAGGATTTCTAATAAACACAGATCCATCTTTAAATTTGTAGAACAGAAACAGAAATCTTTGGATTATTGAATTTTTGTTTTTGAAGATCAAGGAGCATCCCTATTTAACCCTTGAGATTTCACTCCTTTAATGCTCGAGACTAAACCTTGATCTCTGTTTAGTTTGGCAGTTCGAAGTGATACAGTTTAGAAACCTAGTTCAAGACTAACTGCTTTGATTTGATGCAAGGTTTTTCATCAGCTAAATTTTGAATAACTACATCACCGAAACTTCCATACTAATCTCGACAAAGTTCAGGTATCGAAGGTAACTTTAGAAAAGGATGAATATTCATCTTCCTTTTGCTTCAATCTAATCATATTCTGCGAACTAGAAATCTTGATTTATACCATTTTTCTTTCAATCTGGTCATTCTTCCTCAAATCATGAATTCTCGGATGAAATACCCGCAGGGTTTTTTTTTTTTTTTTAATGCAAAGCGGTTTGAGAATATAAACAAATCATTCTTCTTTTAGTAAATCAGGGAGAAGAAAAACAAAACGATGAAACAGGAAGGTAAAACAAAGGAGGTCATCAGATAGAATCGGATTGAAATTGAGATTTTTTTTTTTTTTTGGTTTCTCTTTTCATGTTTGCGACGATAGTTCAAATTCGATATCGATTTGTTTCTAGCACACGGGAGCTTCTTCTGCATATGAAAGAAACAACTGTAATCGATGAGGGCCTAAAAATCCCGTCGAGAAGAGATCGAGATCGAGATCGAGAGACGGTACTCACCGCGTACGTTGATTCGTAAACATGATCCTGTCCGAGATGAGAGCAGAGAGAGGCGAGTTCATGGATCTCGTTGCAGTAGGGGCACGCCAGCATCCTCGGAACCCCATCCTTGGTCTTGAATTCAAAGACGCTCAAATCGTCTGAAAAGATTGGATCAGGCAGCCCCAAAAAACTAGGGTAAGATCGCCGATTCCGGACGGACAAGGAAAAAGAACGACGGCGCAAAAGAGATTGAGATCGAGGAGATTGAGATCGAGATCGAGATCGGGATAGGGAAAGAGAGAAGGCACCTGGATGAAGATTGACGCTTTCAAGCCGGGTCATCAAGTCCCAGACCGACCATCTCCGGTACGCGACGTCCATCCAAGGCAATATGCGACCCATCGCTACTGAATTCGTCACCCAGCTAACTGAATTAACGATCAAAACATTATTTGGTCGTTACCGATTAGTTGCAAATTCGCTATTTTTTTTTTAAATTATTATTATTATTATTTTTTAATCGACCGACAACGGCTATTTAATTATTAACGGAGCAAAAAATCATTCGATGGATTTTTTTTTCCCTTTTTCATTTCAATTTAATTTTAATTTAAAAAAAATCGTGTCGATTTTTTTTTTCTTTCACTTTCCATTCATTGTTTTCCCGTTCATTTCATGCTTCTTTAGAGCAATCCTTGATTTGAGATAATGAGAACCGACGCCACGGTTGTGCTCGTGCGTAGGCCGGTAAATGAACTAAGTCAAGTTAAATTTTATAGTGTTTAGATTTATTTAATAAGATAATCAAGTCAAGCTTAATTTAAAATTAATCAAGTTTTTTTTATTAGAGATTGACTTGAGCTTGACTTATTTAATAGGTATCAAGTTTTTAATCAAGTTTGTTCAAGCTTGTTTAAGTTTGACTTATTTAAATGTTATCAAGCTCGTAACTCAAACTTGTTTGTTTATTTAAATTTTTAATATTTTAATCTTTATTTATAAATGAGTATTAGTAACCTCATAAATAATTTTTTTTTTAAAATTAATCATAAAATATTATTCACGAATATATGTTCACGAACATTAACAAGCCGAACACATATGTGTTCAAGCTTATTTATTTAATTTATCAAGCTGTTTAAGCTTGTTTATTAATTGACTTTAACGCGTATTGAACGAATGTAAATGAACTTTTACCAAGTCAAACACCAAGCTTGTTCATGGACGCTTGATTCGTTTACAATCTTACTCATGCGAGATAGTATCTCCAGCCATCACACATCGACGTAGCGGTCACACTCACCCCTAGACATGCTTAATAGACCAGTTCAATCGAGAATCGGGTCAGAATCAATTCGTTAAATTCGGAATCGGAATCGATTCAGATGAACCGATTATGGAATCGAATCGGAACTGTTCCGATTCCGATTCGGTTTGGTTCCAATCAATTTCGGAACCGATTCTGATTCTGATTTAGATATAGTTTCGGTTGCTAATTTAAAGGTGAAAACTGATCTTATATAGTATGCTAACATGCCTATAAAATTATTTTACGACGGAAAAAAAGAATAGTATCATCGACGCGATAGATGAATTTGGAATCTCAAATTCGAGGAAGATAGTCCGAAATCGTTTTAGAACCGATTCGGATTGAATTGATTTCAAAATTAAAATTTTGAAATCGATCGAAATCAATTCGGAACCGATTTTCCAACATCAACGGATTCGAAATCGATTAAAACTAAATCAGAATCGAAACCGAAAAATCAATAAACATGTTTACACTCACCCGAGGCAATCTATTAGCAACGTCGTGCGATGGGTGTACATGCTCATGCTGCACGATCGAGCTCCATGAGGTGACCTCCTGACCGCATTGCATGGTGGTTTGTGTCCAAGGCTCTGGCTCCATTGTGGTGTGGCAGTTGTAACTTGTACGTGCTCATGTGAGGCGACCATCCCTGACCACTTTGTGTGGGTGGCGGCATTGCCATATTCAGACTAGCTCGTGTAATGCTACATCTAGGCGCGCACCTTTGGTATAGCTGCTTCGCCTATGGCTATTGTTGTGCATCACTGACTAGCTAGGGCTTCGAGTGGCCCAACACAAGTGTCCGAGTGCCCCTTTCGCCCTATAGCTGATGGCTCTTGCTTCTCTAGTGCGATCGTGGCCATCTATTCCACACGAGCGAGGTTATTTAATTAAGAGTCGTACTTAAAATTGGGTCTGAATTAAATTTTAAAAAATATATTAGTAAATTAATTTTTGAATTTTTTTAAAGAGAGATTTGAATGATTTTAAAAATGAACTCGAGACGACCGTCTTTCTAATCTTACATCAGATATGACCTGTTGCTCAAGCTCAAATGAAAAAATATCATGAGTTAATTAACGTCGAACATGCTTATAATTTCTTTCTTTCTCTTCTTCTCACATTTCTCACGTGTAGTATCGATTTTAAGTCATGCATTATTATCGTTACCTGTTGATCACGTAGCAATATTCAGTTGCATGGTACATGTTTGATGACAAATTGTAATTATTTTTTTTTATAGTTATCCATACATTTATAGTGCTATATATATATATATATTAATTGTTTTATATTTTTAATAATGTGATATTTTTATTTATTTATTTTATGTATAATGAATATGAATAAAATTTAGTTGTACATTAAATCAGCGAATAGTAGCTAGATTTATAATTAAATGAAAAATATCTTAACGAATTGATGAACTTATATAAAATCATTCAAACTGTATGAATGGTGAAAAATTATGTTGTCTGTATTTTCATTACAAATATTGAAATATAATTTTTTATAATAAGAATATTGTAACAGTATATATAAATAAATATAATTTTATTTCGAATTATTACAGCTGATACAATATCATAGTGTTATCAATCAATAATAAAAAAACAAAATAAAAGACCGATCAATCTCTGAGAGAGCTTCGATTTGATGGATAACATGTTTTGTGGGTCCATTTGTGTAAAAAGTTATTTACCGTGAGCTACTCCCCTTGTTACCGTGAGCTTCGTCCTGGATTAGTAGTGCAGGAGAAAAACTTAAAACAATAAATACGAAAAGAAAAATAAAAAAACAAATGCTAGATTGATGGTTTCACCAAATCGTAGCGCCTCCGGCTCTGATACCAATTGTTGGATCGATTTGAGCGCTAGGGGGGTGAATAGCACAAGAAAAACTTTTCTTCTTTTCGTTCGATATAAAACACGAGTAAGAGTAAACACAACGGAAAATAAATATGACACTTTTGTTTTTACTTGGTTCACAATCTTCGGCTGCTAGTCCAAGGCCCTACTGGTTCGAGAACACGTACGTAGGGCAATACACTAAAATAATCTTCTCCTCGTTAGAGGTGAGAGACAACGGAATTCAAAAAGTTCGAAAGAGATTAAGGTAGAGGAACACTCCCTCTCTCCTTGTTGCGATTAAAAGCTCCGAAATACAAATAAAACTGAATATAATAACAACTTTTAAAAGTTACCGACGACTAAAGAGTTAGAAGAAAAAGCTAGGGTCGTTGGCGTTTCGACAGCGCTTCATCGAAATAGGATTGTCGGAGAGTCGTGGCGTTGCGGAAGAACTTGGAAGCACTTGAATGATGGAAAAGGGGTGGAGAACCCTTACTTTTATATGATCATTGAGATGAGGTTTCACGAGGTGATGCCACCTAGCCCTTGAGAAATGGAGATAAGATTTGACTATCCTCGAGGCTGATCCTTGAACAACAGTCGATTGATAAACCCTATCAGTCAACTGCTGGAGGCATCAGTCGACTGATGGCAGGGTTTCCAGCTGCAATGAAGAGTTAGCTCGAAAATGCAGTTAGTATAAGTAAGCTCGATGGTCATTTACCATCCGATCTCGATTTAGGCCTTCCATGGGAAGTCTTGGTCGGATCGATGCCTAAGGATGTCCCCATACGGAGGACACGACCTTACTTACACTCACTCACACGAGCTTACCTCAACCTTTACCTTTGAAGCTTCGCTTCCGGTCTTCACCTGAGTTCTTCGGCTTCCTCCGAAGTCCTCCCGGTGTCGCCCGACCACCACGGTTCCCTCTGGGTGTCGCTGACCTTCAGCTTAGCTTAACAATTCTGCACACTTGTTTTAGATCGTGAGATAACAAAATAACCTTGATTTTGTGTCTTTGTCATAATCAAAACATAAGTTCGATTATCTGGTGCCCCTGCACCAACAATAGGAAGCAACACTGTGTTGCCTTATTTACCATCAAATCCGAATATGTCGCAATGGGTGAGTGTGTGACTTAACTTCTTTGGATGAAGCACACTCTCCAAGACTTTAACTTAAACTTCAACAATATTAAAACTCACATAGATAATATTAGTTCAATCAACTTAATCAAAAATCATATATGTCACTCTAGGACCAAACATATAGAGGTCAAACACCACTTTATTCGAGAATATATAGCTAACGGAACCATACAACTCGAATACATGGAATCCAAGTCGAACCTAGCAAACCTATTTACCAAATCTTTACCCGAAGTTGAATTTAGTCTACTAAGACGTAAATTAGGTATGTGCGTAATAGAGTAGAACTTAAACTTACATTTTTGATATACTCTATTTACTTTTCATGCAAAATGGAACTAGCTTAGGCTTTACCTTAGAAATCATGCACCTATAGATTTAAGGAGCCAGTACATCTCACAACACATAAGACTAATGTATTTGTGTACTTAGCCACGTAGATGGGCGTGAGATATTAGGACCTTACTCGTGGTTCCAGATGTAGATCTAGTGCATCGACATGAACCACAGAGTATAATTATCTAAATTAACCAACTCTAATAAGGACTTATTGATGATTCCATATCAATCAAGTCAAATAGAGTTGAACATACAAATAGATGAACTTATGTTTAAACTACTATTTTCAAAATTTATTTGGAACATACTTGGACTTAAAATTAAATTCAAAAACTATGTTTTAAAAAAAAACCCACTCTTTTTTATTTATGGCAAAAGGGGGAGAAAGGCCAAAGTTAAGGGATCAATTTTCAATTTTTAATGGCCCAAGTTAAGTAAATATTTACTTAACTTAACTTTTAAAACTTAACCTTCTTAATTAAAATAAGGGGAGAAAGGTCAATGTTTAGAAATCAATTTTTTATCACTTAAACTTTGTTGGTGCAATCGGCCCAGGTCACGATTGACCAGACTCGAGTTTGACTCGAGTGATGTTTTGATGTTTGACATAGGATGTTTTGACAAAGGTGTTGACATTGATGTTGGACAGTGATGTCGGTTAATATGTTGGGGAGATTGTTGGAGCAATCGACCCGGGTCATGTTTGACCGGACTCGAGTTTGACTCGAGGGAAACTTTGATGGTTGACTAGGGTTGACCATGTGATTAAGGGAAAGTCCAAGCATGGGTCTTGGCAAGGTAAAGTCCAAGTCATGGGTACTTGACATGGTAAGTCCAAGTGAGACACTTGGCATTTGGGAAAGTCCAAGTCTTGAGTACTTGGCACAAGGAAGTCCAAGCATGGGTCTTGGCATGGAAAGTCCAACATGGGTTGGCAAGGGAAAGTCCAAGCTGAGTCTTGGCATTTGAGAAGACCAAGGGGATTGATTTTGGCGGCGTAAAGTCCAAGCGGAGTCTTGACAGCGTAAGTCCAGTGTGCCTTGGCGGTGTAGACACCGTTAGCATGACATAGCCGAGGGAAGCACTTGGAGGCTAGCGCGATGGATGAACAAGTCATGGATGACTTGGAGGGATCCGAGAGACGTGAGGCTAATGGAGGTGGCTAGAAGGTTTAGGTCTAGGCTAAGGGTAGTCTAGCAAGTATGAGGGCACCATACTTAGGTTAAAACCTCATTTTTGAGGTTGACAGTCGACTGACATTATGGCCGGTTCGACTGCCAAGAGTCGACTGCCATATTAGAGCTGAAAATGCTCTGGCTGATTGCTCATTGAGCGATCGGGTGTCGACGACCGATCGCTACCGCGATTCAATGTCGAGCACGACGCTCCGTAGTCGGTAGCGATCGACTACGGGCGCCGGGCGATCGCCAAGAGTCCCGTTGGAACTTGTTCAACGTGGATTGAGCCGTTGTCTCATAGCTACAGTGTTGGCAGTCGACTGGGGACTTATGACAGTCGACTGCCAGGCGGAAATCCAGCCCGATGGAGGATAAAAGCAGCTGTTCATGGAAGGCTCGATTATCAGTTCTTGGGGAGCTTTCTTGAGGCGATTTGCAGGTGCATTTCAGGGCCCTTCAACCTCATCCAAGCAACCAACAAGCAAAGCGCTCAAATCCTAGTTTTGTAAAGTGTTCTTTACATTCCCTTTGTATTTGCTTGTATTTCTTTCGTTTATTGTTGTAAACGTTTGTACGAGGTTTCTCCGCCTCCGACTTATTGTCGAGAAGGAGTTTATTGATTAGTGATTGCATTGGCGTTGCTAGAGCTCAATCCGTGGAGTAGGAACCGTTCAGTTCTGAACCATGTTATATCGTTGTGTTCGTGATTGTTACATTTCGTTATTGCTTTTGTTATTACTATTCCGCTGCGCATAACGAGTTTTGTAGAAATGATCACGAACGATTTCCATCAACAAACGGTCACGACGCTATTCACCCCCCTTTAGCGGCTTCAAATATCCTACAATTGGTATCATAGCCCGGGGCTCTTCTACGGATTAACAACCCGGAATCAAGACACTAGAGGAAAAGATGGAAGTCCAAGGACAATTGGGATGGGATATCAACACCCCAATTCCGTATGCCTTCTATGGACGAGAAGGTTTCAATTCTTGGAAGGCGAGAATTGAAGATTTTTTGATGATGAGAGACCTTGAGGAGTGGTCCGTGTTGATGGAAGGATTTGAATATCCTAAGGGACCAGAGGGTTTCTCAAGAAGAAGAAGTGGAGTGAGGAGCAACTCCAATAATTTGATAAAAACAAGAAGGTAATCAAATTCATTTTTGATTTAATTCCTAATGACCTCTTGTGTAGCCTAGGTGACTATGTGGATGCCAAGGAGCTATGGAGCGATTTGGCCAAGCTCCATGAAAGTCTATCATCGGTCCAAGAAGAAGGACCATCACCCTCTCAAGCTCAAGCAAGCACATTCCCATCTAAAGAGCTTGAGGATTCGGAGGTTGATAGGGAATCAACATCCGGATCGGAAGAGGTGGAGGAAGTGGAAGAAGCATCCACCTCAAGGATTGAAAGGGAGGAGAGAGCTTCCACATCCGGTCAAGATGAAGAAGTCTCAATTCCAACACCTACCACCCCCATAGGTAACTCAAACATATCAATTTGTAATAAAAATCATATCATATGTTTTGAGTGTAGGGAAGCCGGACACTACAAGAGCAAGTGCCCAAAGAAGATTAGGAAAGCTCCACCGGCGCCAAAGATCAAGGATGCCGATTTCCCAAGTCAAAAGAGCAAGGAGCATATCATATGCTTCAAGTGCAACTTAAAGAGGCATTACCGGAGTCAATGTCCTAGGGGGAGCAAAAAGACCCAAAAAGGAGCTACACATGTAGGAGGAGCTTCCAAAGCTAACCCTAAGGTATTTTTGAATAAAGCTTTTTATTCAAATAATGTCAAAAAGCATGCTAGAAATAATTTTAGCAATCTTGCTATTTATCAAAAAGAGCATGCTAGAAATAGAGAATATTGCTTAGGAGCTAAGAAGGTCAACCTTAGGAGTAAGGAGAAATTTGGGACTAATGTCCCTAAAAATAACTTATCTAAGGACAAATCTAGGTTAAATAACACTAGACAAATTTTACCTAGGGAGACAATTAAAAAGGTGCAAGAGCACTTAGGTGTTAATCCTAAATGGACTAGGCATATGCCTAGAAAGAATCATGCCCATGGTTTAAATCAAAATTCTAAAATTGGGCAATTAGAATTGGAGAACCAAGTCTTGAGGTCAAGGCTTAAGAAATTGGAAAAGACCCTTAGGAATATACAAAATCAATTTCAATGGTCTAATGATCAAAGTCAAGGGTCTAGGTTCAAAAGTCAAAGTCAACAACTAAGACCTAAGGAACAAAAGTCAACCAAGGGCAAGCAAGGTTTGGATCACAAACCAAAGCCTAAGGTGGCTTACCATAGTGTTCCATTCGATTATGGAACACAATATAGGTCTAGGAAGACCAATGTTACTAGGGAAGTTATCCCTAAGAGTAACCAAGGTTTGTGCCTAGTGGCTAGGGTTTCTAGGAAACCTAGGGTAGCCACTAAGAAGGTTACAAGGGGAGTCACCCCTAGAGTTAACCATGACAAGACCCAAATGACCAAGGCTTCTAAGCCTAGGAGGGTCATTAGGAAGGTATCTAGAGAGGTTATCCCTAAGGAATACCTAATTAATCCTAGGAGCTCAAATCGGTTTTGGGCTCCTAAGAGCGTGATTGATTCACGCTAGGTGGGTTTAGGATGTGTCAACCTTGATTGGATGAGTAGTTAACCCAACCATCATAAAGGTGGCATTTTAGGTCATTTTCAAGGTTATGGTTACCTTGGGAATGTGATTTGATTTGAATCCTAAAGGCTTTTAGGATGTGCCAATATTAATTATGAAGTTTGATAAAATGATCAAATTGGCACAATTTAGGTTTAGAGGTCTTAATGTGCCAATTTAGGTTGTTGGTACATTTGGAAGAAAAGTAGAAATATGACAAAATATAATTAATTATATGAAATGACAACTAATATTAAAATTTAGGTATTATATACCTTGATATCTTATTTGCCATGCTTTGATTTTCCATATGCCATGACATGACATCATGTTTATTTTAATCATTTTATATGTCATGTTCATGTTTTAGGATTAAGGTTTTAAATGTCATGTGTTTTTAGATTTCATCTTATGCCATGACATCATGATTATGAGCATATGCTTATTTATATCATCATTAATGTCATAATCATTTCATGCATTTGATTAAAATTGATTTAAGGACAATGACATGACTTGGAGTCCCATTTATAAGGGAATCAAGTAGAGTTGTCTTCGAGAATGCATGAAACCCTAGATTAGGGAGAACAAAACCCACATCTCACATCAAATTGACATGTATGTGTATTTATACACCCTAGATACATGTGAGATGCTAGGATATGAGTTAAGTTCAAGGTGCATAGTTGTTGCATCTAGATGAACTCAAACTCATCTTATATAATTCGATGGATCATTAGGAAAGCTTGTGTACAAGTCATGTGCATAGAGCCCAAGGAATATGATCCAAAATAAGATTTTGAAAATATTTTTAAATCATTTTGAAAAATCTTGGTGAAGTCTATCTTTTGATAGCAATCATCATTGATAGAGTTGATACAAAATAGGGCCAAAACATTGAAAATTTCAATGGTTTTGAGTTTTATATGAAACTCACTATTTTATAGGTAAAATAAGTTTCAAATATTTTTCACCTATTGTATTGACTATAAGTAATATACGTATCAAGTTTCGTGATTTTTCAAAATACGTAGAATTACTTATGACTTTTCAAATTCGATGGAGAAATGAAATTGAAAATTTCAAATATCACGATCGATGAAGCAGCCTGAATCGACATCGATAGAGTCATCGCAGTGTCCGATTTTGGGTTAACAAGGGTTGTTTAGCCCATTTTCAGCCATGGTAAAGGTCCCTAACCACTTCTAACCCTAGGATATGCTTTGGGAAGCATTATAAAGGGTGAAAATCCATTGGATATGGATTAGGAGAGGTGTTAGGTCAAAGCATCAAATTTAGGGTATGGAAAGTTCAAGTTTGAACTTAGAACCTTAATTTTGATGGTTTAGAGTTTCTATTGGCTTAGGGACTTCTCAAGGACATTGTTGGTGCAATGGTCAAGGGGGAGCAAGCCTTTAGGGGGAGTTATCCATCTTAGGATGATGGATGTGTTTCTCTTCTTGAAGGGGGAGAAGTTATTGGGAGAGTATCTATAACATCCCAAATTTTAATTCCTATTTTTATTAGAGGAAAATAGAAATAAGAATAAGAATAAGAATAATAAAAATAGGAATAGAATAATAATAATAATAATAATAATAATAATAATAATAATAAAATAGAAATAATTGGCTCATTAGTCGAGACTTGAACCATGAACTGTTGGTTTGGGAGAATAGACTTCCCACTACTAAGTCATAAGATTACCAATGGATAGGATATAACAAAATATATCTATAGGCGAAAAAAAAGGAAAGATTGGTTAATTTGACTAATTATTTAAAGGGGTAATTAAATGAAAAAAACTCTAATTTATATATATATATATATAGATTATTTTATTATAGAATCTCTCTCCTCTCCTTTAAACCGCCGCCGAATCAAAGAAAAAAAAAAGAAAAAAAAAAGAAAGAAAGAGCCTCCATAATTTCTTCCTCGTGGATTAATTCAATAGGAAATTTTTCAAAAAGGGGTGAGTCATCAAAAAATCCAATAAAAAATTTTATATGATTAGGGAGAAGTCACGAATTTAATTGAAGAAGGAATTAATTCTGTTAAAGAGAGAGATTTAAGGAAATTTATAAGGGAATAGGTTAAGCCTTGACGGTTATAAATTTAACCTCCCTAATACCCTAGAGGACACCTCTCTACTCTCTCTTGGTCCCTCCACCGCCGAACCACACATCAAGGAGAATTTTCTCCTAGGGTTGTCTTCTCCGCCGAATCCAAGGAAAGGTGGGATTCAAGAGACCTTAGAGGGCAGCTGCTAGGGCGGGATAGAAGGTTGCATCTCATTAGGTTTTACAAATATAAGTTAAAGCAATCGAAGGTAAGTATTGCTCACCTGCAGTATAAGTAGTTATCGTATATTATTGATATGTTTTTATGTGCATGTTATTTTCAGTTATGCATGGTGTTTTCAGTTACGTGATTTTACCATTATATTATGGATAATTCAGCATCATGTTTAGATCCATGATAAGAATGTGATTCATGATCATGCATGTTGTAGATGAGTTGTAGCTTACAATCATATGCATGATATGGAGTAAGATGTAAAAATATTTCCTTTATAAAGAAAATTTAAAGATGCTCCCCGTTCGACTTGGGGATTAAGAGCACAACGATCTTCAGTTTGCTTCCCATTTCAGTTTTGAGGGTCAAGAGCATAATGTGGTGCTCCTCATTCGTGATTTAGGGGATTAAGAGCATTTCCTTCAGTATGTATAAGAATATAAGTATAAAGGAAGTATTTTACTTTTTGACAGGGCATGTACCGGGCATCGATTTCGCCACGAGGCCCTCGATTTGATTACCTAGTAGGTTCTGGTGGTTGGCCACCCGGCCTATTAGGAATCGCGCATTAGTATCGGGCCCATATCCAGGATGATTATTATTTTGAAGTATCAGTATAAGTATAAGTAAAAGTTTTCAAAGTTAATCATTCCAGTTCAGATACACTGTTTACAAGTTTTAAAATACTTAAGAGCATGATCTATACAAGAGACAAGTAATCAGAGTTATAATTTCCAGTTATGTTTGCATGTGTATCAATGTATCCAGGGCAAGAGAACTAGTTGCATGATTTCATACAGTGCATGTTTTTGTGAGCATAGAAAGTACTTACTAAGCATTATTGCTTATAGTTTGCATTTCCTTATACTGCAGATAAAGGTAAAGAAAAGCTTGATGAGTGGCGCATGGCGGATGAAGTCTTTGGGTGTGTGGCGAGCGGTGGAAGTAAAAGATCCTAAGTGCAGATGTCTAAATCAAATTTTTTAGTTTCTTGTTTTCTTTTGATATTGTTGAAGTTCAACTGGATTATTTATGGTTGAGACCAAAGAATGCTAGAGTCATATTGGGTTAGTTTTAATACTTGTATGTTAGGTGAAGATCTTGAAATAGTTATTGTTTAAGTGATGTAAAGGTCCTTATGATTATTTTAGTTGTTAGCATATTGCATTAGTATATTGCATGAATTAAAGATAGAGACAGTAAAGTAGTGACATCTCCCCTGGTAGAGAGTGGAAAGACTAGGGGGTGTTACAAGATGGTATCAGAGCGGGTTCCGCCCTTCCGTCACACACACATCGAGCATCAGTCCTGCCGCCTCCAAGTAAGCAAGTATTTATCTGCTTTATTTATTTTATGAGTAGTAAGGAATGCTTCTTTTAAGTTAAACATGC
Source organism: Wurfbainia villosa (assembly GCA_025175895.1). Classification (NCBI taxonomy): domain Eukaryota; kingdom Viridiplantae; phylum Streptophyta; class Magnoliopsida; order Zingiberales; family Zingiberaceae; genus Wurfbainia; species Wurfbainia villosa. The sequence goes on from CM045997.1 coordinate 10,003,018, forward strand.
TCACCTAGAATGTTCTCTTTGAGTTAAACATGCTTGCATATATATATATATAAAGATGATGAACAGTAAGTAATAGAGCATACCCAGATATGTATGTGAAGATGAAAAAAAAATAGTGATAATAGTCTTATAGTGGTTTCACTTTATCATTTTATGAAGAGCAAGAAATGCCTCGAGGAAGACCCCGTAGAGGACAAGGAATGAATGAAGAAGTACCACCACCTGCCTGGATGCAGATAGTCACTCAGCTCCAACAGCAAGTGGCAGAGCAGCAGCAGGTCATCAATACCTTGATGACGAATCAACGAAAATCCTGTTACTCGGCAGGGGACTCGTAATACCATTCCAACTACATCTTCCGCCCACGGTCCCACCAACACCCGGTGGGAGGGTGAGGCAAGAGGCCTATCTGATTCAATGACAAAAGCTGAAGCCAGAGAGTTTTGCCGGTGCCAGTGAACCATGGGATGCTCAGGCATGGTTCAAGACAGTAGAGAGCATAGTGGAACTGCTGGACTGGCCTGAGAATGAGAAAGTCAAGTGCGCCTCGTTCTGTCTAACCGGAGATGCCAGAATGTGGTGGGAGCGAGTAAAGGCCAAGAGGGTGGTGAACCAAATGTCATGGACGGACTTTGAGACGGAGTTCTTGAGGAGTTCTTTCATATGCGAGTCACCAATAAGCATTATGATGAGTTCACGGAGTTTGACAAGAGGATTTATCGATAGATGAAGCGGTTAAGAAGTTCAATAGGTTGGCTCGTCTATGCCCGGAACTGGTCAGTACTGAGAAGGAAAGAGTTAGGTTGATGTTAAAGATGTTGAGACCGGAGATAGCTCTGAATGTGGCTGGTGAAATTAATAGACCACATAGACCAGCTGAAGAGCTAATCGCATTACATGAATAGTATCAAGAACCAAAGCTAGCCTCGGTAGAAAGCAAAAGCCGTGAAGTTAGAGGTCGAAACCTCAGAGCGGTAATTCGAACCTAATGGCAAGAGGAAGCAATGGAATAATGCAAAGGGAGGTTGTCGATGGCGACCTCGTATCCTACATGTTCTAAGTGTGGGAGGAAGCATCCAGAGTTTGCGCGGGCGTGAACGGGTGTTATATATGTGGTGTCGAGGACACTTCACAAACAAAGTGCCCACTAAGACCCAATCTGCCTCCACGATCTATTCAAGATGGAGGTAGACCGGCCCGGCTACATCGGATGCAGGAGGAAGCTGGAGGGTCCTTACATCGCCAAGGAAGATTAGAGGCTCCATCGATTACACCTAATGGCCTGATCTTCTCCTCACCAAGGAAGAGATAGCAAATGCTTCTACGGTGGTTACAGTCGGATACCTATCCTTAGTCGACATGCTCTGCTACATCTTGTTTGATCTTGGGCAACCCATTCTTTCATGTCTATGACATTTGCTAAGAAGATAGATATAACTCCGGATACCTTAGATATTGATTTTTAACCCTACCTTGGGTGAAATAATGACATCTACACACTGGTTGCGTGCCGTGCCGGTCAGAATTTCAGACAGAGAGCTTTATAATGATTTAATCTTGTTAGACATGCATGACTATGATGTCATCTTTGGAATGGACTTTCTTAGCAAGTACGGTGCTTCCATTGAGTGTCGTAGCGAAGGGTAGTATTCAACCCGAGACCGAGGCCAAATTTGAGTTTATTGGAGAACCAAGGAAGAAGACTAAGAAGTTCTTGCCCGCCATGGAAGCTCAGAAGATGCTAGCTAGTGGATGCACTGGGTATTTAGCACATCTAGTTGATACTAAGCAAGAAAGAAGCCAAAAGTTGAAAGAAGTCCCAATCGTATGTGACTACCCGAAAGTATTTCTGACGAGCTACGGGACTAGCACCTAGAAGGAAGTTGAGTTTGAGATTGAACTTATTCTGGTACCACCCAATCTCAAAAGCACCCTATCGTATGGCTCCAACTGAATTGAAGAGCTTGGGGAACAATTACGGGAGTTATTAGACAAGGATTCATCCGCCCTAGTCATTCCCATGGGAGCTCCGGTGTTGTTCGTGAAAAAGAAAGATGGATCTATGAGGATGTGCATAGACTACCGAGCCTTAAATCAAGTGACGATCAAGAACAGATATCCTCTGCCAAGGATAGAGGATTTATTTGATCAATTGAGGGGAGCCACAGTTTTCTCCAAGATTGACTTGCGGTCAGGTTATCATCAAGTAAGAGTTAAAGAAGATGATATACCGAAAACAGCCTTCCGAACGAGGTATGGACACTATGAGTTCGTGGTCATGCCTTCTTGAGTGACAAATGCACCCGCTATGTTTATGGACTTGATGAATCGGATATTTAAGGAGTACCTTGACAATTTTGTGGTCGTTTTCATTGATGACATCCTTATCTACTCGAGAACCCAGGAAGAACATGTCGAACACTTGAAGACAGTCTTGCAGACCCTTCAGCAAAGACAGTTATATGCAAAGTTCTCCAAGTGTGAGTTTTGGCTTGATCGAATATCGTTTCTGGGTCATGTTATTTCAAAAGATGGAGTTATGGTAGACCCGACAAAGATAGAAGCAGTCAGTAATTGGGGTCAACCAAAGAATGCCAGTGAAGTCAGAAGTTTCCTCGGATTAGCAGGGTACTATCGAAAGTTTGTGGAAAACTTCTCAAGGATAGCTTCACCGTTGACGGTTCTTACTAGAAAGAATAAGAAGTTCGAATGGACCGAAGATTGTGAAAAGAGCTTCCTTGAATTAAAGAGGAGACTCACAAGTGCTCCAGTGCTTACCCTTCCAGAAAGTAATGAGGGATTTGACCTATATAGTGATGCATCCAAGATGGGACTCGGAGCAGTACTTATGCAGAAGGGTAAAGTCATTGCTTATGCATCTAAACAACTCAAGGACTATGAAAAGAATTACCCCACTCATGACCTTGAGTTGGCAGCAGTGGTCTTTGCTCTGAAAGTTTGGAGACATTACTTATATGGAGTCCAATGCTTGACATAGCAATGTAAAGTCTAAGTCATGAGTACTTGACATGGTAAGTCCAAGTGGGACACTTGGCATTTGGGAAAGTCCAAGTCTTGAGTACTTGGCACAAGGAAGTCCAAGCATGGGTCTTGGCATGGAAAGTCCAACATGGGTTGACAAGGGAAAGTCCAAGCTAAGTCTTGGCATTTGAGAAGACCAAGGGGATTGATTTTGGCGGCGTAAAGTCCAAGCGGAGTCTTGGCAGTGTAAGTCCAGTGTGCCTTGGTGGTGTAGACACCGTTAGCATGACATAGCCGAGGGAAGCACCTGGAGGCTAGCGCGATGGATGAACAAGTCATGGATGACTTGGAGGGATCCGAGAGGCATGTGGCTGATGGAGGTGGCTAGAAGGTTTAGGTCTAGGCTAAGGGTGGTCTAGCAAGTATGGGGGCACCATACTTGGGTTAAAACCTCATTTTTGAGGTTGGCAGTCGACTGACATTATGGCCGGTTCGACTGCCAAGAGTCGACTAGAGTTCGACTGCCAGATTAGAGCTGAAAATGCTCGCGATCGCTCATTGAGCGATCGGTAGTGTCGGCACGATCGGCCCGGTGTCGACAGCGATGATCGCGGCAATGATCGCAACGATCGGTAGCAATGACCGCTAATTCAATGTCGAGCACGGACGCCGATGCCGACCCGATCGACTGGGCAATGATCGGCGCCAAGAGTCTCGTTGGAACTTGTCCAACGTGGATTGAGCCGTTGTCTCACAGCTACAGTGTTGGCAGTCGACTGGGGACTTATGGCAGTCGACTGCCAGGCGGAAATCCAGCCCGATGGAGGATAAAAGCAGCTGTTCGTGGAAGGCTCGATTATCAGTTCTTGGGGAGCTTTCTTGAGGCGATTTGCAGGTGCATTTCAGGGCCCTTCAACCTCATCCAAGCAACCAACAAGCAAAGCACTCAAATCCTAGTTTTGTAAAGTGTTCTTTACATTCCCTTTGTATTTGTTTGTATTTCTTTCATTTATTGTTGTAAACGTTTGTACGAGGTTTCTCCGCCTCCGACTTATTGTCGAGAAGGAGTTTATTGATTAGTGATTGCATTGGCGTTGCTAGAGCTCGTTAGAGCTCGATCCGTGGAGTAGGAATCGTTCGATTCTGAACCACGTTATATCGTTGTGTTTGTGATTGTTACATTTCGTTATTGCTTTTGTTATTACTATTCCGCTGCGCATAACGAGTTTTGTAGAAACGATCATGAACGATTTCCATCAACAAACGGTCACGACGCTATTCACTCCCCTCTAGCGGCTTCAAATATCCTACAAACTTCATATAAATTATTTGACTTATGTTAAGTAATTTTGATTACTTAACCTTTTAAAGTAGCAAACATTAAGGGGAAGGGTTAAAGTATTTTTTAAGTACTCACCTTCGGTTAAGGGGGAATACTTGAAAAATAGTCTTACTCGTACTGTTACTTAACTTGAGAAGTTAAGAATACTTTTTCAAATTTCATATTCATGATTGTCAATTCACTTAATACATTTAATTTATTTCCTTAACTTTGTGTGGATTTGTCATAGATCAAAAAGAGGAAGATTGTTAGTGCAGTAGACACCTAAGTCGAACCTGAGTTTTGATTATAGCAAAAGACACAATGTTAAGCTCATATTGTTATCTCACGAGCTGAATCAAGTATGCAAGAATGTTAAGTTAAGCTGAAGTTCAGCGACACCCGGAGGGAACCGTGGTAGTTGGGCGACACCGGGAGGTCTTCGGAGGGAGCCGAAGAAATCAAGTGGAGACCGAAAGCGAAGCTTCAAAGGTAAAAGGTTGAGGTAAGCTCATGTGAGTGAGTGTAAGTAAGGTCGTGTCCTTCGTAGGGGATGTCCTTAGGTGACGATCCAACTAAGACATCCCATGAAATGTCTAAGTCAAGATCAGATGGTAAATGACCATCAAATTTACTTATATTAACAACATTTTCGAGCTAACTCTTCATTGTAGTTGGAAACCCTAGCAACAGTCGACTGTCGACTACTACCTCCATCAGTCGACTGCTAGGGTTGAGCAGTCGACTGATGTTCAAATTCCAGCTTCGAGGAGAGTCAAAACCTCATCCCCTTATCTTAGGGTGAGGTGGCTTTTGGAGATAAGACTTCATCTCAACGATTAGGGGTTCTCAAGGCTATAAAAGAAGGGGTTCTCCACACCATTTTGATCATTCAAAAGCTCTTCAAGTGTTTCCAAAACGCTGCGCCACTCCGACGATCCTACGACGACGTAGCGCTGCTGAAACGATGATAACTCGAGCTCAATCTACCATTTCTTAAGTTGTCAGTAAAAGTTTCATTTTAAGTTTTATTCCAAAGTTTGTAATCTTTCTTTTTCCGGAGCTTTAATCGCAACGAGAAGAGGGGGAGTGTCCCTCTATCTCGAGTTCTTGTTTTCTTGTACTCGCTTACTCCTACCTCTAATGAGGAGGAGTGTTTTTAGTGATTTGCCCTCCGTCACGGTCTAGGACCGTTAGAGCCTTAAATTAGTAGCCGAAAAACTGTGAACCAAGTAAAAATAAAATTGTCTTTACTTACTTTCCGCTATGCACTCGTGTTTTATATAAAGGAATTCGAAAAATCACTTAGCGCTATTCACCCCCTCTAGCGCTTAAATCGATCCAACAAGCATGTCTTATGAAGATAGGTTGGGTATTAAGAGGTTTAATTATAAATCAAATCCGTTTGATTTTAATTAAATGAGTCTTCTTTTGGTTAAGGGCCCAATTAGGATTTAATGGATGAGATTAAGCCTTAATGGTTATGGACTTATATATTTGATCTACTAACCCATAACCTATTAGGTTTAGAGCCTATATAAAGAGTTATAAAGGCTAAAAGCTAAGGAATGGTCGTGCTTAATCCCCTTCTCTTTCTCCTTGCCGCCTACTCCTTCTTCTCCTTCCTCTTCTTGCCGCCAACAAGAGTTGTTGGTGTTCTCTTTGCCGCCGGCCCTAGCAAGTCCATCTCTTGCTTTAGGTCCGGCCAACTCCTCCCCAAGGGAGTGGGGAACTTTGGCTAAGGTTTGGAACAAATGTTTCTTCCTTTGTGCCCTTGGTCGAACTTAGGAGAGTTGAGTTTTGGAGCTTGTCGTCGGCCACCAAGGAAACAAGAGTTGTTTCCTATTTTTGTTGGGATGATTTTCTTGCTCTCCGATCACCCGACCTTCGTGCTTCGTCTAGTAGCGAAGAGAAGGTTAAACTTGTAGTTTAGAAAAGTCGTCCCTCCAAAGATTCAACGTGGATACGAGTAGAGATGAAGCTCCGCAAGCATCGTACGGTTGATGCCCTTCCGTCTCAACATCATCCGAAAGGTATACCTAGGATAAAATCGGTTTTATACTTAATTTAATATAAAATTTTATTTGACGGATATATCCGCACGTATTGTAATCTTGCATGCGTGGATGTATGTGTTGTAATAATTTAAGAAATTATTATATTATTTTTCGCTGCATTCGTTTATGAAACGACAAAAGCACATCTACACATCGGCTGCAATCCAACACATACTTGGGTTAAATCTCATGTTTGAGATTTACCAATGAACTGAGATTATGGACTAGTCGACTGACCGAGTGTTTGACACTCGGAAGCCTAGTTGACTCAGAGCAATTGACTGAGATTATAACTAGTCGAGGACTCGACTAAAGCTGTAGCATTAGACTGCCATGTATGGGCTGTTGAGCAGTCGACTGGCATGGATGGGCAGTCTGTTAGGACCTGTGCGCCCACTAGAGGGAGGATGAATAGCGTCGTTCATCGTATGATTGAAATTCGTTCGTGTGTTTGTCTATAATTTGGTTAGTGCACATCGAAATAATAATAACAACAAAAACAAAATGCATAAAATACACAAGCACAACACAAAGAGATAACGTGGTTCGGAATCGTATAGTTCATACTCCACGGATTGAGCTATAAAAGCCCTAGCGATGCAAAAACACACCACTAATTACAAATACTTCTTCTCAACAATAAGTCAGAGGTGGAGAAACCTCTTACAGTGATTACAAAAGTAATACTAAGCAAATACAAAATGAATACAACAATCTATGTAAAGAGAACTTTACAAATGAGTTTTTTGATGCTTGCTTATTTGGTTGCTTGAGTTGCACTTGGAGACCCTGAATTGTAGTAGCAAATCGCCCCAAAACTCCTTAAAGAACCATCGCCAAAACCTTCCCTTCGTGCTCCTTTTAAACCTACAACTCGGGCTGATTTTTGCCTAGCAGTCGACTGATCGGGATCATCAGTTGACTGCTCTTGTAGCCGTTGTCTCACAACGACATGAGCCACGTTAGATAAGTTTTAACGGATAGACCATCAATCGACTGATCATGCCCATCAGTCGGCTGATCAAGTCATCAATCGACTGTCAAACCCTAACAATCAACTCGTAAACTTTTTGTCCCCAAATACCCGATCGAATGATTGATCTCGGATCGATCGCAGCTCAATGATCGGCATCATTGCGGGCAAATGATCGCTAGGCTAATTCCTACAGTCGAACTCTAGTCGACTCCCATCAGTCGACTTACCATAATATCAATCGATTGATAACCTCAACCATGAGATTTTAACCCCAAGTATGGTGCCCTCATACTTGTTAGACCACCCTTAGCCTAGACCTAAACCTTTTGCCACCTCTGTCAGCCTATCGGATCCCTCCAAGTCATTCATGACTTGTTCATCCATACACTAGTCTTCAGGCGCTTCCATCAGCTATTGTCATGCTAATGTGGTCTACACCGCCAAGGCACATTGGGCTTATGCTGCCAAGACTCCCGCTTGGATTTTACACCGCCAACTATTGGACTTATACTGCCAAGACTCCACCCTTGGACTTCTCAATTGCTAAATACTCATGACTTGGACTTGCACCTCCAAGACCCATGCTTGGACTTTCCTTGCCAACCCATGTTGGACTTTTCATGCCAAGATTCAAGCTTGGACTTTCCCTTGCCAAGTCTCATGCTTAGACTTTCCTTGACAAGTACCCATGACTTGGACTTTCTTCATCACAAGGCCAACCCTAGTCAACCATCAAAATACCCCTCGAGTCAAACTCGAGTCCGATTAATCATGACCCATGTCGATTGCACCAACAATCTCTCCAAACACATTGTCAGACATCAATGTCAAATATCAAAATACTACTCGAGTCAAACTCGAGTCTGGTCAATCGTGACCTGGGCCGATTGCACCAACAATCTCTCCCTTTTTGATGTCTGACAAAAACCAAACACCTTTGAGTTAGGCCTAAACCCTAACTCAAATCTCCTTACCAATTATCCCAAATTAGTAGTTTCACTTTCTCCCTCTTTTTGACATATATAAAAAAGGTTCTCCCCAAGGAGGTCAATGTCTCATATCCCAATGAGATCTTACAATCTCCCCCTTAGTCCAAAAACACCTAGGATGCCTTCACTTTTCCTAGTGATAAGTCTCATATCACTCAAGAGAGGTACTCCTATGAACTCTCTCACTTTTCAAATTGGGTATCTCAAATTCCTATTTCTCCCCCCTTGTGAGGAAGAAACACATCCATCATCCCATGATGGATACCTACCCCTAAAGGCTTATTCCCCCTTGACCATTGCACCAACAATAGGAACACTAAACCATAAAAAATAAAGTTAAAAGTTCAACATTGAACTTTCACATACCTTAAATTGATACACACCTTAAACAACTCTCCTAATCCATATCTAATGGATTTTTGCCATTTTTAATGCTTTTCAAAGCATATCATAGGGTTAAGAGCAGTTAGGAAACCCTAACATAGCTGAAACATGGGCTAAACATCCTTGTTTATCTGAAATCAGCTCTGGCAGTCGACTTTGACAATAATCAATCGACTGCCCTATACATCAGTCGACTACCATCAAGTGGCAGTCGACTGATAATTGAAAATTTCGAATTTCAGTTATTAGAAACGAATTTTGAAAATTCATAAATAATTATACGTAATTTGAAAAATTCTGAAACTTTATACGTACAATACTTATGATAAATAAAATGGGTGAAAAATATATGAAAAATAATTTACCCATAAAATAGTAAAATTAATACAAAGTTCAAAAATAAAGAAAAACTTCAATGTTTTGAGCCCTCTTTGTATCAATATCATCAATGGTGACTTCTATCAAAAGATTAATTACACCAAGATTTTTCAAAATGATTTTGAAAAAGTTTTAAAACCTTATATTGGATCATGTTATTGGGGCTCAATGTACATGACTTGAACATAAGCTTTCTCAATTATCCATCCATGCTATAGATGAGTTTTAGTTCATCTAGATCCAAAAACTATACACCTTGAACTCAACTCATATCCTAGCATTTCACATGTATCTAGGGTGTATCAATACACATACATGTCAATGTAATATGAGATGTGAGTTTTGTTCATCATAATATATGGTTTCATATATTTTTTTACGGCAACACTACTTGATTCTCTTATACACGAGACTTCAAGTTATGTTATAGTCCTTAATTCAATTTTATTAATGCATGAAATGATCATGGTATAAATGATGACATAAGTAAGCATGACTAATGATCATGATGTCATGACATATGATTAAATTTAAATACACATGACATAAAAGATAAACCCTAAGCATAATCATGACATTTATATGATTTAAATGAATATGATATCATGACATGTTATATGACAAATCAAACATAACAAATACAATGCAAAGGTATAATAATACCTAAGTTTTAATATTAATTGTCATTTGTTATTATTTAGTCCATTTTTCCATATTATTACTTATCCCCCAAGTGTGTCAAAAATCCAAAATGACACACCTCAACCTCTAAACCTAGTTTGTGTCAATTTGATTGATTTTTCATAATCTTCAAAATATATTGGCACATCCTAAAAACCTTTAGGATTATAATCATCCTTATTTTCCAAAGTACCCCATTACCTTGAAATGACCTAAAGTGTTACCTTTACCATGGTTAGGTTAACTATCTATCCATTCAAAAGTTGACACACCTAAACCCATTTAGCGTGAATCGATCATGCTCCTAGGAACCCAATATCTATTGGAGCTCCTTGGGTTAATTAAATATTCCTTAGGGATGACCTCCCTAGATACCCTCCTAATGACCCTCCTAGGCTTATAAGCCTTGGTCATTTGGATATTGCCTAGGTCAACTCTAGAGGTAACTTCCCCTTTGATCTTCTTAGTGGCCTCCCTAGGTTTCCTTGAAACCCTAGCCACTAGGCATTTACCATGATCAACTCTAGGGATGACTTCCCTATTGACCTTGGTTTTTCTAGACCTAGATTTAGTTCCATAGTCAAATGGAACATTGTGATAAGTAGACATTACCTTTTTGGACATAGGCTTGTGACCCAAACCTTGCCTCCTAGATGGTTCTTGCCTCTTGCACTTTAGGTTTTGACTATTTGACCATTTAATTGAATTTTGCATCTTCCTAAGAGTCTTTTCCAACTTCTCAAGCCTTGACCTCAAGGCTTGGTTCTCTAACTCTAATTTCTCTAATTTTGTGTCTCCATTATTTTTTTTGAGTAGGGTTGTTCTTTCTAGGCATATGTTGATCTTTCTTAGCATTAAAGCTTAGATGGTTCTCTATTTTCCTAATAGACTCCCTAGGTAATATTGTTTTAGGGACATTAATCCCAAATTTCTCCTTATTCCTAAGGTTGACATGTTTCACTCCTAAACAATAAAACCTATTATTTCTAGCATACCTTTCATGAATAATTATAAGATTACTTCTAGCATGCTTTTGATAATTAATTGAAGAAAATCTATTATTGGATTTTACCTTAGGGTTAGCCTTTAAGGCTTCCCCTACTTGTGATACTCCTTCTTGGACCTTCTTCTTTCTCCTAGGGCATTGACTCCTAAAATGCCCCGGTTGTTGCACTTAAAGCAAATGATGTGCTCCTTGCTTTTATGTGTTGGAGGACCAGAATCCTTGGTCTTTTCTTGAGGTTTTGGTGTCGGTTGACTTTTCTTGACCTTCTTAGGGCACTTGCTTTTATAGTGCTCATATTCCTTACACTCAAAATACATAATATGATTTTTATTTTGAATTGATGTACTTGAGTTACCTAGGTCAATAGTGGTCGAAATTGGTTCTTCATCTTCTCGACCGGAGGTAGATGGTTCCTCTTGAGTTGGCTCCAGTATTGAAGATGACCTAGTCTCCTCCCCCTCAAACCTTGAAGTGGAGGCTTATTCCATCTCTTCTTCCTCTTCTGATCCGGATATTGATTCTCTATCAACCTCCGAATCATCAAGCTCTTGGGATGAAGATGTGTAACACCCCAAAATTTTTCTCCAAAATTTTTGGTATAGAATTTAATTTTTTGTCTAGTAGATTATATATGGGATCCCGGAAAATGATGATAAAAGAACAAAAAAAGTGGAGAGGTGGGGTTTGAACCTTAAACCTCTTGGTGAGAGTTAACTCTTACCATGCATGTAATGACTAAGTGCTCAACAGTAGCTTACTGTTGGAGAAAGAGGAGAAATTGTAGATGAGTGTGAGGAGGGTAAAATGAAGAGGCATGAAAAGAGAAGAGACACTTCTCTTCCTCCCTTTATAAATAGGAGTGGAAGTTCCATTTGGCCACTTCTTCTTCCCTCTTCTCTTCTTCTTCCTCACCGAAACTCACCTTCTCCCTTTCCATTTTCTGAAATTCATCCAAGCAAGAAGAAGGCTAGGGTTGGCTTCCATTAGGTCATCTTTGAACTAAAAGCCAAACGAAGGAAGTAAGATTCCCTCACCTGCAGTATATTTGTTCTTGTAGGACATGATACATGAAAGAAATATGATGCTAGATACCTTATAAGTTTCGGCCAACCAAGGTTTTGGGCTAGGGTTGCATGAAAATGCTTCTAAGGAAATTTTTTATAGGTTGTATGCTTCATGTAGGAATTTTTAGGTGCCAAAAACCCAAGCTTTGTGCCCCTACATGTTTCGGCCAACCAAGGTTTTTGGGCTAGGGTTGCATGAAAATGCTTCTAAGGAAATTTTTATAGGTTGTATGCTTCATGTAGCTTTGTGCCCCTACATGTTTTGGCCAACCAAGGTTTTGGGGCTAGGGTTGCATGAAAATGCTTCTAAGGAAATTTTTATAGGTTGTATGCTTCATATAGGAATTTTTAGGTGCCAAAAACCCAAGCTTTGTGCCCCTACAAGTTTCGACCAACATTGGTTTTAGGGCTAGGGTTTCATGAAAACACCCCTTATGAAGTTATGTTATGTTGTATGCCTTCATGTATGAATTTATGTAACAAAAAAAATGAAATTTTGGTACCCTACAAGTTTCGGCCAACATTGGTTTTAGGGCTAGGGTTTTATGAAAATACCCCTTATGAAGTTATGTTATGTTGTATGCCTTCATGTATGAATTTATGTAACCAAAAAATAAAATTTTGGTACCCTCCAAGTTTCGGCCAACAATGGTTTTAGGGCTAGGGTTGCATGAAAACACCCCTTAGGAAATTAAGATATGTTGTATGCCTATGTTGTTGGAATGTATACTGAAAGCCTATCTCTTTTTGTATGAACATTTTATTTTGAAATAAGGATCACATGATCATTGTTTGCATTTTATATATTCATTATATATGTGTGCATATTGTCTAATATTTTACATTGTAGATAACATGGTGCTTGGTGTGGCACAGAAGATCATGTTATCAGTACCTTGTAAAATATAAGTAAAGGCTCACAACCAAGATGGTTTTGGACAAACCATTGGCATGGTTGTAGTGTAGCTTGGTATTGTTTTATCTTGAACATAGAGTTACACTAGTACACTTAGGTGTATTGAGTAGGACCGACATAGAGGTGATTCAATTTAGTCGACTACATAATTGAATCTGACTTGATATTATGTTGTACATGCTCTTAATCCCGATATAATAACTGCACATGTACTTAGTATTTATTTCTTTGATTTACCAAAGGTGAGATTTAGATGGATTAAATCAATATGCCCGAAGTTGGGAAATAATATTATTTACATGGTGTGCCGTTGATTATAGGAGGAAACCGTGTCCTATATATTAGGTCGATGATGTCCCCTTGAGGAGCTCATAAGGTTCATCATGTAAACCCAGCTGGTTGACTTAGTCAACATGATGATAAGGTTGAGTGGTACTACTCGAGGAATTAGATGTTAATTAATTGATGGTCAGTAAATCAATTAATTGACGGACATTCGATATCTTAAACACGGGGAGATTAATGTACAAATAATATATGGAGCCCATATTGATTTATGGGGGTTGGTGAGGTAGTTCAATGATGATCCTCTAGTGGAATGGAACATCATTGATGGATCAAGTTTGTGTGGTTCCGATCCATCGGGTGGCCAAGACCCAACTCCTCCTTATGGTCCCTATCGTAGCCTAATATAATCCTTATGAAGTCTAGATCCAAGAATGTAAAACAAAACCTAGAACCAACGGTTGGGATTAAATCCCTAGATCCGATGGTTGGGATGAAACCTTAGATCCGACGGTTGGGATGAAATCCTAGATCCGATGGTTGGGATTAAACCCTAGATCCGACGGTTGGGATAAAACCCTAGATCCGACGGTGGAGATTAAATCCCTAGATCCGACGGTGGAGATTAAAGGAGGCTTAAGCCTAATTATATAAATAGAGGCTTAGGTTGGGCGGCAAGAGGGGATTGAAAGAATTAGGGTTTTGGCTCTTGGAGAGGTGGGCGGCTAGGGTTTGGAGCTAGGGTGGGCGGCAACCATCTTCATCCAAAGTTGTTGCCGGCGCCCAACTTGCACCATCAATACTTGGTCGGCGCCCAACCTTAAGGCTTTTCTCTTCTTCCTTAGCCGGCGGTTCTCCTCCCATTGGTGGCCAGTTCTCTTCCTCCTCCCTATTCTCCAAAAGTGGCCGGCGGCAACTCTTCTTGGAGAAGTTGGCCGACGCATCATCCATTGCTCGTCAAGTGGTTGCACCAAATTCCCTAATTTGGTGGCCGGTTCTAGATAGGAAAGGTATTTGCTAGTTCTTCTCTTTGTTCGCAGCGGACAAGGTAGAGAAGAAAGCGATCTAGAAGGCTTCTACTCGTGGAGGATCTTCGTTCACACGTCGTCCACGAGAAGGATAGGACATACGGTAGAAGATCGTGAGGTATAAAGTTATTTTAACTTTATGTACAGATCTGAGCATGTTCTTATTTGTTTTGATTATGCATGTGTGTGTGTGAATATATATTGTATAATCATGGACCCCGAAGACAAACACAAAAACCGGCGATCCATCCGTCGTCTCTTCCGCGGCTAACCAACTAGAAGAGTTGTGTTGCTTGAACAACTAGTTTGTTCAAGCGACCACTCAAGTTGTTAGCACGACGACGAATAGGTTGTGCTAAGGAAGCTTATCCCATCCGGATTAATTCTTTCATTAGTGAAAATTTTAATCCGGGGACATGGGAGCCAATGAGCCTTCGAAGCATCCAACTGGCAATTGGTATCAGAGCCATCGGTTTCCGGTTTTGTGTGTTTAGGATTCGGTTAATTTTTTATGCATTTTTCATATATTATATGTGCCGGATAATAGTAGGATATGCGTAGTTTAACTCTTTGGTTGCAGGCATAAGATCTGACTATTATGGCCATGTGTGTGTATGTGAATGGATGTGTGTAAAAATTTATTATTTGAATCCTCGGGGTTGACGAGGCTAGATTAGTATTTAATTTTTGTAATTAAATACGGCATTGTTTAGCCGATTATTTTAGTTTACTTTCGATCTAGATTATTTGTACACTCTTTCGTGGAGTATAGGATAGATGGATGTAAATAAAATGATTTATCTCGGCTCGGAACTCTTTGGTGACTTGCGCACGGGAAAAGATGGAGCGGACGAGGTGGCGACACGACGGGATGCATATTGGAGGACAATGCCATAATAGTTGGAAAAATTCTGTTTTTTTCATATTTATTGCTTATTTGTTTTATATGCATGTTGTGTATGTTTAAAATTCCTCGATTGCAATTTACTAAGTGGGAGAGGGATATTTTAATTAATTCCCGCGGCCTCCATTAAAATTTGACGTGTGATGCAACAAACTTGCGCGTTGACTTTGAGTGCCTTCCTCCCCATCGGATGGGTTTGTTTGCGGATCACTAGGTCAAATAATGGTTATAAGAAATTATTTAGGAGCGTGTGTACTTCCCCATCGGTAAGGCACATAATCCGAAATAATTCCCTTAGTACCGTGTAATGGTGCACACTTAGATACAAATAAAGATATCCTCCCCATCGGAGTCACTGCTTTTATTTGTAGGGCTAAAGAGGAACCAACTATTAATTTTATTTGTCAAAAGGTAAGGTTGACAAGATAATAAAATTAATGGGTAAAACCTCCTCTTACAAATGTGGAATTCGTATACGTCCACACTATCGTGACATGCGATATTCTCGGTGTTTTGAGGTGTTGGTTGATTTCGGGATTTTATTGTTTTGAGGAATCAATAATATTTGAAATCTAATATTTTGATCATTGTGATTTTTAGGATTTTCAAATGGTTTTCAACCCACTTGCTGTGATTTTAAAAGAAAACAAACTTACTGGTCCAAACTACATTGATTGGAAAAGAAACCTGGATATTGTCTTAACTGCGGAAGAGTACAAATTTGTACTCTTCGAGGTCTGTCCTCCTAAGCCCTCAGATGACTCTGATGAAAAGGAGATAAAACGTTATAAGAAATGGGTTAAGACAGATGAGATGGCGCGGTGTTACATTTTGGCATCTATGTCAAATGTGCTGCAACATCAGCATCAGGCCATAGCCACAGCTTATGACATGATGTTCAATCTCAAGGAACTTTTCGGACATCAGAGTAGGGCGGCTAGGCAGGAGGCTATGAGAAACTTGATGACGACCTCCATGATCGAGGGAACACCCGTTAGGGATCATGTTCTCAAGATGATGGCTCATCTTAATGAGATGGAAGTCCTAGGAGCTGAGATCGATGGGAAACCCAGGTCGATATCATTCTCTTTGCCTAGGAGTTTTGAGCAGTTCCGCCTCAACTACAACATGAACAAAAGGTTGTATTCGTTGGCGGAGCTTCTGACAGAACTCCAGGCGACAGAGGGGCTTTTTCGTCAGAGTTCTCAAGCCATGGTCGCTCAGAAGGTTTCTTCCTCTAAACCGAAAGGTAAGAAGAAGAAGAAGCAAGGTGGAGCGAAGAAGGTGGCAACAGGACCTCAGGCAGGAGTGAAGAAGCCGAAAGGCAAGTGCTTCACTTGCAAGCAGACTGGACATTGGAAGGCGGACTGTCCTCGCCGTAAGAACAAAGGTATATCTTCTTGTTTAGTTGTTGAAACATGTTTAGCGGTGTTATCTACCAGTGCCTGGTGTGTAGATACAGGAGCCACTGATCATGTCTGCAATACTTTCAGGGGTTCCAGGAAACCCGACGACTAGCTGAGGGAGAGATTACCGTCTTCATGGGCAATGCTTCAAAGGTGGCAGCTATTGCAGTGGGAGACGTTTATTTATCTTTTGATAGGAATAAATTTTTTGTTTTAAGAAATTGTCTTTATGTACCTACTTTTAGAAAGAATTTAATTTCAGTTTCTAAATTGTTTTTGGATGGATATTCTGTTTCTTTTAATGACAAGGTGGTTATAAAAAGGAATAGGGAGATTATCTGTTCTGGTACATTGGTTGGCAATTTATATTCTATTGAACCAAAAACTCCCACGATGCAAATAGAAGTAAATAACTCATCTTCTAAGTCTAATAAGAGAAAAGAACCTTCGCAAATGAACCAAACATATCTTTGGCATCTAAGGCTTGGTCATATTAACCTAAGCAGAATTCAAAGGTTGATAGCTGATGGACCTTTGGGTTCATTAGTGGTGGAGGATCTCCCAACCTGCGAATCTTGCTTGGAAGGTAAAATGACCAAGAGACCTTTTAAGGCCAAGGGGTATAGAGCCAAAGATGTGTTAGAATTGGTTCATTCTGATTTGTGCGGTCCTATGTCTATCCAGGCAAGAGGTGACTTTGAATACTTCGTCTCATTTATAGATGATTATTCAAGGTATGGATACATTTACTTGATGTATAAGTCCAATGCTTTGACAAGTTCAAAGAATTCAAGGTGATGTGGAGAACCATCAAGGTAAAAGTATCAAGACATTACGATCGATCGTGGTGGCGAGTACCTCTTGGGAGAGTTTAGGAGTTACTTATCGAGGTCGGGATTCAATCCCAATTGTTCGCACCGCACACCCACAGAATGGTGTAGTGGAGCGTGAAGGAATACGACTCTTATGGAGATGGTCGATCGATGATGAGTTATTCGAGTTACCCGATTCGCTCGGGAGTTTGCTCGAAACAAAGACACATTCTGAACTTGGTTCCATCTAAGTCGACTCTCTACTCCCAGAGTTGTGGATCGGCGAAAGCCTAGTCTAAGACATATTCGGATTGGGTAGTCCAAAGACATGCCAAGGGAGATGGTAAGTTGGAATCTCGCATGTGCGCTTTGTTTGTTGGCTACCCTAAGGGAACGAAGGGTGGTTTATTCTATAGTCCTAGAGATCGAAGGGTGATCGTGAGTACGAATGCCGATTTCTAGAAGAGACTATGTGATGAATCACAAGCCCACGAGTAGGATTGTTCTTGAGGAGATCGGGGAAGTCCCGACTTCATTTCACCGAGACAAGAGGAGACACCACAAGTCAGCACCGCTGCGTGTCACAGAGCATACACATGAGGCACCTCGTCGTAGTGGGAGGGTTGTTAGACAACCCGACAGATTCATGTTTTTGGGAGAGTCTTCGGACTTAGTCCCTGGTGAACATGAACCTGATCCCTGGACATATGACGAGGCAATCCAAGATAGAGATGCAATATCTTGGCAAAAAGCGATGAATTCAGAGATAGAATCTATGGATTCTAATTAGGTCTGGGAGCTAGTAGAGCCACCCGATGGTGTAAAAACCATTGGATGCAAGTGGATTTACAAGAGAAAGAGAGGAGTAGACGGGAAGGTTGAAACCTTCAAAGCTAGGCTTGTTGCGAAAGGGTATACTCAGAAAGAGGGTATCGATTATGAGGAGACCTTTTCGCCGGTAGCTATGCTTAAGTCTATCCGGATTCTCTTATCTATAGCTGCTCATATGGATTATGAGATTTGGCAGATGGATGTCAAGACAACTTTCCTTAACGGAAGTCTTGAGGAGAACATCTATATGCGCCAACCAGAGGGATTCATTGCTAAAGGCAAAGAGCATCTTGTATGTAAGCTTAATCGGTCCATTTATGGATTGAAGCAAGCTTCTAGATCTTGGAACATCCGCTTTGATAAGGTAATCCAGTCATATGGATTTATTCAAAGTCCGGATGAGCCTTGTGTATACAAGAGATGTGACGGAAACGTAGTGGTGTTTCTTGTACTATACGTAGATGATATTTTGTTAGTTGGCAACAATATCAAAGTGTTATCAGATGTAAGGGTATGGTTGTCCAAACAGTTTGATATGAAGGACTTGGGAGAAGTGAGACACATCCTTGGGATCAAAGTTATAAGGGATCGCAAGAAAAGGATGTTGTGCTTGTCTCAAGCTTCATACATTGACACTATCCTTGCTCGTTTTAGCATGCAGAACTCCAAGAAAGGTTTTCTACCTTTTAGGCATGGAGTTCCTTTATCTAAAGAGATGTGTCCCAAAACATCAAAGGAGATAGAGGACATGAAGGCGGTTCCTTATGCTTCGACAGTAGGAAGCCTCATGTATGCTATGTATTTAGACCGGATATCCGCTGCGTGGGCATGGTTAGCGAGATATCGAGAGTAATCTGACGAGGACATTGGGATCGCTAAAGCATATATTGAAGTACCGAGAAGGACTAGGGATTATATCGTTTACCGGATGCATCAATTAGTCCTGGGGTTAAACGGATTCTGATTTCCAATCAGATAGGAACAACAGTAAGTCTACCTCAGGGTTTGTGTTTACTTTTGGAGGTGGAGCCATAGTATGGAGGAGTGTCAAGCAGAAATGCGTGGCAGACTCTACCATGGAAGCTGAGTATGTGGCGCTCCGAGGCGCCAAGGAAGTCAGTATGGCTCAGAACTTCTTGATGGACTTGGATGTGATTCTGGTTTGCCTAACTATCACAATTTATTGTGATTACAGTGGTGCAGTTGCAAACTCGAAGGAACCACGAGCCCATAAGGCGAGTAAACACATAGAGCACAAGTACCATCTGATACGAGAGATCGTAAAGCGAGGAGAAGTAGCTGTCGCCAAGATTGCATCTGAGAGGATAACTGGCGGATCCATTCACTAAGGCCCTTCCAAATAAAGCGCTTGATAGGCATGTGGAGGACATGGGGATCGGATGTATGAGTGATGACGGACATAGTCTTTTAGTATAAGTGGGAGATTGTTGGAATGTATCGAAAGCCTAGCTCTTTTGTATGAACATTTTATTTTGAAATAAGAATCACATGATCATTGTTTGCATTTTATATATTCATTATATATGTGTGCATATTGTCTAATATTTTACATTGTAGATAACATGGTGCTTGGTGTGTACGTAAGATCATGTTATCAGACTTTGTAAAATATAAGTAAAGGCTCACAACCAAGATGGTTTTGGACAAACCATTGGCATGGTTGTAGTGTAGCTTGGTATTGTTTTATCTTGAACATAGAGTTACACTAGTACACTTAGGTGTATTGAGTAGGATGACATAGAGGTGATTCAATTTAGTCCGACTATATAATTGAATCGGACCTCGGATATTATGTTGTACATGCTCTTAATCCCGATATAATAAGCACATGTACTTAGTATTTATTTCTTTGATTTACCATGGGTGAGATTTAGATGGATTAAATCAATATGCCCTAAGTTGGGAAATAATATTATTTACATGGTGTGCCGATTGATTATAGGAGGAAACCGTGTCCTATATATTAGGTTGATGATGTCCCCTTGAGGAGCTCATAAGGTTCATCATGTAAACCCAGCTGGTTGACTTAGTCAACATGATGATAAGGTTGAGTGGTACTACTCGAGGAATTAGATGTTAATTGATTGATGGTCAGTAAATCAATTAATTGACGGACATTCGATATCTTAAACACGGGGAGATTAATGTACAAATAATATATGGAGCCCATATTGATTTATGGGGGTTGGTGAGGTAGTTCAATGATGATCCTCTAGTGGAATGGAACATCATTGATGGATCAAGTTTGTGTGGTTCCGATCCATCTACCAAGACCCAACTCCTCCTTATGGTCCCTATCGTAGCCTAATATAATCCTTATGAAGTCTAGATCCAAGAATGTAAAACAAAACCTAGAACCAACGGTTGGGATTAAATCCCTAGATCCGATGGTTGGGATGAAACCTTAGATCCGACGGTTGGGATGAAATTCTAGATCCGATGGTTGGGATTAAACCCTAGATCCGACGATTGGGATAAAATCCTAGATCCGACGGTGGAGATTAAATCTCTAGATCCGATGGTGGAGATTAAAGGAGGCTTAAGCCTAATTATATAAATAGAGGCTTAGGTTGGGCGGCAAGAGGGGATTGAAAGAATTAGGGTTTTGGCTCTTGGAGAGGTGGGCGGCTAGGGTTTGGAGCTAGGGTGGGCGGCAACCATCTTCATCCAAAGTTGTTGCCGGCGCCCAACTTGCACCATCAATACTTGGCCGGCGCCCAACCTTAAGGCTTTTCTCTTCTTCCTTAGCCGGCGGTTCTCCTCCCATTGGTGGCCGGTTCTCTTCCTCCTCCCTATTCTCCAAAAGTGGCCGGTGGCAACTCTTCTTGGAGAAGTTGGCCGGCGCATCATCCATTGCTCCTTGGCCGGCGGTTGCACCAAATTCCCTAATTTGGTGGCCGGTTCTAGATAGGAAAGGTATTTGCTAGTTCTTCTCTTTGTTCGCAGCGGACAAGGTAGAGAAGAAAGCGATCTAGAAGGCTTCTACTCGTGGAGGATCTTCGTCCACACGTCGTCCACGAGAAGGATAGGGCATACGGTAGAAGATCGTGAGGTATAAAGTTATTTTAACTTTATGTACAGATCTGAGCATGTTCTTATTTGTTTTGATTATGCATGTGTGTGTGTGAATATATATTGTATAATCATGGACCCCGAAGACAAACACATAAACCGGCGATCCATCCGTCGTCTCTTCCGCGGCTAACCAACTAGAAGAGTTGTGTTGCTTGAACAACTAGTTTGTTCAAGCGACCACTCAAGTTGTTAGCACGACGACGAATAGGTTGTGCTAAGGAAGCTCATCCCATCCGGATTAATTCTTTTATTAGTGAAAATTTTAATCCGGGGACATGGGAGCCAATGAGCCTCCGAAGCATCCAACTGGCATATGTGATGAACATGTTTATGATTTTCATATGTCATGAAATATGCCTATGTGAAGAACGTGTTTATGATTTTAATATGCCTTGAATTATGCCTATGTGATGACCATGTTTCTGATTTTAATATGCCTATGTGATGAACATGTCTATGATTTTCATATGTCATGAAATATGCCTATGTGATGAACATGTTTATGATTTTAATATGGCATGAATTATGCCTATGTGATGACCATGTTTCTGATTTTAATATGTCTATGTGATGAACATGTCTATGATTTTAATATGTCATGAATTATGCCTATGTGATGAATATGTTTATGATTTAATATGCCATGAAATATGCCTATGTGATGAACAAGTTGATGATTTTAATATGCCATGAAATATGCTTATGTGATGAACATGATTATGCTTTAAGACCCCTTTAGGGTATTCTTAAGTTATGAATGCATATATGCTATGACATGTCTAAAAAGATGCTTCCCCTTTTTATGTTGGGATTAAGAGCTCTCCTTATGATAAGATAAGACGGAGATGCTTCCCTTTTTAAGTAGGGATCAAGAGCTCTCCTTATGATAAGATAAGACAGAGATGCTTCCCTTTTTTATGTTGGGGATTAAGAACATTCTTTATGATATGACAAGAAAGAAAGGAATTAAGTATTTTACTTTGTAAGAGGTTAAGTACCCGACCCGTTAGGTGGTCGTTAATCAAATCCAAAGGGACATAAGAAGACGTAAGAGATCTTGCCCTGGTAAGACGTAAGAGGTCTTGCTCTAGTAGGTCTGGTGGCTCGCTACCCCAGCCTATTAGGGAACGCGCATTATGTGGTACTTAACCTGAGCCCCCCATTCAAGTTATGATTATGTTGAAGTACCTATATGTATATGTTTTGAAAAGAAAGGACTTGTATGAAATTAAGAATGCTTATGATTATGTCCTTGATGCATGTTTAGGATTTATGAAATTATGAATGTTTATGTTCAAGTTTAAGAATGCTTATAATTATGTCCTTGATGCATGTTTGGGATTTATGAAATTATGAATGCTTATGTTCAAGTTTAAGAATGCTTATGATTATGTCCTTGATGCATGTTTAGGATTTATGAAATTATGAATGCTTATGTTCAAGTTTAAGAATGCTTATGATTATGTCCTTTATGCATGTTTAGGATTGATGATGTCATGAATGCTTATGTTTCATTTATGCCATGCTTAGATTTAATTATGTTTACCATGCTTTTGTAAATCTCATGTCATGCTTATGTTTTATTACGTGGGTATGTTGATGATTAGTGTTGTTATGAAATACTTATGCTATTTATGCTAGTATGCTCATGTCTTCTAATTGTTTGATGAAGTTGTGGCTTTTGTGAGTAGGCAAGAATCTTACTAAGCTATATGCTTATAGTTTATGGCAGATATAGAAACATGAACTAGAGGAAATAGCAGGAGGGGCCAAGTGTGTGTGATAGTGGCATGGTGGAAAAAGACCCTATTACTATCTGCTTATATTTATATGCTCAATGAATAACTTAAGACATTGCTTCCGCTTATAAGACTTGTGATTTATTAGTACCATGTTGGATGTTGCTTAGTTATGATACTGTTCAATTACTTAAGAAAGTTTGATATGTTAGAACTCATGAATGAATCTTTATGTTATGCATGTTATAAAATGAGATAAGATATGTTAACATGCTAATTATGAATATGATATGGGATGCATGTATAAAAGAAGGTTTAAGCCATGATAACATGTTTAAGTATGTAAATGGTGAAATGATCCATATATATTATGTTATAAAAAAAAAAAAGTAGCGCCGCCCTGAGAGCAGATAAGGGCGGGCGTTACAAGATGTGTTTGCTTCTTCTTGAGTTTGAGAGGATGAGCACTCCTCTTCTTCCTCTTCTTCTTCTTCTTCTTCTTGGACCGGTGATGGACTTTCATGATACTTTGTCAATTCGCTCCAAAGCTCCTTGGCATCATTGTATTCACCTAAGCTACACACAATGTCGTTAGAAATCAAATCAACCAAGAATTTTATTACCTTTGTGTTTTTATCGAATTCTTGAATTTGTTCCTCGGTCCACTTCTTCATCTTGAGGAATCCTCCCTTTGGCCTTCTTGGATATTGGAATCCTTCCATCAATACAACCCATTCCTCAAGGTCCCTCATCATCAAGAAGTCTTCAATTCTTGCCTTCCATTGGTTGAAACCTTCTCGTCCATAGAAATTGTATGGAATTGGGGTGTTGACATCCCATCTCAATTTCCCTTCAAATTCCATCTTACCCTCTAGCACTTTTGCTCCCAGGCTCCAAGGTTTGATACCACTTGTTAGGACATGTGTGCCCGCTAGAGGGGGGGGGGTGAATAGCGTCATTCGTCGTATGATTGGAATTCGTTCGTGTGCTTGTTTACAATTCGGTTAGTGCGCAGTGGAATAATAATAACAACAAAAATAAAATGCACAAAATACACAAGCACAACACAAATATGTAATGTAGTTTGGAACCGTATGGTTCATACTCCACGGATTGGGCTCTAAAAGCCCTAGCAATGCAAAAATATACCACTAATCACAAATACTCCTTCTCGACAATAAGTCGGAGGTGAAGAAACCTCTTAAAGTGATTACAAAAGTAATACTAAACAAATACAAGCAAATACAAAATGAATACAATAATCTATGTAAAGAGAACTTTGTAAATGAGCTTTTTGATGCTTGTTTGTTTGGTTATTTGAGTTGCATTTGAAGACCCTGAATTGAAGCAACAAATCACCCCAAAACTCCTCAAAGAACCATCGCCAAAACCTTTCCTTCGTGCTCCTTTTAAACCTGTAACTCGGGCTAATTTTCACCTAGCAGTCGACTGATCGGGACTATCAGTCTACTGCTCCTGTAGTCATTGTCTCACAACGACATGAGCCACATTGGATAAGTTCTAACGGATAGACCATCAGTCGACTGATCATGCCAATCAGTCTACTGATCAAGTCATCACTCGACTATCAAACTCTAATAGTCGACTCAGGAACTTTCTGTCCTCGAATACCCGACCAGCAGTCGACTGCAAGGCCAATTCCTGCAGTCGAACTCTAGTCGACTTCCATCAATCGACTGACCATAATATCAGTCGACTGATAACTTCATCAATGAGGTTTTAACCTCAAGTATGGTGCCCCCATACTTGTTAGACCACCCTTAGCCTAGACTTAAGTCTTCTAGCCACCTCCGTCAGCCTTACGCCTATTGGATCCCTCCAAGTCATCCATGACTTGTTCATCCATACGCTAGGCTTCAAGTACTTCCATCATCTATTGTCATGCTAATGTGGTCTACACCGCTAAGACACATTAGACTTACGCTGCCAAGACTCCCGCTTGGACTTTATTTCGCCAACCATTGGACTTATGCTACCAAAACTCTACCCTTGGACTTTACGTCGCTAATATTCCCCTTGGACTTCTCAATTGCCAAGTACTCATGACTTGGACTTTCACCACAAAGGCCCATGCTTGGACTTTCCTTGCCAACCCATGATGGACTTTCCATGCCAAGACTCAAGCTTGGATTTTCCCTTGCGAAGTCCCATGCTTGGACTTTCCTTGCCAAGTACCCATGACTTGGATTTTCTTCATCGCATGGTCAACCTTAGTCAACTATCAAAATACCCCTCGAGTCAAACTCGAGTCCAGTCAATCATGATCCGAGTCAATTGCGCCAACAATCTCCCCAAACACATTGTCAGACATCAATGTCAAACATCAAAATACTACTCGAGTCAAACTCGAGTCTGGTCAATCGTGACCTGGGTCGATTGCACCAACACAGTCAATCGACAGGCGGCCGAGCAATACGTAAGCTCGTAGTCGATGAAGGGCGACATCGAGGTATCCGTTGGGTGTGTCCAATGTGGATTAAGTCCGTTGTACAACAACGACACTGTGGGCAGTTGACTGCTAGGCGCAAAATCAACCCGATACAGGTTATAAATGGAGCAACTCATGGAGGATTTTGGAAAAGATTTTTGGAGCGATTTTGAAGGAGAAGTGTTGTTGCATTCTAGACTTTCAAAAGCAATCCAAAGCCATTAACAAGAAAGCAAGTAATCAAGTTTTTGTAAAGTGTTCTTTACTTTTATTTTTTTGCTTCATTCTTGTATTTGATTGTATCTTCTTATTTATTATTGTTAACACTGATTGTACAAGATTTCTCCACTTTCGATGTCATACCGAGAAGTTTGATAGTGATGGTGTGCATCACTAGAGCTCAATTAGAGCTCATCCCGTGGAGTAGAAACCCTAGTTCAGAATCATATAAAATATTATGTTGTGTATGTGTTTTGCCTTTATTTCTATTTGTATTGTATTTCTCTATGTATAACATTTTTATAGACAAGCATGACATAATCACGATCGACGAAATTGCGAAAAATGTTATTCACCCCCTTTAGTGTGACAACCGATTCCTCTACATTTTTTCGTTGCGAATTTGGCGATGAAAATATTTTTCGTCGTAAATTTTTATGTCTAAAATAATTTTTTGTCACCAAATTCACGACAAAAAATTCATCGCCAAATCCGCTAAATATACATGTCATGAGCAGTCGCTGACAGTATCACCAATCGACTGATGATTCAAGATTTGACAACGAAAATATTTTTTTATCGCAGATTTGGCGAAGGAAAAATATTTTCGTCGTCAAATTCTAGACCATCAGTCGATTGATGTTGGGCTAGTCGACTTACCAATCGACTAAAAAATATTTTGTGCTATGCTACAATATCTCTAGTTAACTATTGGCTCGTGTCATCCTAACAAATTATTATGTATCAATCGACTGATTATTTTGGCTAGTCGACTGATACTCAATTTGTTGGGAGGATGTGAGCCAATGGTCGATTGGTGGAAGACATCAATCGACTAGTGATACTGTAGCAGGGCATAAAATATTTTTAAGTCGATTGACCAGTCGACTCTCCAATGTTAGTCAACTGATGGCCATAGGCAGTCGACTGATGGTCCAAAATTTGACGATGCAAATATTTTTTTGTCGCCAAATATGCGACGAAATTTTTTTTCGTCACCAAATCTGCAATGACAAATTTTTTTCATCGCTAAATATGCGACGAAATTTATTTTCGTTGCAAATCTAGAAAAAAAAGGAAAACAATCATGATACAACCAATATTTCTACTTGTTTTTATAAATTTTACGACCAAAACACATATAAAATGATTCAATAAAAATTTAACATCTAATAATATAAAATATTTCAAATATCAAATCCTATAAACATCTAAATCAACAATACAAATAACAAATCATTCCTCGTATGAACTTAATACAAGCATATCGAATGTAACAAGTCAAGTAATATTTAGATATGACAATTCAAATATAACCACCATCATCAAAAAATTTATCTTCGTCGTCATTATTACATACATCAATAGGAGGAGATCGAGGAGGAGGTAGTTGACTTGAAGCAGAGGATACTTGAAAATGTTGCATTATTAACATCTATTGTCTGCAAAATTCATTCATATATTTATTTAAATCCTAGATTTCCTGATCTCTTTATCTTTGTAAAATGCAAACATCTTCAGTTCATTATCTTTTTGTATTAGTAACTCCTTCAAATGACTAATCTCTTTGGTCAACTGATTTATTTCTGCTCTTACAGCTAGTGAGGCTAAAGAAGATGTACCAGGGACTTTATAAGTTTGACTCAAAAAATTCAGTCCAACTATTCTTTTATCTTTTGATCCACCAGTTTCTTCGAGCCATAGATTCATATATTTCCAACAGATGACTCAAATTCGACAGCATCATCACTTGCATTCAAATTTCTCTGTACAAGTGATAACTACCATTTTGTCGTGTTATTTTGGTCTTTAATATCACTGTTTTTATCCTCTCGAGTGATTATTTATCGATTATTATCATATTTTATGAGTTAGATTTATTTTTGAATCTTATTGTAAATTCTGCTTAATTTTGGATTTATATGTAAATTTTACATCTTAATTGTAGGAGATCAAGATGAGCCACTGGACTAGACTCAAATTGGATCAAATATGGCTTCATCTAGGGCTAGAAGGATATTTTAAGCTGGATCAATCTGGACCTTTCATCATGATCAAGGGCAATTTAATCAAGGGTTCAGATCTGTTTAATCCTGACCCTCCAATGAGATCTGATTGATCTGAGCCATCCATCTAAATCTGGAGAGATCCGCTCCGTACATTTAGATATGGACATCTTGACCGTTCATCCAGATTCGACCGATTGTGATTACCCCTTCAGATGGATCAGATCCATCCATTCAAAGTCGGAGTAATTTCAGCCATTGGATGGAGCAGCTTAATCAAGAAACAATTTATTCATTTAACCCTAGCTCTAATGGACGGCTGAGATTAAATGGGGCTTGGATCGGATGACTACCAAAATGCATTTAATTAAACAACATCTCTTCCGCAAGCTTCAGCTGGCATTTCCCAACTTCTCTTCCGCGATTCGACCCGACGCCATCTCCGCCGCACTTGCCGCCGCCTTCCTCGTCGGTCGCCGGAGAGGAAGGGGATCCCCTCCTTCTTCGGTGACCAGTGCCCATCCATCTCTACCACCGAGCATAGCCGACAGCTTCTTCCGGTCGATCGCCCGACGCACAACCATCTCCCACCTCCGATCGGAGGTGCCATCCGACCAGCAGCTCTGCCAGCGTTCCACCGCCGACAGCCATCTTCACAGCTCCGCCCTCCATCGTCGGCGAAGAACCACATCCGCCTTCAGCAGTTCCGGTCAGCCATCATCTTCATTTCCAGCTTCTCCGGCCATCCACCACCAGAAGCTTCACGGCAGCGCCGGCAGTTCCAGCTCCACATTCATCTTCACCGCCGAGCTCTGCACAGATCTCCGGCCAACCCTGTTTTAGCTTCCGGCAGCACTTCCAGCTCATATTTCAGCTTCAATTGCTCTTTGTTTAGTTTGTTGAATGTTTGTAATCAATTTTATCTATTTAGGTTAACTTGTTTCATGCACATGTAGTGTTCGGTTAAATGTTTCTTTGGATAATTAGGTCGTAGTTAGTTAGGTTAGTTTTAGTTTCATGCCTTACTTTAATTGTTTTTTTTTAATCATGTTTTCATTAGGTTGTTAGTTAAATCTTTTCTTCCCTTGAGTCTTAGCAGCCGCGTCCACCTTGCCTCCACCTACTTTCCTCCACGGATTCGAGGAGGAACCGCTTCATCGAGTGATTTCGACGACGTCCTCCATCTCACAACTCATCCACCTTCTCTTTTGGATTCGAGGAGGAGTTCCGATCAAACGACACTTCTTCGAGCTCAACCGGATCCGCGAGAGTTCGGAGTATCCATCAAACTATTGGATTCAAAAGTTTGCACCATCTCACATTCACTGTCATATGCAAAGTCTCGATCGAGCTTCGTTAGACTTAGCCGGAAGACCTTGTTCATTCACCGAGCATATCTTGGGTTGATCAGATTAATTTCTCTTTCAGTTTTTATTGCTTTAATTCATACTTTGTTTGATTTAGTTATTGCATGTTAGTTTAGAGTTTTAATTACCTTGCAATTGTAAGTTAGATCTCAAATCCCAAACCCCCATCTTCATTAGAAAACCCAAAGTAATAATTAGAAATCCTAAGTTTACTATTCTGTCGATTACACTCGTTGGAAAGCGATCTGGGCCATCCACTATGTTATATTAGTGTAGTTAAGGGGTTCGGTAATTAATTTGAAACGGTACCACGACACAAAATACTGCACATCAACAAGTTCATCATATTTTTCATGTATTAAAAGGGAAAAAGTTAAATCACATCAAATGAGTTTAAAATTTTGAAATTACAAACCTTTATTGTTCTAGTTCTTTTCTCACTCCAAGTCTTGTCTTTTCTTTTGAAATGTACGAGTGAAAGTTTCAATGAATAATGACTCAATCCCCATTTTGTTGGCTTAAATAAATATCATTATAAATAATAAAATAGTGCGTATTAAATTCAAAAATTAGGATTTGAAAAAATTCACCAATTGATGTCCATGTTCATTGTTATTGATTGAGCCTCCTGCATATGTCGCAGATAAAATGTCAGAATTATAAGTTTGATTTTCTTATTTTGTTCATTCCTCCATCTGTTATCTTTAGACCCCTAATATTGAATAATTCTATTCTAATTCTTCTCGGTTATGCAATGTAACTTTTTAGATCTGGTTTTCGTATGATTTAGTACGTTTCTAATATGATCATCATATTTTTTTCTTAAAAATCCTCCTTATCTTTAATGTTTAACTCTTCTCTCAAATAAATATCCGTTGTAATGGAGAAAATTTTAATTGATTATATTAATTGTAATTATATATAAAAATTGATTAGAATAATTTATTTTAAACTCATTTCACCATAGATTTTTAGTTTCTTCTGAAGTGCTCGTATAAGTTATCGAAGTTCCTCTCTCTCTTCTCCCTTCACCCCTCTCCTCTGCTCGGTCATGCGAGGCCACGATCGCACCCTTAGTCGCACAAGGTCGTAGCCTCGATGTCGTGAGGCTCTGCTGTGGTCGCGGTCATGTGATGCCTTGATCGTGCGATGTCGTGATCATGTGATGTCATAGTCGCGTGATGTCACAGTCATGGTCATGCGATGTTGTAGTCACGGTCAGGGTTACGCGAGGCTACGGTCGCGCGAGGTCGCAATCATTCCAAGCTATGGGTGTGTCAAGCCATGCTCACGCGATGCCATGGTCGCGATCGCGCGAGGCTCTGTCATTGTCGCATGAGGCTTTGTTGCGGTCGTGTGAGGTAGCATATGTGCGAGGCCGCGAGCACGAGGTTGGAGGCACGATCACACAAGGCTTCATCTCCGTCCATTTTTATTCTTGATATCATGCTACTATATATATTTTTTGTTTGAATAGTCATTTTGGTTAGCTCATTTATAATTGCATTTCAAATAAATTTGTTTTGAGTTAATCATTCCTTATTAATTTTTAATTTTTGGTCTTAATTACAAGCCGAGAACTAGTTGGCCAAACATCAATGGATAGCAATGCCCCATCTTTCTAACAAACTTAGAGAGCGTTTGATTTGTAATTTTTTTTTCATTTTTCATTTTTCATTTTTCATTTTCCTTTTTTTTTTAGAAAATAAAGTTTTTTTTAATGTTTTTTAATTTTTCAAAAAACACTCTTTTTATTTTTTAAAAAATGAAAACAGAAAATAATTTTTTTTGTTTTTCAGTTTCCAGAAAACACTTCTTTATTTTCTAGAAAACGGAGATGAAAAACATCAACCAAATATATTTTCTTGTTTTCCCAAAAAAATAAAAACAAAAAATAAAAAAAAAATCGCCTATTAAATGCCCCCTTAATTTTGATTTTTTGGCACTTATTTGTCTACTAATTGTTAATATTTTATTTTTGTGTAGGTTGCTGACACTGAAAAGAAGTTACCAGAAGGGATAACTATATACTCTATTGTTTTAGATAGTTATGTAAAGCCATCAATTTTTGGACCATTGATAAGGGTGAGTAGACAAATATTTACATTTTGAGTCACTTGAACATTGTTTCCCGCTGAGATGGTGAATGGTGAGGTGTCCGAACAGCGAAGATGACAACAACCGAAGAGATGAAGTGGCTTGCAGGCCAAGTTGCTTTACCAGACCGAGCCGAATGAGAACCTGCACAATAGTAAGCGGTCAAGGGTGCCGAGAGGGATCTCGGCCACACCCCTCCGACGCTCAAGGTAGGGAATTAGATGGAAGAAGTTAAGACAAACAGAAGAGAACAAGCTTAAGAATGTGTGAGCTTACCTCCTCCTTGAGGAGGGTCCTCCATCTATATAGAGAGAGGGGGGAGTCCTCTAGTGGACCTTTCCCACTCAAGTGATATTGCCTCCGAGATTGTACATTATTATCATTGCTTATCTAAAACAGTATCCAACGCGTGGGTTGCCATTAATGCTTAGTTGGCAGGAGGCAAATCTTAATTAAAGCGGCAGTCAATCCTCTGGAACTTCCGCAGGTAAATCTACTTTTGTGCAGGGGCAGCCATTAATACACGTCGCTTGGTTGATAGGAGGCAAATCTCCATTAATGCCACGGATACTCCTCTGCGCATTGTCAGAGAATCTTACTTTTTGTCGGGGATAGGTAATGACTAGGATCACCAGGTCAGTTCAAAGGGTCTGGTTTGATGGTAGAGATCCGGACCGAGACGTGGAGTGTCCGGCCGCATAGTAAGAATCCGGACCGAGACGTGGAGTGTCCGGCCGTATAGTAAGAATCCGGACCGAGACGTGGAGTGTTCGGCCGTATAGTAAGAATCCGGACCGAGACGTGGAGTGTCCGGCCGTATAGTAAGAATCCGGATCGAGACGTAGAGTGTCCGACCGTATAGTAAGAATCCGGACCGAGACGTGGAGTGTCCGGCCGTATAGTAAGAATCCGGACCGAGGCGTGACCGTATAGTAAGAATCCGGACCGAGACGTGGAGTGTCCGGCTTTATAGTAGAGATCCGAAGTGAGCGAGCCGGATACTATTCCGTGATAGGGTGACGTGGTCTATCCGGCTATTGTCGACATATTAATAATGAGTGATGGGCATATGGACAGACAGTTAGACTTGACATCATAAGACCTCCCCCTTGTGTCTAGTCGAAGGAGAGGTGTGGCTTGTTGGTGCAATCGGCCCATGTCACGATTGACCAGGACTCGAGTTTGGCTCGAGTGATGTTTTGATGTGTTTTGATGTTTCGACAAAAACATATGACAATATAATTGTCAAGGAAAGTCCAAGCATGGGTCTTGGCAAATGGAAAGTCCAACATGTGTTGGCAAGGAAAGTCCAAGCATGGGTCTTGGCAAATGGAAAGTCCAACATGAGTTGGCAAGGAAAGTCCAAGCATGGTCTTGGCATGGAAAGTCCAACATGGGTTGGCATTTGAAGTCCAAGGGGATTAATATTGGCGGCGTAAAGTCCAAGCGGTAGTCTTGGCAGCATAAGTCCAATGGTTGGCGGCGTAAAGTCCAAGCGGAGTCTTGGCGGCGTAAGTCCAATGTGCCTTGGCGGTGTAGACACCGTTAGCATGACATAGCCGACGGAAGCACCTGAAGGCTAGCGCGATGGATGAACAAGTCATGGATGACTTAGAGGGATCTGAGAGGCGTGAGGCTGATGGAGGTGGCTAGAAGGCTTAGGTCTAGGCTAAGGGTGGTCTAGCAAGTATGGGGGAACCATACTTGAGTTAAAACCTCATGTTTGAGGTGTGTCAGTCGACTGGTGCCATGTGGCAGTCGACTGGACCGAGTCAACTAGGGTTTGACTGCGGGTTATGGCCTAGCGATCGCGGAGGTAAGCGATCGATGGCTCGAGCGATCGGCCCGATCGTGTGATCGGTTGGTGGTGCTCGAGAATTCGGCCACAGAATGGAGTCGAGACTCGACTGGTCGAGTGAGGACTCCATCAGTCGACTGATGGTCACAATCAGTCGACTGATGGTAGTTCCGTTGAACTTATCCAACGTGGAACTAGCCGTTGTCTCACGACAACAGTGGCATCAGTCGACTGATTGTCCCGATCAGTCGACTGATAGACTTTTTCCAGCACAGGTTGAAGCTATATATGGAGCTCGTGATGGAGGAAAAAGTAATCGGTTCTTGAGGGCTATTGGGGCGATTTGTTGGTGCAAATCAGGTCTCCAAGTGCAAGCAAGCAACCAAGCATTCAAGCAATCAAAACAAGTGTTGTAAAGTCTTTTCTTTACTTGTATTTCATATTCATTATTGTAATTGCTTGTATTTGTATCTTATTGTTGTAAGATTACTTGTAAGGGGTTTCTCCACCCTTGACTTGTGTCAAGAAGGAGTTTTATTGGTTAGTGGTGTTTGTGGCATCGCTTAGGTTCGCATTTAACCCAATCCGTGGAGTAGGAACCGGTTCGGTTCCGAACCACGTTATATGCTCTTGTTGTGATTTGTGTGGTGTCCATTTTGTTATTGCTTTTATCATTATTTCTATTTCCGCTGCGCACTAACGAAATTGTAGACACAAACGGGATCGAATTTCATCTACGCTATTCACCCCCCCTCTAGCCATTCCAATATTCCTAACAAGTGGTATCAAAGCCCGGGGCTCTTCTACGGATTAACAACCGGGAGCTAAGGCAAAAGGCTAGAGGGTGAAGATGGAATTCCAAGACAAGCTTGGATGGGAAATCAACACTCCACCTCCATATGATCCAGAAGATTTTCCGGCATGGAGAGCAAGAATGGAAACATTCTTGATAATGAACATAGAGGATTGGTTCATCCTCGTTGAAGGCCTTGAACCCCCTAGGGATAAGAAGGGAATGTCCTAAAATTGAAAAAGTGGACCCAAGAGCAACGCCAAAAGCTCAAGACCGAAGTTAAGGTAACGAAACTTTTGGAAGATTTAATCTCTAATGATGTTTTGTGCAAGCTAGGGGATTACATGTATGCCAAGGAGCTATGGAGAAAATTGGCAAGATACCATGAGGAGAGTTCATCCTCAAGTGAAAGTGAGGAATCGGAAGTTGAGATGAAGTCAACTTCCGAATCGAAGAAAGAAGAAGTAGAAGAGGTGGAAGAAGCATCTACTTCTAGGATTTAGGAGGAGAGACCATCCTCTACACCGGAGCAACCTCAAGAAGAGCTTTCAACATCCGATCAAGATGAGGAAGCTCAAAATTCAACTCCGGCACCTACCACCACCCTAGGTAACTCAAACACTTTATTTTCAAACAAAAATAATATTATGTGCTTTGAGTGTAGGGAGTATGGGCATTACAAGAGCAAATGTCCAAAGAGGATCAAGAAAGCTCCTCCGACGCCTAAAAGTCAACAAAAGTCAACGGACGCCGTTTCTCCAAGACAAAAGAGCAAGGAGCATGTCATTTGCTTCAAATGCCGACTACCGGGTCATTACCGGAGTCAATGCCCAAAGAAGAAGAAGAAGGGGCAAAGGGGAGCATCACAAGTAGGGGGAGCCACTAAGGCAAACCCTAAGGTATATTTAAATAATACTCCGTCTAATTTAATTATTAAAAAGCATGCTAGAACTAATTTTAGCAATTTTGTTATGTATCATAAAGAGCATGCTAGAAATAACAAACATATGTGTTTAGGAGCTAAGAATGTTCACCTTAAGAATAAGGAGAAATTTGGGACTAATGTCCCTAGAAAAACAATACCTAGGAAATCTATTAAGAAAATCCAAGAACATCTAGGTTTTAATCCAAAATGGACTAGGCATTTGCCAAGAAAGTCCAATGCCCAAGATTTAAATAAAAATTCTAAAATTGGGCAATTAGAATTAGAGAACCAAGCCTTGAGGTCAAGGCTTGAGAAATTGGAAAAGACCCTAAACACGATACAAAATCAATTTCAAGGGTCAAATTGTCAAACTCTTAGGTCAAGAAGTCAAAGTCAACATCTAAGATCTAAGAGTCAAAAGTCAACCAAGGGCAAGAATTGTTTGGGTCACAAACCTAAGTCCAAGGTGACTTACCATAGTGTTCCATTCGACTATGGGACACTAACTAGGTCTAGGAAGACCAAGGTCAATGGGGAAGTCATTCCTAGAGTTGACCAAGGTTTGTGCCTATTGGCCATGGTTTCGAAGAAACCTAGGAGGGCCACTAAGAAGGTTGTTAGGGAGGCAATCTCCAAGATTAACCTAGGCAAGACCAAAATGACCAAGGCTAATAAGCCTAGGAGGGTCATTAGGAAGGTATCTAGGGAGGTTATCCCTAAGGAATACCTAATTAACCCTAGGAGCTCAAATCGGTTTTGGGTTTCTAAGAGCGTGATTGATTCACGCTAAGATGAGTTTAGGGTGTGCCAACCTTGATTGGATGGGTAGTAAACTCAACCATGATAAAGGTGGCATTTTAGGTTACTTTCAAGGTTATGGTTACCTTGGAAATATCCTTGAGCCTTAATTTTAAAGAATTTTAGGTTGTGTCAATATATATCTTGAAAACATGAAAATCAATAAAATTGACACGATCTAGATTTAGAGGTCATAGTGTGTACCTTTGATTATTGGCACACTTTGGAAGGTCATGTATCAAGAAATGTGTGGTTAAGATGTAAAGGTAACATCTAGAGTGATACTCCACACAACTTGATGTCTTGTATTCACCATGCTTCATATGTTTTACCATATGTTTGCATGGAAGGAATGTCTAGGATAGATTACATCTCACAAAACAAGTCTTTTACCTTGATTGTGTATTTCAACACTTAGAAAGGGTGAGATGTTAGGTTTTGGAAATCATTGAATGTTAATGTTTGCAAAAATGAAATAAAACATTAAAATACATTAACAAATACATGAATAAAAGTATAACATCAATACATTCGATATACAAGATCTAACGTGATAAAATGGAATAATTAAGATGATGAAATCGAGATCTTCTGATTTTCAGAACTGGAAATCAGATATCAGTCGACTGATAACACTGTAGCGCGATACGATACGACCATCAGTCGAGTGCTAGCTCCATGACTCGACTGATCGAACATCAGTCGACTGATGAGGTCCATCACCGATCGATGGTATCGCTCATCGAGGCCAAGGCCATCACCGAGTGCTCGATGAGCGATGAGTGATGTACATCATCGACCGATGATATCGAGCACGTTATGAGAAGGTTCAAGAATCGATTGCCGATCCGACAATGATCCCGACTTGTGAAACCCTAATAATCTTATCACGATCACGCTGACATCACCGATCAATCGCATTTTTAAAACGCGAACCGCTAGGGTTCTGCGCTTCACGCCGATGAACCTCTCTTCGCCTTTCCTTCTCCGATCGCCGCCTCCCTCTCCAACCGACTCTTCCTACGCTAACCTTCTAAAGTCCTAGGTTTGATAAACAAGCCTCTCCTCTTCCATTTTTCACCTATTTTGGAGCCCTAGTTCGCGCGATTTAGGGTTTATTTCTCCTGTTCCGATTAGGGTTCCAGATCCGACGCCTCCAAATGACTTTTCCTGATCCTCAAAGAACATTTGAGTCTTCCCTCCGTCACACACATTGCGCCTAAGTAACGATTTTTCTTTCCGAGCCCTAATTTTCATTTCCATTACAATTTAGGTTTATCTAATCGTGTATTGTTGCCATTGCATGTCATATCATCACATTGCATTCATAATAAGAGAGCCCGTATGAATGATCCACCCGAGGGTGAATCTCGATTGTACCAACCTATGTTGGTTAGGTACATCGATAGGGACTTTTTCAATAGGCATTGTAGTGATGTCATGGAATTAATTGCATACTACAATCTGATGAAAATCGTCTTGTGCACACATCTAATTAATGATGACCTTATTAAGGAATTCTATCAAAACCTTAAAAAGGTGGATGACGACCCTACTTACACTACTCGCGTTGCAAAACGCGAGTTAGAGTTCACTCCTGCGATACTGCAGGAGTTTCTCGAGTGTAGGCCTTCAGATGACACCTTTATCTTTTACCCTACCATGGACTTTCCTCTACCTGAGCCTTTTTACCATATATCTATGGAGTCCATGCATGAGCATATCTTTGGTTATCCTCGTCCCACCGCCCGAATCTATTTCCTATCATCGAGTTATGCACAGACTGACAATGTCCTTTACAAGGTCATTGTTGGGTGTTTTCTTCCCATTGTCACTCGAGGTCTGGCCAAGATTCGGCCTCCCCATCTTTTTCTTCTATATGTCATGCGTCATCAGTTAGATATAAACTTTGCATTAAACATTTTCCATTTGCATTGCACTTCCCACTGCAAGGGAAAGTGCATATGCCATTTGGTCATATCATCACAGACGACTAGACTCGTAGCGTCAACATCCACAGGGGCTCTCTGAGAGCGCTATCGGAGGTGTACGACTGTATATCAGTTCGTAACTTCTCGTTAGCAAAGCTGCGGATGGGCGCTGGATAGATGGAGTTGGCGCCTCGACCACCCCGAGCGCGAGAGCCTCCTCCGGTACCCGAGGCGGCGAGAGGACCGAGGATCACGGACACCAGCGATGAGGATGACGGATGCGGCGAACACATCGGTGGCGGGTCCATCGGATCGTCGTGGCGGTGAGTCAGTTCGAGACTATCGGCGGTCGGTTGGACTCTAAGTATCGGAGCTATTGGCGAGCGAGCTTCCTTGGCGCGTCGATAGGATGGAGAGTCCCAGGCGCATAGAGCAGCATCAGCTCGATATGCTAGAGATGATGCGGGCCTGGACCCTGAGTCAGCAGCCTCCTCCACCGCCACCTCCTGCGGACGATTAGAGGATATTAGATTTTTTTTGTGGTTGTCAGTTTTTGTAGTGAGATTGAGCATAGCCAATCTCCATTTTGAATGTAAAAGACAAGTTTTAAGTTAAATGAAATCTTTGTTTCTGAAAAATCTTGTGTGTATGGATGAATATTTGTATAATGGTATTGCTTATGAAAGTTGATATATTATGACATGAAATTGCATCCTATCATATACCATGTCATGACATTGTTTAGGGTTATTTTAGATGTCATGTGTTCTTAAATTTCATCATATGTCATGACATCATGATCATTGGCCATGTTTTAATAATGCTATTATTTATGCCATGATCATACATTCATGCATTAACTTGATTAAAATTGATTTAAGAACTATGGCATGACTTGGAGTCCCAGTTATAAGGGAATCAGTAGAGTTGCTTTAGAAAATGCATGAAACCCTAGTTTAGGGAGAACAAAACCCACATCTCACATCAAATTGACATGTATGTGTATGTATACACCCTAGATACATGTGAGATGCTAGGATAATAGGTTAGGTTCAAGGTGCATCGGTAGTGCATCTAGATGAACTTAAACTTATTTTAATTATCACCAAGAATCATAAGGAAAGCTAATATACAAGCTATGTATATTTAGCCAATAAATTATGGTTCAAAATAGGTTTTCAAAACATCTTAAAATCAATTTAGAAAACCTTGGTGAAATCTATCTTTTGATAGTCATCATCATTGTAGAAGTTAATAGTAGATCAAAACTTTAAAGTTTTTAATAGTTTTGAACTTTTTATCAATCTCCAATTTCAATGGTAAAAATATTTTTTAAAAATTTTTAACTGATTTTATGTGTCATAAGTAAAATACGTATCGAGTTTCGTGATTTTTGATTTACGTAGAATTACTTATACATTTCAGTCGTCGATTTCGAAAATCAGGTTTTCGATTATCGATCGGCTTCTCTGATCGATCGATGGCAGCGTTTGGACTCGATGCGTAGCTTTATCACTCATTGTTGCCGTGCGGTCGATGGACACATCATCGACCGGTAGTACAGAGTCGTCGATAACTGATTTCGGGGTAACCAAAGTTGTTTAACCGATTTCAAACTGATTATGGTCCCTAATCACTCTAACGATATGCTTTGGAAAGCATTATAAAGGGTGTAAATCCATTGGATATGGATTAGGGGAAGTATTTGGGGTTTGTATCAATTTTAAGGTGTTGGAAAGTTCAATGTTGAATTTCTAATCTTAATTTTGATGGTTTAGAGTTCCTATTGGCTTAGGGACTTCCCAAGGACATTGTTGGTGCAATGGTCAAGGGGAAGCAAGCCTTTAGGGGGAGGTATCCATCTTGGAATGATGGATGTGTTTTTTTTCTCCTTGAAAAGGAGAAGTTATTGGGAGAATATGACATCAATTGGGATATTGATGGGGACTTTTGAGAGACCCAATTTGGAAATTGGGAGAGTAAATAGGATTGTCTCTCTTGAGTGATATTGGACTTATCACTAGGAAGATGGTAGGCATCCTAAGTATTTTTGGACCAAGGGGGAGATTGTAAGATCTCATTGGGACATGAGACATTGACCCTCTTGGGGAGACAACTTTTTGCTGTTAGTCAAAAAGGGGGAGAATGTTTGGGGGAAAACATTTGGAGAGCATTTACCAATTTGGGATAATTGGTAAAGGATTGGAGTTAGTATTCTAACTCAATTATTTGTTTGGGTTTTTTTTTTGTCAAACATCAAAAAGGGGGAGATTGTTGGTGCAATCGGCCCAGGTCACGATTGACCAGGACTCGAGTTTGGCTCGAGTGATGTTTTGATGTGTTTTGATGTTTCGACAAAAACATATGACAATATAATTGTCAAGGAAAGTCCAAGCATGAGTCTTGGCAAATGGAAAGTCCAACATGTGTTGACAAGGAAAGTCCAAGCATGGGTCTTGGCAAATGGAAAGTCCAACATGAGTTGGCAAGGAAAGTCCAAGCATGGGTCTTGGCAAATGGAAAGTCCAACATGAGTTGACAAGGAAAGTCCAAGCATGGTCTTGGCATGGAAAGTCCAACATGGGTTGGCATTTGAAGTCCAAGGCGATTAATATTGGCGGCGTAAAGTCCAAGCGGTAGTCTTGGCAGCATAAGTCCAATGGTTGGCGGCGTAAAGTCCAAGCGGAGTCTTGGCGGCGTAAGTCCAATGTGCCTTGGCGGTGTAGACACCGTTAGCATGACATAGCCGACGGAAGCACCTGAAGGCTAGCGCGATGGATGAACAAGTCATGGATGACTTGGAGGGATCTGAGAGGCGTGAGGCTGATGGAGGTGGCTAGAAGGCTTAGATCTAGGCTAAGGGTGGTCTAGCAAGTATGGGGGAACCATACTTGAGTTAAAACCTCATGTTTGAGGTGTGTCAGTCGACTGGTGCCATGTGGCGATCGGACCGAAATCAACTAGGGTTTATTTGCGGGTTATGGCCTAGCCGATCGGCTCGGCGATCGGTGATCGTGTGATCGATCGTGGTGCTCGAGAATTCGACCGCGAGAATGGAGTCGAGACTCGATGGTCGAGTGAGGACTCCATTAGTCGATGGTCTGTCGATCGGTGATGATGTAGTTCCGTTGGACTTATCCAACGTGGAACTAGCCGTTGTCTCACGACACAGCAGTGGCATCGATCGTGATTGTCCCGATCGATCGGCCCGATAGACTTTCGGCCAGAGTTGAAGCTATATATGGAGCTCGTGATGGAGGAAAAAGTAAACAGTTCTTGAGGGCTATTAGGGGCGATTTGTTGGTGCAAATCAGGTCTCCAAGTGCAAGCAAGCAACCAAGCATTCAAGCAATCAAAACAAGTGTTGTAAAGTCTTTTCTTTACTTGTATTTCATATTCATTATTGTAATTGCTTGTATTTGTATCTTATTGTTGTAAGATTACTTGTAAGGGGTTTCTCCACCCTTGACTTGTGTCAAGAAGGAGTTTTATTGGTTAGTGGTATTTGTGGCATCGCTAGGGTTCGTACGAACCCAATCCGTGGAATAGGAACCGGTTCGGTTCCGAACCACGTTATATGCTCTTGTTGTGATTTGTGTGGTGTCCATTTCGTTATTGCTTTTATCATTATTTCTATTTCCGCTGCGCACTAACGAAATTGTAGACACAAACGGGATCGAATTTCATCTACGCTATTCACCCCCCTCTAGCCATTCCAATATTCCTAACATGGCTTGACTGACTAGACTGAGTCCTGACCATCTCCGACCTTCTTTTCTTGACTTAAAGAGGGATGGGGAGCATTGCCGAGGAGGTGCCCCTTGGGAACAGAGAAAAACCCTCTTTGTAATGGATCATTAAATGCGGGGATACGACACGATGATCTTACTTCCCGAGATTGCGCCCCCTTGCGCCACGCGTTGGCCCGATCCGCAAAGATACTCTCGAGAAACGAGGCGTTGCGACCTCTTTATAAATGCCCCCCTTCTCCTCCTAGGGTTCTCGATCTTTCACTCGAAGTTTCTGCCTCCTCTTCCTCTTCGATGACCTTCTCCCTTTCCTTTCTCCTCCGGCGCTCCTGCTTTCGTAAGTCCCTTTACTTCTTATCGAACCCTTCTATCATGGCCGGACACTCCGACCTATGGTTCCTTAGGACTCGAAGCGTCATCACGTCTGAGGTGCGCCAAGAGATTAGGTCCCTCTACCAGGTTCCCCACTCCTATCGCCTTAGGGTTCCCCTACCAGATCAACTCCTCCACGAGCCACCGATAGAGTTCGTCACCTTTTTCCAAGATCAGCTGGCGGCTGGTCTTTGCTTTCCCCTCCACCCTTTTTATTCCGAATTATCCCATTACTTCCGCATTCCCCTTCAGCAATTAGCACCGAACTCCTTCAGCCTTATCAATGGCTTTATCATTGTGTTCCTTTTTTACCATCTCTCCCTCTCGGTCGCTTCTTTCCACGCCTGCTTTGTTCCGAAAAGGAAAGAAGTCGGCATTTTTTTCTTCACGACCCGTCAAGAGACCAAGTTTCTGGCGAAACTTATTACCTCCCACAAGTATTGGAAAACCCGATACTTGTTCATACGACCGGAGTCCCCTTTCTCTTGGCCGAGTGAGTGGCAGCTTGAGCTCCCACCCCCTCCTTCCCTTAGGATCTTTAAGAGGACTCAAGATTACCGAGACATAGTAAGAGTCTTTTCGGGCCTGAGCTTTGACATTAATGCCTTACAAGAAGAAGGACTCCTCCACCATTTTGACCTGAGCCCTGCCGAGACCGAGATGAAAGGCACTTTAGGTAAAAATTTCTTCGCTCTTCTTATGTTTCTAACCCTTGACTTGCCTTATGTCTTTCGCAGCCGAAGTGATGCTGAAAGCTTCGATCAGCAAGAGGATGAAGTGGAAGAGGGCGCAAATGATTGCCCTTGCGGCGGCTCCAGCCGAGACCTCCGAGGAGGTTGGCTCGGAGCAACTCCCGCCTCCTCGGCCATCTATGATAGCCGAGACCATCAGCTCGGGAGAATCCGAGGAACAGCGGGGACGCTGAAAGAGAAGTCGTATGAGGACCCCTTCTTCCGAGGACAACCCTCTCCGAGCCTCACCAATCCAAAGTTTCCCCGATCCGGCGGGACCGAGTGGTACCGCGGCCGAAACCTCTCCGACCCCAGACCCCCCATGCGAAAAACACCCGGAGGTCTCCGCGCCTTCATCTGAGCCGAGACCACCTCAATCTAGCCCCCCTCCCGCGGTGCCTTCCGGAGGAGCCCTTGACCGCCGCTCGAGTTATCTCCGGGAAGTACGGGAGTCAATTGAGGCATCGGCCAGAGAGAAGTCTATTCCAGCCCTCAGCGACGAGATGAACCTACACCTGACTAAGGTAATCGGACTTACTTCCTTTTTCTTCTCTCTCTGTGTGACACTCTATCTTCCTTTGTAGTTCTGGGGGTTCCACCTGGAACTAATGTCTCGGTTAACTCGCCTGTCAACCACTTATTCGGCGATGCAAGCCCAAGTGACGAACCTCACCACCCAACTCCGGGAAAAGGAGACCGAACTCGGTCTAGCACAATCCGAAGCAGCGATGTCTCGGTCCAAGGCCCTGCGTTACGAAGATGACCTACGTGCTCGGG
This sequence comes from Wurfbainia villosa, assembly GCA_025175895.1. Classification (NCBI taxonomy): domain Eukaryota; kingdom Viridiplantae; phylum Streptophyta; class Magnoliopsida; order Zingiberales; family Zingiberaceae; genus Wurfbainia; species Wurfbainia villosa. The sequence continues at coordinate 10,045,885 of CM045997.1, forward strand.
GCCGAGAGATCGATCTTCTGCGATTTCAAGCAGCCGAAGCGGAGGCACTTAGGGCTCGAGTGGAGGAGGCCGAGGCCCGACTGCTGCAGGCGGAGCAACACCGGATTGCTCAAGCAGAGTCAGAGGCTAGGCGTTGTGTGGAGTTGATCGCCCAGATGGAGGTGGTCAAAACCGACTCGGACGCGGCCAAAGCCGAGCTGACTTCCTATAAGGAAGGCGAGGAGGGTCGGTGGCAAAAACGAAAATAGGCCTTCCTCACTTCGGAGGAGTTCTCTGACCTCCTAGGGAGTCGTACTGCCGACCTTCTGGAAATAGGCTATAATGGGGCCATCCGACACTTCAAAGAAGCCGACTATCCGCCCGAGGGGGCATCCACCGAGTTCTTGGACCTACAACGCCTAGTCGACGAGACCCCTGATGAGGAGCTCGGCGGGCTTCCCTAGTTATTAGGTTTCTTAAAAATTTTGTAGTTGTATACGGCCGTATTGGTTTTCTTGTAATCGCACCTTTCAGTTTTATATAAAAAAAATTCTCTTATGCTAAAGATATCGACCAAGTACCTTTATACTGTCCCGAGACGGAACTTGTCGAGAAGCTGAATTACCCTTAAGTGACAGGGATCATGATAGGGCTTTAGCATTAATAGAACTTGCCTTGACTCTTGTAAGACAACCCTTGTAAAGGGCTACGTAGCTCGAGCGACTCCGACAGAGAAGGGTGACTAGGATGCATCGGAAAAAGGTGACCCATTCTGAGATGCACCGTGAGGTTGTTGGCTGGAATGCACCGTAAGGAGCGGCTTATTCCGAGATGCACCGTGGTAGGTGGCTGACTAGAATGCGTCGTAAGGGGCGACTTATTCCGAGGTGCACCGTGACAGGTGGCTGACTAGAATGCACCGTAAGGGGCGACTTATTCCGAGGTGCACCGTGATAGGTGGCTGACTAGAATGCGCCGTAAGGGGCGACTTATTTCGAGGTGCACCGTGACAGGTGACTGACTAGAATGCGCTGTAAGGGGGCGACTTATTCCGAGGTGCACCGTGATAGGTGGCTGACTAGAATCTTGTAGTAAGGCGACTTATTCGAGGTGCACCGTGATAGGTGGTGTCTAGAATGCGCCGTAAGGGGCGACTTATTTCGAGGTGCACCGTGACAGGTGACTGACTAGAATGCGCTGTAAGGGGGCGACTTATTCCGAGGTGCACCGTGATAGGTGGCTGACTAGAATGCGCCGTAAGGGGCGACTTATTCCGAGGTGCACCGTGATAGGTGGCTGACTAGAATGTAAGCATCTGCGTATCATCACAAAAGTAGCTTGCTTATTACGGACCGTACAGTCCTTATATATGGTACGGTCTCAAATGGAGAGCATTCCACGGCCGAGCGAGATCTTTTCCCTCCTGATCTTGTAAGTAATAAGCTCCGGAGCCAAGCTTCTTGACAACTTTATACGGTCCTTCCCATCGAGGGGCTAGCTTGCGAACTTCTCCAACAGGTTGAATCTTCTTCCACACAAAGTCGCTGGGCTGAAAAGAGCGAGGTACTACCCTCTTATTGTAGACTTGCGCTATCTTCCTCCGAAAGGTGCCCATTCGGCTGGCCGCATTGTCTCTCGTCTCGGTCACCAAGTCTAACTCAGCTAGTCTGGTATCTCGGTTATCATTGTCCGGGGTGTAGGCTAGCACTCGGGGTGATCCCATTCCGATCTCCACCGGGACTAAAGCTTCCGACCCGTAAACGAGATGGAAAGGGGTGAGGCCAGTGCTATCCTTTGGTGTCGTTCGGTAGGCCCATAGAATACTCGGCAGCTCCTCTACCCAGCTTCCCCCGGTGTGATCCAATTTAATTTTGAGTCCCCGAATCAGCTCTCGGTTAGTCACCTCCGCTTGCCCATTACTTTGAGGATACGCCACGGAAGCAAAAACTTGCTGAATTTCTAGTTGCTGACACCACTCCTTGAGTTTTCGTCCTTGAAATTGCCTTCCATTGTCCGAGATCAGCCTCCTAGGGATGCCAAATCGGCAGACTATGTTTTTCCAAAGGAATTTCAGCACTGCTTCCTCTGTTATCTTGGCTAAAGGTTCTGCTTCTACCCATTTTGAGAAATAGTCTACGACCACCAGTAGGAATTTCTTCTGATTCGGCCCGAGTGGCAATGGTCCCACGATATTCATCCCCCACTGATCAAAAGGGCAAGATGTTACCGAGGCCTTAAGCCACTCGGTGGGTCGCTGAGAGAAGTTTTGATGCTTTTGGCAACTAAGGCATGTGCGGACGCAGTGAGCGGTATCCTTCTGCAAGGTAGGCCAAAAATATCCAGCGAGGAGAACCTTTCTGGCTAGGGATGTCCCACCGGAATGATTTCCACAACAACCCTCATGCAGCTCCCTCATAACGTATCTCGCCTCTTCTGGACCGAGACACTTAAGGAGTGACCGGGCGAAAGCCCTCTTGTATAGGGTATCCCCCACTAGCACGAACCTATTCCCTCTCTTTTTAATGATTCGGGCCTCGGCTTGATCTCCTGGCAATAGTCCTTCTTTCAGATAGTCAACCAGAGGAGTCCTCCAATCAGAGGAGTTTTGGCGATAGTCGGTAGCGATCTATATGAGTTATGAGTTGTGTCTCAGCCAGGGAATCTTCTAGGCTCCAGGTGGTGAGCGCACTGGCCATGCGAGCGAGCTCATCTGCTTTCTGGTTGTCGGCTCGAGGGATCTTATGGAGAATGACTTCTTGGAATTCGACCGTCAATTTTTGATAGGCTTCCTTGTATAGCTGTAGTCGCGGATTGTTGATGTCATAGGAGCCTCTGACCTATTCCACAGCCAGTTGAGAGTCGGAGTACAAAGAGACCCGTGATGCCCCTACGTGCCGAGCAGCTCGCAGTCCCGCCAGTAAGGCTTCGTATTCGACTTCATTATTAGAGGCCCGAAAATTAAGTTGTACGCACTGATCATCTCCTCCTCGCGCGATATCGATATCCACACCCTCTCCTTGTTTAGTGGCCGAACCGTCAACATATATCCTCCATTCTTCATTTCTTTCGATTCCGGATGTCTCGGCAAGGAAGTCTGCCAATACCTGTGCTTTGAGAGCTGTCCTGGGTTGATATTGGATGTCGTATTCGGCCATCTCCGTGGTCCATTTGATTAATCGACCCGACGCCTCAGGATTAGTTAATATTCTTCCCAGTGCTTTGTTGGTCGACCTTTGTGATGGGATGGGACAGGAAGTAGGGGCAGAGCTTCCGAGTAGTGATAAGTAGAGCCAGAGCCAGCTTTTCTAGGGAGGTGTACCTGCTTTCAGCAGCTTTTAGCAAATGACTGACAAAATAAATAAGTGATTGGTTACCCTCTTCCAGGCGGAGTAGGACGGATGCTACTGCCTCTTCCGAAGAGGCCAAGTATAGTTGCAAATTCTCCCCGGGCACCGACTTAGCTAGCGTAGGTAGCTCGGTTATGTATTGCTTCAACTTTGAAAAAGCTTGTTCGCACTTCTCGTCCCATGAAAACCGGATCGCCTTGCGAAGTATTTTAAAGAATGGGAGGCTTCGTTCGGCCGACTTAGGGATGAATCGAGAGAGAGCAGTTATTCGGCCCAGCAACCGTTGTACTTCCCTGACATTCCTGGGGGAAAGCATGTTCTGCAAAGCCTGGGCCTTCTCGGGATTAACCTCAATTCCTCGCTCAGTCACAATGTAACCGAGGAATTTTCCTCCACGGACTCCGAAAATGCACTTAGAGGGATTCAGCCGTATTCCGATTTCGTGAAGTGTGTCTAGAATGTTTTTGATATCTTTAGCCTTAGCACTCTTTATGAGGATATCATCTACGTACACTTCCATATTTCGACCAATTTGTGACCGAAACACTTTATCCATCAATCTTTGGTATGTGGTGCCAGCATTCTTTAATCCGAATGGCATGACGGTATAGCAAAAAATACCGTCCGTAGTGATGAAACTGACTTTTTCCTGATCTTCCTCTGCTAAGGGGATCTGGTGATATCCTTGATAAGCATCTAACATACAAATTAGCTCGCATCCTGTCGTGGAGTCAACTAGTTGGTCTATTCGGGGCAGCGGGTAACAATCCTTAGGGCATGCTTTATTAAGATCTCTGAAATCTACACATACCCTCCATTTTCCCCCGGGTTTGGGGACTAACACTATATTTGACAACCACTGGGGGAATTGCATCTCTTTAATGTATCCGGCTTGCAACAGTTTATGTATCTCGGTTCGGATAATACTGTCCTTCTCCGGGCCAAAATGTCTTCTCTTCTGCTTTACGGGCCGAGATCCCGGTAGTATGTTTAACTTATGCTCCATTACGGTCCGAGAAATGCTCTGGCTTTGTTCTTCGGGCCATGCAAAGATATCCCGATTGACTATTAGGTTTCTGGTCACCTCCTCCTTCAGTGTGGCGGATAAATCAGCAGCGATTCGGATTACTTTGTCGCGTTGATCCGGCCATACCAGCACAACTTCTTCTTCTAATGCTTCTTCCCGCAGGGTGTACACTTCAGTTTTTTCTACCTTCCGATTCTTTCGGGGGCCCGTTCGGACTTCCTCCACATAGCATTTTCGAGCTGCCTTTTGATCTCCCATGGCTTCCCCAATTTGACCACCTACCGGGAACTTTAGCTTCTGGTGATAAGTTGATATTGCAGCTTCGAAGGAGTGTAAGGCTGGCCTCCCTAGGATGACGTTGTAGGCCGATACGGCGTCCACCACGGTAAAGGTGGCGATCCTTGTGCGCCGAAGGGGTTCCTCTCCCAGGGATAGGGGCAGGTCGATCCGACCAAGGGGGGCCACCTCGTGGCCCGAAAAGCCGAATAGGGCCGTGTTCATCGGGTGCAATTGGGCTGGGTCAATCTGCATACGATCAAAGACGTCTTTGAACAAAATATTAACCGAGCTACCTGTATCCAGGAAGACCCGAGCTACATCATAGTTGGCGATGGTGGCTCTGATTATCAAGGCGTCATCGTGGGGGATATCAATTCCCAGCATATCCTCTGGGCCGAAGGTCAGCGAAAGCCCTTCAGCTTTTTTCCTGTTAGCGCTTACCTCCATATTTTCCAGCCGTCTTCCGTGAGCCTTTCTGGCCCGGTTAGAGTCTCCATTCGTGGCTCCACACCGTGATCATCTTGATGGTGCCTCGTCGAGTATTAGTGAATTCTGGTGGTGATCCGGTTCGGGGAGCTGAGTCTCTCGGATAGGCTTCCCTAGTTCTTCGGGGAGCCTGAGCTCGTTGTTGATGCTCGGGTGACGGCCGACGGACTCGCTTAGCTTGGTTGCGTGGACTTGGACCTCTCGGCTCAGATCTTGCCTCTCTTTGCGGAAAGGGGGTCGGAGTATTGACTTTGAGTTGCTGCTCTTGCATTACTTGCCGGATGTCTTCTGAAAACACGACATTCGAGTTGAATGCCCTGCACTGATAATCGCACAAAAGAGGATCAGACTCATATCTGACGACGAGAGACTTCTTTATACGACTGAATCGTCCTTTCCCCCAACAGTTTCGACGGATAGGCAGGAGGAATTTTAAGCGAGTGAGTTGGTGCTGAGAGGTGCATCTTCCTGCTTGATTTCTGGGACTGTGGTGGTCGCTCAGCGTTCCTTCCTTTTTGCTGTTCATCTGCAGCTTTCTCTGCTTCCTCCAGATTGATATAGGCTTCGGCCCTGGCTAACAAATACTCGAACCGGGAGGGTGGTCTTTTCATCAAGGATTTGGAGAAGTCCCCTCTTGTCAGCCCTTGAGAGAAAGCGCTGATTATCGTTCCCGGGGAGGCATCTAGGACATCCACTGCCACTCGGTTAAATCTGTATGTAATCCCTTAAGGATTCTTGATCCCTCTGCTTGATAGTCATGAGGAATTGAGTTGTCCTGCGGTACCTCTTGCTACTGGCAAAATACTGGAGAAAAAGGGTAGATAATTCTGGAAAGGACCTAATAGACCCTTCCGGCAACTGGTCGAACCATCTCTGTGCGGATCCGATCAGGTTGAGGGAGAAAACTTTGCACTTGGCCCCATCAGAGTAACCATGTATCATGACGGCTTTTTTAAATCTTCCCAAGTACTCTTCCAGATCGGTTGCGCCATTGTACTCTCCAATGGATAACGACTTGAAAGATTTGGCCATTTTCTCGGCGATGATGTCAGGGCTGAGAGGAGAGTCTGAGCTGGCTAGCGGGGCCTTGCCTTTCTTAGGATCCCGCTCCGGGATCGACTGGGAGGGTGTTTTCTTTAAAGGATCCGGTAGGGAAGCCGTTGAGGATGACTCTGTTGATATTGAAGTTGTTGGTCGCCTTGACGTGAGCCGGGAGTTGAAGGCGGATTAGTGCGGGTCTGAATCGGGCTAGAGACTCCTGTTCGGGACCTCGGGAGAAGTGCCCACGTAAGATGTCTTGCATAGTGACCTTGACGAGGGCGATGATGTTTTCCCTGGTCAAGCTTCCTTCATCAGTCTTGGCGTTGTCGGAGTTCGCCCCTTGGTCTCCCATTCTTATCTCAGACGTAATTGCACTTCAAAAAGGTTCCCACAGACGGCGCCAATTATGTTTCCCGCCGAGATGGTGAATGGTGAGGTGTCCGAACAGCGAAGATGACAACAGCCGAAGAGATGAAGTGGCTTGCAGGCCAGGTTGCTTTACCAGACCGAGCCGAATGAGAACCCGCACAATAGCAAGCGGTCAAGGGTGCCGAGAGGGATCTCGGTCACACCCCTCCGACGCTCAAGGTAGGGAATTAGATGGAAGAAGTTAAGACAAACAGAAGAGAACGAGCTTAAGAATGTATGAGCTTACCTCCTCCTTGAGGAGGGTCCTCCATCTATATAGGGAGAGGGGGGAGTCCTCTAGTGGACCTTTCCCACTCAAGTGATATTGCCTCCGAGATTGTACATTATTATCATTGCTTATCTAAAACAGTATCCAGCGCATGGGTTGCCATTAATGCTTAGTTGGCAGGAGACAAATCTTAATTAAAGTGGCAGCCAATCCTCTGGAACTTCCGCAGGTAAATCTACTTTTGTGCAGAGGCAGCCATTAATACACGTCGCTTGGTTGATAGGAGGCAAATCTCCATTAATGCCACGGATACTCCTCTGCGCATTGTCAGAGAATCTTACTTTTTGTCGGGGATAGGTAGTGACTAGGATCACCAGGTCAGTTCAAAGGGTCTGGTTTGATGGTAGAGATCCGGACCGAGACGTGGAGTGTCCGACCGCATAGTAAGAATCCGAACCGAGACGTGGAGTGTCCGGCCGTATAGTAAAAATCCGGACCGAGACGTGGAGTGTCCGACCGTATAGTAAGAATCCGGACCGAGACGTGGAGTGTCCGGCCGTATAGTAAGAATCCGAACCGAGACGTGGAGTGTCCGGCCGTATAGTAAGAATCCGGACCAAGACATGGAGTGTCCGGCCGTATAGTAAGAATCCGGACCGAGACGTGGAGTGTCCGGCCGTATAGTAAGAATCCGGACCGAGACGTGGAGTGTCCGACCGTATAGTAAGAATTCGGACCGAGACGTGGCCGTATAGTAAGAATCTGGACCGAGACGTGGAGTGTCCGGCTTTATAGTAGAGATCCGAAGTGAGCGAGCTGGATACTATTCCGTTATAGGGTGACGTGGTCTATCCGGCTATTGTCGACATATTAATAATGAGTGATGGACATATGGACAGACAGTTAGACTTGACATCAAACATGTTCATCGATCGAGTTTTAACAAAGCAATTATGTTGTTAATATCCATTCAGGCGAAAGCTAAAGGTGATAAATGCATTGTGTTTACTGAAACAAAACTAGATGCAGATAAGTTAATTAGAAGCCATTCATGGTGACATTCCTTTGGAACACTCTCACATAATTATATATTGTTATTTGTTTATTCATATTATCATTTTGAATGGTTGAGATGTGAAGTTGTTTATTTTTTTTTAAATTTTCAAAATGATTCTCAAATTTGATACTAGTATTACTTTGGAGATTTTAGTCTCAAAATTTGAAACAATCTTTGCATAATAATAATTGTTCTATCTTTTTGTCATAATGGATAGTTTTTTTTTATGTCTACGGTAATATCTTGTAGTTTGTCTATTGTCATTTCAGTCACTTAGAGCTTAGAAATTGATCGTTCACAATTAGAATGTAAAATGCAGAAGATCAAAATAATAATTGATCTTCTTATTTGACCCGTCAAATTAAAAGAATATATTATTAGTGTAAAAGATAATTCATTCGTCTTCAACGTCTTTACTAGTCGGTTCCACAGTCAACATAAAGGAGGTAAATTACGGAGAACATATTGTACAACTCAGAACTAATACGATAGAAGGACAGACACTCTAAAAGACTTATAATCCTCGGAGATTGACACTTGCTCATTGATATAATTCTACTGTCATACTAATCACAAAATCCTTCCATAAAAACTAAAAAAAAAAGAATACACTATTACACTTTGAATTGTTCAACAGGAAATGACAGTCATTCAAGGGTATTTAGGCTTGAGTAGGTCTTACTTTATTGTTTAAGTTGTGTCTTGTATGAAAGTGAAAAGGAAAAAACTTGCCCCCAGGGCAATGGCGCGTCGGTAAGAGCTTGGGGGGTCCCTGGAGCAAGCCATGGTTCGATCCTCATTGCGACTTGAGGGAATTCCCGCTTTCCACTCGCTATGCGGGTTGAGGCGGTTCCGCACCAATGGGTTGGTGCGAGTCGGACCCTGATTGGCGTTAAACCCCTCACGGTGACTTGGTGGCGCGTCTTCCTGATTTACCCTTGTGGGCCGGTGGAGACTCTTCGGAGGCCGTGGGGCAGGGCCGGTTTGCCAAGTGGACTAGTCGGGCGAAGCTTGGATACCACTTGTAAATCAAAAAAAAAAAAAAAAAAAAAAAAAAAGAAAAGGAAAAAACTCAAGCAAATGTATGTGCATATATTTGTGTTCATTATTTGTAGAGAAAATTTAGCAACTTAAAGTCTAGAATAGGGATTTTCATGGTTAGTTTGGGCAACAAATTTGTTTGTTTTTTTTTTTTTTTTGCATCAATTGATGTTTGGATTAGAATTAGTCTATCGACATGATTGAAGTTTACAAGATCGTACGTCTCTCTTATCTTCTTGTTTATGCTTTTCTTCAAAAATTTTACTCTTAAGTAACACACAAATTAATAACTGCAAAGCAATAGTCATCTTCCAGCTTTATTAATCATTGGCTGTGATAAATAGTTTATAAATTTTGACTTTTATGTACTGTATAATTGACCAAACAGTAGATTTCTATAGCATATAATGTCATTTCATGGTTTATAAGTTTATTCAAGCAAATGCCCAGTTGCCTACCTCAAACTGTTTTATCATATTCTTGACCATCGAAATATGGATAAAATTTGATGGTCGATAATATTTTTGAGAGATTCTCTAAGACGATACTGCATTGGCACGAACTCCGATAAATATAAATTAATATTTATCGAAAAATCAAAGGGAAGGTATCTCTCATATATAGTACGTTAAAGTGATTCGAAGTCTAATATACTTAATGAGTTGTACACGACCAGACTTAACCTACGGAGTGAGCAAATTGAGTAGACACATAAATAATTCAGGTATTGAGTACTGGAAAGGAATAACATAAGAACTGAGATACTTGAGGTATATACGTGTATATGGACTACACTATATGAGATATCTTGCTTTGATCGAAAAATACAATGATACAAGTTGAATATTTGATATAAAATACTCAAAGTTTACAAGTGAACAATGACGAATCTAGATTGAAATTTGAACGGGTGTTCAATGAAATTCGATGGCGACTGACAGAGACACAAGGCTAATAGTCGATGGCCAACAAGGAAGGACTGCCTTTACCTCCTGGAGGAAGGGGGTGCTTCTGCACACTCTCGTCCCCCCTCTCTCTCCGCCACGGTAAGTGAATATGTGTTCATTTTGGGAGGTGCAACTATTTCATAGAAATCTTATAAGAAAATGGTAATAATCAGATCCACGATGAAATATGAGTTTGTAGCTCTTGACAAATATAGTAAAGAGGTTGAATGATTACGATAATTCATAGAAGATATTTGTATATGATCGAAATCTGTGCTGATAATCTGCATATATTACAATAGTAAATTGGCAATTGATTGAGCATAGAGTCATCTGTATAATGGTAATTCTAGATATATATCATAGATATAATATGATTAGAAAAATATTCTCAACATGAGTTATCAGTATTGACTATGTAAAGTTAAAGGATAACCTAACAGATTTACTAACCAAAGGGTCAAATAGAGAGTTAATTGCAAGTACATCATGAGGGATGTACTTGATGCCGATGAAAAATGTTATTACAAAGGAAATCCAACCTATACAGACTGTAAATTTCAAAAATTAAGTTCAATGGGACAACCTAACTATACCGATAAAATTAAAGAACTACCCAATGAAAGGATGAAAATTAAGCATACGACTTTTAATGATCCGGTCGAGTAATGTGGAATACTCTTGAGAAATCATTTATGTGAGAAAGAAGTTGGATCGTTTTAAAGAGAATTATAGGCATAATTCTTATAACTTCTCATACAACCAAATGTGTTCATGACCGAGAATGAACACACTCATGAGAACTGAGGTGTATCACGAAAAGTTCTAGGTGAGATATGTCAATACTAACTTATAAAAACGACAAAACATTTCAAAGACATCGTGTTTATTATCATCCAATAAATAAATATATCTTCACAAGGAAAGGTTTAAAGAGTAAAATTTACTTATCCTATACTGGACTTAACTATTGAATGCTATCACATATTCTGTTTTCATTTACGTGGGAGATTGTAAAAAATGTGAATGGGAAAGAAAGTGGAATAGATGAAGGAGACTTCATTGTGTACTAGGTTTTAGTCCAACATTGAAAGTTTCAAAACATAATGATTGATTTATATTATTTAATAAGTATGTATATTGTGAACAAATGCATTAGAAAAGACTCTCTTATGAGTAAGTGCATAAAGGGATACAAATTCAATTAATGGTTTTTATTTGGTCAAAGAGAATATAATTTCCATCCACTTGCATTTTCCCTTCTCTCTCTTCCTTTTTCTCTCTGTCATGCATCTATTCTTGCTCGGTAGAATCTATGATAGCATTCGGATACCTCTCAATTCATTGCGACCGCCCGTGTTTAATGAAGATCACGGTTCTTAATGGACTAATCAATTTTTGAGCAATCAGCTCGAGTACTCTGCACTCGACTCTCGATACTTAGCTCTCAGACACTCGAGCTTGAGCACTGAACATTCGGCCTTTGAGTACTCTGCACTCTGCACTCGACTCTCGAGACTTGGCTCTTAGCTTGAGGACTAGAGCATTCCGCCTCGACAATCCCACTGTCCACTCGGACTCAACAGTTTAATTTAATCTACACTCTAAAGTCGAAAGCTTGAGATTATCCATTCAAACCACTTAACGGATAAATCTGAATTAATTTGAATTTCAAATTTGGACCATATTGCCTTATCTTTGGATGCAAATTGTCAAACATCCAACAGGTACAGGGTCTTCATCTTCCACTCGGGGGGACTTTTCTCCTCCCTCCTGTACCGTCCACGGTGGCTGCTCCTTCTCCTCTGTTCCCTCCCCCGACCCCATCGCCAGCGGGGCGAGCAAACCTTATCCCGTGCAAAAACCATACCTCCGTCAAAAATCGAAGCGGCGGGCGGCCAGATCCGGGATGGCTCACAGGAACAACAACAAAAGGGAATCGAAAAACGAGGGCGGAAGAAGGGAAAGCAGAAATGGATAAAAAAAGGGGACGAAAACGACAAAGAGATGAATAAATCCAACAACAACCAGCGAGGAAGAAAACGGATTTGGAGTAGGAATAAAAGCAAACCGTGGTTTGTTCGATCCATTGAATGGCTGGGAACAGGAACGAGATTGAGATCCATCGCGCTGCGTCATCTTGTTTTTGGAACAATAACACGTCGCCGGAAGGAGCGGCGATTTGAGGTGGAAAACTTTCTACTGCGACGTCGTTTTTGTTCATGGGATTTGTCGTTTCTCCATCTCTCTAGTTTTTTTTTTTTTTTTTGAATTTGAAAGGAAAAGGAAAAGAAAATTAAAGCTTCGTCGATTGTTCTGGCGTATTCTCGCCTAGGTGTTTCCAATCAGGCCCTCGTACATTGAATTTTAAAAATTTAGCCCTCGAGGTTTTTTTTTTCGTAAACCCTCTTCTTTTTCTCAAAGATTGTAATTTAGTCGACCAAATAAAATATTAAAATATCTTAGATTATCCTGGATACGATTTTAAAATAAAATATCAAAAGGACGCTTATTATTGTTGGCACCTCAATTTTTAAAATATCATAGTACTATTTATCTTATTTTTCATTCAAAAAAAAAAAATACTAGATCGGATTAATTCTGTAATATATTCAAATCTGATTAATTCTGAAAAATGACCGATTCGACTTCGTAGATCCGACGGAATATTAAGTAATTTTTAAATCCAAAATATAAATTTTATCGAGTGTTCAAATTTTTTTAAAAATTCAAACCGTATTAGCCTACGAAATCATGCTGCCCCACTTTCATGGGACACGCCATTCTTTCGTCATCCTTCCCGAGCACAGTGAATGAACAGGTTAAAATTCTCTCATTATACTTTATAATTAACTAAAAAAATGACTTTAAATAAATTGAAAAACATAAAAAAAAAATTAATGGAAACAAGCTTCTTTTTCACATTTGCTAAACTACAGATTTTGTACAAAAATAGGAAAACTACAGATTAATAGAGTTACACTGACACCCTTAATTTATAAATTCCATTCAAAATTTAAATATTTTTTAAAAAATAATAAAAAAAAGGCAAAAAGAGAAAAATCATCATAGCCAGAGAGCTCCGGCTTCTTTCAAGATCGGGACGAGCTCGCCGGTGATGTGAACTGTGACGAGGCGATCGAGTCCCCCGAGCAGCCTTCCGCCGACGAACACAAGCGGCTGCACCGCCAAGTACCCACCTCCCCCTGCCGCCGCCGCCGCCGCCTCCATCATCGTCGCCGCGTCCTCTCCACCCTCGCCGATCTCGCACATCGCGGGGTTGACTCCGAGCCCCAGCAGCAGGCGCCGCGCCACGTCGCACATGCAGCACCCCCGCGGCCCCACCACGACCACCGGATTCTCCGCCACCGCCGCCCTCAAGGCCGATCCGCCGCCAGAGGAAGAGGAAGAAGAGGAGGACGACGGAGACGACGACAAGAGGTCGTCCGCCGGCTGCGGCGGCCCCGGTCGGCGAGAGATCGCTCCTTGCATTCTCCGAAATCAGTCCACGGTATTGGGATTTGGGATTTGGGCAGAACCAGGAGATGGAGAGGGGCCCTTTAAATAGCGGGGGTTTGGGGGAAAACGGAGGACGGGGCGACGTCAGCCGTGGGTGGGGCCCGCGGGCGTCAGTGGCGGTTAGCGAGCGCTCCGGTTGGCGCTTCGCTTGCGGAGTCGTAACCGCTCACACGTCGCCTCGGCTTGACGTCACGCTGCCTCCGTTACGTCTTGCGGAATCGTAACCGGCCGCCCCGCCACGTGACGCTCAACTCCGTAGACAGGCTGACAGTCGACCGGGTCCAGTTGTCCGACCTTGACACGCTAACAAATAGTTAAATTGGTAATTTTTAATTTTTTTTAAAAAATTGTTTAATAGCTTCTGGAAGACAAAACGAAGTGAACGGAGAAGCCGGCACGTCAGGGGAAGACTGAAACGGTGGCCGGGGTCATCTTAATCAAACCAACCCCACCAGACGCGCCACGGCTAGATCTCACGGTCCTTGGAGAGCATCGGACGGCCGTGGAGCGGCCGCGTCGCTCGGCGTTGCGTCTCCCCGCGGAGCACGCCACGGACACCGCGAGTGACGTCACGGCTCATCCACCGTATCGCGCGGTGGATCTGCTGACGTCTCTGTCGACCCACGTCGACGCCGCTCCTGTCCTCGCCTGCGTCACCCTGACGTCATTAAATTCAGACATATATATATATAAAATACGCATGCAAGCCCAACACTTTCCACACGAACAAAGATGCAGAATTTTCTGAAAACCTCTAGACGAACATAAATTGTATTTTCTATTTATTCGACAGCGACACAGGGAGGAAGCCGTCGACCTTCCAGCTAAATACAAATTTTTGTCTGAACAAACAATTGGGTGGATCGACATTGAGTGTATTTTTTTTTCACATTTAGCTAGCAGAGCCCTTTGCGATGCAATTTTTTATGAAGAGAAAAGGGGGAGAAAAAAAGGGGGGAAAAAAATGGGAAACATGAGGGAGATGCGACTGGGGTTGTTCAGGCAACTTCTAAGACCACCTTCCCTGGTATACTTCTCTTCTGCTTCGCCTCGTGGGCCTTTTGAACTTCTGCAATGGGAAATACCTTATCTACTGGAATTTTCAGCATCCCGGCCGTCGACAGCCGGCGAATCTCATGTAAACCTTCGGCGTCCGCCCTCATGTATGTCCACCAGTAATCTGATTAACACGGTCAGATTGTGTTATCAGTTACCTGAATAAAACAATCCTAAATTTCGAACACATGCATGAAAGGAACAGCAGTAATAGTTGATAAAAGAGAGAGCTTTTTTACCTTGAGAATCCATTGAGTTGGGAAAAGTGTGATAAAAGTAACTAAAATCATCTAAAAGTTGTCAGCTGATAGAAGTATAATGTTTGGAGGTATCTTCTAATGGATTCAATTCAATGTTTAATGTTTGGAGCTCTTTACTGATGCAAGAGGCGTTGGTTGCGCCCAGTCTGCAGTATAATTACTTTGTTTATTTGTGTAAAAAAACTAATGATCATATAGGAACCCAATGGCATTGGTTTAGTAATTAAACAAGAAATACAATGATAAATATACTTCACAAGAATATAGCATCAAAATTAATCTATATCAAAATGTGAACCTTTTCCTCCGAGGCATTGTTTTAAAGAAGAATTCCTTCGTACCTATTCCATGAAAATATCTGTATTGGAGTTGCTTCTTTAGCAAAATAGCTGTTGCAGCAGGCAAACCAATCGGTAATCCATACCGATCTGCCAAGGAAGCTGCTTCACCCTATCATATTACGAAGCGATCAAACGACAGCATAAAGGCAAGCGCAACAGGAAAAAGTGTTGTCTAAAGGAGTTAATAATGATAATGATTCAAATAAAATATTTCTCAGATGTCAAACCTGCAGCGTCATATAATGTCCACCTTTCCTCAAAAGATTGATGCCTGTCTTCTCAGTTTCAGGTGCACCTATGGTATCAAGAACAACATCAAATTGTCCTTTAATTGCATCCTCTATGTCCTGCAAATGCATCGTGGCATGATATCTCATGAGTATTGGATAGGAACATAGTGATGTTAAACGCATATGAATATAAGGAGTACCCTTACCTCAGCAGTATAATCAATGGCCTGTTCAGCACCAACTGATAACACTCGGTCAATACTCTGGCTTCCACATGTAGTAGATACACTGCAGCCGGCAGCCACTGCAATCTGAATTGCAGCTAGACCAACTGCCCCTCCCCCGCCAATCACTAACACTCTTTGTCTAATAAGAAGATAAAATGAAAAAAAAAGATATTGTAAACAAACTGTGTATTCCTATTGAAAAGGCATATCATCTGAAGAGCATTTGGCAATTTAAAAGTTTGTTGATCTTGAAAGCACATTGTGCAGAAAACGCATGCCATGCCTCAAGTTCAGTTAAAAGAGAACAACGGTAGAAAGAATTTCTGAACCAATCATAATAGGATTCGAATGAAATGGACCCTTTATACTGTCATGTTTCTTTGCCAAACTATTATCCTAACATTTCTGATACATTGCTAGCTCTTTCCATGCACTAGGAGAAATAAATTTATACAAGCACAAATTGTTAAAAAGAACAAACAACGTAAAAGTATTAAAACTAATACTGCAAAACAGGTCAGGTAAAGAAAATTGTCAGTCTATTAATGTAAATAGTAATCCTTTTAACGTGCCAAAAGGACATTATAAAATTGACATTTGCTTCTGAAAAGCTCAGGAGAATGAAACTGGACATACCCATCGGTTATTCGAGCTGTACTTTTCAAGGCACGCCATGCCGTCAAGGCAGCAAATGGAATAGCACTAGCTTCCTGTACAATCACAAAGGCCTCAACGAATGAATCAACGACTCTATTAGATTCCAAGTTATCACATCTGACTAAGAATAAAGCAATCTTGAATCAGTTTTGACAAAGATCATATTACTGATAAGCATGCTAAGAAATTCATAAACAAAATTCACCGACTCGTACCGTCAAAAAACATAAGTGCCCATGCTACTTCGCTGGGGAGCTCTATATATATAGACGTAATAAAGAGAAGATACACTGGTCTCGGACTATATAAAACCTACCTTTAATATGCTAATGAATAAAACAAACTAGATAGTATATACTGCAACACAAGATTCAAGCTAAGCAAATGTCAGGAGACAGAACATTCTTCAAGTATTAAATCATTAATTGTTCCAACCCGTGAGCGTAGAGAAACAGTAAACAAACAAAAGTTACTTCAAATGAGAGAGTTTTCCACACACCATTCAATATTTAGTGTGTAATATAACACCCACAAGATCAAGATCATAAAGCAAGGATGACTAATCATAAAAAGAGATAGAGAAGATACATTGCTCTGGAGCTAGAAAAGAAAAGGTGATAGCCAAAAGACATGCATATTGGTTAATTGTTGTTGGCACAATCTTTTTCTAGTAATGATAAGATGAAAATACGATAGAAGTTCTTTACAATTACTGACTGTATAATTGTTGATGAAAGTTTTAGAATAGCTCATCAAAAGATTAAAGATATTATTCAATCAGAAAACAGGCAGGTGATCAAGATCATCGAAAATAAATCATGGAGTACCAACCATCCAAACCATGTTTACATACCACATGGGTTATCGAAGCTGGTTTGACTGCCAGCTCGTCTTCTGAGAGAATGGCGTAATCCGCGTAAGTACCTCTCACAGCCGTTGGGTGCAGTGCCCCAAACACTTCTTGACCAACAGCTAGTGAAGAAACTGAAGCTCCTACAGCTGCAACTTCACCGCTAATATCCCGACCAAGGATTATCGGCAACAGTGGTTCAAAAATACAACGACCATAACCACATCGCATCTGGCAATTATACGAATTATGAAATCCCACACGAAACCTATTCATTTGAAATCGAACCACTCCTAAGCTCACATTCGGGAAACAATTCGGTTTCTCCCTGACAAATATGTATTCTTTGATCGGGGAGGTGAAGATTCAAGGACTCACCCGCAAATCCAAGGGGTTGATGGAGACGGCGCGGGCGCGGACGAGGATCTCCCGCGCCTTCAGATCGGGGACGGCAACGTCCGAGCGCATCTCGAGAACCTCGGGCCCTCCGAACCGAGGTAACAGAACGGCCCGGCACGAGGTCACGGCGGCCGAAGTGGAGGCGGGGCGGAGGCCCAGCGGTGGCTTCCTGGCAGGGACGATCCGGCGGCCGCCTAGCCGCCACATGATGGGTATTCCCATTAGGACTACAGTGGATCGCAGCGGCGGCGGGGGCGATGGAGGGCGGCCAAGGTTGGGACTTGGGAGGGAAGAGCGCAGCGTATTTGTGGAGTGAGCGGGGCGGCGTGGAAGAATGGAACGGCGATGTGTGAGCTTACCGTCCACGCACGCTTCCGGTTCGGTCCGTTGGGTCGGAGTGGACCGGATCGGATCGGCATGTGAAAAAAAAACGCTCGAACCGATGCGATCTTTTCTTACATTTTGCCCCTTTAAGTTTACCTCAGTCATCCAAAATACTAGAAAATACACTAATAATATAACTACACAATATAAATTGGACATATTTATTTTTCTAATTTTTAGGAGCATTAATCACTTTTAGTCAGGTATCAAATTTAAAAGTGTACATTAATTATCAAAATCATCAAAAAGTATTTTTTTTAAAGTTAAAAGGCATGTTATGTATATATTTTTTACTTAAAATATCTTTATTACAATGTTAGTACTTTTATATCAAACGGTTTTAATTATATTTAGATAATTTTTACTAAATTAGTAAAAAAATTTAATATAAAATGATATATGTATAGGTTTTAATATAATAATGCTACAATAATGTTGAAATAAAAAATTAAAATAGAAAATATAATATTGTATTGATTTGTTTTTTTTTCTTTTAGAAAAGGATTTTTTAACCTTAAATAATTCTGATAATTGGGAACGTTCATTTGATTTTTAACCTTAAATAGAACCTTACAAAAGAAAAGTAATAAAATACTGAAAAGAGTTTAAATTTTAAATGAGATAAATATCTAGAAGTTGGAGTATTTTAAACTACATGGACCTTGCTGCAACTAGTTGTGATTTTTCATTTTAACCCTCATCGAACCAAATGAAAATAGGGACCATTCGAATTCCCGACCGGCTACCGGGGTGGAAGAGGACGGCGTGTTCCCAGAAGGGAAAGCGGCTTCTAGGGTTTCGGTGAGCGGCGAAGGAATCGCGCGGTCGTCATCAGCCGAACTATTCCCTCGATATTTTTGATCTCGATCCGGATCTTGACAGCCGATCATGGGGAGAGGCAGGTTCAAGGCCAAGCCCACCGGCCGCAGAAACTTTTCCACCCCAGAAGAGATTGGTGATGCTCTCTAGTCCAGTCCCGCCTACGTTTACGGTTTTTTTTTTATCTTTTTTATGTTCGGATATTCAGAATATTTTCATGGTTGCTGTGCTAATTCCTCGATGCACTGCGCCTACATATCAACAATTGCTCGATCCGATAGTAGTCTGTAAATGGCATATTTTGCTTGGATGTTACCCTAATTAGTTTAGGTTAACGTAGTATCCGGGAAGTTAGAAATTAGAATGGCAATTTAGCACCTGATTAAATTGTCTTTTTTTATCGTGGTTGAGTGATGGATGAGAATGTTTGGTTAAACTTTAGTTTGTTCTGTTTCTCGCAGAATGTTCTGAAGTAGCTAATGAAATATTCATGTTAGATATATATGTGCGCAGAATCTGGAAAACATTATGGGAACTAATCTAGAGTTCATGTGTTCTGATAGTAAAGTTGATTTGATAATTTCTTCTTGTTATCCTGAAAGAATGGAAATTATAGGTTATGCCTTCATATCCAATCTAGCTTCCAACCGGATAGCTGTCTCTTTTCTCTGACAATTTTTTGGCAGTGCCAATGACACCTTTGTTTCACTTTGTAAAAAGGGCAGTCCGGTCCAAGAAGTTTCCGCCAATATAGGGTTCCGAGAAAGGGGTTATTGTATGTAATCTTACTCTGCTTTGCAATAAACTGTTTCCAAGACTCGAATCCGTGACTTCTAAATCACACAGCTACAACTTTACCATTGCACCAAAGCTCTTTGTTTCACTTATGTGATATCAGAATTTTAAATTAATTCTGTTTAGGTACCATAGAAGGGGAGCCTTGGTGCAACAGTAAAGTTGTTGCCTTGTGACTTAGAGGTCATGGGTTCGAATCTTGAAAACCACCTCTTGTAAAACAAAGTAAGGCTGCGTACAATGGATCCTTTCCCGGGACCTTGCATAACGGGAGCTTTGTGCACTAGGCTACCCCTTTAGGTACCACAGACTAGAGCCGATCCCACCTAGTGGGATAAGATTTAGTTGTTGTTGTATTACAGACTAAAAGTGAGTTTGAAGTGATGGATTGTGGAGAAATGTATAGGACATTGCTTTCTGCTGATGACTTGTTTTTTTTTTTTTACGTTAAAGTTTTCCTGAAATAGTGCTAGGGATATAAATAGATCTGTAGGATCTTCAGTCTGGGTATTTCTGACTATGACAACACATGTTATGTTTTTTGGAGTCCCTTCTTCCTGAGCAAATGTGGGTTTAGGACATCTCATACATCACTATCTTTCCGATTCAAATTATTATACAGTGGGCTAAATCACCAGATATTGTATGCTGTTTGAGTGGTTCTGCAACTTCACTTAGCTTATCTATTTGTCTTTTGCTTTCTTGATATTCTTCACCAATACTTGTATGAAATGCTTCAAACTGGAGTTTGAAGAGATTTGTAGGATGAAATTAAGATGCTTTCCTTTTATATGTTGCTCTTAATAATTAATTTTAGTCAGGATATCTTTAGGTTGTGAATGGGTTCTTTTCCTGTGTGCCTGAGATCGTCAATATTTAGTTGTTGTAAGGATCAATTAGCTGGGAAAAGGTTATCTTACATATAGTAGAAGCTTTGATGGGATGTTTCTGTTTTTTTTTATATGCTCCAAGCTCCTCTGTCTGATATGTTTTAACCATTCAATGAATTGCAGCTTCTGGTTCCTCAGCTCGCCCTCGCACCTTTAAACAGGTTGGCTGTTATTTAAGCTTGTTAAATGAGGATAATGCCTTCTATTTTCTATGGAAAATCTTGGATGTAGCAATTATTTAATTGGTCTCCTTTTGCATTGCTCATATAATGATGCTCATCTTTTGTCCCTATACAATTATTTGAATGTTATTTGCTGATTGTTTTTCTTTTTACATCAATTTTGCTAGGATGTAATTTATTTCAATAACTCTGAATTGACATTCTTTATTTCTTGGTTGCTCAACAGATTTTATATGTGTAAAATTATTTAACACGTAAATGAGTAATAAAAATATGCATCAATTGATCCAGCTTTTCCAGTCACGCAGGGCTTTTCTATTGAGTTTTTGTGTTGGTTCTAGTTGGAGAAGGTTTAGATGAGAACAGTAACACAAAAGAGGAGGTTTTGGAATTATGTGGCGGATATAACGAAAGATGTTTATCTTTCACTGCAGGTCGAGCAGTTGATAGTTTATTCTATTATTAATATTTCTTCTCCCTTATTTTATTTTCTTTTATCTTCTGTAACTTTCTTAATTTATTGGGGAACTGCAGATTGATGTCTTTTACCCTTTTGATTCACTTTTTGTTTTTTTTCTCATGTAAAGCATATCTGTTAATGGAAAACTAGTCAACATCAGTTTGTTTCTCACCGATTCCTTCCCCGAGAGCTAGTATGGCTATCATAAACCCCAAGAAGTCATAAAATTTCCTGCTATGAATCCAGATTAAAAATTCTGGACTGTATTTATATCTAATTTGGTGTAAAATCAGCTTCTTAACTGTTGGAGTGGTGTGAGAATTATCGAGGGAAAGAATTGGCTGTACCAAGGATGTCGAGAATGTGTTTAGAGAAAAGGCTCTAAAGAAAGTTATAAGAAACACCTAATTAAATTCTCTCTCTTTGGACGAATTGAACAGTTAAAAAAAAAAAAAAAAAAAAAAAAGAAGTGAAAATCAGTTTGGAAAAAAAGTACAATGATTCTTCATATTTGATGCAACTGTTCTGTAATTTATTTCAAGTTGGACTTAATGATCAACATTTTTGTTACCATATACATGGCGGAAATGCAAATTTTTGTTGAAATCTGTTTTTTAGTTGATTATTTTACTAATCGATTGCTAATCCATTAGACTATGATGAAGGTATATTGTCAGCGAGTAAAAGAATGTCTGGTGCACTTAAATTTCTGCCATACAATTCTGATTGGTTCAGTTAGGTTTGAACTATTAGAAAATTGTGAATGGTGGGGATATTACTAAATAGTCAACTTTTATTGTTTTTTCAAATTTTATCAACCATTGAATTTTCTAGACATTTCTCCCAAATCTTGTTTCATCACTTTATGTTTATAGTTGCTGGCCAATTTTCTATTTTCTGGGACTTCCTTACTGTTATCCTATTTGTAGGATTTTTTTCCCCCTTTGATGTAAGAACTAGAAATATCATTGTAACTTTCCTAGGTTCAAGTGGAAGTTGAAGATAATGAAGAGGAGGAATCTGAGGAGGAATCTGAGGAGGAAGATGGGACTGAGGTTACAAATCCTGTTTCTTGTTGTATATATATCATTTGTCATTCCTTTGGTACCCATTATGTGCTTTGTCTTATTTATGCATCTCTTATCACTACCGTTGTATCTTTTGCAGAAAAAGAAGGGCATTCTTGACATTAATGAGATTCAAAATCCAAACCTTGTAAAACCTAAGAATGTGAAAGCTAGAGCAGCTGATGTAAGTGAGAACTAAGAAAATTCTCTCCCTCTCTCTCTCTTCTTGTAAATTGTATAATTTTTACTGCTGAGTGAAACATGCAATCTTTTCATGTTCGCCCTTCTATATATTCAAAAATTCCTTTTCACCTATTAGTTATATTTCTCTGTGCAATTTTTTTTTATAACCATTTAGTACTGGTGGCCTTATACATATAACTTCTTCAAAGTATAGGATTTTTATATCTATATTGCTTAGTTTATGAGTAACAGGATTCTCATGTTTTCATGGCACTTGTCAATCAGTTCTGTAGCATTTATTTCTCTCTCTTGAAAATTCATTGCAGGTGGAGAACACTCCTGAACTCTCTCGACGCGAAAGGTATGCTATATATAGCTTTTTGATTCTTGTCATGGCTTCTGCTAAATTTTCTCTGCACTAGTTCAATTAAGCTTCTATGTTTTGTATTTCTTATTGCTTTATCCATCTAATTTGTTATCAATATGGCTTTTAATACCTAACAGAATACAGATTATAACATATCAATTTGTAGGATCTTATATGAACTAATTAAATAAATGAGGGGAAAGGTCTTCAATAGCTTATAATTGCTGGAAAATTAGGAGTAGTGCTGTGCCATTAATCAGAGCACCCACCTGCACTGTCTTATTAGCCTGAATCAAACGTGAAGTAGGCAGATTTATGATGGATGTTGTTTATGTGGTGAGGTAAATGAAAAAAGAAAATGGTTGTGAATTTTGTACATCATTTTCTGATTAGCATTTGTCGCCATGTTCTATGTACTTTTCCAAATTTTGTCTTGCATATAGCAAACTTCACAGCGAGGTGTGACCTTTAATGATGGTTTTTGTTTTTGCTGACCTGGGTTTTGACTAACAGAAAAAGGACTGGGTATGGACATTTCGGTATGATCTGTTTTATTGGGGTCATTATTCACTATGCTTCATTTACTTCTCAAATCAGCTGCACCGTCATCCATTCATTTTAACCTTGTGCTATCTTGAATTTGTTGCTTGTATCTCTATTGCAAATCTTTAGGCAATAATTGGTGGAAGAAATTTTTATTTGTAACCTCCTGAGTCTTGTCATGTTGGCTCAGCTTGCTGTGGTTTTCCAGTCTCTATATGACATATCAGCTCCATGTTAGGCTGTATAATATAATAAGATGTAAGAACCTTTTAGGTTCACATTGATGCTTGAAGAGGAACATCAAATGCCAAGTAGTCTTTTTCACATAATGTTAATCCTCAGAGGCAGGAGACATATTTTTGTTATTTATTATTGTTATTTTTTTCTATAGGGAAGAGATAGAGAAACAGAAAGCTCATGAGCGATACATGAGGTTGCAGGAACAAGGGAAAACTGAACAAGCTCGGAAAGATTTGGGTAAAATCCAAACATCCATCTGCTTTTCCTGTCTCCCTCCACCTCTTGTTTGTTTAAGTGATTCTTTTATAAGCTTTACGTTCTAGTAGTCCACTTTTGAAAGCCTCCTAGGCTCCCTTCATTTTTACTAAAACAACCATTTAATAAATGTGACAGACTGGTATAAGTACGTACAATATTTTTGAGTTTCTATTGAACCATACAATCTGTTATCGGTACTCACGACTTGCATTTTGTTTATCGAACTACACAATCCGTGTGTAGTTCTAATATACAAAAGCTCAACAATTTTGCTGTTCCCTCAGTATAGTGTTGTAACATTTGACTTTTAAATGGAACATGCACTGTTTGTTTCATAGCCATAGCTCATTCTTGAAACTTTGTTTGACTCGAAGCTGACAAAGAAAATCTGTCTTTTGTGTGCTTTTTTGGCTCAGACTCTTTTCATTTTATTTTTGGTATCTTCAATGTACTTGAACTTGGGCACGAGACTGTATATTCAGGGGCAACATAGGATTTTATCCCTGGTGAAAATATTGTGCCATCTGATGGCAATAGTAGTGGTTTGATACTACAAGGATCAGCGCAAGTAATATATTTAACTTTCCACCGTTTGAATCTTTTTATAAAAGTATCATTCTCTCTTCAGAACGTTGAACTAAAATCTGTTGTACTGCATAGAAGCAATTCTTCCCTTGATTTTAATTTCTGAAGTTGTCTCAATCAATTTTTTTTGTTCCCAGAGCGTCTTGCATTGATACGACAACAAAGAGCTGAAGCTGCAAAGAAAAGAGAGGAGGAAAAAACTGGTATGTAATTTCACATGCAACTGTCCTTTAACTAAACGTTCTGTGGATGTATAGATTGCTTTAACCATACATACATCCTACATCCCAAATTATATTGTTCCTGGAAAATCCACAATCTTCAAATCATCAGTTGGTTTTGTCGGAGCCATCTATCCCATTCAACTCAGATATTACCTTTATGCTATATTTTGTAAGAGAGAATGGAGTGGGAATGAGAAGTAGAACGATTGATGTATTCCTTTGTTTGGTTGCATTGATGGAATGGCATGACAAGTGGAATGATTCTTCATTCTATGCTCGGTTCAGGTAGTTCAATTCATTCGACCAATTTGATCTGCTTGGTCTTTTGGCTTATCCAACCATCCAATCTGACTAATTCTTTTCGATCCATCGAGCTCACTTGGTCCATCATGTTCGTCAAGTCATATATTCCATCCGACTCCATAAGGATTGTGTAGGCTCGGTTATTAAATGGACCATTCCTTGGATTGTTCATTTCACCTCAAATTGCTCATTCAAATGCTAGAATGAAATGATAAATGACAGCCGTTTTCAAAAGCTTCAGTGAGTTGCCTTACGATGTACAACTTTTCGAGATATTTATCTGATGATCTTGCTGATTCCGTTCACTTTTCATAATGATTTATTTCCAATGCACCTAATCGGATCTACCTCTTGTGCTTGCAGCTAAAGAACAGAAGAGGGCCGAATCTCGCAAGTGATAATAATACTTGACCGCACTTTCCGTGCTTGTATTTTCCAGTAAACTACAACCCCAAATCGCACATTGTTGCATTACCATTCATTAGATATGCTGTTTAATCATATTGAAATTTCATTTCAGTAATTGCCAAACATTTGGTTCGAGTAGACAAGAGCACTAAACATCCTTTTATATAAAACATCCGCTCTTAGCTGTGCTGAAGCTCCAAACAGTGTTTCTGAAACTTTGGATGCTCTGTTCAACTGGTTTATTGTCTATTTGTTGAAATTTGAATGATCTGTTGAATGAAAGTTATTTAGTTCTGACTTTCGCGTGACTAATTCTAGAGGTCGTAAATGTCTTCCCTCTGGTTTCTTTTTATGTGATTCTTACTACATACAAGATGGGGCCATGAAGATTTTGATTATTTATTAAATCATGGCCAAGTTATCTTCAAAGGTTAAAAATAGTTAGTTATACAATTAAATGAAAAATAACCTTTTTTTTTAATTTATTTATAAAAATTACCAGGAACCATTTTTTTTTAATAAAATAGAAAGAAGCAAAATATTCAAGAGGTTTTTTTTTTGGTGAAACGATGAAAGTAATGTGGTACTAAAACAATAAGAGGAGTGATTTGAATATCTTAAAACATGAGGGGCCCATTTAGATGTTTCCCAATATCCAGGGTTTGGGCTTGGGCCCATTTTAATCGCGGGCTGGATCGTTCTCATTCTACATTTGCACTCCAATAGCCGAAACCCTCTCCGGCGAATGCACCACCGTGGCCGCGGCGGCGATTGGCTCCTGCCGATCCCCATTCACCCACCTCGTCAAAGGTAATCGCTCCTGCGATCCCCAATGATTCATATTCGCTCTTCGCATTCATCTTGACATCTTGTTCTTCTCTATAGGTACGACACAAGGTAGTGCTAATAACTTTGTTCTTCCTTGTGGATTCTATGTATTGGTTTGTCAACCTCGAAGTTCAGTTTCAGATTTTAAAATATCATCTGCTTTTAATTTAGAAATGCTTTGATCCCTTCTCTATTTTATTTTTTGTCCGTGTTTCAGATGTGGTTTTCATATGACTGTTGGATTCTTTGTTGGTTCTTCTCAGCTTCGATCATATTCATTGCTTTGACCATCCGAGTTTAAGGGTGTGCTCATGATGTTCTCTGATAAGCAATGATATAAACCAAGCTTGTTGAATAAGTTTCTCTTATACTTGAAGGCAGCACATTGTTTGCTTTCCCTATACATTTCAGTCTTAGTCTCAATAGTATCCATAATGTATGAAAGTTACATTTGAAAGAAACAGTTGAAAGAGATAGAATGCTCGAAGGAAGGTGATGATGGTAGGACCTCATGCTTCTCTTCTAGATAGCTTTTTGTGTGTGTGTGTGTGCGCAATGGTGCAGTAGCTGTGCTCAAGTTTTTAGCATTGTTTGCTGCAGTCATTAGATCTTGAGCTGGCAACTGGTGGCAGAGGATTCTCATTGCTCATGTGCTTATGCCTTCGGATGTCGAACTCTCAGACTTGACTGGAATGAAGGTGATTCCTTGATTCTCAATTGTTCTTTCAGTTCCCTGTCAAGCTCATTGAACGTGCCCTTTGTTCAGTTTTCATTGTTCACATGCTATTTCTTTGCCTCTGCAATGTGCATACAAAGATTCTCATGGTTAGATGAACATTATAGATACATGAGCTGACACCATTTTGCTCACCCAATTCTCAATTCGCTGACTATTTGTATAGTCACTGATTTCTTCCTATGCAGATTTTTGTTTCACAGGATTCCTATTTTATCACTGTTCATCATAATTCCTTGAACTAAGCACTGAGTCAATTCATTAGACAATATAACCATTTCAGATATAAACAGATACTAAAATGAAATTAATCTAATTCTTAACAAATATAAAGACAACCCAGTGCATGAAGCTACAACTCTTGCCAATGTGAGATCTTGAGAAAGGGTTGAACCACATTAGATCTAGTGTATGTAGTTTTACCCTACATTGCAAGAAATTATATTCGCGACTCAAATCCATAATAGTAAAGTCACGCTGTAATAACTTTGCCATTATGCCAAGACTCTCCTAATTCTTAACAAATATTCTTTTGATTAAAATGTGAAAAATCAAGTTATGAAAAAGCATATGGCACAAGCAGTTAGGTCACTACGGCATCAATTTAATGCATGTGCAATGCGTATTTGAAAAATATGCTCATAGAATTAACAATGCATATGGAGTAAACTATAGATTTGCTAAGAACTTAGCCAATATAAATGACCTGTAGAACATACTGTACGTCTCCCTCGAAACAAATAACTAAATGTAAACAATCTATGTGGTTCTTAGACAATTAATGGATAAAATTTGTAATGTTTACCTAAAAGGCGTTAAACATTAATGTGCAAAACTGTTATATCTCTATATAATGATCGAGTCATTCGAGAAATGGCACTCCTTCAGGAAACAGGGGAAACTAATTTCGGTTATTAGGAGGGGTGGCAATGGGGAAGGCAAGCCGAAACATCTTTGCTCTCCCAGTTTTTTTTAATCAGTGAGGCAGAAAGTTGTCCTCTCATGAGAAGCATGGGTTATTTTATTTGAAAGATACTGAGTAGTTCTAAGGAAGTGAACCAAATAAAAAGTATATCTTGTCCCTTAGTTTGGAATGTTGAAGGCCCCTCTTTAAGTGCCTACAAAACCCTAGCCCCAGGCAATTACATGGTCAGAACTTATGTTAAAACATGTTTACTCAGAAATGATTAGTTTGCATGCTCCGTGGTCCAACTATTTTCAGATCATTCCCTGCTAACTAGCTACAGGCTTTAAGGTGTCTTCATCAGCTAGCGTAAACATTGTACTTGCATGTAGCATAATGAGATGTATGATTTTCCTGCTTCCTTCTGTGCAGAAAATTTTGTTCCTCATAGGTAGGTTTAAAATAAGCGCTAATAGTGAAGTAATGCATTGATAATTATTCTGATCTCACTGTCAAGAAATGCTAGCATTTTGTTTTTATTTACAGTTGATGGGCAATAAGGCAGTAACAAGATGTTTCCCTTGAATGATTAATGTTTATCGCAGTTGGTTGGTTGTGTTTCAGTTGTTTAGTGTCTCTGTTTCCGAGATAAATTATTAGTTAACCATTTGTTTATGCCCTTTTTCTTATCCAATTATATGCTCCAACAATGATCCTTCAAACTGATGAGCACAAATGTGCATGATACCTTGCACCTCAACAGGAGAGGAGTACCCAATGTTTTTAGTATAAAAGATTTCCACCTACAAAGAAAGAAATAAAGATTAGGGGGATTTCATACTGTATTATATGTTTAAAACAAGATTAGGGGGGCTTTTTTATTGACTATGTACAGTGATAGTTTTGTGTCAAGGAAGTTTATATGATTGATGATTTGATGCAGAGTCTTCCAGGATGATTTCATACTGCTTGAGCTTAACCAAGCAGACATGGTCAGATCGGACTCACTGTATGAGCTTAACCAATCTAGGTAAATATAGATTGATTCACTTTACCTGATATATATATATATAACAGGCAGGGGTTGCTTATAGAATGGACAGGGGTCGATTCTGAATGAGGGGTCTAAAATCTCTCTTGGTTTTAGATGGTCCCCTCTCTTGCCTATCGAGGACTGGCGCACTAGTCCTTACCTTCGCCGTCTCGCGATCTGGGCCGGGTGCTAGTTGGACAGATTCTCAACTTTGCAGGATTTAATATTTGCTTCTATGGATGCTTTATCCTGCAAAATGAACGCATGTCATTTCATGTAACCCATCCTTGGCCAAACAGAGTTACAGAAGACCCTGTCTCTCGCTTTAAGCACACATGAATAGATTAGTTGGTGTGCAGCTACAACAGCGGCCCTCATCAGACGCTGATCCACTTCGAACTTTTCAGTGCCTTCTTTCAATTCAATTCTTCCCCTTTGGCCCTTTAAATTTCCGTCCCCTGCTGCCTCAATAAACGCCTAGCTATCCCCTTAACACCCAGCAAACCCATTGATCATGTGATATACTTAATAATGACAGAAAAAAAAAATCTAAAAGCATCAAAATGTCAAAATAGCACTCTTATCCTATTTCTAATCTTGAAAAACCTCTTATTCCAGAGTTGTTATAATAGCTGCTTCAATATTAATTGATTCTATTCCGTTAAAAAATTTACAGATAGAATATTTTTATATTAAAAAATTCTTATTAACTGGATAAAATTGTTTAAATTTAATGAAATAAGACATAGTGTTGTTGTTGTTGTTGTTGCTACTACTACTTCAATATGTTTAAAATGATCTAATGTCGTTGTTAAAATATCGTGTCTATGTATAAATTTTTTGAAACATTAAGAATATTTTTGCCACACTGTAGCAATTATTTCGCAGCTGTTATAACAACGTCCAAATAAGATTATTATTATTATTATTATTATTAACGATAGATTTCTATTTTATTTTTATTTTTATTTTTTTTAAAAAAGAAGTGGTCTTTTTCAAAATAAGGGGAAGCCCTTCCGAACACCTTCATTGCCGGTCTATAGATGCAGTGCTTCTCCATTACTCATATAATATTATACAGGACACAGTACTCTTGGTGCAGGGGATGACATACCATAATAAATAATGTCAGTCTTCAGACGGCAAGCACGATGATGAAGACACCACTCACAACAGTGAACTTGATTAAGTACGTATACCTCCTCACTCCATCTCTATATGATTTCTGATGATGATGGTGATTGATGAATAAGATAGATATAGTGCAGGGCGACTGCCTGGCTTCTTCCAGTTGCGTACACAGACAAGTACACTGCATGCAGATGCCACGCTTCCGCCCCTTCTCCTTTCACTCGAGTCCTCCATTTAATTGATATCTTCTCTACTTGTGTTATCTTCTCTCCTCCCTCGGCCTCTGTTTCCCTTTGCACCGACTTTGTGTAGGCGATGGGATTGGTGGTCTTTTTGCTCCACCTTGCACTTTCACCATTCAAGTCGCCTACCTGATCCACGCCCACGCTCGTAGAAATTCTACCTCCATCCTTCACTTGTCGTGCTGCTCCGTTAATAGAGCAAATACCTAGTTGGCGGCTGCGACGTTGATGGCTACGATTGGTTGAATTTTAATTGTGATTTGATCGAAATTTGATCGTGAATTTTGATTTTAATTGAATCGCAAATGAAATTCGACTAAATGATAACAATGTCGAATAGCTCGTGAATGGAGAAGAGTACTTTGCTCAGTTACACAGTATAATTGGCGTGTAAATTAACATGTAGGTGCGTGCCTACACTGCACAATGCAGTGCACTGCACTATGCACGTGCTATGCACAAGCAGGTGCGCACAGTGGATGGCCAGGCGATCGCCTTGCCTATATATATACACACACGTTAATTAGCACGCTAACTGTACGCATCATTGTGTACGATTGCGTATGTACACAGAAAATTTAATTACATAGTAATGAACAGTGCACACGCATCCGTTTACCATGTACAGTAAATGAAAAATATATAGTGTTTCTTCATCGTGCGAAGAAGCTACTATCGCTCGGAATTCTATTGGATTCTGATCGCGATCTAATCATAATTCGATCGTAATCCGATTAGAATTTGATCGGGATCTGGCCGACATCGAAGTCTGATCAGACTGTGATTAGATTCCCATCGGTCTAATCGTTATGTAGGATTACATATGTGTGATTCATAGTAATTGAGAATGAACAGTGCATTCCCAGCATGCATGCCTCGATATTGTTTGGTGGCCGTCAGATTTCGATCGCAGTCTGGTCGGAGTTGGAGTCTGATTGAGCTACGATCGGATTTCGATCGGATTGTGGTTGTTGGCAACTGCGATCTGGTTGGAATTCGATCACAGTCCAATCTCAATTGGATCGCAATCGGAATTCGATTTAATCATCGTCGTCAGCACAACAAGCGGTCGCGATTCGATCGAAGGGACGACAGTAGCAATCTCGATGGATTCAAAGGTTGAGTTATAGTGCTCATTGCTCCGATAACGCACAAACAACACTATGTATTCTCAATTATCGTACAATTTCGTAAATCCGATGATGGAGATGCAGTTACGTATAAACATGCACTGATCAATCGTACTATATATATATATATATATATATAAATTCAGACAGGCGAGTTAGTTAGGCATGGCTAACCTAATCAAATTGTCTAGCTTGTTAGGTCCTTGTAGATTGACCCAACCTGCTTGGCATAACCCATGCAACGTGCCCAACCACTAACCCATGCGACTTGGCTCGACTTGATCGCTTGATTGGCTTGATTAGTTTGTGATTAGAGTGTTTGATCCATCTGGCCCGACAAACCAATTGACCTAATCCAATTTGGACGAATTAGATTGATTGGATCACTTGGTCCCCTCCAAACTTTTCCGCCCAACAAATTGATTGGCTTGACCAATTCGATTGACTAAACTAACTAGGATGGATCACCCAACTTGACTTGCTTGACCAATTGATTTGCTCTACCCTATTAAATTGTCTAATTCAACTAGATCAACCAACCCAACTAGACTAGATTGAGATCGACTTAATCGGGTCAATTGGTTCGAATGAATCAACTATATTCACCAACTTAATTAGCTTGTGCAGGTGTGCCAACTATATCAATTGACTCAACGCATTGGCCCTATCCACCCACCTTTGTTTGCTCAATTAGTATGTCCTAGTATGACTGACTCACTTGGCTTGGCTTGTTTCCTTAGATTAACCAGTTGAACACTGATTCATGTGATCTTCTTGTCTTCATGGGGATGACGTAGTGGCTAAGGTACGACGGTGCTTGCAGAAATGACATGGATCAATTCCGGAGGAAATCTAAAATCCTTTCTTGAATTCAGATGATCTCAACGTGTCTTGATCATCACGTCAAGACTCATAAGATTCTCCATGATTTATCTCCCTCATAATAACCATGAAACAAGCTGATAGGGATCGCTAGATTGACAATTCCAATCTTTTACATATGTGCCCTTCCTAATCTAACCACTTAACTTGCCATAATTGCTTGCTCAATTGACTAACTAGACCATTGGACCTCCAATTTGCTCAAATCTAGCAAATTGATTGGACCAGTTTGATTTAGCCAAATTAAATTAAAGCTCGGACCAATGCCCTCGATTACTCGAACTCGATAGATTGATAGAACTGATTTGATAATTGACCAACCAAATTGAATTGGTTTATTTGACTTGTCCAATTAGCTCAACTAATCAAATAGACCGTCCACGACTTAATTAGCTAGCCTGACTAACCAAATCGACCTGCCCAACCCGATCGATTACATTGTCCAACTTAATCTAATTAATTAGACAAATCAGCTCGAATCAAATCGAATTGACTAGCCATATTAGATCAACTATGTTGGATGACCTATAGCCAACTCATTGAAATTAAACCAATTGAGTCAATTGGCTTAACAAGATATATAGATTGGTCCACCTGTTAGTTGATTCACTCAATCCAATAGAAAAGGTGCATCTGACCTTACTACTAAACCGAACAACTCCGAGATGAATTACAAAAATAAATAAAAATAACTTTCATAAATTCCAACGCATCAAATTCTAATTAAAATTTATTTATTTTTGACAGTCTCAATCTAATTTGCACAAAAACTCTCTTATAAAAATCTCGTTTATCGTTTTGTCTAGTGAAAATCTAATTAACGACTTGAAAATTTATTTATTTCGCATTCTTACTTGTTTTCGCCATGTTATGTAATCATAATTTTATATGTTCAAATGTATATCGATATTATGATATCATCTAGTGAGTGGATATAACTTAGCTCATAGGATACAAGGAATATATATATTCAAAGATATGGGATAGGATGCCACACTTAGGGTCATAGAAGTAGGCTGAGTTGGGAACCCGATAAGTCAGGAAGAGTAGAAGATTGAAATGATCCGAACATGGAGCAAACAGGATAACTCGAGAAGTGAAGAGAGTATAAGTACGTCGAATCGGGAGCAAAGTGACTCGAAAAGGATAGAAGATCGAAGTGAGCCAAACAGGGAGCAAGATAACTCGGAAAGTAAAGAGAGTAGAAAGTACATCGAGTCAGGAGGGATGACTCATGAAAGATAGAAGATCAAATTGAGCCGAGCAGGGAGCAAGGTAACTCGAAAAGTGAAGAGAGCAAAAGTATGCCGAGTCAGGAGCAGGTTGACTTATGAAGAGTAGAAGATTAAAGTGAGTCAAACAGGGAGCAAGGTAATTCAGAAAGCGAAGAGGACAGAAATATGCCAAGTCGGAAGTAGGGTTGACTTGGGAAGGGTGGAGAATTGAAGTGAGCCGAGCAAGGAGCAAGATAACTTGGGAAGCGAAGAAATTAGAAGTAGGCCAAGTCGGAGAATAGGGTTACTCAAGAGTCTGAAAAGTAATAAATCAAGATAGAAGTATATCGAGTTGAAAGCGTTGCGACTTGAGAGGCAGGGACCATAGAGGAGATTCCTTCCTCCTGTGGTGATGCTTGCTCCCCAACAACCTTTTCTGATGATAAATCTTGCACACATTGTATGCCACATGGGAATGCTTGGTAGAAGTTGTGATCCCCTAATCGCCTAGCAACGACATGACTAACGGATTACCTGAGTGTTCAAAGAACCTCTCAAACGATGCTATATAAAGATATGTTGAGATAAAAGGAAAGGTTCTCACTCTCTCTTTCTCTCTCTCTAACAACTTAGATTACTTTTCATTGTATTATTATTTCATCTTCTCTGTCTGATTTAAATATTGAAAGATCATTAGTTGGAACTCTGACAGTGATCATTTGACGTGTATTAATCTTGATAGGAGTACTACTGTTACGATGTAAGAATCCTATATATCTAGGTTAGTTTGACATAATCATAATTTCATATGTTTAAACATATCAGTATCATCGTGTTATTTATGTTAATTTTGATAAGTATATTATTTATTAAACTAATTGGTTATATTAAAAAAAGTTGTCGACTGAATGAGAATCATTTTTTTTTACTTCATTAATGACACATTTGCGTGCTCAATAAAAAAGACTAATTAACTGCTCCATCTATTACACTTTTTTTATTAATTGATTAGGAGATAAAAAAAAATAACATAAAATAAAAGAGTGCTCTCGAGTCAATACAATCCTGTGCAATGACTTCTCCCTTTTCTTCTCATTTTCCAATCAAACTCAATTCTCCTCCTTTTATTGCATTTATTCCCCACAATATACAACCTTCTCCATTTACTTAACTATTTATATTTATTCTAATTAATGTACAAATACTTAAATCATAAATCCGACACACTCACATAACTCTTCCAACTTCTTCTCTCTTTATTTAATATCCCTCCAAATCCCTAGCAAATGAAACACCTCTTTCACAAAATGCCAAAGCATTACATTGAGAAATTAATTATCTGTTTTTTTTTTCTTTCAGATTGTTCTTTAGAGCTTTCAAATCATCAAATTATCATTTAAACATTTTAAACTATTGTCATTTAGCTTCTAGTCATTGACACTCTAATTTTAGGTGAGCACATCATTATTAATAATTAATGTTCATATATAGTAAGGGGTAAAATGATATATATATATATATGAGTTTAAAAATTTATAAAGCATTTTAACAATTTTAATTTGAAACTCAAGAGAGAGGCATTTTGAAAAGATGTAAACTTTTAGGGCTTAATAAAACTAGTCATGTTAAAAGATTTAGAGGGTTTTCAAAAATTTTATTATTATTATTTTTTAATTAATATTATTATATTTTAGTATAGCGGTCTCTCCTATATAAATTTATGAATTCACCCCTGGGTAACACTGTCCAATTGCATCATCTCTGTGAAATTGGAACTTCTACATCTTCTGCTCTTGTTGCTGCTACAACGATCGATGGCAAACCCTATCAATGAAATTCAAGGTATATGTCATGGCGCATGCACTCTCAACTTAATTTTGTTCGTCCCTCTCGTTTGTTATGATCAATTTTGGTGTTCTTTCACTTCGATCTTTTGTTTGGGTCATGCCTTGGAGATTCTCAAGGGCGTTTGGAGTTTTTACAACCTTGAAAAGATGGAGAAGAAGAGAAACCCTTGGACTTGCATGACATCACTGGCGAAGTCAGCCCCGGGCTATTTCCTGGGCTAATCAACCGTTCAATTTTTTTCCCCGGGCTAACTCTAAAAAAAACTAAAATTTAGAGGTGATACAGTGTACTACAATGTATTTTTTTTTACCCCGGACTAACACTCGGGTAACCTAGCTACCACGTGGCTCCGCCCTTGGATGGTATTATATTAACTTCATCGAGTTACCCTTGGAAGTTTTTGCAACAGGCCAGGGGGTGGAAGTGGAAGATCGACCGTGTTCTTCAATGAGGTCACGTTCGAGATGGCGGCCGCTATACACTTGTCTTTGGGGCAAAAATTTTTTTTACCTTATATGATCAGGTAAAATCTGTTGACTCCGTCCATTAGCCCAGGTCATTTGAAGGGCTTTGTTCATTAGCCCTTGATTAGCCTGGGTCAATTAAAATTACTGACTCCGCCCTCGGCCGAGGCACGGCCTTATTGCTCGAGCACTCCGACTGGCCGGTGATCACTGATGAGTGGGGCATCGATCACCATCCATCCGCTCCAACATGGAGCTTCCTATTACCTGGTTAATCATACATACATGTTAATTAATTCTTCGTTATGCCTCAATAATATTAATTAATTCAATTAATTGATACATACTTGTTCTTAATTTCATGCAGGTCTAATTACTTAGAAGAGATAATCACGATATTCCTTGCAACATTATATTAAATACTTAATTAATATATCATTAGGGTGAATAGTTTAATTGACTAGTTGCGTTTCCTCGTGAACTTTTAATTTGGATTAAATATATCTGCAATGTAATGATGAATATATATTTATGGGTGTGATCTCATAAACCTAGAAAATTAACTGTTTTATTAACTTGGAATGGAAAATGGCAAGTGCATTTTGTGATCTTTTTTCTTTTTGTTTTGTTTTTTATAATGCATGTTTAAATTTCACCCGATTAATTTTGGAGATAAACGATATTTTTGCTACTGAGATATTCATAAAAAAAGCATCGTTTGATTTTGAATGATTATCTTCACCTCAAAATATATGCTTGAGTTAATCTCTTAAACAAGACATTTATTTCAAATCTCATGCATGCTATGAGAATCTAAATAATTTTTCTCAAGCTAAATATATATTTCATAATAAATAGGGTTATAATTTTATCATTCATATTTCTAATATTGTGCAACAGATTATAAATTCACTAATTTAACGACCCCTATCAATCTACTTCTGGACCATTGTAAGAGAGATAAATTACGACGGGTCTTTGACCATTGAGATTAATAATTAACTCACGGAGAAACAACACTCTCATATTTGCTTAGGATTGATTTATTGTTCTATTATACGACATTTACATGAACTAACCACTGGGTCATTTCCGTGGGACATTTATATTTCTAATAACATCATGTGGATGGATATTGATTTAGAGTTTAGGATTTAATCAAGTCTATTAACTAAACATATAATCGTACGTTTTTTTAAAATTGACACCAAATATCCGAATTTTACGCTACAGTCACACATACTTAAGACTATATATAGTTGTTTACATTAGTTACCAAGCCAAACATAAGTAACTTTTATAAGGAAATGCATCGGTAACATCATTTGTTTGGACCATAGTTCATTGAGGAGCCTATGGTCCAATAGGATGAAGGGTGTGATTTTGATTCCTCGACATTTTTATATACGATAGACACTAAGGTCTATGCTTGCTTTTCTTATGGCGTATAGGAGCTGACAACGACACCCACCATTTCGTTCAAAGATGCAATCTTTGAACTTGTTTTGATAGCGAATCTTGAAATTGTATTCAACTTTATAAAGGATGGTAATACCAGACTGGGGTTCAACTTGGAACCATTGTAAAGCTTCTTATAGAATGTAGAAAGTTCGCCATTTGACTTGTTCTGTGGGTTGTCACATGTATACTGCCAAATCTGTTAGTAGATTGTTGAATCTACCCATGTCAATTTTGATGTTCTTGGGGCCGACTTGAGTTTGTTTAGGAGACTTATCTTTATTAGTAACCGTCTCAACATATGTCTGTTGTGGAGTTATCTTGAGGAGATGTTTGTTCTTGATTGTTGTGCTAAGAAAATAATTTGGTCCGACTTCTTTACGGATAACATCTAGAGCTAGTTCAAGAGAGTCAAATCCACTCAATTCTTCTCCCTTGGCTTCA
The DNA here is from genome assembly GCA_025175895.1 of Wurfbainia villosa. Taxonomy (NCBI): domain Eukaryota; kingdom Viridiplantae; phylum Streptophyta; class Magnoliopsida; order Zingiberales; family Zingiberaceae; genus Wurfbainia; species Wurfbainia villosa. The sequence continues at coordinate 10,083,287 of CM045997.1, forward strand.
CCTAGGAGTAATTCCTTAGCTTCTTCTCATGTGTAAAGTCCTGCATGGGGTTTTGTCATAATACCATAATATGTATATCGTCCTATTTTATTAGCTGGACTGTGTGTGTCATTGAGATGTAGGAAGTAATAAATGATGACATTTATGACTCTCAATTTGTAGTGTGTTACTCGTGGAACAGTAGAGATGTTCCATATATTGTCAATAATTGTCGTTTGGATTTGTTCCAATTGTGCTCAATGTTCTGTCCGAAACTGTTCTTCAATTCGAGAATACAAGCAAAGCTCTTGTGGTCCGATTTTTATAGTTTTAGATCCCCAAGTTCGACTAGAGGAGTCATGTGTCTTTGTTCGATGTAGTTTTTCCATCTGTAAGAATATCATGTTAATAATCTAGAAGGAGTGTATGCAAGGGAATTGTTACTGCTCTTAATAGGTTCCCATTGTATTTTCACATTTTTATTGATAATTATATCTGTGAACTTTATCCATCGCTTAGCAGAAAGGGTGCTTTTTTTTACTTTTGCTTTGTTCGTGATATTTTACTATAGCTTCACAATCAATGCGAACTGTAATCTCCTTTTTGTCACATGTAAATAAATAGAAAGCTTCTAGGCAGTAGATGACGGCTAAAATTTCGAAATCTAAGGATGTTAGATGTCCTTTTTTGTGGAATTTGCCAGAAGCATACCGGTATATACTTTCTTAGTTTTTTGTGTCATATTTATTATATTTTCGGAGTAGGATCCCACCCCATCCTATTTCGCATCCATCGGTTTCAATAATTAGGTAGTCCGTATCTAATGTTAGTGATAATGTGGGAAGATTTTTTACCTTTTCTTTTATCATTCTTACAAGCTCAATGTCTTATTGGTTGAAATGTCTTTGTCCTTTGGAGCTGATTTTGTTATACAAAGTCCCACTAATTTTTCCTATGTTCTTGATGTACTATCTTGCATAATTTAATAACTCTAAAAAGGTCCGCAATTCTTTTATATTTTCTATTTTGTCAGAAAAGTTTAGTATTTTTGTCGTAATATGAGGTTGCAATGATATTTTTCCCTTCTCTATTTCAGTTCCCCAAAATTCTATATATTTAGTAGCCAACTGCATCTTCTTTTTAGAGATTATTAGGCCATTGGCTTGTATGAGAGTGAATACCGGGAGTAGATGGGCAAAATATTCTTATTTGATTTTTGAAAAAATCAAGATATCATCTATGTAGATGCATGTAAATTTTTGGGCTTCTTTGAAGATGTCATCCATTTTTCGTTCGAATATTTGATGTGCTACTTTTATGTCGAAGGACATTAATAACCATTCAAAATGTCCTTCTGGACAAGTAAATACAGTCCATTCAATAGACTCTGGATGCATTTTAATTTGCCAAAAATCTGACTTCATGTCAAATTTTGAATATCATTCTGAGTCTTGTATTTTGTTGATAAGTGCTTCTTTATCTGACATTTTATATCCATCATCATGGCAGTTATCATTTAGTCTTTTGTAATTAAAAATCATTCTAGACTGACTTCGTTTTTGTTTAGAGCTTTTGTTTACTATGAAGGCAGAGCTTCTGTGTCTAGAGGTAGATCTTCGTATGAGGTTCATTTTTAACATTTGTTGTATGTGAAGTTTACATTCTTCAGCTTCCCAATTACTATATTTGAGTTCTTGTGCTTTTATTGTTAGGTTCGGGTTGATGATGTTTAATTTGCATTGTGTCTTGCTATTGTCCCAGTGTTTGATTGGATTGTCCCCTATCATCTCCAATTTTTCTAACTTAGATACTATAGTGTTTAAGTCTTCTGAAGTATTTAACTACTTGAGTATATATGATATGTTTATAAACGGAGGGGTCTCTATATCTAGTTCTTCTCCTAAGTTTTCATAGTTATCTTTTTCTTCAAATTCTTCTTCTATTGAGTATTCTCTCTGTTGTCTTGTTCCTCTTGGTCTGTTTGGGTATCAACACAGTTACATATTTATTTTTTATTTGGACAGGTACATTGGAGTATGCTTCGTTCTGAATCCTGAAAGATGAAGAATATTCTGATAGTACTGGAGAGATTATAGGGTTTGATAAGAGGAACACATAGTCTAGTGAAAGAAAAAGGGCTCTGTTTTTCGCAAGGAGAAATTGAAGTGACCGTTGGAGGGGATAGATAGATATTGTCTCTGTTCTACCCTCGAAGTGTAGGGTTACAAGGCCACGTTATAGGTCTGCGAAGACTTAATTCCTCCTCCCTTGTCATTCCAAGTTCCACTCTATATTTACCTTTTTTTTCTTTTTTTTTAATCAACAAAAAAATGAATACGCCCCCTTACTGTTGATCTCTTGATGATGCTGGAAAAAAATAAAACACTAAAGATTATACCTTTTGATTTGTTGATAAAAAATAACAAAAGATTTTTAAATCTTCATGAAAATTTTAAATTTCACATCAAAATTCAATTCATGTCCATATATAATAATATTTGTGTTGTTCTAGCCCATAGATCGTCTAGAGGGAACTTTTTTTTTATAAATTAAGATTATTTAGGATGGTGTTAATTCTGAAAAATAAATCCAAAATATATTTAAGCATATTCAAAAATTGATTTTCAAAACATTTCGATTGTTATTTTTTTAAATGCTTTATCATTCTAAGTTACTTTTATTTTGGTGCAAGATATAATTCAACAGCAAATCAAATGATATATGATCGAATTTTATTTCACTTTTTTAAAGTATCTTTTTTGGTTTCAAAGCATCAATTTTGTTGGAGTTTAAATTTGCACGTCATTTAAGTGAAGTGTTAATGATTCGAAAATATCAAATTAAAGATGGCTCAAGAGAATTTTTGATAATTTTTTGAGAATATTTTTCGCTTAATTATAGCAAAACATGATTTACGACGCCTAATTATTATTGGTTCGGATTAGATTTCATGCCCTTCAACCAGTTTATATGACTTAATTTCCACACGCAGAATCGTGCTTAACATCCCAAAATAAATGTACAAAGTAACTCTTAAGTGGACAAGAGTTTATTTTTTGAAGATTTTATCGGAAACGTCATATTATCGATAGATAAGATAAATCAGAAATTTAATTGATAAGTACATAGGATGAGATCCATCGATAGTCCAGAACGATAAAATCTTCAAAAAATTAACTCTTGACCCTGCAGGCTTATGGTTTTATACTTAAAACCTTGCCTTCGGATGTAAGACATGGATTTTAACCATTCTTCTACACGATTACTATGAGAAGGTTGTACGATACACCACCTATCGATCTATCAAGCTCTACGAGACTAATGAAGTTCCGACTCGTATCGAAAACAAAACCACAAAAAAACACAAAGGTTTTGTTTCAAATGATGGCTTGGTTTTGGTTGGAAATGATTGGTGAGAACTTTAGGGTTTGGTTGGGTATCAGGTACAGGTCAAAGCTTGCAAATGAAAGCAACAAGACTTGATAATGCAGAAATTGGTTCCAAGCATAACAAGCTCAACTTGATTCCTTTCTTCCACTTTTTGTTGACCTAATCCATCAATTGCAACCTCTTCCAATTTTTCTTCTAGAGCAGAGAGTACGAAACACTCGTAGTAAAGCGATAGATCGGAGCTCGCTCACCTCTTCAAAAGAGCAGCGGCAAGCGAGATAAGATGACTCGCCCACCTCGAGCAAGCTCATCATCCTTAGAGTTCTTTTGCCTCGTGTGAGCTAACTTTAAGATCAGGAAACCATTTCCGGTTCGAACAAATTGCCCCTACAAAATCAATTTCCGCTTCGAGTGTAATATATTGCAATGTGCCCGTCTTAGGCATTCGACGAGCTCGATATCAGCTGAACTACAGTCATCTCGGGTGAACTATATAAACCGCTAATTGGCCTCAATCCAACAACAACTTGTATTCATCCAACTATCTTCCCAAATCATGATCCAAACTTAATTAATGTATCTGACAAACTGCTCTTAATCTAATTAATGTAGTTGGCAAACTACTCTTAGTTTCTAACATAAGGAACCATACCATGTATAATAATGTCTAGTTTCTCCTAAGACCATTCAATTTAAGTCTAATATAATTCATTTCCTATGAATGTTTTTATAGATTCATCGGATAAATAGATGATGATTCCAACAAGGAGAATATGAAATTATCTACTTAATTACAATAGTTAATTACAAGAGGAAGGAGGAGGAGGAGGAAGATGGGAGATGTCATTGGAATGATCCATGTTGCTGCATCGACCGTCGTCAAAGTTCTTGGAGTAGCTATCGGCATCATAGCCGAAGTTGAGTGGCTTCGGGTTGCAGCAGCACCGGATGCCCCTTCTCTCCCTCAGTAGCTTCTTGAGGAGGCCACGCCACCCACGGCTCCGGTCGACAACAGCCTCACCATTCTCGTCACAGGGGAGGAGATGGTGGTGGGAGAACCGCGAGCGGCCACGTGGAAACCATGACGGCGAGGCCATGCATCGCACAATGGAGGAGGAATGCGGTGGTGACTTCATGTCCATGGCCGGAGATAAATGTAGGTGGTTTGGGTGTGAGTGAAGGTTCACAAACAGGTAGAACAGAGCAGAGCAGGTGCCTATGCTACCAAGGCTATATATAATGGCCAATTCAAAAGAACACTTTTCATATTCAATCTCATTCATCATCTCTCATGCAGACATAAAAGAATCTACTAAAACTATTTAGTTTTTACCAAATAAGATAATAATTATGAATACTCCTAATGAAAACATATTGAATTGTTATAGTTTCAAATTAACAACAGTGAAGATTCCAACAATTATTGGGAGCCGAGAGCACAGCAATCAAAAAAAAAAAAAAAAAACTGTGTGCTCCAAATCACCAACACAAAGTTTTCACATCGTCGATTCCTAGGTCTAGTGCTTCTTCCCCTATGCTAGGATTGACTCGCAATTCAGAACCCATACGTGTAACCTTTCGCTAAATACTAAAATCACTAATTGGAGCATCCGAGGCTGCATCAATCGAGGATACACGACAGAAGGAATTGTTCTATCTACAAACTACACCTTCACTCATCGAATAGGCTCATTCAGTGGTTCAATGCCAATTTGGTTTATGTTTTTTTAGGGTTTATTTTTCCAAGGTTAAATAACCAGATGCAATGTCCAGCACTGATGAATTCACCTCTGTATAAGGCTGGTCACAAATGGCCAAGCAAATAGGCATTGGGAGGAAATTGACAAGGAAGGAGACATGTGAATTAGGGATGAGAAATATTAGTATCTATAAGAATCATATATCTTCACAATGATATGATATTGTCCACTTTGGATCTAAACTTTCATGATTTTATTTTTAGACTTTACCAAGAAGGTCTCATGCCAATGGAGATATCTTTTTATCTTATAAACACATGATCTTTTTCATGTTTTACAAATATGAGACTTTAATTGTATTCTCCATACTCCCAACCCCCCCCTATCCCATAAACGAAGGACCACATTGAGCTCTCCCTCAAGTCTATCCGTCCTCAAAGGACTTCTGCTTGATGTCCGATTCTCAATCCACCAAGACTTCCTATCAACTATTTGGTCTTCCTGAACCAGTTGAACTTCCTGTCAATTGTCTGGTTCTTCTGATCCAACTGGACTTCCTGCTAATTTTTTTATCCTTACGACTCAACTGGACTTCCTGCCTGATTTTTTGTTCTCTTGATCTGGACATGGAAGTCTCACTTCCTTCGTTCGAGATGCATTGCTTGACATGGATCATGACTCTGATACTAATTGTTAGTACCTATAAGAATAATATATTTCCACAATGATATGATATTGTTTACTTTGGGTTTCAACCTTCATGATTTTGTTTTTGGACTTTACCCAAAAAATCTCATGCCAATGGAGATATCTTTTTATCTTATAAGCATATGATCTTTTTCATGTCTTACCAATGTGAGACTTTGATTGTATTCGTGATAGCATGTTGTTGCGTGCATGATTGAACCGGTAGAAACAGTATAATTTAGATGAGATTATTCCTTAAAAGGGAATGTAAAGAATGAAACAACATTTATGAAACACGTACTTATTAGTAGATTTATTATCTTTATCGGCCTTGATAGGCGTTTCATATTAGATGGGTTGGAACCCTAAGCTTAACCATCTCGACATGTTTATTAGTAGATTGATGATCTTTATCGATCTTGATAGACGTTTCATACTAGATGTGTTTAATAACCCTAGGCTTAACGACCTACGATAATCGACTGCACACGAGACTCATTCGTGATAGCATATTGTTGCGTGCAGTCAATAGCTAGATAGTTATATACTTTGTCTGTTCACGAGATTCATTCGTGGTAGCATGTCGTTGCCCACAGACATTGAGTATTTATATTGCCTGTCTACCCACGAGTCCCGTTCGTGGTAGCATATCGTTGCGCATAAACAGTGCTCTGTATATTGCCTATCTGCCCACGAGTCTGGTTCGTGGCAGCATGTTGTTGCCCACAGATAGTATCTCTTTGTATTACCTCGAGAGTCACGAGGCTTTGTCACGGTATCTTGATGTGTATTTCTTACAGGTCTGCAGTTGGTTGTATATGTTGCAGGTGTATTTGTTATATTGTTGACCAAGTTAGTTGCGGAATGATATTAGTACTCTGAGATTTGGGTTACTCGGGTTTGCTTCCTTTGACCTCTATTTTATTTTTATTATCATGCACTATCTTTCTATACACCCACTGAGTGATTTGTACTCACTCCCTCTTTTCTTTGGCCTCCAGGTTAGCTAATAGAGGACGTGTCATATTGACCTACCTTCGCGTCGCTCAGAGAGTCCCTTGCCGTGCTGGTCCCACTGCATCGTCGAGATGTCGATTTGTTTTCTTTATTGTTATCGCATTTTGTTTACGCACTTTGTATTTTGTCGCAATTTAATTTGGATGTCATAAACCTATTTTATTTTCACCTACTTATGTTTTAGTTATGCATGCATTCAGTTAATAAAATAATTATATTTTATATTTTGATTATTTCAAAATTTTTATCATATTTGATTCCAGTAATGTATTTCAGAATATTGTCACTAAAGGGTCCCTCCGCCATTTAGATGACGATTATGCCCCCGGGGCATGACAATTTTATTGGTATCAAAGCTCAGATTTGCGATTTCGATTTTTGGATTTTTTGTTTCGAGATTTTCTTTAACTTTGTTTTGGAGTTTTGTGTTTTGGGACCAAGCAAGCTGAAGGACATCTCTGAGTTATAGGAAAAGTAGTTGTCTTTAGTAGTCACTGTACTTTTCTAATGTAATAGGAAGTTATCATTATGTTTTTTGCTAGATATTTACATATTTGGTCATAGTAGGAAATGCTACCTAGTGAGACTACTACCCCTATACATGATCATGGATGAGGTTAACCTTGAAAGTGACATGCTGACACTACGAGACTTAACCCTGATATCGAAAATGTAGACTCATCAGAGGTGTCAACTGATGTCAAATTAGGAAGCTAGGGTTAGGCCGCTAGCCATCCATTGGAGGTCAAGGAATAACCCCTCAGAGAGTATTGATCCCTACTACTACCGATTGGGTCATAGACAAGACGCGTATACCTACACTGGCCAAGACGATGAAAGATCGTTTTACCTTATTTCAGGGGGATACCGATCCATGGATTGCTCGTGCATGGATGGACAATCTAGAAGACTCATTTGGATATATAACTTGTATAGATGCAGAGAAGGTGGAGCTTGTTGTGTACCACTTACGAGGTCAGGCCATCACATGGTGGAAAATACAGCAGATGATTTTCGGAGAACAGAGCATCACTTGGAGACAATTCCGAGAGGCCTTTGAGAGACAATATTTCCCTGCTTCTTTTTGTATGGGTCGTCGTCAAGAATTCCTGAACCTTAAACAAGGCAATCGAAGCATCATGGAGTATAATACAGAGTTTAGTCGGCTTGTGGAATTTTGCCCCCACTTGGTGGCACAGGACTACGATCGAATGCTCCAGTTCATCCAAGGTCTTACAACCTACATTCGGATTAGGATGTCCGGATCCTCCATTGGTACCTACCGAGAAGCATTAGATCGAGTCATACTAATCGAGATGACCCAACAACAAGTAACTCTGGAGAAGGCATCAGAGAGACGGATATTGCAGATAGTCTCAGACAGAGGACAAGAAGCTCGGTGGTCAGAAGTGCAAAGTCATACTCAAAGGTCACGATCTAGCACTAGAGGAGCCTCTCAACTAGTGAAGTTAGCTCGAACATCCTCTAAGTCTACCAGTAGAAGCAATCATATGACACTAGTTTGGTAAGATGTTATTATTGTAGATTAGTTATAATGACACTATCCAGGGAGACTCTAACATCCCGCTACGAAGTAGTAGAGTTGCCCTTAGATTTTGATAGTCATATCTTGACATGAAATTAGACTACCATCCACTTAGAGTAAGAGATTCTGATATATAAAAAACTTAGCACAAATGTACTAGATCTCACACTTACTGAAAATGAGAAGACTAATAACCGATTGAGATATGAATTAGAGTTGCACAGCGGAAGCATGGTGGGCTCATAACCCACAGAGAAGTTGCATAAGAGAAGTTTACACTCCGACAATTTTGATATTAAAATATTAGAATAGGTTAGAAAAGTAACGTAACACTTAGGGTTACCTATCTGTAGAAGTACATAAAAACTTTCATATTTTCTTAATATGGGAGTATGTACTCAATTTATTTACCTTTTGAAGATTTAGAATAAGCTAGAAGAGTAACATAACATTTAGGGTTAACTAACTATAGAAGTACATAATGACTTTCATATTTCATTAATACGAAAGTATGTACTTACTTATTTATATTATGAAGGATATAGTTGGAGTTCCAGATCATATTCTAGATACAAAGAATGCTAATTATGAAGTAAGGTTATCTGCTGGATTGAGGTTGGATGATAACGTGATTATGGTGAAGAAACTCCTTAGAGTAGAAGAACGACATACAAATAGGATATCTTTATTAGGGTATATCAAGTACGAAATTTGGAAACCAAATTTTTATTAGTGGGGGAGAATGTATATATATATATATATATATATATAATAAATTAAGTTAAAGTTAAAATAATATAATATAATAATAATATAATTTAAAATGAAATAAATAAAATAAATATAGTTATTTATTAAAAGGAAATTTAGTTATTTATTAGTATTTTAGTTGATAATTTCAGAATAAGATTTTGGTAGATTGGACTAAGTCTAATTATTATTAATCATCATATTGATTTATTCAAATAAGTCTAAGGATATACATATTAAGCCTAGGTTGAATTTTCAATGAAGGGCTAAGTGGAATTAGGGATTTTATCCCATTCCCTTCTTCTTCCCCATGCTCTATCTTCATGCACCGCCGCCACCGCTTTCGCTTCGCCGCCGATGCACACATGCACGCACCACGCGGGTGCTACCTGCAACAGTCGTTGTCAGCTCCGACGTTGCTAGTCGCATCTCCGACCACTGTCGACCTTTGCCTCACACGCACAGTCGCGTCGTGATATCATGGAAGCTACCCACCACGCCACGCTCGCAGGAAAGCCTCGCGGGCACCGTCGGCGAACACTGCTGCGTCGTTGTTGCCCTCCGCCCGATCGTGGATGGAATCCGTCAACCGCTGATGGCGACAGTGTCAGACTCCGACGTCGTGCACGGTAGGTAAGGTTGAGTTTGTTTTGTTTTAATTTAATTGATTAAAGTTTGATTAATAATTTAATTAACAATTTCATTAGATGAAAACTAGATTAATTAGTTGTACTGATTATTTAAAATTAAGATGTTAATTAACTAACGATTGATTAATTAATAAGCTTGACTAATCCATTTATTTGGATTAATTAATCTGAGTTAGGTTAATTAATTAATATGAATTTTCTGATTGGTATAATTAAGCTCATTTAGAGTTGGGATTTTTTAATTAATTAATTAAATGTGTATAATTAATTACGTTAATGGAATTAAGTTGTGATTAATCCATTAATAATGGGATTAATTGATTTAAATAAATAATTAGGCTATGATGAAACTAGTAGATTCATAAATTGATAATTAATCCGGTTAAATAAATTCACGAGATTAATAAGCTAATTAATGGAGTTAATTTGACTAATTTGTTATTGGGAGTAATTAGACTAATTATAAGTAATAATTAAATGAGTTTGGATTAATGAATCCATTTACTCGATTAATTCAATTTGGATTTTTGGGTAAACTGATTTATTGGATTAATATAACGGATTTAATTAATTAAAAAATTAATATGTTAATTAAAAACATTGCAATTAATGGAATAAGAATATGAAGAGTCAATTAAATTAAGAAGAAGACTCACGATTGATTAGATAATCAATTTAGAGATTTATTTGAGCTAATAATGGTTTAATTATAATAGAGTTAGGAGTCGAAGCAACTCTTCGGATTGGAAGATAGCTAGGACGCTCTGCAATCAAAGGTGGGTGGTTCCTTCTTTGACCTCTTTAGATCTTTTGATCTTAGTGCATAATTATTTTTGTTACGATATTTATTTAGGTTACAATATCTTTCCACTCTATGTTCTTTCTGGATTACTTTGACCTTATATTTGCTTGATCTTTTTATACTCTACTTGGTTTCTGGGTTGCTTGCTCATCATTAACATGTAGTTATTTATTCTAGTATTTGACTGATATTACTGTTATGTATTTTTTTATTGCTTCGGTATAAATTAGTAGATATTACTAGTATATATTTGTTTATTTATTATTTCAGTTGATATTGTGATTGGACTAGTAGAGATAATATGATTAAGATGAGATTATTCCTTAGAAGGTATATAACGTTTCTCATATATCGACTGCGAACTATATCTCTCATTCGTGGTTGAGAGAGTCTGCAATAAAGTTTTCTTACTTTCGAATCATGGTTGCATTTGTATATATACCTGTGGTCGATCATATCTCTCATTCGTGGTTGAGAGAATCTACCGTAGAGTTATACTCTTGGACTACTCATTTGAAGTTAGTGATAGTTGGTTTCGTATGTCGTCTGTAGCTAGATAGCTAGCTTACATCTAACTGTCCACGAGATCCGTTCGTGATAGCATGTTGTTGCGTGCATGATTGAACCGATAGAAATAGTATAATTTAGACGAGATTATTCCTTATAAGGGAATGTAAGGAATGAAACATAATTTATGAAACATGTGCTTATTAGTAGATTTATTATCTTTATCGGCCTTGATAGGCGTTTCATATTAGATGGTTTGGAACCGACTTTGATAGACCTTTCATGCTAAATGTGTTGAATAACCCTAGGATTAACGACCTAGGATAATCGATTGCCCACGAGACTCATTCGTGGTAGCAAATTGTTGCGTGCAGTCAATAGCTAGATAACTATATACTCTGTCTACCCACGAGACTCATTCGTGATAGCATGTCGTTGTCCACAGGCATTGAGTCTTTATATTGTCTGTCTACCCACGAGTCTCGTTCGTAATAGCATGTGGTTACACGTAGACAGTGCTTTGTATATTGTCTATCTGCTCACGAGTCTTGTTCGTGGTAGCATGTTGTTGTCCGCAGATAGTGCCCCTTTGTATTACCTCAAGAGTCACGAGGCTTTGTCGCAGTATCTTGATGTGTATTTCTTGCAGGTTTACAGTTGGTTGTGTATGTTGCAAGTGTATTTGTTATATTGCTGACCAGGTTAGTTGCGGATTGATATTAATACTCTGAGGTTTGGGTAACTCGGATTTGCTTCCTTTGACTTCCATTTTATTTTTATTATCATGCATTATCTTTCTATACACCCACTGAGTGATTTATACTCACTTCCTCTTTTCTTTGGCCTCTAGGCTAGCTGATAAAGGACGTGTCCTATTGACCTACTTTGCGTTGCTCAGAGAGTCCCTTGTCATGCTGGTCCCATTGCATCGTCGAGATGTCGATTTGTTTTCTTTATTGTTATCGCATTTTGTTTACGTATTTTGAATTTTGTCGCAATTTGATTTGGATGTCATAAACCTATTTCACTTTCACTGACTTATGTTTTAGTTATGCATGCATGCAGTTAATAAAATAATTATATTTTATATTTTGATTATTTCAAAGTTTTTACTATATCTGGTTCCAGTCATGTATTTCGGAATATTGTTACTAAGGGGCTCCTCCGTCATTTGGATGACGATTATGCCCTCGGAGCGTGACAATAAATTAAACTTGTGGCTCTTCTACGACTATGAATCAGACAATAACATTTGGTTAGGATTATGATTCATCGACCTGCTAGTTCTTTTTATGACGGAAGGTCAGGGTACTTTTTCAGGGAAACTAGACAGATAGTGAAACTTACAAAAAAAAAACAAGTATGCCCTTTGGGTTGTAGCCCAAGGCATGGAAAGAGATATTTTTATGTCAACAACAGAAGCCCATGCTCATGGCATTGTTGATCTCGTAGGGCCGATCCTGAGGATTTCGAGGATTTTTTATTGTAAATCTATTTCAAATCGTAATTTTATTTTCTGTGATTCTATATTGAATAGAAAAAATTGATAATCATTAATTATCAGATTAATTTTCAGGTTAAGATCGATCTAAACCAACCCATTCCATTTTAATTTCTAATTATATTGGCCTGTATTAACCAATAGGAATCGGCGACCACCGGCTTGCCAACTTATTAGGTTCAATGGATCCAATTTTGTGTTAGAAATGCTACACTAGTGGGAAAAAACTTAGATATAGAGACCCTTTGTCTAAAATCCAAGTGAAAGACTCTTATCTAGTCGTTCATTCACTTACAAAGGGTCAAGATTAACAGGACTCAAGATTTGACCATTAAATCAAGAGATTTTGCATGCTCAATACAACAATAACAATCACTGAGCTTTTATCCTACTAAATGAGATCGACTATATGAATCCTTCTATGTTATTCCTCATCTATATTTAAACAATTCTTATATTATTTTATCATTGTTAATCTCTTTTTCGATTGATGTGTGAATTTATGTCTCACATTGTCTAACTAAGTATCTATTGATCATCTAACTATGTGTGTATATCATCCTAAGTACATGCTCAATAGAGAGTTACGAGTGGAGCAAAGACTCATAAATGTTTGTGAAATTGAATTGACGGATTAAACACACACATGAAAAAAGAAATCCAATGCGATCGAACTAGATTCTTTAAACTACGATGATTCAAGTGAACAAAAATATGGCTGTCTGATTCAATCGATTGAATCAACCGATCCAGTGACTTCACTGAAAAGGAAAGGCATCTTAAGCTTAAGCATTTACCTCCGTGATCATGGACATCGATGGAATGGTGTGCCACAAGTCATCTTCCACACACCTGATCGAAGAAATTAAATCTTCCCAAAACTTCTCGGTTCCGGTAGCTTAATCTTAAGGATTCGTCTTTATCGGACTGGTGAGCATTGCAGGGACGTCTAATCAACAGCAATCTGATAAATTAGGGTTTAGGATTAGTCAAAAGAGAGAGAGAGAGAGAGAGAAGGATATGAGCACAAATTTCGGGGCGACCAACCTGACAAAACAAGCTCGTAGTCGAGGCCCAGGCGGCGACTCCTAAAATGCCGCCGGCGTCCGCCATTTCCGTCGGGGACGGCTGGTAACTCTCCGCCATCCCGCCGTCGGGAGGCATCGATCGATTTCTTAGCGGAAATGATCTTGAATGGATCTGGCCGGCCCATATAAGGCCCATTAACGTAATTGGGCTATCGGTGATCATATCATTTTAATAATTTCGTCAAATAAATATTTCATGAATTTTAAATATTATAAGTAATTGAATACTAAAGATTGACTCGTAGTGAACTCTAAATTTTAAAAAAAAATATGGTTATATTTCGAATCTTTATTTTACATTTTCCCTTTCCTTTAATTGTTGGTTAATAAGAATATTGAAAATACTATTAAATTTTAGAATAATTAAATTAGAAGATGCATCAAAATTGAAATAAAACTTAAATTTAATGCATTAAATCATTCTTATTTTAACAAGAGAAACATCTTTTTTAGAGGTTGTTTAGTTGGGTGGAAACTATGGGTTGTGAGAGGAAGATTTCATTAAAAAGTGTATGCATTCATATATCATTAATTTGAGGGCCAAAATTTTCATTATTTCCTTCAAATTAAGGAATCATAGAGAAAATTCATTTCCTAGTTCTAAGTGAAGCATCATCCATATGATAACATAGGAATGCACTTTGTCTCTCAATCGATCATCTCCAAAGTGCAATGCTAACAAAAGAATCAAGTCGAACACACACAAATTTCTCTAATCAAACCAAGTTATTGATTTTATTTGCAACTATATATATCAAAATGCATTAGATAGTATACTTGGAGATCATTTTCTATACACACAAAACTTCAAAATTGATCATAATGAAGATGCATATAATATATCGAAAACAAGCTAACAATTCCAAGTTGAAATTGTTTGAATATTTGTTAGTGGAAAATATATTTATCGATCTTCAAAGTACAAATTATCCTTAATGTATACTTCATCATCATCCTCGTGTGTGTGTGTGTGTGTGTCTATATAAGTATACGTGTTATTGTTGATTGCTATGGATGAATAAAGATGGCACAATGTCTTCCAAGAGACCATAATCGTGGACTTGGAGATTCTGATCAGGGGGAGGTAGGTCATCGACATGCCAACATGTACTAGGTTTCATGGAAGATGCTACTTCGTGGTTGAGAGACATTGTTGGCATATATGTTAGCGAAGAGGGCAACATCAAAAGGTCGATGCAATTTCCACCGCGAAGGTTTGAAGCGCTATAATGGTTGTGTCTCCCTTCATAGGTGGTGATCACGGTCATCGGATCTTCATGTGACCTCTCCACTCTCTTTTTCACGTTGCATTTGAGAGTAGTGCATCGAAAATAACTTCTGAAATTATATGATATCTATCAAAATTAATAGATCATATAGCATGTGATCGATTTAAGTGGAGTATGAGCCGTTGAGAGATGAATGACCTTGGAAATGGACTGTTTTTGACCGCCTTCTGGCCATACTTCCTCCATCGATAGCCGTCTTCAAGATGATCGACTTCACTTTTGGTCACGAATGCGAATCTCGGCTCTCTTTGCCTTTTCTCTCTTTGTTTCTTTGACTTAGTAGTCCTGTACAATCAATTGAGAATTATCTAATAAAGATTTTTCATGCATCAATTTATAATAAACGAGAAGGGTAGAGAAATTAAAACCCTAAAATTAAAACTAAAAAAGGTTTATTTTAGTCTCATTCCATAAAAGAAGAAAATAATATATACATAATATTTGTTATATATATAGGCAGATGAAAATAAAACCTTAAAAGTTTAGGGTTTGTTTCCTTAGGCAACAAGGAGAGAGAGAGAGAGAAATCAAACTAAACCCTAAAATTCAATATTAAAGTTTCCAATAATATTAGCTTAATTCTCTCATAATTATGATTAGAACAAGTTAAAAGAAGGATAAATAATAATATGTAAAACAATATAACAAAATTAAGTGTTCAAGGAGATAAAAGATATATAGAAATAATAATTAGGTCCTAATTATTGAAATGGAGGGCTAGTGATAAAAACCTACACTTTATTGTTCTTGTGCTCAAGGCCAACTTCAGCATCATCGTCGTCGTCGTCTCCTTTTGCCATCTTCCTCTCCTCCTTGCAACGTATCAGTTCTGTGGTAGAGGAAGACATTGAGGAATTGGGCATCATATGATGTTGCGTTGCTATGCCATCTTCAATCTCGATCTTCTTTCTACTCATCATATCAAAAGCCTCTCCATTGAAGTCAAAGGGGAAGCGATCATGATCCTTCTTTATGGTCTCTTGTGCCATGGCGAAGAATTATTAATTGAAGGTAGTGAGAATTGAAGAGTTTAGATGAGAGGATTTGGAAGAGAAAGAAAAAGAGGTAAAAGGCCTATGAGTGTGGCTTTAGTTGTGCATGCTCTTCTTTAAGATCATCTCATATATGGTGCAATTTAATCGATAGCGTAATCAAAGGAAGACTTTTGAACACTCACTCCTCACTGTTTTTTGTCTTCTCATGTGTAATTATCATTTTAAAAGAAAAAGAAAATATTTTATTTTAAGGGAATGTTTACCTCTTATTTTTAGGTTTTATTTATTTGTTTTAGAGGAAAGTTTTCACTTGTAAAATACTTTGGCTTTGGCATGAACTTCATATATATATAGAATATTATATGAGACTATTTCTCATTTAGGACAAAAGCAATAAGATTAATTAGTTAAATCCCTCCTAATAATTTGTATAATTATATTATTGACCTACGTTTAAAGCCTGATAGTAAAATAAATTTGCAATTTTTTAACAACGGAGTGGGCAAATGAAATATTTTCAGAAGTAGGAAGAGAATTTAAAAGGTTCCTGGGGCAAAGTGAAAATTTCCTTCAATTTTATTTTAATTCTTTTGTTGGTGAGCGGGAACCGGCAACGGCGGTCAGCGTCCGCTGTCGGGAACCGACACTTCGGCACGTGCGAGATCGGGGGAACTGGGCGGTGCCCGACAGGCGCTACTCGCCGTCCGATCTTGATCGGACGACCCAGGCGCTAGATTTCTTCTATTGCTTTCGAGATCGGACGACGCGGACTTTAGATTTTCTTCGGCTCCTTTCGCCCCGCCTCCACCTCAACTCAACCCGAGCACATACCAGACTTGCCACTGGCGCAACAGGAGGTGAGGAGCAGGGCGCAAAGTCGGAGCTATGATGCCCCGGTGGGCCCCGGAAAGGGTAGATTGGGACATGTCACCAACAAAATCTAGGAATTAGATTGAGATGCTGCCGCTAGCTGCTGTAAATCTTATTTAATTAGTTTGGTTTTTGTTATTTTATTTTTCAAAGAAAAAATATTCTTTATTGTCCAACACGAGAATTTTTTTTGTTTTGAAATTACCGTATTTATAAAAATTAATTAAAATAGAGAAATAAAGGGCGGAAAAAAAAAATGCTCTCCCATGAAAAATTTTGAATGACATAAACAATACAAAAGTACAAATATACATTAGCAGCATAATTTTACGTAGAGCGTTTTTACAATCAAACTAAAATGTTGGAGTATTTTAACAATTAAAAATAATAAAAGTATTTTACAAATGATCCTTTTATGTCCAACGGTGTGATCCATTCATACCTTAAAATTTTAAATTTCAAATGGGACATATTTTAAAAATTGAGGCTTCCAGATTTATTAAACCAAAAAGAAAGAAAGGCTATTTACCTCGAGGATTAGCCACCGTGATTAGCTTTGCTTGGACATTGAATTATCAAAAAAACAAAAAATATATATAGAGAGAGAGATAAAGCACTGTTCATCACAGGGATGAACAGTAAATCACTGTTCACCATAGTAAATCGAGCACAGAAGCTCACAATTTGGGCGCTCACCTGATCAACACGTTATATTATATATATATAACATAATCTTATTTATTCGCCTTCAATGTCTCGTCAATCAATTTTTCAATAGAAAAAGATAAATTATGGAGATATAATATAACCTTCCTATTAATTGAAAAAGGTGGTCTTTAATTAGTCAAATACACTTTGATTCTCAGGGAGCATGTGCTTGGATGATCAACATGAGTGCCTCGTGAGTAAATTAATTGTGCCACACAAAAAGCTTAAATTTATAGGACTAAAAGAAATATACAAAAATTAAAAATAATCTCTGACGAAAAGACACACATCGAGCTGGTGATCAGTTATTTTCAAGCGGAAATCGATCTGAAAGCAACAAGGTCTGAGGCCTAACTACAAATATGTATTAACATGCAACTAAGTCAAATCTTGGAGTGATGACTAATGAAAGGAAACCAACAACAACAACAACAATAACAAAGTCTTATCCCACTAGATGGGGTCGACTATATGGATCCTTCTATGCCATTGGACTCTATCCCCTACTATATCATCATCTATATTTAAATAAATTTTATCTTATTTTGTTGTTGCTAACCAAGTCTTTTTTGGTTTTCCTCTTCCTCATTTAATATGTATATTTGGTATCGTTTCACATGGCCTAACTGGAATATTTATTGACCGTCTAAGTACATGTCCATACCACCTTAAACGTGTCTCTCGGAATTTTCCTTCAATAGATGCAACACCAACTTTTTCTCTAATGTTCTCATTTCTTATTCTGTCTATCCTCGTATGTCCACACATCCACCTTAACATCCTCATCTCTGCAACTCTCATCTTTTGCTCACATGCTCGATCGTTCAACATTCACTCCATATAACATGCATCTAATTCGCTTTGTAGAACTTCCCTTTAAATTTTAGAGGCACTTTACGATCACATAAAATACCCGATGCTTTCCTCCATTTCAACCATCCTGCTTGTATTCTATGTAAGACATCTCTCTCAATCCCTCCATCATCTTGCAAAAATGATCCTAAATATTTAAAACTTTCAATTCCAGACAACTCATCATCTCCTATCTTAACACTTGTCTCATTACGTCTAATATTGTTAAATTTAAATTCCATATATTCTATCTTTACTCTACTAAGTTTAAAATTTTTCACTTCTAGTGTTTCACGCCAAGATTCTAGTTTAGCATTTACTCCTTCACGTGTCTCATCTACTAAAACAATATCATCTGCAAACAACATGCACCACGGTAATGTGTCTTGAATGTGTCAGATGAGTTAAATCCATGATTAGTGTAAAAAGATAGGGACTTAAAGCTGATCCTTGATGTAACCCTATCTTTATTGGAAATGCTTCAGTTAATCCACCTGAAGTCTTCACTCTGGTCGTTACTTCCTTATACATATCCTTAATTAGTTCAATATATGTTACACTAACACCTCTTTTTTCTAAAATTCTCCATATTATTTCTCTTGGAACTCTATCATAAGTTTTTTCTAAATCAATGAATATCATGTGTAGATCCTGCTTTTGCTCTCTATACTTTTCAATTAGTTGTCTGAGAAGATGTATAACTTCTATTGTCGACTTTCCTGGCATGAATCCAAATTGATTTTCGAGAACCATGGTCTCCTTCCTTAATCTTTTTTCTATTACTTTTTCTCAAAGTTTCATGGTATGACTCATTAGTTTAATATCCCTATAGTTTTCACAAGTTTGTATGTCTCCCTTATTCTTATATAAGGAAATTAGGATACTTATTCTCCATTGATCAGACATCCTTTTTATTTTCAATATCATGTTAAACAATTTTGTAAGCCATTCAATACCTTATTTCCCTAGACACTTCCATACCTCTATCGGAATATCATCTGGTCCAACGACTTTTCCATTTTGCATTCCATTTAAAGCTTGTTCTACTTCTGAAATTTGAATTCTATGATAAAAATTTAAATTCCTATACTCATTTGACCTATTTAAATTACCTAAATTAAGTTGGTCTCCTAAACCTGTTGGGTTTCCGGCACCGCGGCGTGTGTGTGTTCGATCATGTTTCGTAAACATGAACACAGCGGAAGCAATAAAAATAATAAATACTCCTATTTATTACAACACACACAACACACGCATGCATATTACAACAAGTGTAGACATAACCGTAAATTTAAATTTGCAATAAAAGGAAATTTATCTACGTTATACCTTTCGTATGACGTGTAGCGGGAACGACATCAACCGGAACGATCCTCGCTAGAATCGTCTCTATCCGTATCCACGCCGAGTTCCTCGGGATGACTTCGCTAAGCCACGAGCTTCGTCTGCGTACGGGTTACTAGCCTCGTGTTGAAGACGACGTGATCGAGAGATGATCATGATCCGAATCCAAATTCGGATCCAAAACGAGTCCTCAAAACTCGCTTCTCCGGAGAGGTATTCGTCAACCGATTGACGAATCCTTCGTCCTCCACCTCAGAGGATTACCGGAGATCGAATCCCCGATAAGTTATCCGCTGTCGGAGCTCTAACCGTCATCCAAACGACGCTCCGACGAGAGGAGAAGAAGCTGTCCAGAAAACTGGACAGCTTGGTGGAGGAATAGGCGCCGGCCAAAAGCAAGAAAGCCAAGTGCTCACCTTTTCACCGAGGCCTAGGAAGATCACCGGAGGGTCGCCGGAGGATCACCGGCTGAAGCTTAGCCGGCAAGAGATGGGCCAGCGCCACACAAGGTGGCCCGAGGCTAGGGCGGCACACCTAGGGTTTTTGGATTAGGGCTTAATTATCCATTAAGCCCTCTTTTATAGAGAACTAATTCTCTTAATGGTTATTGGATCATAACCATTAGGCCCGTTAACCCGCTCCATTAAGATAAGTTAAAATAAACCAAACCATGATGATTTATTTTAAGTTAAAACGAACCGAACCAACTTTTGGTTCATTCGTTTAAAATAAACCAAACCCTTTGGTTTATTCTCCTCCATTGGATTAGAACCAAACCATTTTGGTTCATCCATTATGTCTTCATAAGACACGACCCATCCACGCGTCCATTGCGACTGAAACAATTTCATGCTCGCTTTATGTTTGGTCCAACCAAACCTAGTTTCTCTCGGTCTGAGAATCCCATTCTCAAGCTCGTTTTAAATCCTTTGGATTACGCTCGTTGTGCGTGTGACCAAATAGGTTCTCGGTTTATGTTGGCCGTCTATAATTAACCATTAATTATAGAACGATCATGAGTGGCACCTAGTAGTACATCATGATCCCCAATTAACCGAGAAGATCAATGGTTGATCCAGAACTATTTCTGAAACCCTTCAGCAGCTCGAATGATTCGTGCCCCATTCCCTTCACTCATCTTATACCCACTTGGTTCAGGACATGGTCTATCAGGTCAGCCCCACTAGTCGACTACGTCACACCTAGCCCAAGTATCATTTCCTCGTCTACACGGATTCTAGTTACTCCACATGTATCGAAGAGTACCTTACTCTAAACATGTAATGCTTTGGCCAAAGACTTTAGTAACAATCCGACGAGAGGCCATGGGTATACATCTCCTCGCAAGGAGTGGTGAATCCTTTATAGGCTATTCAAACACCTTCGATCACTTCGACTTATACCCAATCATCCCGGGTCCATATTTCCTTAGAGATGTTTGCTTAAGATGTCAAAGCATAAGTCTCCATGATCAAGATGACTTGAATACCGCAAGTCAAAGGAACATCGCACTTAAGCCACAGTAAGAACTTCATTGACATATCTATATATGCGGAGAACCATATGAAGTCTTACGGCTGGTCACTCCAATGAACTAGTTACCATAATTAGCATCCACGATTAACTCCGGACATCACAATGTCTCCAGCCAGTGAGAATCAGCTGTTTGGATACACCAAGGAGTATACCTCGTGCTAGTCTCGACAGAATTGATGGTGTCCAAATCCATCAATTCATCGACTAGGGATAATTCCGATACATCACAATTACACATGTAGAGATACTCACTAGTTGTGATCCAATCACAAATTCTCTCATGCTGTGAATCGCATCGTGGACATTCAGTAAATGAGTTTAAGATCCAATCAAATACATGAAACATGTATACTCAAATAGTGAATCTTCATTTATCATATAAATGGTTCATACATAAGGCGATTGCCTTAGGACATCTCTCATATATTACTAACAGACTCCCACTTGGCCTAATGCCAATCGCTACGGTATCCAATACCATAAGCTCGAACATCACCCTCAAACTTATTTTGAGGTAATGCCTTAGTCAAGGGATCCGCTAAGTTCCTTTCAGTGGGAATTTTCTCGATTTGTATTTCGTTCCTACTGATGATCTCTCTGATAAGATGATAGCGGCGAAACACATGTTTGGATCGCTGATGAGACCTTGACTTTTCGCTGTGCAATTGCTCCATTGTTGTCGCGATGAAGAGTATTGCTTGACAATGGTCGGAATCACACCAAGTTCATGAGCGAACTTTTTGATCCAAACCGCTTCCTTCTTTGCCTTAGAAGCCGCAATGTATTCTGATGGTAGAATTCGCCATGATCTCTTGTTTGGAACTTTTCCAACTCATCGCGCCATTCAAGGTGAACACGTATCCGTGAGACACGGAATCATCCTTGTCTGCGGGGCATCCGTATACCCGCGTATCACCATGTCCCCTTCTCCGTATATTAGAAACCATCCTTAGTTCTTCTCAAGTACTTAAGGATCGTCTTAAGCCAATGATCCATTCCTGGATCGGATCGAGTATCTGCTCGTGACACTCGGCATACGATACATCGGGCCTCATACATAACATAGCATACATGATAGATCCTATCGGATGCATAGGGAATCTTACTCATGCAAATCCTCTATCTTACATGCTGCGGACACATAGACTTGAAAGGTGTACCCATGCACGATGGGTAGAAACCTTTCTTGGATTCCGACATGCTAAACCTCTTTGGACCCTATATATATGTAGATTGCGAAAGACCAAACGCTTCGATCTATCTCATAGATCTTAATCCGAGGATGTAGGTTGCTTCTCCCGTGTCTTTCATGGAGAATGTCTTGGATAACCAAACCTTCACCGATTGTAAGATTGAAACATCGTTTCCTATAAGTAGTATGTCATCGACATACAATACTAGAATACGATGCCTCCCACTAACCTTCTTGTACACACAAGGTTCTGCGGATTTTGTGAGAAATCAAACTCTTTGATTGTCTCATCAAAACGGATATTCCGACTCACGGATGCTTGTGATCCATAAATGGACCGTCGCAATTTGCATACCTTGGTTTTATCAGCGATGTGAAACCCTCGGTATGTATCATATACCGTCCTCGGCGAGTTTCCATTAAGGAAAATTTGTTTTCACATCCATCTGCCATATCTCGTAATCATAATGGCCGTATGGCGGGAGCATCGAATGGATTTAAGCGTAGCTACTGAGCGAATAGGTTTCGTCATAATCAACACCTTGTTTTTGGCGATATCCTTTCGCCACCAATCTAACCTTATAGGTAATCACATTACCATCCATGTCGGTTTTCTTCTTGAAAACCCACTTGCCCTATAGGCTTTATGCCTTGGTGGGTCGACGAGTTCGAACTTGGTTTCATTACATGGAATCCATTTCGACTTCATGGCACCAAGCCATATCCCTTCACGAACTTATCGGCACTTCTTCATAAGCGGTAGGCTCCTCATCATCAATGAGTAACACGTCGTTCGATTCACTTACGAGAAATCCATATCTCTCGGGAATATTGCGTGTTCTGCGGATCTCTGAAGATGTGGTGTTATTCTGATAGGTCAGTAGATTGCTCATCACTATGAGTTGTCATTTGTTGTGCTCACAGTATCTCATCAATGTCTATTTGAGTCTCTCGAGCCTCCTCAAGCTCGGCGACACTCCCCTTGTTTTCTTGCAGAGAAACTCTTTCTCTAGAAACACATGCCTTGAAACAAACACCTTTTGTTCCACGGGATGATAGAATTAGTAACCCCTTGTTTCCTTAGGGTATCAATAAATAGACATTTATCGGACTTAGCATCAATTTATGCGTCTGATCAAGCTTCACATAAGCGGGACAACCCCATATCTTAGTAAGATACATGAGGTTTCTTACCATTCCATATCTCGTATGGAGTAGTTGAGACTACCTTAGTAGGCATTACATTTTAACAAGTAAATTTATGCAAGTCATAAGCCCAAAGGACTTGGGAAGAGTCGCATGATTCATCATTGACTGACCATGTCCAACAAGGTCGATTCGCCTCTCGGATACACCATTATCTTTGTGGTGTATAGGCGGAGTCATTGAGACAATATACCATTGTCTCTTAGATAATCAGAAACTCTTGACTTAAGTATTCACCACCTCGATCCGATCAGTATTTTAATACTCTTGTCATGTTGTTTCTCTACTTCATTTGAATTCTTTGAACCTTTCAAAGGCTTGGACTTGTGTTTCATCAGAACACATACCCAGAGTGAGTGATCATCGGTGAAGGTAATGAAGTAGCTATAGCCTCCTAATGCTTGAGTTGACATAGGTCCACATACATCGGTATGTATTAGACCTAGTAACTCTCCCACTCGTTCACCTTTTCGGTAAAAGGTAACTTAGTCATCTTGCCTTTTAAGCATGATTACATGTATCGTATGAATCCAATTCAAGCGATTCCGAATTCCACATCGGTGTAATTCGGACATCGTTTCTTGCTTATATGGCCAACGACAATGCCACATATAGGAGTCTATTTGATTATCGCTTTTCGAGCAGCGTGTTGCTCTCCCGATATTGAAAATATCCTTTGGAATCGTCAAGCGTATAAATGCCATTACTCAAAGTTCCGGTTCCATAAAGAACTCGCCATTCAAAGTTATATAACAACAATTGTTACTAAGTCAAATGGAAACCATTTCTATTTAAAGCAAAAATAGAAATGATGTTCTTTATTAGAGAAGGAACATAATAGCAATTGTCGATTCTAAGACTAGTCCACTAGGAGTTGACAAATAAGTTCGATGGCGAGTCACCCTTTGCTCCATTCGACACGTAAATTTGACTCTCCCTTGGCGAGTCTTCTTACATTCCTTAGCCCTGTATGTCATTACATATATGTGAGCTACACCCGGTATCAATACCCAAGTGTCTAAGGAAATAGAATGACAATCAATAGCGAAGATACACGAAGAGGATGGGGCATCGGATGCCTTCTTCTTCTTCATGGACTCAAGATAAATCTTGCAGTTTCTTCGCGGTGGCCTTCCTTGCCCGATGATGGCAAGTGCCCTTTTTTGATTACGCCTTCTTTGCCTTTTGTTCTTTCCTTTCTTACATTCTTTTGCCTTCCTCTTAGAACCCTTTCTTTGAGAATCAACTATGAACCGCCTTCTCCTCATGCTTCACAGAAGGCTCCACAGTCTTCAGCATATTGAGGAGCTCGGGAATGGTGGATTCCAATTTGTTCATCCGATAGTTCATCACAAATTGCGAGAAACTCTTGGGCAAACAATGCAGAATTAAGTCAATACTTAACTCATGATCCATCACAAAACCGAGGTAGCTAGCCGCTCGATGTACCCGTTCATCTTTAGCACAAAGCACTCTGAGATGAACCTTCTTGCATCTTCGTGGTGAAGAGGAGCCTAGAGACCTCGAACCTTTCGGATCTCGCTTGCTCATCGAACAACTCATGAAGATGGAAGACCATAGTATTATCATCTATATGCTCATGCTTTGCTTTGCGGCTCGGTATCATCGCGCTAGCATGATGCAACTTCGCCCTCGAGAATCGCCACATGCTTACGATAGACCAACATTTGATGCAGGTTGCATCGTCCTTAGGGCAGATCGGGAAGAAGGCTCTTGAGGACATATCTGAGCTTTTCGCCTTGAGAACAATTCTCGAGTTTCTAAGCGATCCGAGGAAGTTAGGCCCGGTCGGTTTGTTGAATCCAAAATAGTGCAAATTGAAAGCGTCATGATCGATTTATTGACCTAGAAATACAAAGCGAGCATATATGAGAAAATGATTTTAAAATGCATCAATATACATTTATAAATTCCATTCATTTTTGAATTTCAAAAACCCCAAAATCACGGAGATTGTAGGTCCATCTCCGAATGGGCTGATATCCATCATAGTTATGAACAACCTTGGAGAGAGTCCAACAAGCCATTCATAACTACGACGGTAGGTATCATCTATACCGATTGCATATCCCGTATATACAACTATCACAATGTGCTATCAACTAATTGAATGTTCACACATACATCGGGTTGTTAACACATTAACAAGTATGCATCACATGCATAGCACCCAACTTCACCTCCCTTTACATCGACCTTGGAGAGAGTCCAACAAGCCGATGCTCCAGGTTAAGGCCAACCCATTAATCAGGACATAGTTTTAATATGGTTAGAGCGCATTCAACCAATTAGCCCAGCTTGGAGAGAGTCCAACAACCAAAGCTAACGATTGACCTCTGACTCTTACCATATTAGTATTAAACTATTCCATGGTTTGAACATGTTCGGGTTCGAGCCGGGCTTGGAGAGAGTCCAACAACCCAAACAAGAAACGAAACTCTGGTTCTAACCATATTAATGGAAGGTGTAGGCTTTAATATTGTTTAAGGGTTTTTATGTCTCATCCTCTTTGCATGCAAATAACTATTATCTACATGGCATGACATACATCTACATGTCACGACACGCATGACATAATGTTATGCATCTAATACAATTACATGACATACAATTATGTCATGTATATATTTCCTTATATGTCATAACTATTTATGGAAATAAAATATGTTTAAGATTTGATTCTCCAAATCAAATCATAATTAAATTAGGAAACAAATTTCCAAATCTAATCACATATTTTATTCATGGAATTATTTGATTAAGGAAAATCTATTTAGGAAACCGCGGCGTGTGTGTGTTCGATCATGTTTCGTAAACATGAACACAGCAGAAGCAATAAAAATAATAAATACTCTTATTTATTACAACACACATAACACACGCATGCATATTACAACAAGTATAGACATAACCGTAAATTTAAATTTGCAATAAAAGGAAATTTATCTACGTTATACCTTTCGTATGACGTGTAGCGGGAACGACATCAACCGGAACGATCCTCGCTAGAATCGTCTCTATCCAGATCCACACCGAGTTCCTGATGACTTCGCTAAGCCACGAGCTTCGCCTTCAGACGGGTTACTAGCCTCGTGGTCAAGACGACGCGATCGAGAGATGATCACGATCCGAATCCAAATTCGATCCAAAACGAGTCCTCAAAACTCGCTTCTCGAGAGGTATTCAACCGATTGACGAATCCTTCGCCCTCCACTCAGAGGATTACCGGAGATCGAATCCGAAGTTATCCGCTGTCGGAGTTCTAACCGCCGCCCAAACGACGCCCAACGAGAGAAGAAGCTGTCCGTAAAACTGACAGCTTGGTGGAGGAGTAGGCGCCGCCAAAACAAGGAAGCCAAGTGCTCACCTTTTCACCGAGGCCTAGGAAGATCACCGGAGGATCACGGCCAAAGCTTGGCGGCAAAGGAGATGGACGCCGCACAAGGGGTCTGGGCTGAGCTTGGGCGGCACACCTAGGTCAAGGCAAACTAGGTCCAACTCAACTAGATTTTGGATTAGGCTTAATTATCCATTAAGCCCTCTTTATAGAGAACTAATTCTCTTAATGGTTATTGGATCATAACCATTAGGCCCGCTAACCCGCCTCCATTAAGATAAGTTAAAATAAACCAAACCATGATGGTTTATTTTAAGTTAAAACGAACAACCAACTTTTGGTTCATTCGCTTAAAATAAACCAAACCCTTTGGTTTATTCTCCTCCATTGATTAGAACCAAACCATTTTGGTTCATCCATTATGTCTTCATAAGACACGGCCCATCCACGCCTATTGCGATCAAACGATTTCATGCTCGCTTTATGTTTGGTCCAACCAAACCTAGTTTCTCTTGGTTTGAGACTCCCATTCTCTAGCTAGTTTTAAATCCTTTGGATTACGCTCGTTGTGCGTGTGACCAAATAGGTTCTCGGTTTATGTTGGCCGTCTATAATTAACCATTAATTATAGAACGATCATGAGTGGCACCTAGTAGTACATCATGATCCCCAATTAACCGAGAAGATCAACGGTTGATCCAGAACTATTTCTGAAACCCTTCAGTAGCTCGAATGATTCGTGCCCCATTCCCTTCACTCATCTTATACCCACTTGGTTCAGGACATGGTCTATTGTGTCAGTCCCCACTAGGCTGACTACGTCACACCTAGCCCAAGTATCATTTCCTCGTCCTACGGATTCTAGTTACTCTACATGTATCGAAGAGTACCTTACTCTAAACATGTAATGCTTTGGCCAAAGACTTTAGTAACAATCCGACGAGAGGCCATGGGTATACATCTCCTCGCAAGGAGTGGTGAATCCTTTATAGGCTATTCAAACACCTTCGATCACTTCGACTTATACCCAATCATCTCGGGTCCACATCTCCTTAGAGATGTTTGTTTAAGATGTCAAAGCATAAGTCTCCATGATCAAGATGACTTGAATACCACAAGTCTAAGGAACATCGCACTTAAGCCACAGTAAGAACTTCATTGACATATCTTTATATGCAGAGAACCATATGAAGTCTTACGGCTGGTCACTCCAATGAACTAGTTACCATAACTAGCATCCACGATTAACTCCGGACATCACAAAGGAGAATCACCGCTTGATACACCAAGGAGTATACTGCGGTTAGTCTCTACATGTAATCGATGGTGTCCAAATCCATCAATTCATCGACTAGGGATAATTCCGATACATCACAATTACACATGTAGAGATACTCACTAGTTGTGATCCAATCACAAATTCTCTCATGCTGTGAATCGCATCGTGGACATTCAGTAAATGAGTTTAAGATCCAATCAAATACATGAAACATGTATACTCAAATAGTGAATCTTCATTTATCATATAAATGGTTCATACATAAGGCGATTGCCTTAGGACATCTCTCATATATTACTAACAAAA
Organism: Wurfbainia villosa; assembly: GCA_025175895.1. NCBI lineage: Eukaryota > Viridiplantae > Streptophyta > Magnoliopsida > Zingiberales > Zingiberaceae > Wurfbainia > Wurfbainia villosa. The sequence goes on from CM045997.1 coordinate 10,111,839, forward strand.
CTTTCATTAAAAAGTTGATAAAAATATCTCTTCCACCGCTCTTTTATTTCTTCATCATTTACTAGTACCCTATTGCATTCATCTTTAATACATCTTATTTGATTAAGATCTTTTGTCTTCCTCTCTCTCACTTTAGCTATTATATAAATGTCTCTTTCCTTCTTTTCAGATCTAATTTTCGATATAACTGCCTTCATTCAACGCTGCTTTAGCTTCTTCTTTCTCGCTATCAGATATTTTTTCAAATTTTCCTCATTTTTACAAATATTTAATTTCTTATATGCTATTCGTTTTTCCTTGACTTTCTCTTGCACTTTTCCATTCCACCACCAAGATTCTTTACTTGGTGGTGCATGTCCCTTTGACTCACCGAGTACACTCTTAGTCACTATTTTTAATTTTGATATCATCTTATCCCACGTTGTATTATGGTCACTGTATATGTCATCTAATACTTGTACTCCTACCTTCTCTTTGAATATATTTAGTTTCTCATCCTTTAACTTCCACCACTTAATTCTAGGGGTCGTGTATATTTTAATGAAAGGAAACCACGCTACAAAAAAAAAATGATATTTAGCGATAATTTTTTTTCATCGCTAATACATAATATTCGTCGCTAAAATTTATTCATGATGATAATATTTCATCATTAGTTTCGTCGTAATAAATTTGTCGCTAAAAGACTTTGTCAACGAACGATAAATATTTCGTCGTTAAAATTAACAATGATGAAAAATAACATCCCTAACAAATAATATTGCGTCGCTAAAACTGAAATATCGAAAAGGGGAGAATCATGAATATTGATGACGAAAACAATATCTTTCGTCACTAATCATCAGTTGACTAGTGGAAGATATCAGTTGACTCAAAATATTTTTTAATCGACTGACCAATTAACCGAAGTGTTAGCGACGTAAATAACACATGTCGACTGTCCATAAGTCGACTGATGGTTGATCATATTACAATTCAGTAAGTAACACATGACAGTCTCGTCGCTAATATTATGATTAATAGCAACGAACTTTACATATCGTCACAAATCATAGGCATCATCAGTCGACTGATAGTATACACCAATCGACGGCCCATAATTTCGTCGACCACAAAATATTTTTTTAGTCGACTGTCTTTATAGCGACGAATCTTGAAAATATCATCGCTGAACGTATATATATTAGCGACGAAATAATATTTCCATCACTAATACTCATTTGAAAATAAGACTAGTGACAAATTATTTTAATTCGTCTCTAATATTTTAATATTAGCGACGAAATAATATTATTTCATCGCAAATATGATATTATTCCGATAATTAATATTTTTAATACGTTTATTTATGACGATCATAAAATTCATCGATAATTATTACTATTAGCGATGAAATATTAACTCATCGTTAATACTTCATCTCTATTTTGCTGATTTCTTGTAGTGCCAAAAAAATTAAATTTTGTTTCCTTTTTTATTTTTATTTTTTAATGTTTCATTTAACTTGAAATAATAAGAAAAACTAAAGAAAGGAGGTTGCTCATGCTATTGAGCCATGTTTAATAGAGAGGATAAATAATTGAAGACAAGATGTTGAATGAGAAGCAAAAGAACTGCTACTATCTCTCTTCATCCTTCTTCGCTATTTCTTGTGGCATTGTTATTCTATGAACTGAACTATCAAAACTGAATTTAAACCAAATCTGTATAATAAACCTAATTGAATCCACCATTTGAACATTCAATGAAAAGAAATTGTTTTCCCCTGCATTAACTCAGCCTGCTGGTTTTTAGTTCTGTTTGTGCTCCAACATATCTAAGCTCCAGAGAATGGAGTCTGATCTAATGTTGCTAGGGTTCGCAAGGTAGACTTTAAATATGAAAAGAAATTGCGAAAGATGACATGGTTTGTCGGCATTAGAACACTTCAGGCTATTGTTCCTACATCGCAATATGCTTAAGAAAGAAAGTTGAATAAATCTTACTCTCGTCGAAAGCAAAATCCAATGGAAAGCCATTCTTACTCGGTGGGATCTAGAGCTAATAAATGACTGAATGGTTTATAAAACGGCTGAAACTATTGATGAGCCTGCAGGTTTACGAGGATTTATACCACTACTGTTCATAGTTGTTATCGTCCTTCATTTCCTCAGAAGCACCATTTCCCCCATCTACAGGTTGAATAAGAACATGAGGATCCCAAAACTTGAAACGACTATGAAATATCCAAAGCAAACATCAATATGCACCTTCATTGTCAGCAGATGCATACACTGAGCGGCGTGAACGAACTTGCTGCTGAGGTGTGGGCTAATGAAAATGAACAGATGCAGATTCAATTAGTGCCCCCAACAATACAAACAATTAGGTGTGAAAATGCGGTTAATGTTATAGATAGACAAATTAGTTTTCATGATTAAGTCACCATACAAGAATGACATTCTAACAACAAAACGAAAGTTGACAGGTACCTGCAGCTTTGGGCGAAGTGCCTCTAGAGGTCCCTTAGGTTTCTGAGCATGCCCTCCTTGCTGTGGTAATGAACCATGCAAAAAAGATATTCAATTCTCAGTTTTAAGACGGCGACATGAGACATGAATATTCGATGCTACGTTGATACCTTCCCTAAAGCCCAATCTGCAGAATCAAAGTATGCACGTTCATGATCCTGCATAAGAATTCGATAGTGTTGGTTGTGGAATGAATCTTCAAGGAAAACAATCTGTCTATAGACCTGAAACAAAACTTCCACTTCGAGATAGAAAAACTTGCCTTGGATATCAGTGGTGGTTTTTTGGGTACAATTCCTCCATATTTCTTCTTGATTACTTCTTCCTATGATATAGATAATACATATTTGTCAATATATTCTCGAAAAATTATGCATTTCTATCTCAATTAACTAACTATATCAATTATATATTGTACAACAGAAAGGAAGTTGTAATCTCACCTCCTGTTGGGCTGATGACATGCCATTTTCCTCATTTTGATTCTCATGTTCATTGGTATCCATGTTCGACATGGTGGGCTTGAATGAACTTGAGGAAACTGCACCAGAGAGATGGGTATAGTAAATTAACTTAAAGATTGCAGGATTATACCAAACAAATACATCATATTCAGAAATTGGTTGGAGCAAGATTGTGGTTAGAGCCATATGCCAAGAGAATAAATTTGGCAGTAAATAAGGTCTCAAAAGAGTAACTAAAAGCAAATGCAAACCCTGGAAAAAATGGGAGCCATGAGAAGTACTGTCATGCTAAGATAGTTTCTGGAATTGACTTGTAACTTTTCTCATTTTTTTCCCCTTAAAAAAGACATCTCAAGTCATCCCCCCAGCTCCATGCTTCCAAATGCTCAAGGTTGTGGTCAGCCACTGGTATAATTTCAACAGAGCAGTATGTAATTTAGAGATGATCTACATATCTAACAGTTTGAAGATGAGTTTGTAATTGAAATGTTTGACCTTTTCAGGTTTACAAAAAATTCAAAACTGCCTGTTTTTATGCAAATGTTAACACAGTTTAACCCAGGTGTATACTTGTATATGAATTCTGTTAAATATACTTATTCATATGAATTCTGAAAGGAAAAAAAAAGATATTAGTGTAGTGTATATTGACATAATTAAGGATATATATAACAATATAATAACAAAAGTGAAAACGTCATGAGGATTTATTGAAGCGTTTCCTATATAAATAAGATTTGCATCGAGGATTAATTTTAAGTCTCTATCCTTTTACATTAATTATGGATGAATTCACTGGACACATCTATGACACAGTATTATGGTGCATGCTATTAGTATATAATATTATTTTGATAAATGAGACATGAGAAGGAGCAAATGCTGAACTTATATTTTAAAAGAAAATGCCAGAAGTGAAAGGTCTGACTTAGTAAAGTAAAAATAAAATATATAAAATTTAAATTTAACAATATTAGGTACAATAAGATAATTGTTAAGTTAAGAGATAACGAGTTGTCTATAACTGAAATTTTTAAATATTTAAGATTATTTTTGCAAAATAATAGAGGGATTAAGAGAGATATCTTATATAAAATACAAACAAGATGGTTGAAATAGAAGAGGGCATCGGGTGTTCTTTGTAATTGTAAAGTACTTTTAAAACTTAAAGGGATGTTTTACAAAATAATAGTTATACCTGCTATATTATATGGAGTTGAGCTGAATATTGAGTCATGACTCGAGCACATGAATAGAGATGAAGATGTTAAAGTGGATGCGTAGACGTATAAGGATGGATAAAATGAGAAATGAGAATATTAGAGTGAAAATTGGGATTACATTTATTGAAAAAACTTCGAGAGACATGTTTAAGATGATATCGTTAAATGCTCCAATTAAGCAATGTGAAATTATTACAAATATACAAATCAAATGAGAAAATGAAAGACCTAATAAGACTTGATTAGCAAATTTATTTAAATATTGACGATGATATAATAGAGAATAAAATCCAATGACGTACGAGGATCCATATAGCTGACCCCACCTAGTGAGTTAATCCTTGATTGTTATTGTATATTTATTCATATGCTTAGTTTTTGCTTATTCTGAATCAAGCAGACTACAACTTTAGAAATTGAGAATTTGTTACGCTTGCAATATAAATTAGTAACATTTGCTTTTCACAATCACAAAAGACAAATCCAAATTTCCAAAAAAAAAAAAAAGAAATAGAAATAGAAATGTATCTGGTCCTATGTAGCACCTATGATATTTATTTGTTAAGTTGATAAAGTACTGAAAATACACATTCAAAGGAGTAGGACGTGAGAAGCAGAGAATGAAAGTCCATATTTTAGTCCCATGTTTCCGAGTGATGCTTCCGGACAATAGAAGCCGTCTTTGCGGTGTGTTCGAACGACTTTGGGAGACCATATTGTTTGTAGAGAAAAAAACTTCTTCTGGGGGAGAGCTTTTGATGTCTAGGGAATCGTTAAATATGAAGTTTTCATTGTTTTCCCAATGGATGGTTGATAGATTAGTCTAGATAAGATTGGGAGGGGTAATGTGCACATTGTGGGCAACGGATTTGTCATTGTTTATCATACATTTTCGCTTTAATATTATATGGTCTGGCAACGGATTTCATTTTCAAAAGCATAATATTTAGATCTACAAGTATGGAACAGCGGATCGATCAAAGTATTGCTCATAAATGAGGATTTATTCCGGTAAAAATTACTGGTTTCTAAGAACAGATCCACTAAAACCGACGATCGATCTGTTTTCTTTTTCAACTAGGAAAACTTCAAATTAATAGCAAGTGCTACGGATTAGATCAACATGGGGATCCGAACTACTCTCCACCATGAAAGAAGCAACATTCACAATGGGAGAGATTTAAACAGTAAATTCAAATTCAAGTCCATTGAAAAGGCACCTTTTGCGCTCGATCAAATTAAACCCCCGAAAATCCATTAAGATCGACTTCGTCTGGAAAATATCGTGGAACAAACATTATGATCTAATCAAACAGAGGGGAACTAGAAATTCCTCTTGCGCAATGAAAAAGTAGGAAGAAAAGCCACGCGCGAGCTCGTACTAGACCGATCTAAAGGCCGAAACGGGACAAGAAGTAAGAAGAAAGAATGCCGAGAAGAGGAGCCATCGTACCTCCGCCTGGCGATCGAGATCGGCGATGGTGGCCGCTTCTTCCACCTCTGGATCGCAATTAAATTAATAAAAAGAAGAAGAAGAAAAATGACGAGATAAGACAACGAGTCAGACCAGGGACGACGCGTGTTGAGTCAAGGACGTGTTTAAGATCATCTGTCTCATTGAAGGTACAAAACACTGGTGGTCCATTTAGTGCTCACGTAATCAACCCAAAGATGACGTACGACCTGGGAGAGGATTCACCTGTTTCCCTGCTCCCTGTTCTATCCAGGACAAGGTAATCTAAGTCCGAAATGCTAAATAAATTGAATCAAATTTTTTAAAAATATTTATATACAAACATCGGATTTTTAAATTAATATGATATTGTGAGATGAAGGATCAAAGGAGCAAATAATAAATAACAAAACTATACAATTAAATTAGAACTTCTTTATCACATTTAAAATAATATTATAAGGACTTCTCGAGCCCAAATAAAAAAGTTTCGCCTTGAATAAAAGTTAGCAGTCATAATCTAAAAGTCTAAAGCTTCATTAAAATTGTTCATTTTAGCTGTAAATCAACGTGAAAAGTAAAACTCATCAAGATATTCGTCAAACAAAAAACTGATATCGTACGTCACAGATCTATGCACCATATCATCTCCACCGTCCAATCCGTAATTTGTATAGTACTTCTATTGAATGCGCTTTAGCTCATTTTTGAACCCGTCGAGATCGCTGGCGCCGTCCTCACCATCGGTGACAAACCCAAGTGACGATCGAACCGCGATCATACACAATCGCATCAAAATTCGACCCAATCACGGTCGCGATCGATCGGATTCCGATGGTGATCCAATCGAAATCCGATCGAATTGAGATCGTCAATGCTACGACCGTTGGCGGCCATAATTCAGTCGAATTCGGACTGCAATCCGACTGTAATATGACCAAAGTCGAAATCCGATCGGATTGCATCCGAATCCGATCGAATTATGATTGTTAGTGTCATGACCGTTGGCGACCACAATTTGATTGGATTCCAATCAAAATTTGATCGAAATCCAATCGCAATCCGACCACACTCCAACCCCGACCAAACCACGATCAAATTCCGATCAGACCACGACTGAATTCTAATAACATCGAGACCAAAATTCGACCGTCAACGACGATACCGAGCGATGCGGGGCAAGGTGTTTGGACGAAATTACATTGCATTCCTCGATGCTATGCTCGCTCGCGCACGAACGAACAGATATGTAGGCACCGATTTGATGTACACTAGAGGGGAGAGGAGTGAATAGCGACTCTCGATTCGTTCGATTCTACAAAATGTTAGTAGCGGAATACGAAACAATAGAAATACAAATACAAACAAAATAATACACAATACACAATACATAAGATTTTATGTGGTTCGGAACCTATGATTCCTACTCCACAGTCGGACTTTAGTGTCTACACCACTAAACATCTTCTCTTTTTCGGAAACACTTTGGACAATGATCTTACAATAATAAAAATACAACCAAATATAAATATACAAAGCAAATACAAGAAACGAGTGAAAACACTCTACAAATAAGAGTTTTTAAATGCTTAATCTTTTGATTGCTTAGAGCTTCTTTGAAGATATGGAAAGCAACAACATTTTTCCTCCAAAAGCTTCAAAAATCAGCTAACTCCAACCCTCCATTGCAGCCTCCTTTATATCCGCATCGGACTGATTTCCGCCTGACAGTCGACTGTCTCACAACAGACTAATCCACGTTGAATTATGCCCAACGTATACATGAGCAATCGACTGCCATCATCAACAGTCGATTGTCAGGCTAGTAGTCGACCACCCAATCGACTACGAGACATTCTGTATCCGTATCCACTACCACCAGTCGGTTGCCCATCATTGGCAATCGACTCTCGTGGACTAGTCGACTACCAGTGCACTTAGTCGACAATCGAGCCTTAGTTGACTACACGACTAGTCGACTGGTCATAATCCCAGTGACTGCTCCAAGTTGACTAAGCTCCCGAGTGTTGAACACTCGACCAGTTCACTGACCCAAAGTCTCAGTCGACTGGTAAACTTCAAAAGTGAGGTTTAACCCAAGTATAATCCCCTCATACTCGATCAATCATCCTTGACCTAGACCTAAGTCTTCTATCCACCTCCATCAGCCTCATGCCCTTAGGGTCCATCAGAATCCTTCACAACTCATTCACCCTTCCCACTAGCCTTCAGGTGTTTTCGTCGACTATGACAAGTCATCGGACCTTACGCCGTCAAGACTACACACTTGGACTTATACAAACACTGCCAAGACTATACACTTGGACTTACACGGCCAAGATTATATCCTTGATATTTTCCTTTGCCAAATATTCATATTGGATTTTCACTGCTAAGACTATACCCTTGAACTTACATGACCAAGATCACATCCTTGGACTTTCCATTTGCTAAATATTCATACTTGAACTTCTCCATGTTGAGATCATTCTTAGAATTTTCATTGTCAAGTCTCCAAACTTGGACTTCTCCATTTCCAAGTATTCATACTTGGACTTTCCATACCAAGTCTCCAAACTTGGACTTCCCCTTGAGTCTCACTCGAGTCTGGTCTTGATTTCTCCAACAATCTCCCTCAAATAATCTCCATCATATGACTTTAAATATCTCAAACATCCATTTGTCACATGGTCAACATATAGTCAAACTCATATTGTCAAACAATGGTCAATTCATTGTCAAACACCTATTCGAGTCTGGTCAATCATGATCTGGACCGATTGCACCAATAATCTTCTCATTTTAGATGTTTGACAATACATTTAAGTTAAGCTAACCAATAAGCTCAACTTAACTTTTCTTATGCCAAAGTATAATGAATATTTACCTAATTTAAACCCTCACTTCTCCCCCTTTGGCATACATCAAAAAGTCTACCAAGATTTTCGATGCCTCATCTCCAAATGAGAACCATCATTCTCCCCCTTGATCCAAAATCATCTTGGATGTTTTCACTCTTTTTAATGATACAATCATTATCACTAAAAGAGAGACAATCCACAATGAAGGTTTACCTAATCCTCACTTCTCTCCCTTTATAATCAAAATTTATCCATCATACCAAGATAGATGACCTCCTTCTAAATGTTTACTCTCCATTGATCATTGCACCAACAATATCTTTAGAGAGACCTAAATCTATAGAAACTCTAAACAAATCAAAATTAAAGATAAAAGTTCAAACTTGAACTTTAACCTCCTTTAAAATTCGATACTCCATTCTAAATAACTCTCATAATTATTTTCAATGATTATTTCATACTTCCAATATTTTCCAAAGCATATCATAGGGTTAGGAGATGTTAGGGTACCTAGGGGTGTTGATAATTAACTAAACACACCTTGTTCAACTAAAATCAGTATCAACAGTCGATTGAAATCAGCAATCAATCGACTGTCACCAACACCAGTTGATTGCTTCAAGCAATAGTCGACTAGTTTCTGCAAACTGCAAAAAACACATTTCAGAATTGAAATTTAAGAAATCATAAGTAAATATATGTTATTTGAAAAATCATGAAAATTCATATGTATATTACTTATATCAAATACAAATGGTAAAAAATAATTTTATAATAAAATACACATTATTTTAAGGGATTGATACAAAGTTTAAAAGCATTGATAATTTTAATATTTTTGTCACTTTGTGTCAATATGATCAATGTTGATTACTGTCAAAAGATAGACTTTACCAAAATTTTCTAAAATGATTTTAAAATATTTTCAAAACCTTAATTTCAATCATAGTCTATGAGCTAGATGCACATAACTTGTACATTAGTTTTCCTCATGATTTTATATTTATGATTTAAAGAGTTCCATATAGATGTACTATATAAGCACATGAACTTAATTCATTTTTCTAACATCTCACATGTATTTAGAGTGTATGATAACACATACAAATTATTCTTATAGTTTTTGTGAGATGTAGATTTTGTTCTTCCCTAAATCTAAGAGTTCATACATATATCTAAGCATATCCGATTTGATTCCCTTCTCTTGAGACTTCAAATCAATATTATTGTCCTAAATTTCAAATTAATTATCTTAAATACATGAATATGATCATGACATAAATGATTGCATAAATTAAGCATATTTACTAATGATACATGATTTCATAGCATGATATAATTAAATTAAACATTATCATGAGATTTAAAATGATAATATGAGCATGATATTATGACATGACATATGACAAACAAAACATGTTCATTTATATTTGCTGAAACTAAACAGCTAAGAGCTTTTCTAGGGCTCCTTAATTATGCTAGACCTTATCTTAAAGACATAGGGAAAATAAGTGGCACATTATACAACAAAACATCAATAAAAGGACAAAGACACTTCAATCAACAAAGATATAAACTTAATTATAAAAATTAAACAAATGGTTAAGACACTACCTACTTTGTCTCTCCCCCTTGATAATGATTATTTGATAATAGAAACAGATGGATGCGAAACAGGATGGGGAGGAGCTCTTTTAAAGAAAAATTCTAAATACGACCCAAAATCTATATAAGTCCTTTGTAAATATGCATCTGGCAAATTTAAAGAAAAAAGACATTTAACCTCCTTAGACTATGAAATTTTGGCAGTAATTTACTGTCTAGAATCATTCTTTCTATTCATATGTGATAAGAAAGAAATCACCATACGGACAGACTGTGAGGCAATCATAAAATATAATCAATAGACAAAAGGAACAAGAGAAACTCTAAGTAGCAAAAGATGGTTAAAATTTGCAGATACAATAATCAACAAAGGTTTAAAGATACAATGGGAACATATAAAAGGAATTAATAATTCTCTAGCAGATATACTTTCAAGACTACTTACATAATTGTACCTTTCAGGTTCCATGGATAGACAGAAAAGATCCTATATGTTCAACAAAAACAACAGTTTTAACTATAGCTACACAAATACACCACGAAGAGTCATGACATTTGGACAACAAGAACTACCTCAATATTCAGATACTGAACAATTTCTATTTGAAGAAAGACAAACTCTGGACCAGGTACAAAACTGCTTAATTGACAATATATGGCACCTGCCCACAGTACAAGGAGCAACAAAATAAAAGATCGCAGTCATACATGCTCTAGTAAACTACTTCCAAACAATAGTAGAAAAGCCACTGGGGAAAAAGTTCTTCTGTTATGACATATTAACCGGATCACATGCAGGAGTATATGTTACATGGGAAGAAGTGAAAACAGTAATTCTAGGGAGTGATAAACATTCTTCTTACAAAGGTTTTTACTCATTAGAAGAAGCATTTGCTGCAGTAAGACAAAGTGTTGGACCACACTTTTTCATCAGCACCTTATTAAAGGGAAAACAAACAGCAATAGGCCCTATGACTCCTACATCTCCTACATTGACAAGGGCAAGCTCTGAAATCACATACTCAGAAGTAGTTACAAAAAACGAAGAAAAACAACAGACAGATATTTCCTTAAACAACCTCCCAGCAGACTTAGGTTCTTACATCAGGTCCCTTGGGAAAAAATCAGCATGGCTTGATTTTTGCCAAATACAAGAAGCCCTTAAATGGGTACATGAACATCCTCAAGAAGGCATCACCATCAGCTACGAAGGAGAATTTAACTCCAAACTTAAATGTCAAAATAAGTTCAGTACATGCTCACAAGAAGCCTACAAATGGGGATGCAATTGCCAACTTCTTTACAGCTTTAGACGAGCAAACATTGACTTGAGACATTTCAAAGAATTAAGATATAAGGGAAAAACAATTACACATTTTACACTCATGGATTATGGTCTACTCCATAAATTATGGGTATTTAACATAGAATCAACAGAACACTTCCCCTCCAAACTTGGAGAATGTGTTAGACATCTTATAGAAGAAGAAGTCTTTCAAAACACCATACTATGTACATTTGACAGTTCTCCTCCTGAATGGATAAATCTTCGCATAGAACCAGCTCGACATGTCATTAAACTGGATGTCCAGAGTGGATTTTCTAAAGAGGAGGTTATATCTGAATTCTACCCCTCTGATGAGGACTTAAATTGGGAAGCACTCCCAGCCCCGGCAGAGCAATTAAAGCACTGGAGAGCATCAATACAAGGATCACAATGGCTTTGGACTTATAATGAAGCCACATCTTTTCCAACATCAACATACACTCTTGCTGCTGAAACATATATAAAAAAAAATTATTGGGATAAAAATTATGCAAAGAAGTTCTTTCCCTTCAAAATAACTACTCAGCACCAGGCTTTACTACAACATTATAAGAACAGGAATACCGAATGGATATTAAAGAAGACCAGGCTAACAACCCATCAATATCGAGAAAATTTGCAGCAGATCAGCCCACCAGCTCGGCCTGGCCCAGATGACACAAACTCATTAGATTCGGTGGCAGAAAGAAATCTGGAAAATATTATGGAAGGATAAGCACAAGGACAACACCCGTGACACAAGAAGGACAGTCACAGTACCAGAAGGACAATCACAAGACTAAGACATGACATCTACAGTATCAACCCGTAACACCCCTCAGAAACACTTTCCGCCCGTGATATTTCCACTACTACTAATATGTTCCAGCACCCGCAGGACAGCAGCGTCTTCTCCCCCTATAAATGGAGGCCATTGTCTTTCCCCGAGGACATCTCTCTCCCAGCAGTTTCCTCTTCCAGTGTGTTTTAAGTTCTCGTGTGTAAGTGTAATCAGTTCGTGTGAGTGTTCTTGGCCTTAGAGTCTCATTTGTAAGTATTTCCCCTTGTAATTTCACTTGTAAAATCCATTGTGTTTCTAGTAAAGCTATTTCTTTTCTATAATGCAAGGCTAAACGTTTTGGCTTCTGGGGATCGAAAAATGCATCTTAGAACTTCTTTTTCTGATCTAATAATCCCTCAGTCCTTTTCCTTCCCTTGAGAAGGTAACTGTTACCAATAAACTGGTAAAACTTGTGCTGACAGAGGCAACACATAAGACCTCTAATGTCGGGGTGCAGTATGGATTGGTAACAGGTGAGGCTCATCGGGAAGAAGAGACCAGATCAAGAACCTAGCATGCATCTTTCGAACTCCCCAGAAACCTTTGCTCTTATTATCCTTCACAACTCTGTTCTTATTTTAGCTTCCTTTGCTAGTTATTTTTCTTATTTAAAAAAAAATCCCTGTAGCACCGGTCCTGTAGCAGGTTACTGTAGCACTCCGTCCTTATTATATAAAAAAAAAATCAAATCTAGTTTGTTTAAAAAATCTGCTCCGAGGAAAGACAATGGCCTCCATTTATAGGGGGAGAAGAAGATGTTGTCCTGCGGGTGCTGGAACATATTAGTAGTAGTGGAAATATCACGGGCGGAAAGTGTTTCTGAGGGGTGTCACGGGTTGATACTGTAGATGTCATGTCTTAGTCCTGTGATTGTCCTTCTGGTACTGTGACTGTCCTTCTTGTGTCACGGGTGTTGTCCTTGTGCTTATCCTTCCATCATGTTTTCCAAATTTCTTTCTGCCACCGAATCTAATGAGTTTGTGTCATCTGGGCCAGGCCGAGCTGGTGGGCTGATATGCTGCAAATTTTCTCGATATTGATGGGTTGTTAGCCTGGTCTTTTTTAATATCCATTCGGTATTCCTGTTCTTATAATGTTGTAGTAAAGCCTGGTGCTGAGTAGTTATTTTGAAGGGAAAGAACTTCTTTGCATAATTTTTATCCCAATAATTTTTTTTATATATGTTTAGTGAAGTGTATGTTGATGTTGGAAAAGATGTGGCTTCATTATAAGTCAAAGCCATTGTGATCCTTGTATTGATGCTCTCGGTGCTTTAATTGCTCTGCACGTTTGGGAGTGCTTCCCAATTTAAGTCCTCATCGGAGGGTAGAATTGAGATATAACCTCCTCTTTAGAAAATCCACTCGACATCGGTTTAATGACATGTCGAGTGGTTCTATGAAGATTTATCCATTCGGGAGGAGAACTGTCAAATGTACATAGTATGGTGTTTTGAAAGACTTCTTCTTCTATAAGATGTCTAACACATTCTCCAAGTTTGGAGGGGAAGTGTTCTGTTGATTCTATGTTAAATACTCATAATTTATGGAGTAGACCATAATCCATGAGTGTAAAATGTGTAATTATTTTTCCCTTGTATCTTAATTCTTTGAAATATCTCAAGTCAATGTTTGCTCGTCTAAAGCTGTAAAGAAGTTGGCAATTGCATCCCCATTTGTAGGCTTCTTGTGAGCATGTACTGAACTTATTTTGACATTTAAGTTTGGAGTTAAATTCTCCTTCGTAGCTGATGGTGATGCCTTCTTGAGGATGTTCATGTACCCATTTAAGGGATTCTTGTATTTGGCAAAAATCAAGCCATGCTGATTTTTCCCCAAGGGACCTGATGTAAGAACCTAAGTTTGCTGGGAGGTTGTTTAAGGAAATATCTGTTTGTTGTTTTTCTTCGTTTTTTGTAACTATTTCTGAGTATGTGATTTCAGAGCTTGCCCTTGTCAATGTAGGAGATGTAGGAGTCATAGGGCCTATTGCTGTTTGTTTTCCCTTTAATAAGGTGCTGATGAAAAAGTGTGGTCCAAAGACTTTGTCTTCTACAAGAATGCTTCTTCTAATGAGTAAAAACCTTTGTAAGAAGAATGTTTATCACTCCCTAGAATTACTGTTTTCACTTCTTCCCATGTAGCATATACTCCTGCATGTGATCCGGTTAATATGCCATAACAGAAGAACTTTTTCCCCAGTGACTTTTCTACTATTGTTTGGAAGTAGTTTACTAGAGCATGTATGACTGCGATCTTTTATTTTGTTGCTCCTTATCTGCAAGGAGTGCCATATATTGTCAATTAAGCGTTTTGTACCGGTCGAGTTTGTCTTTCTTCAAATAGAAATTGTTCGATTCGAATATTGAGGTAGTTCTTGTTGTCCAAATGTCATGACTCTTCGTGGTGTATTTGTGTAGCCATAGTTAAAACTGTTGTTTTTGTTGAACATATAGGATCTTTTCTGTCTATCCATGGAACCTGAAAGGTACAATTATGTAAGTAGTCTTGAAAGTGTATCTGCTAGAAAATTATTAATTCCTTTTATATGTTCCCATTGTATCTTTAAACCTTTGTTGATTATTGTATCCGCAAATTTTAACCATCTTTTGCTACTTAGAGTTTTTCTTGTTCCTTTTGTCTATTGATTATATTTTATGATTGCCTCACAATCTGTCCGTATGGTGATTTCTTTCTTATCACATATGAATAGAAAGAATGATTCTAGACAGTAAATTACTGCCAAAATTTGTTAGATCGAGAAGCGTCGCTAGAGGGGGGGGGGGGTGAATAGCGATCGTAAATCTTTCGTCGAATTCGTTCGTTGAGACATAAGTAAATAAGTAAGCACAGCGGAAAATAAAATGACACGTTTATTTTACTTGGTTCACAACCCAGCGGTTGCTACTCCAAGCCCCTATCGGTCCTAGACCGCGTACGGAGGGCAAAGCACTATAACGTCTCCTCCTCGTTGGAGGTAGGAGACAACGATCACAAAATTCGGGAATACGAGGATGAGGCAACAAGCCTACCTCACCTCGTTACGAATAAAAACAATGAATACAATATTAAAATAAATTACTAGATGTTGCTGCCGACGAAGAAGATCTAAGGTTGTCGTCGCGTCGGCGTTATGACGGTGTTGGAGCGTTGGCGTTGTAGGAGCACTTGATGAATAATCTTGATGTGATTTGGAGATGGAATCCTCCCCTTCTTTTATAGATTTTGGCCTCTGAATTTGTCTCCTCTTTTTTCGGAACGGATCACGAAGTTGTCCAAAATTTTATCACGAAGTGGCCGCGTCAAACGTTATCCGTTTTGACCTAGCGCAAAGGATGATTCGTCGCCATCGATCGTGATGCCTCTCTCATCGATCGATGATGATGATCGATGCCTCTCATCACCAATCGATAATCGATCGCGATGTCCGCCACTTCCTGCGATGAGGTTAGCTCGAAAAATGATAAATGTGACGGTTTCCAACCGTCTGATCTCGACCTAGACCTTCCACAAGAAGTCTTAGTCGGATCGTCGCCTAAGGTCATCCCCGTAAAGAGGACACGACCTTACCATCTCTCACACACACGAGCTTACCTCGATACTTAATTTGTAGCTCTCGCTTCCGGCCTTCCACTCGATTCCTTCGGCTCCCTCCGAAGTCACTCAAGTGTCGCCCGACTACCGCGGCTTCCTCTGGGTGTCGCTAGCCTTCAGCTCTAGCTTTAGTACTTTTCTGCACACTTGATTTAGCTCGTGAGATAACGATGTAAACTTAACTTTGTGTCTTTGCCATAATCAAAACACAGGTTCGATTATCTGGTGCCCCTGCACCAACAATCTTCCCCTTTTTGATCTATGGCAAACCAACACAAAGTTAAGGGAAATTAAAGCATAAAACAAGTATAGTAAATGATGAATGCCATTTTCAAAAACTCTCCCTTAACCAAAACTCCCCCTTAACCCTAGGTGAGTTTTGAAAGAGATACTTTAGTTTTCAAAATTAAATAAATGTTGTGTTATTCCCCCTTAACTTTCGCTCTTCTCCCCCTTTTGCCATAAATCAAAACAAATGTTGGGGTTTGTTATGTAAAAATGAAGTTTGTTATATAAAATAGAGGTTTAAAGACAATATGGTATATGCATGCATCAAGATAAATCAACTATGAGTCCAAACATGCGTCTAGCAATAGTTAGATAGATTGGTTCGAGGTGTGTCTCTCTGCACCAATAATCTAAAGGTTTATAATATAACCCTTAGAGTTAGTTTGCTTTCCCCCTTAGTCAAATATATGAAGTATAAGAGATGTAGGGGGCGCTAAACTTTGGCCTAAAGAGTCATTAAGTACAATAGTTGAGAAAATAAGTAGTATTTTGAAGATTATTTTAAGTATATTTCAATTATCCTTAACATCTGACCCATTCTATGTGTTTCAGAATTTGTTCACCTTATATGTTTTGTGAGATGATTTTTAAATTGATTAAAGATAGTCAACCTTAGGTTAGATTCGGATTTAACCTTTAGATCGTTAAGTAACTTTTCGAGAAACTGACTTCCAGGTCGTGGCGAGGCACAGGGGCCTTCTTTGATCGGAACAATGACCACTTCCTTAGACAAATCCAAATTCAAGAAAATATCACTTAAGTCACTTAGGGTTACTTCCTGGTCTAACTAATTTAGGATACGGCGAGGTAGCTTCAGCTAGTTCCACTCGGTCAAGTGCACCAAGCTAGATACGCCTTATCTAGCTCGAATACACGAGACTTTGTTTCCCTAACGTACTATCATCTCGCCGCGTCCTGATACTATGTTGTCAAGAGTTGACTAATCATTTACCCTATCTAGCCATTCTAAAAATTAAAGTAAAATATGCAATGGTTTTGCTAAGTAAGCGGGTATACTATTTATTGTTAGCTCCCCCTGGACCATTGAACCAATATGGTCTATTCAAATAATGAACTTGTTCCTGAAGAATCCAATACTTATTAGTCCTTATATGTGAGTTCAATAAAACCTTTGGGACCCATGCTTGGACTCTTTGATGACTACGATTTACGATAGACATATAAGACCTATTCGTAGTCTTTGACTTAAATCCGAGTCCGACTTTATTGTACACGACTCTTTGGGTTCCAAGTAGTCGATTAAAGTTCTTAGATCCCAACGTGAACCTTTCCAACCTAGCCTCAACCTCTTGAACTTGGTCTTTCAAGAGAGAATTCTCTTCCTCAAGTTTTTCAATTTGAGTTGAGTTTCCCTCTTGAACTTGACTAGTTGAAGGTTAGAGTAGCCTCTTGCTTGAGGGTTTCAACCTCCTCAAAGTAACGACTCAACCCTAGACTCGGACTTAGTTAATTTTCTATTAAGCATTTTAATTGTATTGTAAAGCATACTAATTAGAGCGATTAACCTTGACTTTCCCTTTTGGTCCGGCTTTGAGTTTTCTCTCGATTCTCTCGAAATAATCTTGAGTGGTCGGGTTGTAGTTGGACTTCGGATTGACTCGGACTCCTCCGTTCTTGCCATGTAAGCTATGTCTTCTACATTGTCCCAAGTTGCATGGAAGGCTTTCCTTGCTCCCTTTTCTTTTAGTTCTCATTCTTGATTTCCTTCTTTCTTGTGAACTATTCTCACAATGTTGACTATTATGGCCTCCTCTTGGATTGGATTCGTCTTTGGGTTGAGTTCATCTACTTGCTTAGTAGGTGGCTTCCTTCTTTGTCTGCAAGTAGAGCAATACCTCTCTCGGCGGACCACGTTAGTTTGCTCATGAAGTTCAAACTCGGAAAATAATTCATCTAACCTAAGCTTGAAGGTCCTTAGAGACCTTGTAGACATCGACCATGGATGCCCCATAAGGTAGTCTAGGGAAAGCATTTAAAGCGTACCTTATAAGATCCCGGTTCTCTGCTTGCCGTCGAATGAAGACCGTTGGCGATATCTTGGATTCGCGCATGTAGTTGGGTGGCGGTCTCATGATTCTCGCATCTTTAGATTGTACAATTTATTTAAAAGTAAATCTCTTTTACATACCTTAGCATCGGAGTCCTTCGTGTAAATCAATCAATTTGTTCCATAGGTCTTTGGCGCTAATGAATGGTCGATCACGGTTGAGTTCCTCCTTGGATAAGCCACATTGTAATATTTGGGTTGCTCTTGCATCGGCTTCGATTTGCCTCTTGGTTGCATTTGTCCACTTGTTGAAATCCAAGGGCTCTCCTTGATCATTGGTGGGTAGAGCAAAGCCGGTTTGGATTATTATCCAAGTCTCGACTTGTGTTTTCAAGAAACACTCCATCCGACCTTTACAATAACGGAAATCATCTCCGTTAAAGAATGGAGGTCGGGTGGTGCTATATCCCTCAATGTGAGCCATTAAGTATCTTGCAAAACACGAATAAAAACCAAAGGAAATTCCAAGACTTGGTCTTGGATTAGTAGTGTGGGAAATAAATAGGAAATAAACAGAATTAAATGAGGAAAAAAAAACTAACAAAAACTAACAACTTACGACCTTCGATGCCCCTGAAAGGGCACTAGACGTTGGATTTTGGGGCTGGAAATGGCTTGTTATGAGGGTAAACCCTAGTAAAAAATGTAGATCTCTCAGAGAGCTTCGATTTGGTACGTAGATCGTTATGTGAGTCCACTTGTGCGAAAAGTTATGACCGTTTTACCGTCGGCTACTCCAAGAGAGAAAAACTTGCAAGCACACAACCAAAAGAAACGTACCAAGACTTCGTCTTGGATTAGTAGTGCGGGAGGAAAAAGACCTAAAAAAAAAATACGAATAGAAAAATACGAACGGAAAACCAAAACGTGCTAGATCGGTGGTTTCACCAAATCTTAGCGCCCCCGCTCTGATACCAATTGTTGGATCGAGAAGCGTCGCTAGAGGGGGGGTGAATAGCGATCGTAAATCTTTCGTCGAATTCGTTCGTTGAGACACAAGTAAATAAGTAAGCACAGCGGAAAATAAAATGACACGTTTATTTTACTTGGTTCACAACCCAGCGGTTGCTACTCCAAGGCCCTATCGGTCCTAGACCGCGTACGGAGGGCAAAGCACTATAACGTCTCCTCCTCGTTGGAGGTAGGAGACAACGATCACAAAATCCGGGAATACGAGGATGAGGCAACAAGCCTACCTCACCTCGTTACGAATAAAAACAATGAATACAATATTAAAATAAATTACTAGATGTTGCTGCCGACGAAGAAGATCTGAGGTTGTCGTCGCGTCGGCGTTATGACGGTGTTGGAGCGTTGGCGTTGTAGGAGCACTTGATGAATAATCTTGATGTGATTTGGAGATGGAATCCTCCCCTCCTTTTATAGATTTTGGCCTCTGAATTTGTCTCCTCTTTTTTCGGAACGGATCACGAAGTTGTCCAAAATTTATCGCGAAGTGGCCGCGTCAAACGTTATCCGTTTTGACCTAGCGCAAAGGCTGATTCGTCGCCATCAGTCGACTGATGCCTCTCATCAGTCGACTGATGACAGTCGACTGATGCCTCTCATCACCAACCGATAATGATCGCGCCAATGTCTAGCATGATGCCCGGCCACTTCCTGCAAGAGGTTAGCTCGAAAAATGATAAATGTGACGGTTTCGACCTAGACCTTCCACAGGAAGTCTTAGTCGGATCGTCGCCTAAGGTCATCCCCGTAAAGAGGACACGACCTTACCATCTCTCACACACACGAGCTTACCTCGATACTTAATTTGTAGCTCTCGCTTCCGGCCTTCCACTCGATTCCTTCGGCTCCCTCCGAAGTCACTCGAGTGTCGCCCGACTACCGCGGCTTCCTCCGGGTGTCGCTAGCCTTCAGCTCTAGCTTTAGTACTTTTCTGCACACTCGATTTAGCTCGTGAGATAACGATGTAAACTTAACTTTGTGTCTTTGCCATAATCAAAATACAGGTTTGATTATCTGGTGCCCCTGCACCAACAAAATTTCATAGTTTAAGGAGGTTAAATGTCCTTTTTCTTTAAATTTTCCAGATGCATATCTACAAAGGACTTCTGTAGATTTTGGGTCGTATTTAGAATTTTTCTTTAAAAGAGCTCCTCCCCTTCCTGTTTCGCATCCATCTGTTTCTATTATCAAATAATCATTATCAAGGGGGAGAGACAAAGTAGGTAGTGTCTTAACCATTTGTTTAATTTTTATAATTAAGTCTATATCTTGTTGATTGAAGTGTCTTTGTCCTTTTGCTGATGTTTTGTTGTATAATGTGCCACTTATTTTCCCTATGTCTTTAAGATAAGGTCTAGCATAATTAAGGAGCCCTAGAAAAGCTCTTAGTTGTTTAGTTTCTTCTATTTTGTCTGGAAAGTCTAATATTTTGTTAGCAATATGAGGTTGCAGTCTTATTTTTCCTTGCCCTATTTCTGCTCCTAAGAAATCTATATGTTTGGTAACTAGTTTCATCTTCTTTGTGGAGATAATAAGACCATGTTTCTCGAAAATATTAAAGACCATATGTAGATGTGAAAAATGTTCTGTTTTAGTTTTAGAGAACACTAGTATATCATCGATATAGACGCAAGTAAACTTAGATACTTCCTTAAAAATATTGTCCATCTTTCGCTGAAAGACTTGGGGTGCGATTTTTAACCCAAAGGGCATTACTAACCACTCAAAATGGCCTTCCGGACAAGAGAAAGCTGTCCAGTTTATTGAGTCAGGATGCATCTTTATTTGCCAAAAACCTGATTTTAAATCGGACTTTGAGTACCATTGAGAGTGTTGTATTTTATTGATAAGTTGTTCTTTGTCTGGTATTTTATACCCATCTTCATGACAATTATCATTAAGTCTTTTATAATTAAAAACCATTCTAGACTGTCCTCTCTTTTGTTCGGATCCCTTGTTGACTATAAAAGCAGGGCTTCTATGTCTAGAGGTAGATCTCTGTATAAGTTTCAAATCCAATAATTTTTTAATATGTGCCTTACATTTTCTGATTCCCAATTAGTATACTTAAAATCTTGTGCTTTTATCGTAATGTCTGAATTTATAATGTCTAATTTATAATATGTCTTGTCTATGTTCCAGTATTTGGTGGGATTTTCTCCTATTATTTCTAAATTTTCCATTCTAGAGACTAACAGGTCTAAATCATCTTGTGTTTTTAAGAGGTTTAGAAAGTGTGTTGTTTGTATTAAATCATTAGGTATGTTTACTCCTAATGTTTCTATGTCATTATAAATTTCTAAGAAGTCTTGGTTTTGATTAACTTGATTATAGCAATTTTTCTTTTTGCATTCTCCTAGTGTTGCACACTGACAATCTTGTTGTTGTTCTATTTCTTCCTGTATTCGCTCACGTACCAATTGACCTAGAAATTCTAATTCTGTCCTTGGGTTTTCTATGTGATTTTCTACTGAGGTTTCAAAATTAGGGTTGGGGCCTTCTAGTTGTTTAAGGTCTTCTAGTGGCTCTGGTCCACCACGCTCCGAAGCGCGAAATGTGGAGGGGTATTCAGAAAGAAGAGGAGAAATAATAGGGGTAGACATAAAGACGGCATAATCCTTTGTAAGAAGAAGAGCACCTTGTGAAGAGAGAAGGAAAGAGAGACCCAAAATTAAATGTAAATTTGTCTGCTTAAGGGAGGAAACTCAGAGGTCAGGAATTGGGAGAGAGGGGCTGTAAGTGCCACAGTTAGTAAAAAATTTTAAATGTGCATTAGCGACATATTTGTGAATCGTATGTTTGGATCCATCAAATAGGATACTAACCTGAGGTTGATTTGTGTACTTAATTAAATGTTGTGGTAAAAAGGTACTAAGAATATCTTCATCAACTGTAGAACTTGTAGCCCCTGTATCAATGAGGGCCTGAAGGTCTAATTTATGACCTTGAATTACAAGAGTGCATTGAACCCTAAGTTCAGCTGCAATACCAAAGTTGCACATGCTAGGAGTTTTTATAAAGACTCTATTACTGGTAGAGGGGAGAAATTGGGAAGTGGAAAGATGAGGATCAAGAAGAGTAGTAGCCTCTTCGCATTCAGCATATGCTTGATTGTGTTGTTGTTGCTGTAAAGACCTAAGTTCTGTTTCTAGTAAATTTAGTCGAGTTTCGAGGACCGATATTCTGGCCTCCATTAATTGATTACACGGTTAGTCCACAGTGGTCTGTGAGTCTCTATAGTAATATTATAGTCGTTTTAAGACAATAATTACATATTTGATTGTTGCATTTTTACATGTTCCTCTTTTATTGTGATGGGATAAAAACATGAAGGAAACAAGGTGTCCAATAATTCCCTTCTCGTAAGTTTCAATCATGTTGGCAATTGTCTTCTTTAGGAGGTGGATAAGGAGTTCTTTCGGTCCTATACATGTAGTTGGTATGTAATAATGGTTGTTTCTCCTCCTCCAGAGTATCCAATAAATCATCCCAAGAATTATTTATAGTTTCTGGGATAGAAATGTCATATTTAGCTGCATAACCGTATTCTGTTGGCGGGCAAGTATTCATAGGTGTGTATTCAGAGGTTGCTTCTTCAGAGTCATTAGCTGATAGGATTGAGTATACTGAAGATGTATCTGAAATATCTGATTGTATTTCAATTAGATCTTCATTTGTGCTAGCCACAAGACTAGATGCTTTGGTATATAAATTCCTCCTATTGGGACAGGTTGAAGATAAGTGTCCTGGTTGGTTACAAACATAACAAGTAAGTATATGTGCATATGTCTTTTTAGGTTTAAATTTTCTTACATGTTTTTCTTTATTTAAGTAGGGTTTTCTGGCAGTACTTTTTCTAAGGTAATAAGTCTTTTTATATTGTCTTTTAGGTCGAGGGGATGGTTTTCTTTTAAAAGTTTCTTTCCTGGGTGCACTTCCATATTGTTGTGGGGTATAAATTTGTCTACAAAACCCGTATTTTTGTGTTTTTAGTGTTCTTTGTATTTGAATGAATGTACATTTTTCTTTTAATTTTGTGATTATATGTTGGATTCGTACTCCTATATTATTATGTATATCGATTACATTCATATCTGTCCATGATTTATGTATTTCTTTTCCTAGTTCTCCAGGTAATTTACTAAATAATCTCTCTCCTAGATCAGGATTATAATAATTACCTGAAACTGCAGTTAGTGCAAAGAAATCATTACAAAAATATTTTATGTAGGACCAATTTGTAATCTGTAGTTGTTCCAAATCTCTCATGGCTTCTCTTTGCCTTAAGTCTAAACCAGTATTAGCATCTCTAGCAGTGAGTATCGTATGTATAGCATAACAAAAATTTAGTATGTTATTACCTTGATTGGCTATTTTTGTTATTTCTTCAGGAAATTTAGATTTAAAGGCTTCCCATACTGCCCTGGCTACGTCACCTAAATAATTTTCAGCTATCCTTAGCATAGCGTCCCCTGTTTCAATGTCTAATTCATGTTTTGCCATGTAATCTCTTTTTACAGAGACTGTCCATTGTTCTAAATAAGTATCATATAGTTGGGGGTCACATTCTGTAATATTTAAGAAAACTGATTCCTTTCCAAAGAAAGTAACTTCGGAGGTTTTTTGCCCATTGTTTTTAATAAAGGATTATTATTTGTATAAGGATCTATTTGTGCTCTAGGGGGATGTCCTTGACTATAATCTATAGTTCTCATATGACTTTCTGGGTAAGTGATCTGATAAGGTTGACTAGGCCTACTCGTTCCAGTTGATTCTGCTGTATTCATCAGATTTTTATTGTAGCTAGATTTTGTTATCGTAGTTGGGTGCATAAAATTCCTAAAGGTGTCATCTGCTAGAAGTTTGTCTAGTTGATTTAGAGATCTTTTTATACTTTGTTTAGTACTGACCGTAGTGTGGTCTTCAGTAAATTTATTCCTATAGGTTGCCTCTTCTATTTTTGCTATGATATTTTGGTCATTATCAAAATATAGATACATGTTCTCTGGGAGTTTTTGATGTTTTTTATCAAACTCCTATAATTCCTTAAGTTCTTGTGCATTTATATGTTGAGCTATTTCCTTAGCAATGTAGATATATTCATCCAGGTCATTAAACACTCCTCCTATGTTTGAACTTTCTTCTTTATCTTTACTAATATTCATAAAATTTAATTGTTTGTTCTGTTTTTGTATTAACACCAAATGTTGAGTTCCTGTGACTCTTATTTGGGTCCTAAGTTTTTCTACTAGAGTTTGCTCTTTTCTGTAGACTAAATTTAATCTCCTTATTTGATTATTATTTTGGGTTTCTAATCCCTCATCTTCTTCTAATTCTGCAGATGACGAAGAGGCTTGTTGGTAATTAGTAAATCGGACATTTAGATTTCCATTTCTGTCTTTATAGAGAATTGAAGTGGTTGGCTGTAATAGAGGTTCTGTGTCTTCCAAATGTATTGTCCATTCTAGGTTAGCTAGCTCTTCTGAACTGTACTGTCGTGGATTTAAAAATGTTGTCCCTTTTGAACTTAGAGCATCTGTAATCCTTTCTATCTGTATTTTATATGAGTTGTGTATACTATTCATGGTTTTCCCTAAAATTATCATTTCAAGACAGATATTTTTTCCCGTAAAGTTTCCATATCCTCTGGCTTGTACTACTATTTTAATATTTTTTGCAAAATCTTTTATAGTCATGTTAAAATTTGGGCATAAATATGTAATTCCTATGTTATCATTCATATCGACTTCTATCAATCCAATTATTGCCTTTTCTTTATTATCTGAGAATCTAGAGTCATATAGTACTATTATCACTTTTCCTCCACTTTTCCTTCTTGTTAATCCTCTGATACCAAAAATAATTAGTCCTAGATGTATGTAATGTTGTTTTCTTGCTAGTAATTGTCTAGCAGATTGTTCTGTTATCAGGGTTAAACGCTCTTCTCTTCCCTCTAGAAGATGTAGAGCTTCTGATCTTCTACTTCTGTATAGTGAGGTATGGAAAGAGAATAAACTGTTTCCATATAACCTCCTAGGGTTAAGAATGTTTAATTGTTCATTGGAAAATACTTCTGTATTTCTTTCTATGTCTATTATTTCTTCTAGTCTTTGGCTTAGGTCTGAGTTTATTCGTATGTTGTCTAACCATGAAGTGCTAGAAATAGACCTTCGCCCTTCCAGGGTTCTGGAGGGTCCAGTAATACTTTCAGTTATAGTTCTTGTATTCATTCTAAACTTTTGGGGTCCCTGTAAGTTATAAAAGAGTAAGTCTGTGTTTTGTGCCTTAATGTTTTTCCTGCGGACAAATGTTTTAAATTCTTATTTATATTTTCTAATGTTTGGTGCCAGTCTTGGTTTTGGTTTGTTCCAGCTAAAGTTTGTTCTATACTCAAAATTTTTGTTTCTAATAAGGTCAGTCGATAGTGTAGTGAAGCTAGGAGGGCAATAATAGTATTATTTTGTTGTGTTTCAATTTGGTCACTTTTTCCTGTTAAATCTACTTTATAGTATCCGTCTTCTTTAGTTTTTGAAAATTGTGTTGAATAATCTAATGCTTCTTCATAATAGTTGTTTTCATATCGAAGTCTGTTCATTTATATTTGATGTCCTCTAAGAGTTGTCTTATTTCTTGTATCTTTAAACTTATTTGTTCTTCAATGGTGTAGATTAGTTGTCTTACTTCTGCTAGTAGGTCTTTATGTTTTATTTCAAAAGTCCTTGGTTGGTGCTCTTCTATTAGATTGGCTAATCTTAAGACGTCTCTTCGTCCTGGAAGGTTTACGAAGTTAGTTTCTTTAATTTTATCGTATATTGCTTCTTGAGTGATTTTAATATAATGTAGGTTCTGATCAAGCTCTGCAAGTTTCTTGCTTTGTTTTTCAGTTTCAAGTTTTATATCTTCTGTAATTCTTAAGATGTCTCTGGATAAGATTGTTAAGTTGGCACCTACACTGATAAGAATATCAGTTAGTGTGTTGAGATGGGGAGAGTCTGAGTGGAAAATATGAGGAGATGTTCTTGTTCTAAAGTAACAGAGGTGATTTTGCCCGTCTAATGTTTGGGAATATCTTGAGTATTGTGTGGCTAGGTCTAAGTAATCTAACCTAGTTGTCCAAGACATATATGGTCCAAGAATCTTTTAGGCTCTGATACCAGATTTTTTAAACAAACTAGATTTGATTTTTTTTTATAATAAGGACGGAGTGCTACAGTAACCTGCTACAGGACCGGTGCTACAGTGTTTTGCTACAGGGAATTTTTTTTTTTAAATAAGAAAAATAAACTAGCAAAGGAAGCTAAAATAAGAACAGAGTTGTGAAGGATAATAAGAGCAAAGGTTTTTGGGGAGTTCGAAAGATGCATGCTAGGTTCTTGATCTGGTCTCTTCTTCCCGATGAGCCTCACCTGTTACCAATCCATACTGCACCCCGACATTAGAGGTCTTATGTGTTGCCTCTGTCAGCACAAGTTTTACCAGTTTATTGGTAACAGTTACCTTCTCAAGGGAAGGAAAAGGACTGAGGGATTATTAGATCAGAAAAAGAAGTTCTAAGATGCATTTTTCGATCCCCAGAAGCCAAAACGTTTAGCCTTGCATTATAGAAAAGAAATAGCTTTACTAGAAACACAATGAATTTTACAAGTGAAATTACAAGGGGAAATACTTACAAATGAGACTCTAAGGCCAAGAACAGTCACACGAACTGATTACACTTACACACGAGAACTTAAAACACCTTTGGAAGAGAAGCTATTTGGGAGAGAGATGTCCCCGGGGAAAGACAATGGCCTCCATTTATAGGGGGAGAAGAAGTTGCTGTCCTGCGGGTGCCGGAACATATTAGTAGTAGTGGAAATATCACGGGCGGAAAGTGTTTCTGAGGGGTGTCACGGGTTGATACTGTAGATGTCATGTCTTAGTCCTGTGATTGTCCTTCTGGTACTGTGACTGTCCTTCTTGTGTCACGGGTGTTGTCCTTGTGCTTATCCTTCCATCATGTTTTCCAGATTTCTTTCTGCCACCGAATCTAATGAGTTTGTGTCATCTGGGCCAGGCCGAGCTGGTGGGCTGATATGCTGTAAATTTTCTCGATATTGATGGGTTGTTAGCCTGGTCTTTTTTAATATCCATTCGGTATTCCTGTTCTTATAATGTTGTAGTAAAGCCTGGTGCTGAGTAGTTATTTTGAAGGGAAAGAACTTCTTTGCATAATTTTTATCCCAATAATTTTTTTTATATATGTTTCAGCAGCAAGAGTGTATGTTGATGTTGGAAAAGATGTGGCTTCATTATAAGTCCAAAGCCATTGTGATCCTTGTATTGATGCTCTCCAGTGCTTTAATTGCTCTGCCGGGGCTGGAGTGCTTCCCAATTTAAGTCCTCATCAGAGGGGTAGAATTCAGATATAACCTCCTCTTTAGAAAATCCACTCTGGACATCCAGTTTAATGACATGTCGAGCTGGTTCTAAGCGAAGATTTATCCATTCAGGAGGAGAACTGTCAAATGTACATAGTATGGTGTTTTGAAAGACTTCTTCTTCTATAAGATGTCTAACACATTCTCCAAGTTTGGAGGGGAAGTGTTCTGTTGATTCTATGTTAAATACTCATAATTTATGGAGTAGACCATAATCCATGAGTGTAAAATGTGTAATTATTTTTCCCTTGTATCTTAATTCTTTGAAATATCTCAAGTCAATGTTTGCTCATCTAAAGCTGTAAAGAAGTTGGCAATTGCATCCCCATTTGTAGGCTTCTTGTGAGCATGTACTGAACTTATTTTGACATTTAAGTTTGGAGTTAAATTCTCCTTCGTAGCTGATGGTGATGCCTTCTTGAGGATGTTCATGTACCCATTTAAGGGCTTCTTGTATTTGGCAAAAATCAAGCCATGCTGATTTTTCCCCAAGGGACCTGATGTAAGAACCTAAGTCTGCTGGGAGGTTGTTTAAGGAAATATCTGTCTGTTATTTTTCTTCGTTTTTTGTAACTACTTCTGAGTATGTGATTTCAGAGCTTGCCCTTGTCAATGTAGGAGATGTAGGAGTCATAGGGCCTATTGATGTTTGTTTTCCCTTTAATAAGGTGCTGATGAAAAAGTGTGGTCCAACACTTTGTCTTACTACAGCAAATGCTTCTTCTAATGAGTAAAAACCTTTGTAAGAAGAATGTTTATCACTCCCTAGAATTACTGTTTTCACTTCTTCCCATGTAGCATATACTCCTGCATGTGATCCGGTTAATATGCCATAACAGAAGAACTTTTTCCCCAGTGGCTTTTCTACTATTGTTTGGAAGTAGTTTACTAGAGCATGTATGACTGCGATCTTTTGTTTTGTTGCTCCTTATCTTGTGGCGAGTGCCATATATTGTCAATTAAGCAGTTTTGTACCTGGTCCAGAGTTTGTCTTTCTTCAAATGGAAATTGTTCAGTATCTGAATATTGAGGTAGTTCTTGTTGTCCAAATGTCATGACTCTTCGTGGTGTATTTGTGTAGCCATAGTTAAAACTGTTGTTTTTGTTGAACATATAGGATCTTTTCTGTCTATCCATGGAACCTGAAAGGTAAAATTATGTAAGTAGTCTTGAAAGTGTATCTATCAGAGAATTATTAATTCCTTTTATATGTTCCCATTGTATCTTTAAACCTTTGTTGATTATTGTATCTGCAAATTTTAACCATCTTTTACTACTTAGAGTTTTTCTTGTTCCTTTTGTCTGTTGATTATATTTTATGATTGCCTCACAGTCTGTCCGTATGGTGATTTCTTTCTTATCACATATGAATAGAAAGAATGATTCTAGACAGTAAATTACTGTCAAAATTGCATAGTCTAAGGAGGTTAAATGTCCTTTTTCTTTAAATTTGCCAGATGCATATCTACAAAGGACTTCTGTAGATTTTGGATCGTATTTAGAATTTTTCTTTAAAAGAGCTCCTCCCCATCCTGTTTCGCATCCATCTGTTTCTATTATCAAATAATCATTATCAAGGGGGAGAGACAAAGTAGGTAGTGTCTTAACCATTTGTTTAATTTTTATAATTAAGTCTATATCTTGTTGATTGAAGTGTCTTTGTCCTTTTGCTGATGTTTTGTTGTATAATGTGCCACTTATTTTCCCTATGTCTTTAAGATAAAGTCTAGTATAATTAAGGAGCCCTAGAAAAGCTCTTAGTTGTTTAGTTTCTTCTATTTTGTCTGGAAAGTCTAATATTTTGTTAGCAATATGAGGTTGCAGTCTTATTTTTCCTTGCCCTATTTCTGCTCCTAAGAAATCTATATGTTTGGTAACTAGTTTCATCTTCTTTGTGGAGATAATAAGACCATGTTTCTCGAAAATATTAAAGACCATATGTAGATGTGAAAAATGTTCTGTTTTAGTTTTAGAGAACACTAGTATATCATCGATATAGACGCAAGTAGACTTAGATACTTCCTTAAAAATATTGTCCATCTTTCGCTGAAAGACTTGGGGTGCGATTTTTAACCCAAAGGGCATTACTAACCACTCAAAATGGCCTTTCGGACAAAAGAAAGTTGTCCAGTTTATTGAGTCAGGATGCATCTTTATTTGCCAAAAACCTGATTTTAAATCGAACTTTGAGTACCATTGAGAGGGTTGTATTTTATTGATAAGTTGTTCTTTGTCTGGTATTTTATACCCATCTTCATGACAATTATCATTAAGTCTTTTATAATTAAAAACCATTCTAGACTGTCCTCTCTTTTATTCGGATCCCTTGTTGACTATAAAAGCAGGGCTTCTATGTCTAGAGGTAGATCTCTATATAAGTTTCAAATCCAATAATTGTTTAATATGTGCCTTACATTCTTCTGATTCCCAATTAGTATACTTAAAATCTTGTGCTTTTATCGCAATGTCTGGATTTATAATGTCTAATTTATAATATGTCTTGTCTATGTTCCAGTATTTGGTGGGATTTTCTCCTATTATTTCTAATTTTTCCATTCTAGAGACTAACAAGTCTAAATCATCTTGTGTTTTTAAGAGGTTTAGAAAGTGTGTTGTTTGTATTTGAATGAATGTACATTTTTCTTTTAATTTTGTGATTATATGTTGGATTCGTACTCCTATATTATTATGTATATCGATTACATTCATATCTGTCCATGATTTATGTATTTCTTTTCCTAGTTCTCCAGGTAATTTACTAAATAATCTCTCTCCTAGATCAGAATTATAATAATTACCTGAAACTGCAGTTAGTGCAAAGAAATCATTACAGAAATGTTTTATGTAGGACCAATTTGTAATATGTAGTTGTTCCAAATCTCTCATGGCTTCTCTTTGCCTTAAGTCTAAACCAGTATTAGCATCTCTAGCAGTGAGTATCGTATGTATAGCATAACAAAAATTTAGTATGTCATTACTTTGATTGGCTATTTTTGTTATTTCTTCAGGAAATTTAGATTTAAAGGCTTCCCATACTGCCCTGGCTACGTCACCTAAATAATTTTCAGCTATCCTTAGCATAACGTCCCCTGTTTCAATGTCTAATTCATGTTTGCCATGTAATCTCTTTTTACAGAGACTGTCCATTGTTCTAAATAAGTATCATATAGTTGGGGGTCACATTCTGTAATATTTAAAAAAGTAACTTCTGGAGGTTTTCGTTTGCCCATTGTTTTTAATAAAGGATTATTATTTGTATAAGGATCTATTTGTGCTCTAGGGGGATGTCCTTGACTATAATCTATAATTCTCATATGACTTTCTGGGTAAGTGATCTGATAAGGTTGACTAGGCCTACTCGTTCCAGTTGATTCTGCTGTATTCATCAGATTTTTATTGTAGCTAGATTTTGTTATCGTAGTTGGGTGCATAAAATTCCTAAAGGTGTCATCTGCTAGAAGTTTGTCTAGTTGATTTAGAGATCTTTTTATACTTTGTTTAGTACTGACCGTAGTGTGGTCTTCAGTAGATTTATTCCTATAGGTTGCCTCTTCTATTTTTGCTATGATATTTTGGTCATTATCAAAATATAGATACATGTTCTCTGGGAGTTTTTGATGTTTTTTTATCAAACTCCTCTAATTCCTTAAGTTCTTGTGCATTTATATGTTGAGCTATTTCCTTAGCAATGTAGACATATTCATCCAGGTCATTAAACACTCCTCCTATGTTTGAACATTCTTCTTTATCTTTACTAATATTCATAAAATTTAATTGTTTGTTCTGTTTTTGTATTAACACCAAATGTTGAGTTCCTGTGACTTTTATTTGGGTCCTAAGTTTTTCTACTAGAGTTTGCTCTCTTCTGTAGACTAAATTTAATCTCCTTATTTGATTATTATTTTGGGTTTCTAATCCCTCATCTTCTTCTAATTCTGCAGATGACGAAGAGGCTCGTTGGTAATTAGTAAATCGGACATTTAGATTTCCATTTCTGTCTTTATAGAGAATTGAAGTGGTTGGCTGTAATAGAGGTTCTGTGTCTTCCAAATGTATTGTCCATTCTAGGTTAGCTAGCTCTTCTGAACTGTACTGTCGTGGATTTAAAAATGTTGTCCCTTTTGAACTTAGAGCATCTGTAATCCCTTCTATCTGTAATACCTAAGTTTTAAATCGAATTGACATTTTCTAGGATTATATCGATTTTATCATAATGTTCATTTTCCCTTAAGTGTGTCAATTCAAAATGACACACTTTTGATTTTAATCTAATTTGTATCAATTATGATCAACTTTTCATCTTCATTATTTTTATTAGCACATTTTAAAATTTTTTAGATCAATTTCTAAATTCATTTCCAAGATATCACATAATCTTTAAAATGTCCTAAAGTATCAACTCTATCATGATTAAGTTAACTATCCATCCATTTAAAGTTGACATACCCAAAACCCATTTAACATGAGGGAATCACGCTCATAGGAATTCAATAACTATTGGAGTTCCTTGGGTTTACTAGGTATTCATTAGGAATAGCTTCCTTAGCTACCTTCCTAATGACCCTCCTAGATTTTAAAGTCTTAGTCATTTTGGTCCTACCAAGGTTAGTCCTAGGGATAACTTCTCTTATACCCTTGTTAGTGGCTTTCTTAGATTTTTTTGAAACCTTAGTCACTAGAAACTTACCATGGTCAACAATAGGGATGACTTCCCTTGTGACCGTGATTTTCCTAGACCTAGAGCATGCTCCATAGTTAAATGAAATACAATGATAGATAGACATAACTACCTTGGACTTAAACTTGTGACTCAAACCACTTTTGTCCATGAATACAACTTGCCTCGTAAAACCTAGATTTTGACAATTGAATCATTTAATTGAATTTTCCATCTTCTTAAAAGTCCTTTCTAATTTCTCAAACTTTGACCTCAAAGCTTGATTCTCTATTTCTAACTTGTCCAATTTTGATTGCCCATTATATTTTTGACATGATTCTAATTCCTAGACATATGTCTACCCTTCTGAGGATTAATGCATAGATTCTCTACCTTCCTATCCTTAGATAAGGTGAATTTATCCTTAAGAATTCTAATGTTCTCCTTAAGTAATATGATTCTAGAATTGTCCTTAGACAAATTAACATGTTTAACACCTAAGCAATAAAATCTATTATTACTAGCATACTTTTTATGATAAATTGTAAGTGAATTAAAGACATATCTTTCATCATTACTAATTGAAATTGTGTTGTTTGCTAGGGCAATCAATCTATGTGATGTGATTTTGATGTGGGTGGTAAAGGGTTTAAGTTAAGATTGTTATGGATTTGATATGTGCATTGAAGTCGTGCAGGACTTAGTAATTCGCACATGGATGACAATAACATTGGCAAGATTCACTATCTCATGACTCGGTCCTTGAGTCGGTGAAAGATGCATTGCGAAAGTCGTGCGCTTGGTGCATCCGAGGGACCGCCGGACGAGGAGCATTGGAGTGAAGCCGAAGGAAGTAGACTTCAGGGCGAGACACGAAGTTATGCGCTTGGCACATCCGAGGGGCGTGGCCGGACGAAGAGAACCTCAAAGGCGAGGGACTCCAAGGGAAGATGAGAGTGAGCGATTGTAACCCGGAAAGGGGTAGCTCTTAGATGAACTTGGCCAATTGACTAAGTGTCGGGTGGATTTTTTCGACATCAGTCGACTGTCATATCATGACGATCGGCTCAATCGAATGAGTTCATTTAGTGTTTGATTGGTGGATTTACGGCTCGTGATCATTGCCGAAGAATGACGATCGATTGTCGAACCATCGATCGGTGTGAAGCGATCGCGCCGAAAACCTCCGTAGGTGATCGATCGGCTGGAGCATCGATCGGCCGATGGATACATCGATCGATTGCCAAGTCTCGATTGGACTACAGCGGTCGGGATCGGCGTGTTGAAGTCGTTACAGCGGCGGATCGACTACGCGTGATCAGTGATGGGCGACCAACGGGAAGAAATCA
The DNA here is from genome assembly GCA_025175895.1 of Wurfbainia villosa. Lineage (NCBI taxonomy): Eukaryota > Viridiplantae > Streptophyta > Magnoliopsida > Zingiberales > Zingiberaceae > Wurfbainia > Wurfbainia villosa. The sequence continues at coordinate 10,145,446 of CM045997.1, forward strand.
ACCTTCTCTATAAAAAGAGAGGGTGTGGGCTTTGGGATGACTAATGCTTAGCTTCCAAACATCTTTAAAGTGTCCAACACGATTTTCCTCATCTTCCTTATGTTTAATTTCATCTTATTGTAAGAGGAGAGATTCTTGTAAGAAAGATTACCTCCACCTAGCTTTGTGCAAAGGAGAGATTAGTGAAATTGTGTAGGCATGATTCACCTTGGACGAATCGATCGTGGATTAACGGCAAGGGTTGTGAATCATGTTATATCGTCGTGTTAGCGTTTGTGCTTTCATTTCCCTTTGTATTGCTTAATTGTTTTACTTTAGTATTGTATTTTTATTGCGCTAATCGTTGATTGTAGACAATTAAGCAAGCTACCACTGTATACGCGAAAGAGGGCTATTCACCCCCCTCTAGTCGACCATTGACGGTCCAACAAGTGGTATCAGAGTCAAGTTGCTTGTCACCGGACTCACCGTCGCAACAAGCACGACAACTACAATGGTCGACTCCAACATCCATTCGCCAAAGTTCGAGGGGGAATTTGCGTGGTGGAAGAAGCGTATGGAGCTATTTTTTGAAACGGATTTTGATATCATGTTAATAATGAAATCCGGTTTCGATATACCTAGGGATGAAGAGGGGGAGCCAATAGAATAATCAAGGTGGACCAAGAAGCAAAGGGAAGAGCACCTTGCAAACTCAAAGGTCAAACACCATTTATTCAATGTGCTCCCCCAACAAGAGATCAACCGAATAGGATAATGTGCAAGCGCCAAGAAGATATGGGAAAGGTTGATTGAGCTTCATGAAGGCACCTCCGAGGCAAAGCTTGCAAGAAGGGACCTCCTCCGATCACAATTAAGCAACATCAAATTAGAAAAAGGAGAAAAAGTACTTTCTTTACATTCTCGATTCAAAGAAATCATAATCGATTTGTCAAGTGTAGGTGAGAAGCTATCAAATCGGGACATGATCATGAAGGCTATAGATGTCTTTCCCCGATCATCAAAGTGGAGCTCCATGGTGGACTCCTACATTTCAAAGAATCTAGAGGTAAACACCTTAGAAGAGTTTTTCTCCACCATGAAACTCCATGAAACAAGGCTTGAAGGAGTAGTAGAAGAGCAAATCAAGCCAACAAGGGGAGTGACACTAGTAGAGGAAAAAGGAAAGAAGAAAAAGAAGGAGATTGCACCGTCTTCCTCCGATGAATCATCCTCCTCCTCCATGGATAGCAATGAGGAGGCCTACATGGTAAGAAAGGTGAGACGTGCACTTAAGAATTTTAAATTTAATAAATCTCATGATAGGGGAAGAAGGCCAAGGGGGAAGATCATATGTTATAATTGCTAAGGAGAGGGACATATAAGGGATGATTGTCCCCTCTTGAACAAGAGCAAGGAAGAGAGGAGAAAGAAAGAAGAAAAGAAGAAGGGGAGAAAGAAAAAGGAAGAAAAGAAGAAAGCTAAAGAAAAAGGGAAGACCAAGGCACACAAGACCACATGAGATGATCCATCATCCTCATCGAAAGAAGAAGAAGCCTTTACAAGCCTTGCCCTAATGACAATAGAGGATTTGGACACCTCCTCCGAGTAAGAAGAAAGAAGTTCTAGTGAGGAGAGCTCAAGTGAAGGGGGAACCTCATCTTCATCCTCATCGGAATCGGAGGAAGAAGACATGGAAACTATGGTAACGAATCTTTCCCCTAAGAAAATTATTTCCATGATTTCTAGCCTTACTAGAAATTTATTTAAGATTAAGAAGAAAAATAAATGCATGATTGATGATATTAGAAAATTAGAAGAAAAACTAGAAAATACATGCTTAAATGTTAATGATTATATTCCTCTAGATGTTAATGATGCATGTATTGAAGAAAATAAGGTTTTAAGGGAAAAAATAGATCACCTAACTAAGGCCTTAGAGAAATTCACCATTGGCTCCAACACCCTAAATATGATTATAGGGAGTCAAAGGACAAGTTTTAATAAAAAAGGCCTAGGTTATAAGGGAAATAAAAATGAAAAAGCCTACCATTGCCTAATTGCTAGGGGTCAAGCTAAGAATAAAATGGTAGCTAGAAAATGAATCCCTAAGGAATTTTTAGTGAACCCTATAGGAAAGAATTTGTATTGGGTTTCAAAATTCATCCTTAAGGGTTAGAAAAACCCTAGGACAGTCAACCATAGTGGACTTTATTTTATATCATATTATTTGGTTCACTTAGGATGATGAGGGTTATAAGTTTTTAAATTGAGTGTTGGGTGATGATAATGTGAACATAACATAAAAATCATGCATAATATTTGTTTTATGATTAGTGATTTATAATCATGATATGCAATAATTGATGATTTATGATCATGATTGATAATACATATTTTTATGATCACATTGGATGGTTTTAAGATGCATGATACTTAACCATGAGTAGAAATGCATGAAATTTTAATTAAGTGTAAATACCTTTAGGAACATCTCACATTCCACTATAAGACTAACTTGATTGAGAACATAGCAATGAGTGAGATGATAGGATGATACAAATGGTCCACTAATGCTTATAACATTTAGATGGATCATTAAGTGTATCAATAGAGCAATCATAGACCAACTATGGGGAAAACAAATATTTAATCAATGGACATATTGCTCATAGATCATAGTTGGATATTTTAAATGATTTAAAAACATTTTATGTTTCATAAACAATGAGTTCATGTTTTGAAAAATTTCAAGGTAAAACTAGACTTTAAAGTTGATACAAACTTTAGACATTTTGCAGCTTTTGAGTTTTTGCCAAATTTTTAAAAATAAAATAAATTTTCACGAAAAATAATTTTTCACTGATAGAGGAACTCATTAGAAATATGTACTTCAAATTTCATGATTTTTCGAATTTCCTAGAATTTTTAATGCATTTCTGAATATGGACTTCGAAAATCAAGCGTAATGTCGATCGATTGATCCTCCGATTGATCAGATGTATCTCTGCGAGCACGATAACCTATTCTATCAAGTTTTAAGTTGGGTTTTGGATATTTTTCTTCCATTAGACTTGATGTCATGCGTGTATAACATTTGTATAATGTTTTTGATGGTGTCAAAGGGGGAGAAATGATGAGTTTAAGTTAATCATGCTAGGGGGAAATTTAGCATGTCTTAAGTGGGAGTTGCATATTTAAGGGGGAGTTTGATACTCATATTTACTTACATGCTTTCTTGCCTTATATTTTATGTTAATTGTTTTAACTAACTTAAACGGATTGTCACACATCAAAAATGGAGAGATTGTTAGGGCAATCAATCCATGTGATATGGTTTTGATGTGTGTGACAAAGAGTTTAAGTTAGGATTGTTATGGATTTGATATGTGCGTTGAAGTCATGCAGGACTTAGTAATTCACACATGGATAATGATAGGATTGGCAAGATTCACCATCTCATGACTCGGTCCTTGAGTCAGTGAAAGATGCATTGTGGAAGTCGTGCGCTTGGTGCATCCGAGGGACCGCCGGACGAAGAGCATTGGAGTGAAGCCGAAGGAAGTAGACTTCAGGGCGAGACACGAAGGATGACGCTGCGAAGCCGTGCGTTTAGTGCATCCGAGGGATGTGGTCGGACGAAGAGAACTTCAAAGGCGAGGGACTCCAAGGGAAGATGAGAGTGAGTGATTGTAACCCGGGAAGGGGTAGCTCTTAGGTAAACTTGGTCAATTGGCTAAGTGTCGGATGAGTTTTCCCGACATCAGTCGACTGCCATATCATGACAGTCGACTGCTCCAAGTCGAATGAGTTCGACTGGTGGGTTTCTAGCACAGCAATGATCGCCAAGGAATGACAATGATCATTTAAAACCATCGATCGACTACGAGATGATCAAGCGGTCGATGAAGATCACGACAGAACCTCCGTGATGGATCGATCGATCTGACGGAGGCATCTCGATTGATGGATACATCGATGACGCCAAGTCTCTCCGCAACATTCTCTATAAAAAGAGAGGGTGTGAGCTTTGGGATGGCTAATATTTAGCTTCCAAACATCTCCAAAGTGCCCAACACGATTTCCCTCCTCTTCCTTGTGTTTAATTTCATCTTATTATAAGAGGAGAGATTCTTGTAAGAAAGGTTACCTCCACCTAGCTTTGTGCAAAGGAGAGATTAGTGGAATTGTGTAGGTGTAATTCACCTTGGACGAATCGGTCGTGGATTAGCGGCAAGGGTCGTGAACCACGTTACATCGCCGTGTTAGCGTTTGTGCTTTCATTTCCCTTTGTATTGCTTAATTATTTTACTTTAATATTGTATTTCCATTGCGCTAATCGTTGATTGTAGACAATTAAGCAAGCTACCACCGTATACGCGAAAGAGGACTATTCACCCCCCCTCTAGTCGGCCACCGGCGATCCAACATTGTTAAATGATACCTTGACCTTGGGAGCTCCCCTTACACTTAGGCTCTCCATCTTGTCCTTCCAAGGGTGCCTCCCCATCGGACATTGGCTCCGGTAGTGTCTCTTTTTGTTGACATCTGAAGCACACAATGTGCTCCTTACTTTTACGTATTGAAGCTCCGACTTCCTTTAACTTTTCTTTGGTCTTTGACACCAATTGAGCATTCTTGACTTTTTTTAGACATTTGTTTTTATAATGTCCTTGTTCCCTACGCTTAAAGTATGTTATATGATTTTTATTTTTAATAAATGTGCTTGAGTTACCTTGAATGGTAAGGGAAGCTTGCTCAAATTCTTCACTCCTCCCAGATGTAGACGACTCTTCTTGTTACTCTGGCGTGGAAGATTGTCTCTCCTCCCCCCTTAATCCTTGAGGTGAAGACTTTTTCAACCTCCTCTACCTCGAACGTTCAGCACCTTTCAACTTCGGATACTTCACACTATTGAGAGGATGATGAACTTGCTTCTTCGATCTTATCATCATCTCCACTTTGGGTCATTGAACATTCTTCCTTGGTCTCATCCTCCTTGTCGTCTTAGGTCGATGAGGGTTTTTCGTAGACCTCGATCAATTTGCTCCACAACTCCTTTGCGTCATAGAATTCTTCTACACTATACAATAAATCCTTAGGAATTGATTTAGCTAACATTAACATCACTTTTTTTTATTAATTTTGTATTTTCGATTGTGCCTCGGTCCACTTCTTCTTCTTGAGAACTCTTTTTTTTTGTCCTCGCGGGGGGAAGTGGGGGGTTTAAATCCATGCGCAATGCAAAGTCAATTGTCAAAGTCGTTCATTAAAAAATATATCATCCTACATTTCCAATAAGTGAAGTATTTCTCGTGGAAGATAAGTAGAAACGTAATATCATAACCCAATTCATCTTTCCTCTAGCACATGCTCTCTTGCCGATGAGTCATCGATGAGCATCTTCACTCTGATATCAATTGTAGGGACCAATTTGACGTGCACTAGAGAAGGTGAATAACGATTCTCAATTCGTTCGATTGTGTTCGTGATTGTCTCTACAAAATATTAGCAGCGGAATACGAAACAATTGAAATACAAAAACAAGGCAACACATGCAATACACCAGATTTTATGTAGTTCGAAATCTACGGTTCCTACTCCATGGCCGGACTTTAATGTCTACACCACTAAATCTCTTCTCCTTTTCGGAAACACTCCGGAGGTGGAAAAACCTCTTATAATGATCTTACAACAATAAGAATACAACAAAATACAAATATAAAAAAATAAATACAAGAAATAAGTGAAAACACTTTACAAATGAGAGTTTTTGAATGCTTGATCTTTTGGTTGCTTAGAGCGTCTTTGAAGGTCTGGAAAACAACAACATATCCCCTCCAACAGCTTTAAGAATTGGCTACTCTAACCCTTCATCGCAACCTCTATATCCTGCATCGAGGTGATTTCCGTCTAACAGTCGACTGTCAAAAGACCCCAGACGACTGCCCACAGTATCGTTGTCTCACAACGGACTAATCCACATTGGATTCTATCCAACATATACCTGAGCAATCAACTGTCATCATCATCAATCGACTGCCAAGCTAGTAGTCGACTGCCCAATCCCCAATCGACTACGAGACATTCTGTGCCCGTGTCCACTGCCACAATCGAGCCTTAATCGACTACACGACCAATCGACTGGTCATAATTCCAGTCAACTGCTCCAAGTTGACTAGACTTCCGAGTGTTGAACACTCGACCAATCGACTGACCTAAAATCTCAATCGATTGGTAAACCTCAAAAGTGAAGTTTAACCTAAGTATGATCCCCTCATACTCGATCAACTACTCTTGGCCTAGACCCAAGCCTTCTAACCACCTCCATCAGCCTCACGCTCTCAGGGTTCATCCGAGTATTTCAAGACTTGTTCACCCTTCGCACTAGCCTTTAAGTGCTTCCATTAACTATGTCATGTCATCGGGTCTTACGTCGCAAAGACTACACACTTGATCTTACACGTACGTTGTCAAGACTACACACTTAGACTTACACGACCAAAACTATACCCTTGATTTTTTCCTTTGTCAAATATCCATATTTAAACTTTCACTGTCAAGACTACACTCTTGGACTTACGTGACCAAAACTATACCCTTGAACTTTCCATTTGTTAAATATCTATACTTGAACTTCTTCATGTCAAGATCATTCTTGGACTTTCCCTTGTTAAATCTCTACACTTGAACTTTTCAATTGCCAAAATCATTCTCGGACTTTCCCTTACCAAATCTTCAAACTTAAACTTCTCCATTGTCAAGTATTCATACTTGGACTTTTCATACCAAATCTCCAAACTTGAACTTCTCCTCGAATCTTACTCGAATCTGATCAACCTTGATCTGAGATTTGATTGCTCCAACAATCTCCCTCAAATAATCTCTCTCATATGACTTTGAATATCTCAAACATTCACTTATCATATGATCAATATATGATCAAACTCATATTGTCAAACAATGATGAATCCATTGTCAATCGATTATTAAAAATCAAAACTCTACTTGAGTCTTACTCAAATCTAATCAATCGTGATCTGAATCGATTACACCAATAAAATATCCGTTGCACATGATATCAAAATCATCATAAAAAAATATACATTTTATTTCCACACGGGGTGAAGAAGTAACCGTGATTGTATGCATTCCACATAAACAGGTGGAATCATCACCTTAAACTTGGATTCGACCTTGGAATCTCATTTATTATCCTACAAATCACGTTAAATAGTTTCATTTGCACAATGCAACAAATGACATAACATAACTCCTTTGTCATGACATGATATGCATATGAAGATTTTGATGGAAACTTTGCGAGGTTAATCTTATGGAAGATGGGTCGAGAAGAGATAAATGCAGGCTCAAAGATTATTACATTTGACGGCTTCTTGTTGGAGCAGGATCAGAGGAGGAACAAGCAGGGGATGACGGTGAGGAAGATGATGGCTAAAGTTGCTACTATGGAGCCTTGGTCGAATGCATTTCTCATACTTCCTACCCTGGAGAAGTGCTGGACGGCCAAATAACCAGCTATTGCCAAAGACACGATCGCGCCAGATTGAGTACTTCTGCAAGGAAAAATAGGCACCAACAAGGTAAGTATGATGATTAGTGATTCATGAATCCGACTAGATCAGCTGGTTCATCTAGCCGAGGGAGAATTGGAGTCTCAAACCATCCAAATTTTAGCCCAAACAATGGACAAATCAATAACCAACTTAATTGAATCGATTGGATCAAGAGAGGCACAGAATGGAATCTGAATTTCTAAGTGCTTTGAGTCACAATTAGCTCCTTTTAGGTGAAAGGGAACAATTTGGAGATTGAAATAACGAAAGACTACCTTTGTTTCTTCCTGGAGGGTGAATGTTCATCAATTTACCTTAAGTTCAGGGTCTGATAAGGAGCCACAATGACAAGCATCATTGCTAAGAAAGGCAACTCGAGTTGACCTGCACAGAAAGAAACTATTGAGTGGAAACTATGTTCGAAGAAAAAGGCACTATTACAAAGACACAGTTAAGTTGAAGTCGGGCATCGCAGACTCATAATTGATTGATTAATGTAGGAGAATAAGTATCGGGCTATAAGAAACACTTAACCTGGAAGGTAGTAGAAAATACGGACTAGAAGTGCCAAAAATGCAGTCCAAGTGCCATAGTCACCCCTGCCACATTTTGTACAGAAAAAAAAAGAAGACTTTATGATACACAAATTATGCTGATTACAAATCTAAAGTAGATGAATCAAGTCTATAGAGTCCAGCTTACTTGATCCATGAAATGACACTGGAAGGTGCTTGCAAAGCAAAAAGAGGGAGAAGGAATGATTTGTGGATCGCTGTGCCTTTGGCAAACAATAATACCCTGAGAGCACAAAGTGCTAGTTAGAAAACTGTCGTGAAGAAGACTACAAGGTGGTATATATAAAAAATGCAGTATCACTCCTTTAGATGTCATGGCCAGTATGTCTTCTCACCAATTGCGCAAGCACAACTAAGATTAACATAAATGTTTAGAACCCATTTGGCATTTTTCTCTGATCTGTGAAAAATAGGAAAAAAAAGTCTTTAGAGGACTCATTAGATGATTTGTTACTAGTCTTCCCTTAATCTTCTGGTCATCCAACAAAAGCAATAATTGCTCTACTCTCCAGATATTTGGGGAACCTTGCTTGCAAGAAGATACAAGAAAAGTAAACAAGTCCTAAATGGCGTACTGTATCGGTCCCGATATGAAATCAATGCAACCTAAACCCCAACAAAATTAACTATTTATAAAGGAAAGAAGCATCTCATTGTCAGTCATCAATCATGCCATGGGGAGTGGCAAATCTTGTTGCTTCTAAAATGATATTGTCTAGTTTAAGATAATCTTGAGGTACTGTTTACCTTGAAACTTAAGTCCCATCCCTTTCTGAAGAATATGTTTTTGTCATTCCTTACCAATTTTTTTTTATCAAGTTTTTGTAATTTTATTTTATTTTATTTTCTAAAATCCAATATCCAACAGTTGAAAATGTAAAGCCATGACAATACAACATTCAAAATTCCAAGCCAAATAAATTTGATATAAATGAGAACACCAAATGCAGAAAGCACTATTTCTCAATTAATTTAAATTGAAACAATTACTTGAAACAAAGTTATTCTAAGATAGTTAACTGATCATAATACATGCATCCAAAAACTCAATCTAGCAATCAATGTTCATGAATCTTTTGAAAACAAGATCCAACCTAAGCTGAGATGGCATGATTAGGGAAAGCTTGATTAGAACTCAATTTATCTTAGCTTGACTCAAGTACAAATACAAAGTACTTTCTCAACATGATTGCTACCAAACATGCAACAAAGTTTACCTTTTTTCTTTTTTTTTTTAATTTCTATGCTCATACTTTTCTGTATCCCAAGATTAATTGGTAGATTTGATCCCGCAAGAATTCAGTGAGACTTAGTCTACGATCATGAAACAATCAGTACTGGATTCGTCCACTATAAATGTATAACAGTAACATGCACAATCCAAAGCTTCCAGAATATGTTCCAAGATCAAAGCACAGTAAAGAGCAACAAATCGAGCACTCGAGTTAGATTTCTTACGCGATGGAGGCAGCAGAAACCCACTGAAGAGTATGCGGGCTGAGCGGCGCAGCATAGCATACCACTCCAGCACGCCTTTTGCTCGCCAGCTTAATCTTCATCGACGGCACGCCCGCGACGGGAAGATCAGGGCAGATCAGCCTACAAAATACAGAAATCAAAGTCCAAAATCGAGATCCACCAAGGTCGGAGGAAACCCTGCCTGAGGGGAACGGCGGGGGCGGTGATCGGTCTTGCTCGGGAGACGGGGGCGAGGGCGGGCGGGCGCCACTGGAGCCTCTGGAAGGCGATCGGGGAGGCGAGGGATGGGGAGGAGAGGGAGAGGAGGCGGCCGGTGGGCATCGTCGGAGCCGGCGGTCACAGATCGAGGTGGGGAACGACGATCGAGGGGATAAGAAGCAGAGAATGCGAGGGAACTGACGATTTACGGAGGTCCAGCCACCTGGCCTGCCAATGATCGAGTTTCTAAAAACACGTATCAAATGATACCTTCCACGTGGTCCAACCATATGGTTTTTACTGTGGGCTCCACTTAATCACCCAGCTGTTGGACGGCTAAACAAAAGGGTTAAAAGTTAAGTGAGCGCAGAATGCACGAGAAGTTCGTGGCTAATAAAATATATCGAGATTACGTGCAATCCGACCCGGCCCGATGGCCAAGCCAAATGAACCCGGACTAATAAAAATACTCTTACATATTTATATAAAAATATTATTTTACATAATTCATAAGTATCTTAGTTCAAAATTTAAACTATAATATACATTTGATCGAACGATAAATAATAAAAATATTTAAAAATATTCACAAATAAATTATGCAGAATAATATTTCTCAATACTTAAAACTAATCTAGCTAAATTTTATATCGTTTAAAATAAAACCGAGTTTAAAACTAACTATTCAAACTCAATTTAATTTTTTTAAGTTTGAACTTAACTTATGTTCAATTTGACTTTAATTTGTTTAAATTTATTAAGATATACAAATTGAATTGTTTAAAATTTTTACGTTTTAATAAAAAAAATTTACTGGTAAATATAATTTATAAACTTTATTCGTGAGTATACTTCATCAACTATTAATCTTTTTTCAAAGGAAAAAAAAATAAAAATTAAAAACATCTGCTGGAAAAGGAGATTATAATCAACCGGGATTAATCGGATAAAACCTGAACACCTAAATTATTTTTTTTTTAAAAAAAAATTGTTTCAGAAGGGCTCAATGTTCCACACAATAGAAGATCCCACTCTATGAAACACACATGTATGGAACTGTTTGATGACCCTCCCCACCAAGGCCATTGCTGCAAGACTAGGAAACTGCTGCTGCTTCATGGCTTCATGGCTTTGAGCGAGGTGTGACTTTGCTGCCTCACATGAAACTGGAGTAGCAGCAGCAACAGCTTCATTCTTTTGAGTGTTCTTGTAGCCCCATCTCTGAATCCAAGTGCAGAGATTCTCCATCGATACCCCGGAAGAGAACCTTGAACTTGTCATTAGTTTCTTCAAGTTAACTGCCTGTCTCTCCTTGGGACTGATGGGTATCTTGTAGCATGTTTGCCCACTTGGTGGACCATCTCCAGTTTTGAACTTCTTGCTGCCAATGGCCGGAGAAGCTATGGGTTTGGACCGGAGGCGCTTAAGCCATCTGGTGCGGGTTTCTGATTCTGATGCGTTCCCGACTGCCGAACTTGGATTTGGGTTGGATGCAGTTTGAATGTGATTGTTCAGCCCAGTTTTAGATACTCCAGGATCACAGCTTCTAGCATGTATTTCCTTGTAGACTGGATGCGAAAGCTTTCTATCAGTTTCCATATATAAGCTTGTTGATGGTTCATTTGGTGAAGTGGATCGTGATTGATCTCTCATCAATTCAAAATCCCGAAGATCCTGCACAATCTGGAATTAGTACGATGATTTGGCTATGAAATCAACTTTGCATGCTGCTGCTTCAGCATATAAACATTCTATCTAAAACAATAAATTCATGCATGTGTACCTTTTGAAGCCGTGTGACCTGGAAGTCACGAGTTTGAGTTGTGGCAATAGTCTTTTGCAATGCTGGATAAAATTGCGTATAATAGATCTTTCTCTGAAATCTCTCATTAGCGGAAACTTCATGCACCGGACTGCCCTTTATATGTACCTTTTGTAGCCCATCAGAATGGTTGCCTGCAAAGTAAAAGGATAACAAAGGTCAGAAAACTATGGAAACATTTTAATTTTATAACTCTTATTAGAAACAGAAGGTGCACAAAACTCCTGCGAAGTCGAGTTTCAAGAAAGAGTCTATTGTTCGCAGCTTTATCCTACTTTACAAGAGTTTATTTTCAGGATTCGAATTTGTGATCTCTAAGTCACAAGACAATAACTTTATCGTTACGTCAAGACTCCTCTTCGATCTTATAATATTCTAAATATTTATTTTGCTTACCATCTGGTCTTTTAGGTACAGTTAGCATCTCATAAAGAGCAATTCTTTTGCCTTTGGTGGAGTTTGTAGAATCCATATTTATTTGTTTCCCATTTGACAATCCCACACTCATATTTTTGGCCATTAATAATGCTTTAGCTGCATCAGATAATGGTTGTCCTTCCCTTGTGCTTTTCATAGTGTTGGAGGAAGAATTAATTTTCAACAATTGGACATCACATGACGAACGGCGCATATGCCCAAGATCATCCAATCTCTTTAAACTAACAGAATCTTTCCAAGTCAGCAAAAGGCTACTACTAGAAAAGTTTACCCGATTTAGTTCACTTCCTTCAAGTCGAGATGAGCATGGAAAATGTCCTCGTCCTAGATTAAGTGTACCGAAGGGTCTTGTGCTTGATCTTTGTTTTTCACATTGGCCAATTTGCCATTGAGCAGTTGATCCTTCAATATCGTCCACACAACTCGAAGAACCTTTAACAGCAATGTGAGGTTGCATATCTTGCTTCAGACACTTCATGTTTGTCTGTGCTTCAAATTGATGTTCTTCTGATGCAAATTGAACAACATGAGATATTTGACTAGTTCTATAGCTAGATTCAGCTGATTGTTGAACTTCAACAGGTAGGGGTACTTTACTAAAACCAAATCTGTATAATTTTTTGTATTCGGAGACACTTCCCTGATTCATAACACTTTTCAGCGTTTTGAGTTTTCTGGATTCCAGAGTATTGACTTGCAAGTACTTGACTTCCTCATGAACTTCTGCTTTGCTTGAACTAGAAACAGCGAAACACTGATGGTTACGAGGAACTGATTTAGTTGTTTCTCTTGTCCAGCGTTTGATCCACTGTGAATGATATTGAACATCAGACGCTCTAACAGTTTCATCACCCAAATTATTCTCCTTATGCTGATAGGTATACTCAGCCATCATATGTATTCAAATATTGGTTGCTGTACGATTTCCACCGATACCTGAGGCAATTCATTAGTTGATGAATCATGACTACTTTGGAAAGTTAGAACAATAAATTCATGCTCCAGAAATTGTGAGATCTATACTTGCTAGTTTATGATGGTTACACATTCAAAGAAATTTGTCAAACAGACATTTGTTTGACTCAGGCACCACCAATTTAACAACTTGGAGCCCTTCAAAGCATCAAAATATATCATCAATATCTCCTATGCACATCCTCCTCAAGAACTAATGGCAGAAACCACAGACAACTACTTGGTAAACAGAGTGCTATCTCTAATATGTTCAAGCTTTTGGAAAGAATCATATCTAACTAGAAACCTAGTAAAAGTAGGCATTCTCTGAAAAATTAAGCAAGTGTATTGCAAATATTGGCATACAGATCTACAACCACCACTTTCAGAAATTTACTCGTACCTCAGTAGCCAGAAACTTTGAATTTTTCAGGAGAAAGAAATTTGAACTGAGAAATTTTTTCCTTTAGCCCTATGAGAGAGAAGGATAATGGAAGAAAAGTTAGCGAATTTCAAGTAGCATAGTAGATGGTATTATTACGACGCGAAAATGAAACAGGATGAGTGAAATCCAAAAGCCTGGACATTCCGCACGTAAACAAACAAGCAAGCGAGATCTAGGAAACCTAACGTGATTGCCATCTATAATCTCTCGCCGAAACCTAGAAGCAATAATAATCAAAGGAAGAACTTCTCACCTCGCCCTATGGTGGAAGAATCAAAAGCTTGCCAAAAAAAACTTGAAAATCAAGGAAAGCCGAAACAGGATCGACCAGGAATCTCGAAAGGAGCCGCCGGAAAACATCGCCAAGCTCCGAAGAAGGGACTCAAAACTCTTTCCTCTCGAGATCCAGCTCCATGACGAAGGTGAGGGTTGAGACTTTTGCTCAAGTCGGTAGAAGAAGTGGAGGAGAAGCGAGCGATTTGCACAGGAAAAAGGTCCCAACCGCCCGACGTGGCCGACGTTAATTGGCTTCTCGAAGATGAGGGAGTGGGGACCACAAAAAATATCTTCTTCGGTGTAGTTTAAATGCGTTGTGACCGAGGATGAACATACCCCCAAGGAGGCGTATCAATTTTGCATCGGAAAAACCTAAAAATTAATTAGTAAAAATATCATCTTATAAAATAAGATAAAATTAGGGACAATAATTTTTTTTCATAACACGTGACAAAAACTTCATACATTGAATTATCTTTAACTTTCTCAAATCTGTAAAAGTTGAAAATCTGTTCAACTAACAATCTCTGTCATCCGTCCCAAGACACTAACGAGAAGGAGGTAAATCACGAGGGACAAAATCCCTTGATACGGTGGCAAGATAGGAAAAGATTCATCTGAAACCAGAGAAATTTTAGACCCTTCATTTAACATCGAATCCAACTCATTCTATAAGCAACACCCTGTCTTACCATCGTGTCGTCCCCGGGGAGACTTTAACTTCCTCAAATCGATCTATATACAAGTGTCAAATGGGTTACATCGTCTAAGAAACATCTAGCTTGGAATAAGTCGGATTAAATTTGACCAAACTCGAATTTTATTTGTTTACAATTATTTAAAATTATCATAAAAGAATGAAATGAATGTAAATAGTATTTTTTAATAATAATTTAAATTATGAGGGGTTAATTAAAAATATTGGATTGCTAAATTTTTTGAGAAATTATTGAGAAAAAATAAATAAATTGTATGGATAAAATAAAATAAAAATCCCACATTCGATCTGAATATATATTTTGGCAAACGAACTATAATATGAATTCAAAAATAAAATAATATTTTAGAAAACTATTTATTAGGATTTGGAAGATAATATAAGAAAATAAATGAATTTTAGGAGAGAAAAAAATAGGATAGATATTTATGTGGAAGAGCTTATCATGGAGGTAGCCATTCATGTCGTGGCATGTTAATCCTGTTCTATCATATATATATATATATATATATATATATATATATATATATATATATATATATATATATATATAAAATAAAATTATATATAGAGAGGTGTTTTCGACGAGCATCATGATTCGATCGGATCGTGATCAAATTTTGATTGGAATTGCCTGCAATTATAGTCGTTAGCGCGGCTATCATGTGTGATCATAATTGATCGGTTCAGCTATGATTCGATTACGATTGATCGATCGGACGATGTGTGACCAGGATTTAGGAATAGAGCTACAGTGCAAATGACGATTGACGACGAAGAATTTGATCGAAAATCACGAAAGAAAATACTATATATTTTTTATTTATTATGCATCTCCGTACGATGGACGATTGAAATCGTATCGCACACAAATTCTACCCTAATATTTCCAATCTCTAAGCAGTCGATCTTAGGACTCTACCCTAATATGTCAAGAAACTCCGTTCATGATAAATTCAGCGATTTATCAAACAGCGCATGTGAAGTTTAGAATTGCTCAAACAACGTCCCATACTATACTTTCATATTTACCAAATAACGCATTTAATTTCCTTTTTACCCCTCCCGCCAAACATATCTGCACCACAGTGGCGGTGTTGGGATTGCAATATCACTGTGATGCTGAAATTTGAATTTCCAACACCACGTTTGGATGGTTCGAGATTTCCACTGTGGTACAAGTCTGTTTGATGTGAAGGGTAAAAAGGAAATTAAATGCGCTATTTGGTAAATATGAAAGTATGGGGCGATGTTTAGACAATTCTAAACTTCACGTGTACTGTTTGATAAATTGCCATGATGAATTAATTTTATCATGGTCGATTCTAAACCCGAATAAAAAAAGAGGATTATGTTAGATTGTCGGTTAGTATTAAATTAAGATAAATATTTAATGAAGAATTTTAAGTTTGGCCCTGATATTTTGAATCAAAATTAACCTAGTCGATAGATACTGATACACTAATTTTCACATCGCATACTATCTATGAAGTTCTCAAAGGAGGACTGAACTCGGTATTCTTCAGTATTTGCCCCATGGTAGATCTCATAACAAACCATGGCAGGATGAAGTTTCTGGGTACGAGAGAATTCGGTAGGTCAATATGCTAAAGAAGATATTAAAAGAACATGAGAAGCAAGGAAATAAACGAGCCTAATGATGCTAGATAATGAAATTTGAATTTTGATAATGATAAAAGTTATATCGTGATCTTATATTCCGTGTTAAGTTTGCAAAAATTAAATATGTAAAAAATCCCAGTGGATTTAATTAGGCAGAAGAAGTTCAAATAGGATTTGAAAAAAAGATAAACAAGGTAAGAATTTTATGTGTGGAGTGGTGAGGTCGCATTCTCGGTATGAGAATAATTTTAGATGTCGATCTGACTAAAAATTTCACGGGGTAATGTCAAAATTAAGATCGGACAATTGAAGACTGTCGTTGCTATTCTATATACAGTATACTAATCTTGTAATGTAGATGACTATCGTACAATAGTTGATTGAGATGGAGTAGCAATTGATAAAGGTCCAGTCGATTGAGGTGAAAAGGATCGATCAAAAGTCAATTTTCACATCAAGATAAGAGTTTGAGGATAAATATGATCTAGATCTGAATCAAGTCAAAGTTGTTGTTCTATAAAAGACGGATTGGACACAAATTCTAAGTATCAATAATCTCCTAAGTGCTATTGCTCTCAATCTCCGCAATCAACGATCATGCTACAACACTACAACTCCGACTGCGCACTTCTTTTACATCACTTCTTGTCAGTATATTTATCTTATATTTAAATCTCGTACCTAATTTCTAAAAGAAACGGTAAGATTGTTACCGTCTTCTTTACATTTGTATAATGGGGTTTCTTATCTTTAATGAGAAAGAGACTTTCTAGTGAATTGTCCATCGAAAGCGATCAAGGATTGCGACCTTGGATTAGCAGTCTTTCGACCGTGAACCAAGTAAAATAAACTTATATTTATTTTTGTCTTTATATTTTCCGTTGCATCTTACTTTGATTTCATGAGTTTTATGAACAAAGAAAAGAAAAGTTTAAAAATGTTATTCCCCCCTCGAGCGTTCTTTCCGATCCAACAATTGATATCAGAGCAAGGGCGTTTAGATTCGGTGCAACCGCAGATTGAACTTTTTTTCTTTCATTATTTTTTATTAAAATTATTTTTTCCTGTACTAGTAATTCAAGACCAAATCTTAGTACATTGTGTATATTTTTTCCTATCAAAGTTCTTCAACTTAATTAACTGTCAAAGGAGAATGAAAAAAAATACGAGGAGCATTTCACAAGGCCTAGAATGGAATGGGGAGAAAGAAAAAAATAATATTTCTAAATTTTAAATTTCATATTATATATTTAGAGAGAGAATACTATAAAAATAAATATCCTATTTATAAACTCGAATGGTACAACCGACAACAAAGGAAGAATCAATGCCATGAGTCTGAAGGAACAAGGATCGAGCACATTATGTGTTTCATGTACAGACATTTTGGTCATTACAAAAATCGATACCCTGTGAGAGAAAAAGCTCACAGAATTATAAAATACGAGTAATTAATCAATTTAAAGTTTTTGAAAGGCATAACAATTTAGAACATAATAATAATTTATTCTAAGTTTATCAATGATATTCAATCAAATTTATTTAAGTATAGTTCAATTAATAATGATTTACATGTTAATTAAATTAATTCAATTAATAATAAATCAAATAATCTAGCTTTAATTATAATAAATAATAAAATTATTAAAATTCAATTTAATCTGAATAAAATTAATCGAATACTTAATCAAATATTTAATCTAATCAATATAGATCTAGATCAAATTAAGATTAAAATTAATTTAAGACTTGATTAGATTAATCAAAATATAGATTAGAACTATCAAAGTCTAGGTCAAAATTATCAAAATTTAGATATGATTAATCAAGATAGTTCCGAATTAAAAAAATTCTAAATCTAATTTGAAAACTCTATTTTAAAAAAATTCTAAGCTGAAAAATTCAAACTCCATTTTGAAAAATCTGATTTTGAAAAATACAAATCCTATTTTAAAAATTTTAAATTTGAAAAATTCTAAATCACCAATCTTATTTTGAAAATTTCAAAATCTAACTTAATTAAAAATTATAATCAAACTAATAGAATTAATTATAATAAGATAACATTTCATTATATACAAATTAATAATTTAAAAATTAAATTTTCAACACTTAAAAATTCAAATATTATTAGTGCAATTGATCCAGGTCATGATTGACCAAATTCGAATTGGACTCGAATAGTATTTTAATATTTGACATTGATGTCTAACAATATTTTGGGGAGATTGTTGGTGCAATCGTCCCGGGTCATAATTGACCGGACTCGAATTTGACTCGAGGGGATTTTGATGGTTGACTAGGGTTTACCATGTGATGAAGAAAATCCAAGTCATGGGTACTTAGCATAGAAAGTCCAAGTGGGACACTTGACATTTGGGAAAGTCCAAGTCTTGTGTACTTGACATGAAAAGTCCAAGTGGGGTCTTGACAAGGGAAAGTCCAAGCTTGAGTCTTAGCAATTGGAAAGTTAAATATGAAGTTGACATGGAAAGTCCAAGGGTGTAGTCTTGGTCACGTAAGTCCAAGAGTGTAGTCTTGGCGGTGAAAGTCCAAGTCATGAATATTTGACATTTGGGAAGTCCAAGAGTTGATATTGACGGTGTAAAGTCCAATTGTGGAGTCTTGGTAGCATAAGTCCAATGGTTGACGGCGTAAAGTCCAAGCATGGTCTTGGCAGTGTAAGTCCAATGTGCCTTGGCGGTGTAGACACCGTTAACATAATAATAGCCGATGGAAGCACTTGAATGCTAGCATATGGATGGACAAGTCATAAATTGTCACACCCCGAGAGGGGTACTTGTCCGACGAAAATCGGATAACACCTCCCCTGTACCGCGGACAATTGAAACATATATACAAGACCCACACGACCCACTATACATCGGCCAATATGACCAGAACATAACACGACAATACATATAATATATGGGCCTCAGGCCAACAACCAAAGTACAAAAAAGTCTAAAACCTCTAGACTTACCCCTTCTGTCATCTGAGCAGGAAAACACAACCACACACAACCAAAACAACCCGAACAAAAAGTCCACAAAGACTTAAACAAGTACCACCAAACAACCACGAGTATAAAATACTACAAGTTTGAAACACAGAGTACTAGAGACGACAAAAATATGCGGAAGCCTGAAAACCAAATAACGGAGTCATCAGATCAGGGGACTGACAACTGGACCCTCCGGAAGGCTTGATGCGCACGGACGCGATCTCGAATCTCGTGACAGATACCGCCGAGGACTCAAAGTGCATGCTCGCGCTCAACGCCCGCAAGTGCATGGATGTCGTCAAGTAATAAAGATTTATCGATCCCACAGGGACTGAGATTCGAATACCAATACACTAAGTGGTTGAAATTTTTGGACGTAATCTCTAAGAGAGTCGGTTGGTGAGGACTATCGGTGGACCCTACTCAGTACGGTGTCATACGGAGGAGGAAAAGAGTGTGTCGGGGTCTTAAAAGGCAATTCTAGGACTTCGGTTTCGCTTGTGTATCATAGAACAATGTTGTCAATTGACGTCGTCTAAACATCTACCTACGATTTTGGGAAAGGGACATCATACACTCTCCTGTAGAGTCGCCACATTCACCGGGAGCTACCTCCGCCCAAAAGGATGAGATAGAGGGTACGAGGATGCCAAATCAATCCTTGTGGTGGACCGTTTTCAATTCCACCGCTCCCTTCTCCCTGTAGTGACGGGAGGTCAGGTTTATCCCTAGGTTCCTTGGATCAAACCTCCTAAATTTAGATTGCGAGGGTTGTCACCACCTCGTATCGCCTAAGCATAACGGAAAGAAAGCCAAATACAAGTAGATATAATAAAGAGCAACTACCAATTGTCAAATCAAACTTATGGCCATAATTTAATATGAACCAACATTGTCTATGTACACAAGATACTCCCTAATCCTAAAATCGAAAATACTACTCCATAAATATGAAGGAAGAATCACAAAACATGTTTAAGTTCGAATACAATAGAAATAAAGTGCAGAAATAGAGATATATGATGCTTCGTGATCTTCTCTCCGGTGTTGTATTGCAAGTTGTGGACCTCCAGCGGCGTTCCTCCTCCCCGCTGTAAGTTACCGAAGCTTTTTAGGGCTTCAGTGTGCTATCCTAGCCGTCGTGCCTCCTCCTTAGGGTTTGGGCGGAGCCATCCTTATATAGACATCGCCTCAGACCGCTGCAAAATACGAAAAAAGCCCTAGTCGCGCAAATCCATCGGGTCGCCGCACGACCGTGTGTTTCAACACAACCAGGCCATGTGTTTCTACACGACCAGGCTGTGTGCAACCCTGGGGTGTTGTTCTTCGCCCATTGGACACAACCGTATGAATCCACACGCCCTGGTCGTGTCCCACTCTATGTCTAGCTGCGAAAGTCCTTCTTTTGCTCAAAAAATGCGTCTTTTTCACCAGAAAAGCTAACCTACACACAAAAGTACAACGAGCAGGCCTCCGAACCAGAAAATAGGCAATGCGTGCAAGAATATAGTAACATATGCATGAAACTAACATAAAATGTAATAAGATGTGAGCAAAAACTACTTCTAAAATCCTATATGTTTTGCTCAAATCACTTCCCCCAGACTTAAATCTTTGCTTGTCCTCAAGCAAACCTCAGTGCCATAAAAATTTAAAAAGATATTGTTCTGTAATTAGCATGCTAACTAAATTTATCAGGTGGTATTTGCAATCAAAGCAAAACAGATATGTTCTAAAAATTCACTAAGTTAGCTCCTCGTGCTCATGCTAGGCGAATCATTCTTAGGGGATGCTCGTTCCATGGTGAGTTATGTTAGTAATATATGAGAGATGTCCTAAGGCAATCGCCTTATGTTTGAACCATTTATATGATAAATGGAGATTCACTATTTGAGTATACATGTTTTCATATATTTGATTAGATCTTAAACTCATTTACTGAATGTCCACGATACGATTCACAGCATGAGAGAATTTGTGATCGGATCACAACTAGTGAGTATCTCTACATGTATAATTGTGATGTATCGGAATTATCCCTAGTCAATGAATTGATGGATTTGGACACCATTGATTCTATCGAGACTAGCACGAGGTATACTCCTTGGTGTATCCAAGCAGCTGATTCTCACTGGCTGGAGACATAGTGATGTCCGGAGTTAATCGTGGATGCTAGTTAAGGTAACTAGTTCATTGGAGTGACTAGCTGTAAGACTTCATATGATTCTCTGCATATATAGATATGTCAATGAAGTTCTTACTGCAGCTTAAGTGCAATGTTTCTTTGACTTGCGGTATTCAAGTCATCTTGATCATAAAGACTTATGCTTTGACATCTTAAGCAAGCATCTCTAAGGAGATGTGGACCCGGGATGATTGGGTATAAGTCGAAGTGATCGAAGGTGTTTGAATAGCCTATAAAGGATTCACCACTCCTTGCGAGGAGATGTATACTCATGGCCTCTCGTCAGATTGTTACTAAAGTCTTTGGCCAAAGCATTACATGTTTAGAGTAAAGTACTCTTCGATACATGTGCAGTAACTAGAATCCGTAGGACAAGGAAATGATACTTGGGCTAGGTGTGACGTAGTCAGCCTAGTGGAGACTGACACTATAGACCATGTCCTGAATCAAGTGAGTATAAGATGAGTGAAGGGAATGAGGCACGATTCATTTGAGCTGCTGAAGGGTTTCAGAAATAGTTCTTGATCAACCGTTGATCTTTTCGGTTAATTGGGGATCATGATGTACTACTAGGTGCCACTCATGATCGTTCTATAATTAATGGTTAATTATAGACGACCAACATAAATCGAGAACCTATTTGGTCACACGCACAACGAGCGTAATCCGAAAGATTTAAAACGAGCTTGAGAATAAGATTCTCAGACCGAGAGAAACTAGGTTTGGTTGGACCAAACATGAAGCGAGCATGAAATCGTTTCAGTCGCAATGGAAGCGTGGATGGGTCGTGTCTTATGAAGACATGATGGATGAATCAAATTTGTTTGGTTCTAATCCAATGGAGGAGAATAAACCAAAGGGTTTGGTTTGTTTTAAACGAATGAACCAAAGTTGGTTCGGTTCATTTTAACTTAAAATAAACCATCATGGTTTGGTTTATTTTAACTTAAATTAATGGAGCGGGTTAACGAGCCTTTGGTTATGATCCAATAACCATTAAGAGAATTTGTTCTCTATAAAATAGGGCTTAAGGGTTTTTGTTAAGCTCTAATCCAAAGCCTTGCAACCCTAATAGTTGCCGCCCCCTCCTCTCCTTGGTGAAGTCGGCGCCAACCCTAGCGCCGCCGCCCACCACCACCTAGCTCCCTTGCCGGCGTCCAGAAGGAGCTGTCCTTCCCTCTTGCCGGCGTCGAGCTGCTGCCAGAGAAGCTCCGGTGATCTCCTTTGGGTTCGACAATAAGGTGAGCTTCAACCTTCCCTTTTGGTCGGCCCTTATTCCTCCACCAAAGTTGTCCAGTTTTCTGGACAGCTTGTTTCCTTCTTGTCAGAGCGTTGTTTGGACGATGTTTGGAGCTCCGACAGCGGTAGCCTTGTCGGGGATTCGATCTCCGGAAATCCTCATAGGTGGAGGACGAAGGATTCGTCAAACGGTTGACGAATACCTCTCCGGAGAAGCGAGTTTTTGAGGACTCGTTTTGGATCCGAATTTTGATTCGGATCGTGATCTTCTCTCGATCACATCGTCTTCAACACGAGGATAGTAAACCATACGAAGACGAGGCTCGTGACTTTGTGAAGTCATCCCGAAGATACTCGGCGTGGATACGGATAGAGACGATTCTAGCGAGAATCGTTCCGGTTGATGCCTTTTCCGCTACACGTGATACGTCATGTATATGTAGTGTAAATTTCCTTTTATTGCAAAATTTAAATTTACGGTTATGTCTACACATGTTGTACTATGCATACGTGTGATGTGTGTGTTGTAATAAATTAGATTTATTGTTTTATTTCTTCCGCTGTGCACATGTTTACGAAACATGTTCAAACACACACTCGTCGCGGTGCCGAAAACCCAACAGTGGTATCAGAGCCCAGGTTGTGTTTCGACATAATCGTAAAATGGTTTTGCGATAGTCATAATGATATTTATGGAAATTTTTCAATTTTGGAAAGTCTAGAAGTATTTATGGAAATCTTCTACTTTTGGAAAGTTGGAAGTATTTATGGAAATTGATATTTTCCATAAATAAAATATTTGATTAGATTTTAGAAATTTGTTTCCTAATTTAATCATGATTTTATTTGGGAAATAAAATTTTAAAAATATTTTATTTCCATAAGTAGTTTTGATGATTTAGGAAATTGGTTTCCTAAATGACTTTCCTTAATCAACTATTTCCACAAATAAAATATGTGATTAGATTTGAAAATTTGTTTCCTAATTTAATCATGATTTGATTTGGAGAATCAAATCTTAAACATATTTTATTTCCATAAATAGTTATGACATATAAGGAAATATTGTATATGACATAATTGTATGTCATGTAATTGCATTAGATGCATATCATTATGTCATGCGTGTCATGACATGTAGATGTATGTCATGTATGTCATGCCATGTAGATAATAGTTATTTGCATGCAAAGAGGATGAGATATAAAAAACCCTTACTCAACATTAAAGCCTACATCTTCCATTAATATGGTTAGAACCAGAGTTCCGTTTCTTGTTTGGGTTGTTGGACTCTCTCCAAGTCCGGCTCGAACCTGAACATGTTCAAACCATGGAATAGTTTAATACTAATATGGTAAGAGTCAGAGGTCAATCGTTAGCTTTGGTTGTTGGACTCTCTCCAAGCTGGGCTAATTGGTTGAATGCACTCTAACCATATTAAAACTATTTCTCGATTAATGTGTTGGCTTTAACCTGGAGCATCGGCTTATTGGACTCTCTCCAAGGTCGATGTGAAGGGAGGTGAAGTTGGGTGCTATGCATATGATGCATACTTGTTAATGTGTTAACAACCCGATGTATGTGTGAACATTCAATTAGTTGATATCACATTGTGATAGTTGCATATACGTGATATGCAATCGGTATAGTTGATACCTACCATCGTAGTTATGAATGACTTGTTGGACTCTCTCCAAGGTTGTTCATATCTATGATGGATATCAGCCCATTCGGAGATGGACCTACAATCTCCCGAAGTGATTTTTTGGGGGTTTTTTGAAATTCGAAAAATGAATGGGATTTATAAATGTATATTGATGCATTTTTAAAATCATTTTCTCATATATGCTCATTTTGTATTTCTAGGTTAATCGATTGATCATGACGTCTTTGAATTTGCGCACTATTTTGGATTCAAACAAATTGACTGGGCCTAACTTCCTAGACTGGCTTAGAAACCTGAGAATTATTCTCAAGGCGGAAAAGCTAGCATATGTCCTTGAAGAGCCTCTTCCCAACCGTCCTAAGGACGATGCAACCTGACGAATGTTGGTCTATCGAAGCTATACGGCGGTCTCGTGGCGAGTTACATCATGCTAACTGCGATGGTACCTGAGCTGCAAAAGCAGCATGAGCATATGGATGCTAATACCATGGTCTTCCATCTTCATGAGTTGTTTGATGAGCAAGCGATATCCGAAAGGTTCGAAGTCTCCAGGCTCCTCTTCACTACGAAGATGCAAGAAGGTTCGTCTGTTGTACAATTTGTGCTAAAGATGAACGGGTACATTGAGCGGCTAGCCACCCTCGGGTTTGTGATGGATCATGAATTAAGTATTGACTTAATTCTGCATTATTTGCCCAAGAGTTTCTCACAATTTGTGATGATCTATCGGAAGAACAAATTAGAATCCACTATTCCTGAGCTCCTCAATATGCTGAAGACTGTGGAGCCTTCTGTGAAGCATGAGGAGAAGGCGGTTCTGTTAGTTGATTCCTCAAAGAAAGGTCCTAAGAGGAAGACAAAGGAACAGAAGAAAGGGAAGAACAAGAAGGCAAAGAAGGCAGAACCAGCACAAAAGGGCACTTGCCATCATTGTGGCAAGGAAGGCCACTGGCGAAGAAACTGCAAGATTTATCTTGAGTCCATGAAGAAGAAGAAGGCATCCGATGCCCCATCCTCTTCAGGTATCTTCGTTATTGATTGTCACTCTATTTCCTTAGACACTTGGGTATTGGATACTGGGTGTGACTCACATATATGTAATGACATACAGGGGCTAAGGAATAGAAGAAGACTCGTCAGAGGGGAGTCAAATTTGTGAGTTGGCAATGGAGCAAAGGTTGCTGCGGTTGCCATCAGAACTTATTTGCTGAAACTCCCTAGTGGACTAGTCTTGGAACTGGACAATTGCTATTGTGTTCCTTCTCTAATAAAGAACATTGTTTCTATTTCCTGTTTAAATAGAAATGGTTACCATTTGACGTTTAGTAACAATTATTGTTATATAACTTTGAATGGTATTTATATGTTGGACGTATCCAGTGACATTTTCAATATCGAAGTGAGCAACAAGCGTGCTCGAAAGAATAATCAATTAGACTCCTACATGTGACATTGTCATCTTGGCCATGTAAGCAAGAAACGCATGTACGAATTACACCGATGTGGAATTCTGGAATCGTTTGAATTGGATTCATACAATACATGCGAATCATGCTTAAAAGGCAAGATGGCTAAGTTACCTTTTATAGGAAAAGGTGAACGAGAGGGAGAGTTACTAGGTCTAATACATACTGATGTATGTAGACCTATGTCAACTCAAGCTTTAGAAGGCTATAGCTACTTCATTACCTTCACCGATGATCACTCACGGTTTGGGTATGTGTTCTTGATGAAACACAAGTCTGATGCCTTTGAAAGGTTCAAAGAATTCAGAAATGAAGTAGAGAAACAATATGACAAGAGTATTAAAATTCTTCGATCGGATCGAGGTGGTGAATACTTAAGTCAAGAGTTTCTTGAATATCTAAGAGACAATGGTATATTGTCTCAATGGACTCCGTCATATACACCACAGCATAATAGTGTATCTGAGAGGCGTAACTGGACCTTGTTGGACATGGTCAGGTCAATGATGAATCATGCGAATCTTCCCAAGTCCTTTTGGGGCTATGCACTTCAGACAGTTGTTTACTTGTTAAACAGAATGTCAACCAATGTAGTCTCTACTACTCTATATGAGATATGGAATAGTAAGAAACCTCATGTATCTTACTTGAAGATATGGGGTTGTCCTGCTTATGTGAAGCGGACTGTATCAGACAAATTGGATGCTAAGTCTGATAAATATCTATTTATTGGATACCCTAAGGAAACAAGGGGTTACCAATTCTATTATCCTGTGGAACAAAAGGTGTTTGTTTCAAGGCATGCTGTATTTCTAGAGAAAGAGTTTCTCTTGCAAGAAAACAGTAGGAGTGTCGTCAAGATTGAGGAGGCTTGAGAAACTCAAATAGACATTAATGAGATACCTGGTGAAGCACAACAGCCGATAACTCATAGTGATGAGCAATCGGCTGGACCTATTGAAACACCACATCTTCGTAGATCTGGTAGAACACACAATATTTCTGAGAGATATGGATTTCTCGTAAGTGAATCGAACGACATGTTACTCATTGATGATGAGGAGCCTACCAGTTATGAAGAAGTTCTGACAAGTTCAGAAAGGGATAAGTGGCTCGAAGCCATGAAGTCGGAAATAGATTCCATGTATGAAAACCAAGTTTGGAACTTGGTTGACCCACCTGAAGGCATAAAGCCTATAGGGTGCAAGTGGATTTTCAAGAAGAAAATCGACATGGATGGTAATGTGATTACCTATAAGGCTAGATTAGTGGCGAAAGGATATTGTCAAAAATAAGGCGTTGATTATGACGAAACCTATTCGCCTATAGCTATGCTTAAATCCATTCGGATGCTCCTGGCCATAGCGGCTCATTATGATTATGAGATATGAAAGATGGATGTGAAAATAACTTTCCTTAATGGAAACCTGCTCGAGGACGTGTATATGATACAACTTGAGGGTTTCACATCGGTTGATAAAACCAAGGTATGCAAATTGCGACGGTCCATATATGGATTGAAGCAAGCATCCAGGAGTTGGAATATCCATTTTGATGAGACAATAAAAAAGTTTGAGTTCTCACAAAATCCAGACGAACCTTGTGTGTACAAGAAGGTTAGTGGGAGTGCAGTATTGTTCCTAGTATTGTATGTCGATGACATATTACTTATAGGAGACGATGTTTCAATCTTACAGTCAGTGAAGATTTGGTTATCCAAGATATTCTCCATGAAAGACCTGGGAGAAGCAACCTACATCCTCGGGATTAAGATCTATAGAGATAGATCGAAACGGTTGCTTGGTCTTTCGCAGTCTACATATATAGACCGAGTGCTAAAGAGGTTTAGCATGTCGGAATCCAAGAAAGGTTTCATACCCATCAGGCATGGGATACACCTTTCGAAGTCTATGTGTCCACGCACAGAAGATGAGAGGATTTGCATGAGTAAGATTCCCTATGCATCCGCAATATGATCTATCATGTATGCTATGTTATGTACGAGGCCTGATGTATCATATGCTCTGAGTGTCACGAGTAGATACCAGTCTGATCCAGGAATGGATCATTGGGTGGCTATTAAGACGATCCTTAAGTACTTAAGAAGAACTAAGGATGTGTTCCTAATATATGGAGAAGGGGACATGGTGATACGCGGGTATACGAATGCCAGCTTCCAGATAGACAAGGATGATTCCAGGTGTCAGTCTGGGTATGTATTCACCTGGAATGGAGGCGCAATAAGTTGGAAAGGTTCCAAGCTTGACACTATAGCGGATTCTTCCACTAAGGAAGAATACATTGCAGCTTTAGAAGCAGCAAAGGAAGCAGTTTGGATCAAGAAGTTCATCTCTGAACTTGATGTGGTCTCATCAATGATCCAAACATGTGCTTCGCCGCTATCATCTTATCAGAGAGATCATCAGTAGGAAAGAAATACAAATCGAGAAAATCTCCACTGAAAGGAACATAGCGGATCCTTTGACTAAGGCATTATCTCAAAGTAAGTTTGAGGGTCATGTTAGAGCTTATGGTATTGGATACCGTAGCGATTTGGCATTAGGCCAAGTGGGAGTTTGTTAGTAATATATGAGATATGTCCTAAGGCAATCGCCTTATGTTTGAACTATTTATATGATAAATGAAGATTCACTATTTGAGTATACATGTTTTCATGTATTTGATTAGATCTTAAACTCATTTACTGAATGTCCACGATATGATTCATAGCATGAGAGAATTTGTGATTGGATCACAACTAGTGAGTATCTCTACATGTGTAATTGTGATGTATCGGAATTATCCCTAGTCGATGAATTGATGGATTTGGACACCATTGATTCTGTCGAGACTAGCACGAGGTATACTCCTTGGTGTATCCAAGCAGCTGATTCTCACTGGCTGGAGACATTGTGATGTCCGGAGTTAATCGTGGATGCTAGTTAAGGTAACTAGTTCATTGGAGTGACCAGCCGTAAGACTTCATATGGTTCTCTGTATATATAGATATGTCAATGAAATTCTTACTGCAGCTTAAGTGCGATGTTCCTTTGACTTGCGGTATTCAAGTTATCTTGATCATAAAGACTTATGCTTTGACATCTTAAGCAAGCATCTCTAAGGAGATGTGGACCCGGGATGATTGGGTATAAGTCGAAGTGATCGAAGGTGTTTGAATAGCCTATAAAGGATTCACCACTCCTTGTGAGGGGATGTATACTCATGGCCTCTCGTCGAATTGTTACTAAAGTCTTTGGCCAAAGCATTACATGTTTAGAGTAAGGTACTCTTCGATACATGTGCAGTAACTAGAATCCGTAGGACGAGAAAATGATACTTGGGCTAGGTGTAACGTAGTCAGCCTAGTGGGGACTGACACTATAGACCATGTCCTGAACCAAGTGGGTATAAGATGAGTGAAGGGAATGAGACACGATTCATTTGAGCTGCTGAAAGGTTTCAGAAATAGTTCTGGATCAACCGTTGATCTTTTCGGTTAATTGGGGATCATGATGTACTACTAGGTGTCACTCATGATCGTTCTATAATTAATGATTAATTATAGACGGTCAACATAAACCAAGAACCTATTTGGTCACACACACAACGAGCGTAATCCGAAAGATTTAAAACGAGCTTGAGAATAAAATTCTCAGACCGAGAGAAACTAGGTTTGGTTGGACCAAACATGAAGCGAGCATGAAATCGTTTCAGTCGCAATGGAAGCGTGGATGGGTCGTGTCTTATGAAGACATGATGGATGAATCAAATTTGTTTGGTTCTAATCCAATGGAGGAGAATAAACCAAAGGGTTTGGTTTGTTTTAAACGAATGAACCAAAGTTGGTTCGGTTCATTTTAACTTAAAATAAACCATCATGGTTTGATTTATTTTAACTTAAATTAATAGAGCGGGTTAACGGGCCTTTGGTTATGATCCGATAACCATTAAGAGAATTTGTTCTCTATAAAATAGGGCTTAAGGGTTTTTGTTAAGCCCTAATCCAAAGCCTTGCAACCCTAATAGTTGCCGCCCCCTCCTCTCCTTGGTAAAGTCGGCGCCAACCCTAGCGCCGCCGCCCACCACCACCTAGCTCCCTTGTTGGCATCCAGAAGGAGCTGTCCTTCCCTCTTGTCGGCGTCGAGCTGCTGCCGGAGAAGTTCTGGTGATCTCCTTTGGGTTCGACAATAAGGTGAGCTTCAACCTTCCCTTTTGGCCGGCCCTTATTCCTCCACCAAAGCTGTCCAGTTTTCTGGATAGCTTGTTTCCTTCTTGTCAGAGCGTCGTTTGGACGATGTTTGGAGATCCAACAGTGGTAGCCTTGTCGGGGATTCGATCTCCGATAATATTCATAGGTGGAGGACGAAGGATTCGTCAAACGGTTGACGAATACCTCTCCGGAGAAGCGAGTTTTTGAGGACTCGTTTTGGATCCGAATTTTGATTCGGATCGTGATCTTCTCTCTATAACATCGTCTTCAACACGAGGCTAGTAACCCATACGAAGACGAGGCTCATGACTTTGTGAAGTCATCCCAAAGATACTCAGCGTGGATATGGATAGAGAAGATTCTAGCGAGAATCGTTCCGGTTGATGTCTTTCCCGCTACACGTGATACGTCAGGTATACGTAGTGTAAATTTCCTTTTATTGTAAAATTTAAATTTACGGTTATGTATACACATGTTGTACTATGCATGCGTGTGATGTGTGTGTTGTAATAAATTAGATTTATTATTTTATTCCTTCCGCTGTGCCGGAAACCCAACAAGTTAAGTCGTCACCCCATAGCTTTCCTAAGGTTTCCGGCTCTTAGGCACTTACCTGCCCAAAGAGAGGGTCGTTCTCTAGATCTAGCATAAAGTCTCAAAGGCGTGCTCGGTATTGAGAGAAATTGGAAGGTGTTTCCCCAATAACCTAACTCGGTCTCAAAGGCACGACAACTATTTTTTTATCCCTCATAATCTCTTTTTTTTCTCTCTCTCTTTTTTTTTCTTTTTTTTTATTTTTCAGCTCACAGGGATTTTGATTTTTCCGAATGGGCTTACATAATCCGAGCATCTCCAGTAACTAAAATGTTAAACCTAGAGTCACCCATGGATTCCAAAGTACTAGACTATTGAAGTGAATCATAACTAGGTATATACTAGATTTTCCCTTTCAGAATGTTCAACATGTGTAAGTGCAAAAATAAAGCTAACTAGTGCAGATCTAGAACATTCAATAGAGCGAATAGAATAAAATACCACGAGATAAATAGAGTTAAGCTACCTATGGGAATAACTCACGCAAGAAACTTTCAAAAATACTACTGAGGTAGCTTTTCAGACACCAAAAATTAAGTACTGAAAGGAACTAAACAACTCATGAATGCATGAACAAATGAAAGTACCATAAAAGAAACTACTGCTAGGAAACAAAACAAAATAGATTTTGAGATCTCCCCCCCTAGACTTAAACAAAAATATACCTCTAATATGGTGGACGAGGTGGAAAGTCTGGGAGCCTCGGCATCTTTGGATCCTGGGAGAACCTGTTGTTGAGCCGCTGATGTCACATGTACATGTGGTCGATCTGGGAACTGGTGGATGCAGCGGCTGCTCAGTGCTCCTCCTCCCTAGCCCACTGTGCTTGTTGGGCATGCACATGCTGCCGCATCTCCCTGCGGTAGGCGGCCTCATCCTGGCGACGAGCAGCCTCCTCCTGGAAGTATATGCGGGCCTCATCGTAGAACTCCTCAGTCCGCTGGAAATGCTCCCGGAATCCCTGGAACTCCGCCTGCTGGTAGGCGCTCTGCTCCTCCCATCGATGCCTCTGCGTCTGCTGCTCAGTGTAAATGTTGTCGAGGCGCGATCATAACTCCGAGAAATCATATGCCGATGTACCTGCATCTTGCTCAAAAGCAAAAAAAGATGGTGGTGCAGGTGTAGGCTCATGTCGGCGTGGACTAGGTGGGCTCCTATGCATGTGTGGACTAGAGGGAGAGTGATACAAAGGTGGAGAGATGGGCGCTGATGTGGATGGTCCCTCATGTGGAGGGGACTCCACTATCAAGTCTAAGCGCCAGTTGGCACGTATAGCGATGGTGGTACGATTTGGGTCGGGGAGCCTAAGGGCCGTAAGATTTTTCCTTACAAAGCATAAGGAGTCTCCTTCTCTTACAATCATCTTCATGGCCATGCATACTCCTAGGTCGATCCTAGGGCTCCCCTCTATACTCTCCAATCTTTGTGTAATCGCATTCTCATCCTATAGCAAATGTGGGTAAGTAGGCCTCCCACATTGATCTCTCCGCGTGCTGCTTTGCCCACCTTCACTAAGTGTCTGATGAAGTGGGACCCTACATCGATGCTACTCCTCTCTTGTAGCATATCCCATAGGCAAAGCAGCTCGCTAGCTCTAACTACACTGTCACTCTCCCCATGACCAAATATAGTACTGGCCATGATGCGGTGAAGGTATCGAAAGATGGGGTTTCGGAGGCGTGACGCTTTGGCCCTAGAAGGGGCATAAGCGTGCTCCCCTGTCAACTCAGTCCAATATTCCCGAGAGTTGAACCCAATAGGGGTTCTTCTCTGTCTCCCACTTGGTAAGCCAAAGCATGAGTTCCATTGGTGAAGGGTCCACTCATGATCTATGTTAAAAAATCTAAAAGTTATCCTACCCTCCTCGCTCTCTTTGCTCGTTAAAACTTTTGCCTCTAAAGAACTCAAAAATTCCAAAACTATCCTAGGGTAGGTTAGGTGCTTTATTCCCATAATCTTTTCCCACCCTATTTTTGCAAATAGGGTTTGCATGTCACCCAACAAACCTAAAGATTCTAGCAAATCCTCATCTAAGTACCTAGTAGCAGTAAGTTTACGGGTAGAGAGCATATTGTACCTATCTCTATGTTCATTATTGCGAAAAAGTAGAGGGGGTAGGGCGTTACCCTCTTCCGGAGCTTGAGGGGCGTCGACTCTCCTTGTTCGTCGCTTCGAGTCGTTGGATCGGGATGCTACGGGCTTAGTCCTCCTCATCCTTGGTCCTTTTGGCTTCTTTAGAGGTTAGAAATGCTTCTAGAGGAAGGGGAAAGCGAAATCACATGGCTAGGGCAAGAACTTTTGAAGCACACGGCGCAAATGTGGTGAAAACACACAACTCGCCCCTTTTAACCTCGCGTGTCACGGTCGTGTGAAAACACACGGCCAGGCCATGTGCGCCTTTGGTCAATCGGGCACGGCCGTGGGAAAACACACGGCTTGACCGTGTGTAACTCTGGAAGTCAGGGCACGGCCGTGTGAAAACACACGGCCTGGTTGTGCGCCCTTTGTTTCTTTTCTTGTGGCGCACCATGGTCTGATTTCTCTCACTCACTTCACCGCATAAACTTAAAATGACTTCTTTTTTTTACCTAGCAAGTTCTTTCCTTACCTACAAATGCTAAATACCATAAATCAAAGTTCAAATTAACTAAATGCATGCAAAACAATCAAAGGGAAATCTAAAGACTAAACTTGGGTTGCCTCCCAAGAAGCGCTTTGTTTAAGGTCTTTTAACTAGACCTTATTTCTACGTTTCATTTGAGGAATTTGAATCTTGCTCGTGGGGGAGCAAGATACTTGCTTACTTTATGCCTCTTCCCTTGTGATCCCTTATCACCACATCTCTTAAATCTTGCTCGTGGAGGGGTAAGATATTTATTGGTTGCCTTCCTTGGTTTGAGAGTGAACATGCTTATTTTTAAAGAATCATAAGGAGTTTGGTCATGATATTCTGTTTCATCCATATGTTGTAAATAATATAACTCACCACAAATATTCTCACCGAAAGATTTATTAGTAGATTCTATCATGTCAAATGAAATTTTATCATTACAAATCACTAGGTGAGCTTTGTTATTGGTAACTAAAGTTTTGGTGAGGGTTAAGGCAAGCTCTTCTAGACCCTTGAGGTTAGGAGGTGTTTTGATTGAAGCAATGCACTCCTCGATTAAAGTATCAATTATATAATCCTCAAGTTCTCCTTCCAGTGGTGATTGAATTGATTGTCCTTCTTCACTTCCTATGTCATCTACACCCTCCTCATTGATTCGCTCAAAGTGAGTCTCCACCCTATTAGGTGTGATCCAGTCATTAAAGTCACCTTCTAGTCATTTGGTTTCTATTCTAGCTAGATCCCGTTCCATCATCTCTACAAATTGTTGGCTATGCTCTTTGTATTCCCTAGTAAAATTATCTAGCGGGGCTTCTAAGTGCGGGATTGGTTCTGGATGAAATTTGCATGGTGACTCATAGCTCTCGTTCTCATTCTGGAAATGATATTGGGTCTCTGTCTGCGAATGCCGCCGTCGGAATTCATCGTTCGCCGCTTTTTCTGTTCGAATGAAATCTTCCATCATATGCTCAAGTCGGGATTTAGGCGGACAATATTCAGGGTTTAAGTACCCAGGGTCATAACTATATGAATAGAAATCATCTTGTGGCCACTGGTTGTAATTGTAGGTGACATCTTCTTGTTCAAATTGTGAAGGTTCGAATATATCCGGACAATCATTAATGGTATGCCATGTTTCACCACAATGTTCACAATAAATATTACCAAAACTTACAACATTAAATTGACCATGATCATGAGTAAAAGCATGCATCGTTATATGCAGGAAATTATAAATAAGGAAAGAACAACTGAATAAACAAAACTGAAATAAAATAAAATAAAACAAGAAAAGTAAATCTATCCTAAGTCCGATCCAATTATCCACTTTTCGATTTGATATCGAATCGATCAGTCCCCGACAACGACGCCAAAATCTTGATGCGCACGGATGCGATCTCGAATCTCGTGACGAATATCGCCGAGGACTCAAAGCGCACACTCGCGCTCAACGCCCGCAAGTGCACGAATATCGTCAAGTAATAAAGATTTATCGGTCCCACAGGGACTGAGATTCGAATACCAATACACTAAGTGGTTGGAATTGTTCGGACGTAATCTCTAAGAGAGTCGGTTGGTGAGGACTATTGGTGGACCCTACTCAGTACGGTGTCACACGGAGGAGGAAAAGAGTGTGTCGGGGTCTTAAAAGGTGATTCTAGGACTTGAGTTTCACTCGTGTATCATAGAACAATGTTGTCAATTGGCGTTGTCTAAACGTCTACCTATGGTTTTGGGGAAGGGACATCATACACTTTCCCGCAGAGCCGCCGCATTCACCGGGAGCTACCTCCGCCCAAAAGGATGGGATAGAGGGTACGAGGATGTCAAATCAATCCTTGCGGTGGACCTTTTCCGATTCCACCGCTCCCTTCTTCCCACAGTGATGGGAGGTCAGGTTTACCCCTAGGTTCCTTGGATCAAACCTCCTAAATTTAGATTGCGAGGGTTGTCACCACCTCGTATCGCCTAAGCATAGCGGAAAGAAAGTCAAACACACGTAGATATAATAAAGAGCAACTACCAATAGGGTCATTGCCAACGTTACAAGAACCTATAGGGTCACACACAAAGGGCAATTAGGTGGAGATTAGGTTCATATGATGAACCATGAGGATTAGGTTCATGGGATGAATCAAATTGGATTAAGAGTAATCCAAATTAGACTAATTGAGTTAGACTCAAGTTGATTCAAGTGTTGAATGAGTCTAATTTAGATTTGATTCATTAAGTCAATTTAAATTAATGAATAGAGATTCATTAAATCAAATTGACTTGAGTCAAGTGGTTAGATTTGATCAACCATGGGAGATAAGAGGTCAAGTTTGACTTGACTTGAGAGGGAAGATAAATGGTCAATTTTGACTTGACCATTTGCCATGTCATGGTGACATGGCATGGGGGCCGGCCAATGATAGTGTTCCACATCATCATTGACTTATTATGTGGTACCACCTCATGAGGAAGACCAAGAGTCATTGGCTCTTGGAGTTACATGCATGCATGTAACCCCCCAATATTGAAGTGGCCGGCCACTATTCTCATTAGATGAGAATTGATTCATTTGGTTGTAACTTCATCTTTTTCCTTGCTCCACTCAAGTTCTCTCTCAATCCTCCATTTTGCCGAGACCTTCAAGGAGTGCTAGCACACTCAAGATTGTCTTTTCTCCACCTATTGCTTGTGTGGATACCAATAGAGGAGTGTGCACTTGACACTTTCGAGTTCCGGCAATCCTTTTGGACGAGCGGGATAAGCGAAGGGCATCGCTTCAAGGGTAATTTCTTATCATGTAGATCTAGAGTATATCTAAAGGTATTAAACACATACATGTTAGTTTTATTTGTTATACTTCGCACGGATCCGTGGCCGGACTTCCAGGGTTTTCGCAACGCAAAAAGCGGTTTTTGCGCCTCGGAAAGTCCAACAGTGGTATCAGAGCCACGTGCGAAGCATGTATGTGTTTCGTATTTGTAGTTTTTGTATTAGATATAAAAATTACAGATTTTTAAGTTTATGTAAATTTCCTATTTTTATAGAATTTTTGGGTATTTTTCTCGAAGAGTCGAAGCAACGAGTGTTGGGACACTTGTAGGCTTCAACCACTGAGAAAAACTCTCCGAAACGGCGAGTTCTCGCTTTAGATTTTTGGGACAGCGACTTAAGTCGCTGTAAGATCATAGTAGGGACAATCGCAAAGTTTATTTTGCGAGTAGGGGCGCTGCTCCTATCCCCGAAAGGGGCCTTGTCCCGCGATCGCGCCCGGAAATCGCTTAGCGGGACCGTTACGGAGAGGTGACTCATAAAATTGAAAAAAAAAATAGAAAAAATTATAGAAATTTTCTGTAAAATACATAACTTAGAATTATGTATAATTCTATGATGGTCATAGCCCAAGAACCCCAATATGATTGGATGATGATGTGTTATAATTCATAATACGGCCTGCGTGCCATTTTTGTGGTTGTGCGTGTTGTATAGGGTATGCGACCTGCGCGTCGTACCTCTTCTTTTAAAATTCTAGTTGTAAATAGTTTTAGACTCGAATGTAACTCGAGTTTCATGTTTGTAATGTACAAAATGGAGCGGTCGAAGGTTCACTTCTAGACGGAGTTACGAGAAGGGTGTCGACGACACATGGCAGTCAAAGGAGGCGCTTGGAGAAGCCGCTAACCCTAGGTTGACCGTCCGATCTTCTCATTGGCTTGAGAAGATTGTAGTAGGGTCATGACCTAATCACAATTAATTTATATATCTCTATATATGTTTATATATATATATATATATATATATATATATATATATATATATATATATATATATATATATATATATATATATATATGGCGGATTTGACGGCATGATGCGGCCGTCGGCTGATTCCGGCCGCAATTTGGCCGGACCGCCCGATCGCGCCGGCGGTCGCGCCATCACGCGCCGCGATCTTCAGAATTTCGTTAGCGCCGGATTCGGCCGCTAACGGCCGGTGACACTCTACCACGGACCGGGCGAGTGGGTTAGCCGATCGCGCTCGGCCCGGCGACGGCGGCGGGTCGGATGGCGCCCGGCGACGACGGTAACGAAGCGTGACTTGACGGCCGAACGGCCGGCTGATCGCGGCCAGACCGGCGCGGGCCGATTTCGCCGGCCGCGATTCGCGCCGCCGGCTGGCCGAATGGCGCGGCCGGAATAGCGCCGACGGACGCGGCCCGACGGCGGCCCGGTCCGGCTACGGATTCCGGCGCAATTTGGCCGAATCGTCCCGATCGCGATCGGCGATGGTCGCGGCCGCGCGACCGCGGCCGCGATCTTCGGAATTCAGCCGTTAACCGGCCGGATTCGTCGCCGCCGGCCGGCCGCGATACTGGCCGCGCGCGGGCGGCGTGGGTTACGCGCGATCGCGCCGGCGGCGGGCGGCGGTGGATCGGACGGCGCGGAACGCTCAGCTGCGTGATCGACGGCTGGAACCATATATATATATATATATATAGAGAAAAGAACTATATATATATATATATATATATATATATATTTGTTATGCTTGTATGTATGTGATGCATGCTAGTAGAATAATGCTTGTATGTATATGATGCATGCTAGGATATTTTTCTTGTATGTATATGATGCATGATAGAATAATGCTTGTATGTATGTATGTGATGCATGCTATTGTAGGATAATAAAGGCCTCAATGCGTATATGATACACATTACGATTAGATTAAATCTTAATCGAATTAACTCGAAAATGCCTACCAAGTCCTTGATACCCATCACTACCTCGATCATTTGTAGTTGTTGAATCTGCCAAAGCAGAGAAACGTATATTATCTTGGTAGGGTGCGGAGGGACAATCTTGGTCCCGCCTATCACAGCTTGGGTTAGAGTAAGCTCAATTAGATTGAGTAAAACTAGTTAACTCAATTGGATCGAGTAGAACTATAGACATATTCCAATCGTTGAAAAGATAGAATAAGATTGCATTTACATTAAATCTTGGGCGATTTAGCCAAAGCTAACTCAAGGTCTTTTGTAAATATAGGTCTTGATCCTATAAACAAGAGTTGCATAGAGATGTAATCGGTAATGTATTACCCATCGATCATACTAAGTCTTGGGTGATTTAGCCAAAGCTAACTCAAGGCTTAGTATGATATGGATCTTGTCCCGCAGGAATTATAGCTAGTTTGTATGAATCTAGTAATGTGGTTTGACCACATCGATAACTCGATTCTATAAAATTCTTATAATTCAGTGGGAGCATTATTTGATTAAATGCCTAATTAAATGATAAAAGGAATATGATATTAATTCTCTGCATTGTATGTTGTAGATTACTATGTCGACAAACACGAACACTCTCTCTCTGCATTCTGTCCTTGAGAAGGACAAGCTCAATGGAGCAAATTTTCTAGACTGGTACAGAAACCTGAGAATTGTTCTCACCCCAGAAAGGAAACTGTATGTCCTGGAGCAGCCCATTCCAGAGGCACCTCCTGTCACTACCTCGCAAGCTAACAAAGATGCTTACAAGAAGCATCAAGATGATGCATTAGATGTGTAATGTCTAATGCTCGCGACCATAAACTCTGAGCTTCAGAAGCAACACGAGTTCATGAATGCTTATGATATGGTTGAACATCTTCGTCAACTATATCAAGGACAAGCAAGGCATGAGAGATATGAAGTCTCTAAGGCATTGTTTGGGTCCAAAATGCAAGATGGGACTCCCGTAGGTTCATATGTACTCAAGATGATTGGGTATGTAGAAAACCTACAGAGATTGGGATTCCCCCTTGGCCAAGAGCTGACCACTGACTTGATCTTGCAGTCTTTGCCACAAAGCTACAATCAATTTGTCATGAATTACAACATGAATAAAATTGATAAACCACTACCTGAGATGCTTAGCATGTTGAAAACTGCTGAGCTCAACCTTAAGAAAGGAAAATCTGACTCCATTTTGATGGTGCAAAAGAAGAAAGGCAAGGGCAAGCCTAAAGGTAAGGGAAAGTCTCAAGCCAAGGGCAAAGACAAGGAATTTAAACCCAAAGGAGGGGTGGCCAAGGAAGGGGCTTGCTTCCACTGCAAGGAAGCTGGACACTGGAAGCGTAACTACAAAGCTTACCTGGAAGATCTTAAGAAGAAGAGAAGTGAGACTTCTACTTCAGGTATAAATGTTATAGAAGTCAATCTATCTATTTCTTCATCATGGGTATTAGATACCGGATGTGCATCTCACATTTGTACCAATGTGTAGGTGCTGAGAAATAGCAGGGCATTGACAAAGGGCGAGGTGGACCTACGAGTAGGCAATGAAGCAAGGGTTGCTGCTGTTGCTGTAGGAACTTATGATCTATCTCTGCCCTCTGGGCTTGTACTAGAATTAGATGAATGTTGTTATGTGTCTGCTTTAACTAATAACATAATTTTGGTTTCTTGGTTGGACAAGAAAGGATTTACATTTATAATAAAGAACAAATGTTGTTCAGTTTATTTAAATGATATATTCTATTGTAGTGCACCTCTAATGAACGGACTCTACTTTCTAG
The DNA here is from genome assembly GCA_025175895.1 of Wurfbainia villosa. Taxonomy (NCBI): domain Eukaryota; kingdom Viridiplantae; phylum Streptophyta; class Magnoliopsida; order Zingiberales; family Zingiberaceae; genus Wurfbainia; species Wurfbainia villosa. The sequence continues at coordinate 10,185,055 of CM045997.1, forward strand.
ACTTAGAGAGCCCTATCTATAACATAAGTACCAAAATGTTCAAGTCAAATGAGTTGAACCAAAACTATCTCTGGCATTTTCGCTTAGGTCACTAAATTAGAGTCGCTTATCTCAGCTCCATAAGGATGGACTACTAGACTCATTTGATTTTGAATCATATGAGACATGCGAGTCTTGCCTTTCAGGCAAGATGACCAAGACTCCCTTTAGTGGACACAGCGAAAAAGCAACAGACTTGTTAGGACTTATACATAGTGATGTATGTGACCCTTTCAATGTTGCAGCTAGAGGTGGTTATAGGTACTTCATTACATTTACTGATGACTTCAGTAGATATGGTTATGTGTATCTCATGACACATAAATCAGAATCCTTTGAAAAGTTCAAAGAATTCAAGAATGAAGTATAAAACTAGCTTGGCAAGAGTATTAAGATACTTCGATCAGATCGAGATGGTGAATACTTTAGCCATGAGTTTCGTGACTATCTAGCTGAGTGTGGGATTCTATCCCAACTCACTCCTCTTGGAACACCACAGTGGAATGGTGTATTCGAAAGGAGGAATCGTACCCTATTAGATATGGTACGATCTATGATGAGTCACACAGATCTTTCTATATCCTTTTGGGGATATGCTCTAGACACAACAACCTTTACCCTTAATCGTGTACCATCCAAGGCTGTGATAAAGACACCATATACGATATGGACAGGGAGAAATCCCAAGATGTCTTTCATGAGGATTTGGGATTGTGAGGCTTACGTTCGACATCAAGTCTCAGACAAACTGGGACCCAAATCTGATAGGTGCTATTTTGTTGGATATCCCAAGGATACAAAGGGATATTACTTCTACATTCCCAGCCAGCACAAAGTGTTTGTGGCAAAGACTGGGGTTTTTCTAGAAAGGGATTTTGTTTCTAGAAAAACTAGTGGGAGTACGTTCGATCTTGAAGAAATTCAAGATAAGGACCATAGCACTGAGGCCTTGATGGAGGTTGAACAGGAACCACAAAGTGTTGTGGGTGATGAGGTTGTTGCACAAAGAGTTATGGAACAACCACCTGTTCAGGTAGACCTACCTCTTCGCAGGTCTGATAGGGTACGTCGTCAGCCTGAGAGATACTCATTTCTCTTGTCTGACCATGATGACGTTATGCTCATTGAGAATGAGCCTATCTCCTATCAGGAAGCTGTGGTGAGTCCAGATTTTGAGAAATGGCTAGAGGCCATGAGATCCGAGATGGAATCCATGTACACCAACCAAGTATGGACTTTGGTTGATCCACCTGAAGGGGTAAAACTCATTGGGTGTAAGTGGGTCTTTAGGAGAAAGACTGACATGGATGAACTTACGCATACCTATAAGGGCCGATTAATGGCTAAAGGTTTCAAGCAAATTCATGGTATTGACTATGATGAAACCTTTTCTCCAGTGGCGATGTTTAAGTCCATTCGGATCATGCTTGATATTACAGCATACCACGATTGTGAGATCTGGCAGATGGATGTCAAAACTGCGTTTATGAATGGAAACTTACTCGAGGATGTGTACATGACACAACCTGAGAGTTTTGAAGATCCACAGCATACTGGGAAAGTATGCAAACTGCAAAGGTACATTTATGGGCTAAAGCAAGCCTCTCGGAGTTGGAATCTTCGATTCGATGATGCGATTAAACAGTTTAGTTTCATCAAGAATAAAGATGAACTCTGTGTCTACAAGAGGGTTAATGGGAACACAGTTGTCTTCCTTATATTGTATGTGGATGATATACTACTCATTGGAAATGACATCCCTTCGCTACAGTCTGTGAAGACTTGGCTGGGGACGTGCTTCTCAATGAAGGACTTAGATGAAGCAGCCTGTATTCTTGGCATCAAGATCTATAGAGATAGATCTAAGAGATTGCTTGGCCTAAGTCAGAGTACATACATTGACATGGTATTACTACGGTTTGCCATGCAGAATTTCAAGAAGGGACTTCTACCGATGTCACATGGTGTGAGTCTTTCGAAGACTCAAAGTTTCTCTTCTAGAGAGGAGAGAGACCGCATGAATAAGATCCCTTATGCATCTGCTATAGGATCTATCATGTACATCATGTTGTGTACTCGTCCTGATGTCTCGTATGCTTTGAGCATGACGAGTAGATACCAGTCAGATCCAGGTGAGCGTCACTGGATAACAGTCAAGAATATTCTTAAGTACTTGAGAAGGACTAAAGAATATTTCTTAATATTTGGAGGCGATGAGGAGCTAGCTGTATAGGGTTACAGCGATGCCACCTTCCAAACTGACCAGGATGATTATAGATCACAATCAGGGTTCGTGTTTTGCTTGAATGGTGGCGCTGTGAGCTGGAAGAGTTCAAAGCAGGACATAGTTGTTGATTCTACAACAGAAGCCGAGTATATCGCTGCATCTGAGGCAGCAAAGGAGGCAGTTTGGATCCGCAAGTTCATTGTTGAGCTTGGGGTGATTCTTAGAATAGAAGATCCCATAGAGCTCTATTGTGACAACAATGGAGCGATTGCACAAGCTAAGGAACCTCGCTCACACCAACGGACCAAACACATACTACGACACTTCCATCTCATTCGAGAGATTATCGATAGAGGAGATGTGAAGATTTGCAGAGTACCCACAGAGGCTAACATCGCAGATCCCTTGACCAAGGCTTTGGCATAGAAAAAGCATGATGGTCACACTAGGTCATTGGGTATTAGATACTACAGTGATTGACACTAGTGCTAGTGGGAGATTGTTAGTGAAAGCCCTAGAGTCAATCATATGATGATTGTTGTATGGATTTTATTGTATCATATTCCTATTTGTAAAGGCATGGTTATTATATTTACTTGTATTGGTGCCAAATAACTAAGTATAATAATGTCCTTGAGTATAGGGGTGTGCATTTAGTTAAAACCGAACCGACCGAACCGATTAAGACCGAAACCGAATAAACCGAATTTTTTTTAACTAAACCGAACCAACCAAAATTTTTCAATGAACCGAACCGATTTTGTAAAAAAAAATCGGTTTTTTCGGTTAAAAACCGAAAAAACCGATTTTTACCACGATCATTGTGATACATCACGATGATCGGTAGTTAATGATCGATGTGATACATCACCGATCGTATCATCGGATAGAATTGCGTCGAGCACAGAATGTTTTTAAGTCGACTGATGACGCAAATCAATCGACTGATGGTACAATCAGTCGACTGATATATAACATCAGTCGACTGATTGGAGTATCAGTCGACTGTTAAACAGTCTGATCGTTTTCCAAATGAATTTTACGATAAACAGTCGACTGGTTACTGAACCAGTCGACTGATTTCTGTAAAATTCTATATTAAAACACTAATTTGATGTCATTTCGTGCATTTAATGAATATATACGATTAGATATAACCTATATCTATTATGTGAAACCTTAAATTTACACGATTTATTAGAATTTAAAAAAAAAAATACCTCCCCTATATTTATATAAGTTATTTTCCTGTACATTCTTAAATTTCAACATTAAAATTTAAAACATTCAATATTACACAATAACATAACTATTTAAATTAAATATATTATACATGTCAACAAGAGCACAACTATACAAAACACAATTTAATAAATGTCAACACATCAAAATATATAAAAATATCTCGTTAAAATTAAAACATTCAAGCAATCAAGCTGCTAACATAGCAATGAAACATATAATTTTAACTTTTTTACACTTCAGTTATAGCCTTATAGAACATGTCAAATATCAAAATGAATACAATGTATCCTTAGATCTTGAGAGTTGACACTTGAGACTTGAGAGTTGACTTGAGTCCTTGGCCCTTCCTTCACTCATTGACTGAGTAAGTTGCTATGTTAACTTACAAGGAGAGTTGACTCCTTGTAAGTTGTGACTTGATTTCAGAGTTTAAAGTTTAAACTTGTTTGCTTCACCACTTGTGTTTATCCTAATAAATAATGATCAAGAAGTACAAATTTATTATTACTATTTGAACAAGATAATTAAAAAGTAAATACACTTGTAACTAGATTATAATAATTGAAGCATATCATGAAGTAGTTAATTACACTTCAATTGGTGTTGTCGAAGAAGACGAAAACAAATTAATACTCTATATATTTTTAATTGTAAACAAATAACTAACTATAAATAAAACGTACCGCTTTCAAGTTTTTCTACATCTTCTAAAATTTCTTCGACATTAATTGACACCAAACTTAATCGTCAATCTTGAGTACAAATCGGACTTTCTACCACTCTAGAGTCAATGAACTCTGAAACAATCAAGTACTGACCACCAAGATCTTGGCGGATTACAAGCAATCGTTGATATTGGAATGACTAACACATCACGAACAATTTGAGCAAGTATAGGAAATTTATGACAATTTTGTTTCCACCATCCCAAAATGTCAAAAGTCTCACAATATTCTTCAACTATTTCATTCAGATACTTATCTAATTCTGACATATTGCCATCACCAAAAATTTGTGCCTTTTGTTTCTTATACTTTGCAAAGATTGATTGCCTTTTTAAATCTATTTGACTCATATTTTTAGGCACGATGTCGCTATCACCTGATTCTGAATTAACTGAAATTTTTGAGGTGTTACTTTGAGGCTCTATTTTCTCCTTATAATTTTTGTACAAAGCAAACAAAGTCTCCTTTATATTCTTTCCTGCTATTGCACCCTTTTCATCTCCATATAACTCAATCAACATAAATTCCAAAAAATCTAATTTATGTCTTGGATCAAGTACCACTGCAATATAAATCAATTTATTCATTTTCTCTGGATCTCCCCAATATTTGTCAAATTTTATTTTCATTCTCAATCCCATTGAATACACATCAGGTTCATCACTATCTTGCCACTCCTTTAATATGGAATGAATAGAACTGATTTCATGTGAAAAAGTGTTAGAAGTGACATATAAAGATCCTGAGACTTTTAATGTTAACTCATAAAAAACTTGCAACAGAGATGCAAAGAGTCTAATATTATTCCAATCAACACTAGTTGGCTTCCCATTAATAGTCTGTAATTCTGTTTGGACATTCCCGTCTAGTCCAAATATCATATCTCCATTGTCATTCACAACAACACCCCAATCTATATGTTGAAGATACAGTCTAAAGCATGGGTCTTGTTCATCAAACCTATCAAAAGCTCTTTCAAATTTTTCCGCTACATTCAATATCAAATAAGTTGAATTCCATCTGGTTGGTACATCCAAACACAATGATTTTTTACTTTCAATTTTTTCAATTTCTACACATTCGTTGAACTTGCTTAATCTAGAGGGGGATTGCAAAACATATTTAATAGCATTCCTGACTCTCATCACAGATGGATTTATATCTTTCAAGCCATCAACAACAATCAAATTGATTATATGAGCTACACATCTCATATGAATGAATTCACCTTTTAAAATAGTAGAATCGATTAACCATCTTTTTCTTGAAACTATTGACAGCGACATCATTTGAACTTGCATTATCAACAGTAATAGTGAAAATTCTATTAATTTCCCAACCTCTCAAACAATTTTCAATAGCTAAACTGATGGCCTCGCCTTTATGACTTGTAATTGAACAAAAATTCAAAATTCTTTTATGCAGCTTCCAATCTTTATCGATAAAATGAGCAGTCAAACACATATAGTTAATTTTTTGAATCGATGTCCATGTATCAGTAGTCAAACAAACTCTTTGTGTCGAATCATGCAACAGACTTTTCAATTTTTCCCTTTCAATTTTGTATAATTCAAGACAATCACGTGCAACTGTCCATCTCGAAGGAATTCTAAACTTTGGACATACCATAGACATAAATGCTTTAAACCCTTCTCCTTCTACAAATTTAAAAGGCAATTCATCCATGATAATCATTCTAGCTAATGTTTTTCTAGATGCATCCTAATCAAATTTCCAAGAAATAAGAGATCCCTCACCCTGTTTTGCACCCACTTGAAAACTCAACTGTGTTTGATTTGTTTCAATAGCATGAGGTCATATGAGATTTCAAACTTGTTGTTCCATTCTTGTATGGATCACAAAAAAACTCCTTATCACAATAATTGCATTTGGCTTTAATCTCATTAGTGACATTGGTAAACTTCGTAAAATGCTCCCATACCTCACTTCTTGGTTTGATTGTTTTCCGTTTGCTTACTTTTTCTGTCACAGATGGTCTTGTACCTACTGAAGATCCAGATTGTGGCATTGAACAACTATTATCAACATCCATATTTGAAAGATTTTCTTGCATTGGCATCTAAAAAAAACATACAATTCATTAAAAAAATTATATATAACTATTTTACTAGATTAGCAATTTAGAATTATAAACAAAGTATGCCCCTAAACCTAAAATTTTTACTATTCATGAATCATGATCATCGTCATTCGTCGAAAATTGAATCATAAAAATAACTAAATAAGTATAGTAAAACAACTAAATAAGTATAGTAAACTAACCGTTGATCGTCGAAAATTGAAAGGGTGTGGGAAGCAAAGTCGCCGATGCAGTGGAGCCTAGGAGAGGAGGCGGAGACGGCGAAGACGGAGAGAATTAGGGTTTAGGATAGACAGATCTGAAGAGTGGACTGACTGAGGAAAAGAGGGGGCTTAGGAGAGTTGGCGAGAGGTTGAGAGTGAAAGGTTAGGGTTTAGAGAAGAAAATCGTGATTTGTGGTTTCACGAATCACGATTTTAGACAAAATCGCGATAAATCAGTCGACTGATGGCTAAAATCGGTCGGTGATTGGACTCATCGATCGTGATTTTAGCCATCGATCGACTAATAAACGATACTGTGATCGATATCTGTCCATTGAAATCGATCGGTGATATCTAAAATTAGTCGGTGATGGTCAATCGATCGGTGATTTTAGCCATCGATCATTGGTGGGAAAAAATCGGTCAGTTCGAGTAAATCGAATTTTTCCGGTTCAAACCCGAAACCGAACCGAATAAATCGAATAAACCAATATTTTTAAATAAAAAAACCAAATTTCCGATTGAACCGAACCAAACTTGAAAGTTCGGTCGGTTCGGTCGGTTTTTTCGGTTTAACCGACCGATTGCACACCCCTACTTGAGTAGTAGGTTCTTATCTATATCAATCGATTGATTGAATCGATAATGAGATGATATAGAGAACACTACTCTTAATCATTCCTAGTCAAGTATTAACATTCAGGGACAATGTTAATGCGTAGAGACTAGCATGTAGGTCAACACGATGACTTGATCTCACAAGTCATGGATATGAGATATCAAGTTGACACATAGGTATGCATTGGAGAATGTATACTGAATGACCCGCATGAGAAAGTATCATGGATCGTTATATGAGTGTCATATACTTTCTCATGTGGCTATTAGTATGACTATTAGTCCTTAGACCTGAAGTCACCATGGTTCCCTACATAAGGAGTTGCATACTTTGGCTTCGTCAAACGTCACCCGTAAATGGATGGACTATAAAGGCGATTACTGGGTATGTAATAAATTATGCGGAGAGATGTGAGTGATGTAGATGGGATCTATCCCTCCTATATGACGGGAGTGACATCGATATTCTTGATAGAGTGAGAACATGAAGTGCATGACCATGCCTAAATCAGTCAATATGAGATATTGAGTTCATTTGATTAGAGTGAGTCTACTTGGAGTTCAAGATATAGATTGTACCGAGGATGACACGGTCTATACCTCAATTGGTCAATCTAGATGTCAAGGATAGGGGGACATTGTCACATATTGTGAGAGTCACAATTAGTAGTCACAAAGGTGATGTTGGAGCTCAACATTCTTGTAACTTGGGTAGCAATGATGTGTTGCTAGATACCGCTCATTGCTTATGTTCCTAAATCAGTTTAGGGACATTACCAACGTTACAAGAACCTATAGGGTCACATACAAAGGGCAATTAGGTGGAGATTAGGTTCATATGATGAACCATGAGGATTAGGTTCATGGGATGAACCAAATTGGATTAAGAGTAATCCAAATTAGACTAATTGAGTTAGACTCAAGTTGATTCAAGTGTTGAATGAGTCTAATTTAGATTTGATTTATTAAGTCAATTTAAATTAATGAATAGAGATTCATTAAATCAAATTGACTTGAGTCAAGTGGTTAGATTTGATCAACCATGGGAGATAAGAGGTCAAGTTTGACTTGACTTGATAGGGAAGATGAATGGTCAATTTTGACTTGACCATTTGCCATGTCATGGTGACATGGCATGAGGGTCGGCCAATGATGGTGTTCCACATCATCATTGACTTATCATGTGGTGTCACCTCATGAGGAAGACCAAGAGACATTGGCTCTTGGAGTTACATGCATACATGTAACCCCCCAATATTGAAGTGGTCGGCCACTATTCTCATTAGATGAGAATTGATTCATTTGGTTGTAACTTCATCTTCTTCCTTGCTCCACTCAAGTTCTCTCTCAATCCTCCATTTTTCTGAGACCTTCAAGGAGTGCTAACACACTCAAGATTGTCTTTTCTCCACCTATTACTTGTGTGGATACCAATAGAGGAGTGTGCACTTGACACTCTCGAGTTCCGGCAATCCTTTTGGATGAGCGGGATAAGCGAAGGGCATCGCTTCAAGGGTAATTTCTTATCATGTAGATCTAGAGTAGATCTAAAGGTATTAAACACATACATGTTAGTTTTATTTGTTATATTTTGCACGGATCCGTGGCCGGACTTCCGGGTTTTCCGCAACGTAAAAAGCGGTTTTTGCGGCTCGGAAAGTCCAACAGTTGGTACAGTTTCTTAACAAAAATATATACCTGGAACTATACATACCAGAATCACCTAAGCTGACATAAAATACATCTACACAAGCATATGTAGAATCACCAAAACAAACCATATAATACCTCTTGTATGTGCATGGCAATCATATTTAACAACCAAAAGTGCAACAATCAATGCATATAGTAAAAACGTATGCACATGATGCAATCACTTGTGTCACCCCTAACGCTAGTCAAGCCACTAACATGTCATGTGTATCGGCCGAGTGGGTAGGGATGTGACAACTGTGCACTCTGTCGTCACTACACCTATATGACCGAGTGAACATGATGTTGGCGGAGTATCACCCTCCTACCCCATGTATGTATATGGGGGACATCACCTCGTCTCATCTCCTCGTCTCACGACAAAGGAGGGAACCCTGTCTGCTACCACGTCGCAATATCAATCACCTGAGCAACCACTGTGGAGCCCTGACAGAGCAACTACACACACACCTGAAATACCACTAACCCACGAGTGGTTGTATGTGTAGATAATGTAACTGACGATGGGCTCAACTACTAAGTAGCATCACCTCCTACCGAGGAGCCGGTGATCATCAGTCATGCAATAATGCAAGATGGTGCATATCACTAATGCACGATACACCTATCAACCCATGACTATCTATGGTATGTACCAATAGGAGCCCATATCAAATAACCTAAGTACATAAGTCTATGTACACGTGCAAGATATATTCATTCTTCATTCAATGCCCAGTAGGTAAGGTATGTCACTACTCTAGTGCTAAATAAACAAATAACAAGTATCAAAGTGATAGAGCATAGTATAACAAGCATATGAAAAGACTAAAACATGTACTTGGTAATGACATACCAGGGCAGTTAACAAGTACAGAAAACCACTACTAACTATAGTAAACAATGCACCACAAGATGACAATATCTAAAAGAAGATAAGTCACAGATACCCGTCTGCTATGAAGAATATCAACTATCTTTATGCCCGTGAATGTCTCGAATCAAAACCCTGCACACAGAACATACATGACTAAGTTCTATCATTTTCCAATAATCGAATCAAATCGATTCATTAACCCATTAACTGGTCCATCAATCCACTAACAAATGGATTATGATCTAGCTCCTTTACCTAATCGTTTATTAATATAAATCCATATCCTGAACCTTACCAATATAACAACTTCTTCCATTAGTTACTAACCAACAACCCAATAGTAGCCTAGTTAAGCAAGTTCTACAATAGGGTAATCCCATTTACTTCCTTACCCCCATATACATGTACCAAAATCAAAGAAACCAACTACATATCAGATTAGATACATAAGCAAATCACATAGCACCATTTCCTCAATCTACACTCACAATAGATCCATAGTCGAAACTTATCACCGGACAATCCAAGGCTCAAGATCACTGTCCAAAATCATAACCTTCACACAACTCACCAGGTCTTCTTTACTCACCACAGCCGGCACCTCACACTCACAGCCCAAAACTCCACACAGAACACTGTCTAAATTGCTCCACCGAAGGAAAACCCACCCCCAGATCAAAACCCATTGGCAATCCTCAGGATCAAACAACAGAAATTGAACAAAATTCAGCAATTGAGATATACCTGCCTTGGGACTCCACCGGCAACAGTTCCTCCCCTAATCCACTCTGCTCAATGAAAACAACTTCCCCTTTAGTCGCTGCTAGCCACCCAAAACCCCAACTCACGGTGTTAGGGATTACAATGAAAATGGATTTCGTCCAAAATCAAAGTAGAGGATAAACGGCTCACCTACTCCGACGAAAATCACATCCCTAGATCAGAATAACATGCAACCACTGTCGACGCAACCTCCCAGCCGCCCACACACCCGCTGCCCTCTCATATGTGGAGATTGGCGAGGCTGCTCCCCTCGCTGCCTCTCGCATAGAAGGAGGAGGGACGAGAGAAAGAAGATGTCGAGAGGGAGAAGACGACGAGAGGAGTCTGTCGTCGCTTGCCGCGAGGAGGAAGACGTCGAGAGGGAGAAGACGGCGAGAGGAGTCTGCTGCCGCTTGCCGCCGACGCAAACTCGTCGCCCTTGCTTGACCGCAGAGATCGTCCCAGCCAACGATCACCGCCTGCTGCGAGGAAGAAGAACGAGAGGAAGTGCAGGGAGAAGGGGAGGTCGGTGGTGCGGAGCAGTGTGGTCACGAGAAGAAGAGGATCGCGAGGAATTTGGGTCGCGAGAAGAAATGGCGAGGAAGAGGATCGCGAGAGATCGTGAGGTGGAGTCGGGCGCGGTGGAGGGGAAGTTATCGCGAATGTGAACCGCTCGGGAATAAAAACGACGGCAAGAAATGGCTCGTGCGTTAAGAATGAGGAAACGAGTTAAACCTAGGTTTAAGTTAACACATTTACCCCTCAAAAATTGATATTTCAAATAGGCCCTTTAAAAGCATATTTTTCTTATCCCGTAAATATCTCGTACAAGTCTCATTTAATTCCAGAAAAATTCTGAAAAAATTTCTAAAATTCTCTGAAAATCTAGAAATAATTCCTAGGATTATTTTTCTAAACTTTTGGCCATTTAATTTAGTATTTTAAATTTCCATATTTAACATTCTCCCCCACTAATAAAAATTTGGTCCTCAAATTTCTCACTCCAATGTATAATGAGTAAGAGATAGCACCCACAAGTAGCACAAGTACTTAAAGTATATTTCACGTACCTTAAGTAAACAAGTGGGAGTATTGAACTCTGATCTTTTCCTCGAGCTCCCAAGTAGTCTCCTCATTGGTGTAGTGACTCCACCCGACTTTAACAAGTCGCACAATCTTGTTCCGCAACTGTCATTCTTTGTGATCCAGAATCCGTACTGACACCCCTTCATAAGTAGCATCGGGTTGAATGGAACCTGACACATCTGACAGAATTTGTGTAGGGTATAACACATATTTCCTCAGTATGGCCACATGAAACACAATATGAATATCAGCCAAGAACGGTAGTAGCGATAAGCGACTGCTTCGATCCTCTCCAAAATCTCGAAAGGACCAATGTACCTTGGAGCTAGCTTACCACGGAAGCCAAATCTCTTCACCCCTTTCGTGGATGAGTCTCGCAAGCATACATGGTCACTAATAGAGAACTCCAGAGGTCTCCGTCTCAGATTGACATAACTCTTCTGACGATCCTACGCCTCTGTCATCCTTTGTCTGATAGTACGGACCAACTCCACCTCATGCTGGGCTCTCTGGGGTCCTAGCACCTGGGCCTCCCCAATCTCCTCCCAGAGGGTGGGTGTCCGACACTGTTTACCATACAATGCTTTAAACGGTGTCATTTGGATGGTTGAATGATAGCTGTTGTTGTAGGTGAATTCCACTAATGGCAAGTGGTCCTCCCAGCTGCTCCCGAAATCCATAACGCAGAGCCTCAGCAAGTCCTCTAGAGTCTAAATAGTCCGCTCAGACTGTCCATCTATCTGAGGATGGAATGTTGTACTAAAACGGAGCTATGTGCCTAAGGCCTACTGCAGACCCTATCAGATCTGGGATGTGAACCGGGGATCTCTATCTGATATAATGCTCAAAGGAACACCATGCAATCTGATGATCTCCCGACAATATGACTCTGTCAAACGATCTAGAGAGTCAGTCTTCCGAATCGCTAAGAAGTGTGTGGATTTTGTTAATCGGTCAACGACTACCCAAATCGCATCATGGCCTCGTCGTGTCCTAGGAAGTCCCACCACAAAATCCATAGTAATGTGATCCCACTTCAACTCGGGAATAGGAATCTTCTGAAGTAGTCCGGCTGGTCTCTGGTACTCAGTCTTCACTTGTTGGCAAACTAGACATCTAGCTACAAAATCTGTGATGTCTTTCTTCATGTCATTCCACCAATACAAACACTTTAAATCTCGATATATGCGGGTTCCGCCTGGGTGGATCGCAAATCGAGAGCGATGAGCCTTCTGAAGTAACTCCTCCATGACCGGGTGAGACTGAGGTACGCATAGTCTGCCCCGGAAATAAATAATACCCTCCCCATCTCGGGTGAACTTAGTCTGCTGTCCAGAAGTTATCTGGCTGCCAATGAACTATAAGTGTTGATCACCGACCTAAGCCTCTCGGACTCTCATCCTGATAAATGACTGAGCAACCATGGTAACAAGAATAACTCATGCGTATACTAAAAGATCAACTGAACAATATAAAGTACTGACATACTTGAAGTTATGTAATGCTACAACTCATATCACCTGAGCACATATACCACAATATGACACATACAATATGAAAGAACAATACTACCTCCGTAATCAACAAACTGTCCTACGGACATTCTATAACAAATACAACAATGTATCTGGTCCATCCCGTACCACATCATGATACTGGTCAAGGGTGTACAACAATCCAACCAACTCGTATATTGGTATCCCACACACAACCAACATAGAATATGGAAATAACATGTGAGATGATGTACAACCAATTACAACAATCATAGCACAAACAAATGCAACAACACATCAAGCATATATATAGACTGTATCTATATATACTGCTCACACTCACACACATATATATACATAAATATATATATATATATGCAAATGTCCTCACATATGATAATGCAAATGCATGGTCATGTCTGCGCACCCCACTCGCTACCATGACCCTAGTGTGGCCTAGGTGGCATGACATGACAACTGTCCCAACTCAACAACAACCACTGCTATCGAGTGGTCGAGTGAGCAGTATGAATAAGTAGTGATAAGCTAAAGAGTTATAAGCTACACAATGGAGGTCCCTGTTGTTGGTCACTCCGACTGACACTACCAATGAGTGGTCGAGTGTCACACACCCAGGACAACTGCACGTCACTCCAACTACCATTATCAATAGTGGTTGAGTGCGATACAATAAATGAACTGCCCTCAGACCAATTACTACTACTAGTAGTAACCATGGAGGTAGGATGACTGACTACCCTTTCAACCACAAGGGAGACCAAGTCACCAGCATGCATGTAAATGGAATGAATGCACAACTACACACATATACATCCACAACACACTCTCTATCCAACAGAATATCATACACAACTGATAGTCAACCATGTTAGGACCACCAGTCCATAGCAACCCGCTATCGACAATCTACCAAACACAAATCCATGTTCCATATTAGACACACAACGTAAAGAGATATAACACAACAATCCACTCCACATACTGACAATAACCCACTTATCTATGCACTGATTGCCAGATGCACCACGTAAATGTGTGTGATACAATAATCGACCCCACCATCAAAATCATCACCTAACCCCAGATGTAACACGATGAATAAAGTTGAATCCACAATTGTGCTCTAGTAACATGCACTTAAATGAACCTCTACAGGTCAACTTACAATAGAGTCTATAATCTATAACAGTGATGAACGAATTGTAAGATAATAACAACGCATCTCAAAGTACAAAGGCTAAGCAACAAGCACATGACTAAATAAGAGTGGAGTCAAGGTAAAGGTATCATCAACATAAATATCATGCACAAGATATATCCTGATATATATAACACCAATTGTCTTCACGTCCAAAAGGCAGTCCAAAGTCAAGGTTCTGCAATTAACATACAAACTGTTAGTGAAAGCCCTAGAGTCAATCATGTGATGATTGTTGTATGGACTTTATTGTATCATATTCCTATTTATAAAGGTATGGTTATTATATTTACTTGTATTGGTGCCAAATAACTAAATATAATAATGTCCTTGAGTAGTAGGTTCTTATCTATATCAATCGATTGGTTGAATCGATAATGAGATGATATAGAGAACACTACTCTTAATCATTCCTAGTCGAGTATTAACATTCAGGGACAATGTTAATGCGTAGAGACTAGCATGTAGGTCAACAAGATGACTTGATCTCACAAGTCATGAATATGAGATATCAAGTTGACACATGGGTATGCATTGGAGAATGTATACTGAATGACCCGCCATGAGAAAGTATCATGGATCGTTATATGAGTGTCATGTACTTTCTCATGTGGCTATTAGTATGACTATTAGTCCTTAGACCTGAAGTCACCATGGTTCCCTACATAAGGAGTTGCATACTTTGGCTTCGTCAAACGTCACCCGTAAATGGGTGGACTATAAAGGCGATTACTGGGTATGTAACAAATTATGCGGAGGGATGTGAGTGATGTAGATGGGATCTATCCCTCCTATATGACGGGAGTGACATAGATATTCTTGATAGAGTGAGACCACGAAGTGCATGGCCATGCCCAAATGAGTCAATATGAGATATTGAGCTCATTTGATTAGAGTGAGTCTACTTGGAGTTCAAGATTTAGATTGTACCGAGGATGACACGGTCTATGCCTCGATTGGTCAATCTAGATGTCAAGGATAGAGGGATATTGTCACATATTGTGAGAGTCACAATTAGTAGTCACAAAGGTGATGTTGGAGCTCAACATTCTTGTAACTTGGGTAGCAATGATGTGTTGCTAGATACCGCTCATTGCTTATGTTCCTAAATCGGTTTAGGGACATTGCCAACGTTACAAGAACCTATAGGGTCACACACATAAGAGCAATTAGATGGAGATTAGGTTCATATGATGAACCATGAGGATTAGGTTCATGGGATGAACCAAATTGGATTAAGAGTAATCCAAATTAGACTAATTGAGTTAGACTCAAGTTGATTCAAGTATTGGATGAGTCTAATTTTGATTTGATTCATCAAATCAATTTAAATTAATGAATAAATATTCATTAAATTAAATTGACTTGAGTCAAGTGGTTAGATTTGATCAACCATGGGAGATTAGAGGTCAAGTTTGACTTGACTTGAGAGGGAAGATGAAAGATCAAGTTTGACTTGACCAAATGCCATGTCATGATGATGACTTGGCATGGCCGGCCAATGATGATGCTCCACATCATCATTGACTTTGTCAATTGGTGCCACATCATGAGGGAGACCAAGGGTCATGGGAGTTACATGCATGCATGTAACCTCCTCTCCATGAAGTGGCCGGCCACTCCATTAGATGGGGTAATTGATTTTTGGTGGCTTAATAACTTCATCTTCAACCTTGGTGCTCTTCTCTTTCAAGCTCTACCTCTCCCAACCTCTCCTTGGCCGAAATTCCTAAAGGAGTGCTAGCACACTCTAAGGCATTTTTCTCCACCTATTGCTTGTGTGGATACCAATAGAGGAGTGTGCACTTGACACTCTCGAGTTCCGGCGAACTTTTGGACGAGCGGGATAAGCGAAGGGCATCGCTACGAGGGTAATGTTCTAACCTCTTAGATCTAAGGTAGATCTAGGGTTTTTGTAAGCACATACATGTTTTTATATTTTTATACTTCGGACGGATCCGTGGCCGGGGCTTCCGAGGTTTCCGCAACGCAAAAAGCGGTTTTTGCAGCTCGGAAAAACCCAACAGTGGTATCAGAGCCACGTGCGAAGCATGTATGTGTTTCATTTTTGTAGTTTTTATATTATATATAAAAATTACAGATTTATATGTTTCTGTAAATTTCCTAATTTTATAGAATTTTTGGGTATTTTTCTCGTAGAGTCGAAGCAACGAGTGTTGGGACACTCGTAGTCTTCAACCGTTGAGAAAAACTCTCCGAATCGACGAGTTCTCGCTTTAGGTTTTTGGGACAGCGACTTAAGTCGCTGTAAGATCATTGTAGGGACACTCGCGAAGTTTGTTTTGTGAGTAGGGGCGCTGCCCCTATCCCCGAAAGGGGCCTTGTCCCGCGATCGCGCCCGGAAACCGCTTAGCGGGACCGTTACGGAGAGGTGACTCATAAATTTAAAATAAATTAGGAAAAATTATAGAAATTTTCTGTAAAAATACATAATTTAGAATTATGTATAGTTCTATGATTGTCATGGCCCAATGACCCCAATTTGATTGGATTATGTGTGTTGTAATTCATAATACGACCTGCGTGCCGTTTTGTGGTTGTGCGTGTTGTATAGTGTATGCGACCTGCGCGTCGTACCTCTTCTTTTGATATTCTAGTTGTAATTAGTTTTTAGACTCGAATGTAACTCGAGTTTCATATTTGTAATGTACAAAATGGAGCGGTGGAAAGTCCACTCAAAGACGAGATTACGAGAAGGGTGACGACGACACATGACGGTCAAAGGAAGCGCTTGTAGAAGTCGCTAGCCTTAGGTAGACCGTCCGATCTTCTCATTGGCTTGAGAAGATCGTAGTAGGGCCATGACTATATCACATTTAATTATATATATATATATATATATATATATATATATATATATATATATATATATATATATATATATATATATATATTTAATTGATTTTTGCTTGTATGTATGTGATGCATGCTAGTAGAATAATGCTTGTATGTATATGATGCATGCTAGGTTAATTTTCTTGTATGTATATGATGCATGCTAGAATAATGAATGTATGTATGTAATGCATGCTAATATAGGATAATAAAGGCCTAAATGCGTATAAGATACACATTACGATTAGATTAGATCATAATCGAATCAACTCGAAAATGCCTACCGAGCCTTGATACCCATCACTACCTCGATCATTTGTTGTTGTTGAATCTGCCAAAGCAGAGCAACGCATATTATCTTGGTAGGGTGCGGAGGGACAATCTTGGTCCCGCCTATCACGCTTGGGTTAGAGTAAGCTCAATTAGATTGAGCAAAACTAGTTAAACTCAATTGGATCGAGTAGAACTATAGGCATATTCCAATCGTTGGAACGATAGGTCAAGATTGCATTTACACTAAATCTTGGGCGATTTAGCCAAAGCTAACTCAAGGTCTTTTGTAAATGTGGGTCTTGATCCTATAAACAAGAGTTGCATAGAGATGTAATCGGTAATGTGTTACCCACCGATCATACTAAGTCTTGGGCGATTTAGCCAAAGCTAACTCAAGGCTTAGTATGATGTGGATCTTGTCCCGCAAGAATTATAGCTAGTTTGTATGAATCTAGTAATGTGGTTTGACCACATCCATAACTCGATTTTACAAAAAATTCCTATAATTCAGTGGGAGCATCATTTGATTAAAGGCCTAATTAAATGATAAAAGGAATATGATATTAATTCTTTGCATTGTATGTTGTAGATAACTATGTCAACAAACACGAACACTCTCTCTCTGCGATCTGTCCTTGAGAAGGACAAGCTCAATGGAGCAAATTTCCTGGGTGATGCAGAACTTGAGAAGTATTCTCACCCAAGAAAGGAAGTTGTATGCGTCTGGGCGGCCCATTCGGAGGCACCTCCACCGCCCTTGCCTCGCGGTGACAAAGATGCTTACAAGAAGCATCAAGATGATGCATTAGATGTGTCATATCTTATGCTCGCGACCATGAACTCTGAGCTTCAGAAGCAACACGAGTTCATGAATGCTTATGATATGGTTGGACATCTTCGTCAACTATATCAAGGACAAGCTAGGCATGAGAGATATGAAGTCTCTAAGGCATTATTTGAGTCCAAGATGCAAGAAGGGACTCCCGTAGGTACATATGTACTCAAGATGATTGGGTACGTAGAAAACCTACAAAGGGGATTCCCACTTGGCCAAGAGTCAAGCTCGACCTGATCTTGCAATCTTTGCCACAAGCCTTCAATCAATTTGTCATGAATTATAATATGAATGAAATTGATAAGTCATTGCCTGAAATGCTCAGCATGTTGAGAACTGCTGAGCTTAACCTTAAGAAGGGTAAATCTGACACCATTTTGATGGTGCAGAAGAAGAAAGGCAAGGGCAAGCCTAAAGGTAAGGGAAAGTCCCAAGCCAAGGGCAAAAGCAAAGAACTTAAACCCAAAGGAGGGGTAGCCAAGGAAGGGGCTTGCTTCTTTGCAAGGAAGCGAGGACAACTGGAAGCGTATCGCAAGGCATACCTGGAAGATCTTAAGAAGAAGAGAATTGAGACTTCTACTTCAGGTATAAATGTTATAGAAGTCAATCTATCTATTTCTTCATCATGGGTATTAGATACCGGATGTGCATCTCACATTTGTACCAATGTGCAGGCGCTGAGAAATAGCAGGGCATTGACAAAGGGCGAGGTGGACCTACGAGTAGGCAATGGAGCTAGAGTCGCTGCTGTTGCTGTAGGAACTTATGATCTATCTTTGCCCTCTGGGCTTGTATTAGAATTAGATGAATGTTGTTATGTACCTTAACCAAGAACATCATTTCATTTCTTGTTTGGACAAGAAAGGATTTTCATTTATAATAAAGAACAAATGTTGTTCAGTTTATTTAAATGATATGTTCTATTGTAGTGCACCTCTAATGAACGGACTCTACTTTCTAGACTTAGAGAGCCCTATCTATAACATAAGTACCAAGAGGTTCAAGTCAAATGAGTTGAACCAAACCTATCTCTGCACTGCCGCTTAGGTCACATAAATGAGAGTCGCTTATCTCGGCTCCCATAAGGATGGGGTCTAGACTCATTTGATTTTGAATCATATGAGACATGCGAATCTTGCCTTTTAGGCAAGATGACCAAGACTCCCTTTAGTGGACACGGTGAAGAGCATGATTTGTTAGGACTTATACATAGTGATGTATGTGGTCCTTTGATATTCTTTGCTAGAGGTGGTTCACAGTACTTCATTACATTTCTTGATGACTTGATAGATATGGTTATGTGTATCTCATGACACACAAATCAGAATCCTTTGAAAAGTTCAAAGAATTCAAGAATGAAGTACAAAACCACTGCAAGAGTATTAAGATACTTCGATCAGATCGAGGTGGTGAATACCTTAGCCATGAGTTTCGTGACTATCTAGCTGAGTGTGGGATTCTATCCCAACTCACTCCTCCTGGAACACCACAGTGGAATGGTGTATCCGAAAGGAGGACTCGTACTTATTAGATATGGTACGATCTATGATGAGTCACAGATCTTCTTATATCCTTTTGGGGATATGCTCTAGAACAAAGCCTTTACCCTTAGCAGTGTACCATCTAAGGTCACGTAAAGACACCATATCTGATATGGGACAGGAGAAATCCCAAGATGTCTTTTATGAGGATTTGGGGTTGAGGCTTACGTTTGGCGTCAAGTCTCGGACAAAGCTGGGACCCAACTCTGATAGGTGCTATTTTGTTGGATATCCCAAGGATACAAAGGGATATTACTTCTACATTCCCAGTCAGCACAAAGTGTTTGTGGCAAAGACTGGAGTTTTTCTAGAAAGAGATTTTGTTTCTAGAAAAACTAGTGGGAGTACCTTCGATCTTGAAGAAATTCAAGATAAGGACCATAGCACTGAGGCCTTGATGGAGGTTGAACAGGAACCACAAAGTGTTGTGGGTGATGAGGTTATTGCACAAAGAGTTGTGGAACAACCACCTGTTCATGTAGACCTACCTCTTCGCAGATCTGATAGGGTACGTCGTCAGCCTGAGAGATATTCATTTCTCTTGTCTGACCATGATGACGTAATGCTCATTGAGAATGAGCCTACCTCCTATCAGGAAGCTGTGATGAGCCCAGATTCTGAGAAATGGCTAGAGGCCATGAGATCCGAGATGGAATCCATGTACACCAACCAAGTATGGACTTTGGTTGATCCACCTGAAGGGGTCAAACCCATTAGGTGTAAGTGGGTCTTTAGGAGAAAGACTGACATGGATGGACTTACGCATACCTATAAGGGCCGATTGGTGGCTAAAGGTTTCAAGCAAATTCATGGTATTGACTATGATGAAACCTTTTCTCCAGTGGCGATGTTTAAGTCCATTCGGATCTTGTTTGCTATTGCAGCATACCACGATTATGAGATCTGACAGATGGATGTCAAAACTGCGTTTCTGAATGGAAACTTGCTCGAGGATGTGTACATAACACAACCTAAGAGTTTTGTAGATCCACAACATACTGGGAAGGTATGCAAGCTGCAAAGGTCCATTTATGGGCTAAAGCAAGCTTCTCGGAGTTGGAATCTTCGATTCAATGATGCGATCAAACAGTTTGGTTTCATCAAGAATGAAGATGAACCCTGTGTCTACAAGAGGGTTGATGGGAACACAGTTGTCTTCCTTGTATTGTATGTGGATGACATACTGATCATTGGGAATGACATCCCTTCGCTACAGTCTGTAAAGACTTGGCTCGGGACGTGCTTCTCAATGAAAGACTTAGGTGAAGCAGCCTGTATTCTAGGTATCAAGATCTATAGAGATAGATCTAAGAGATTGCTTGGCCTAAGTCAGAGTACATACATTGACACGGTATTACTTCGGTTTGCCATGCAGAATTCCAAGAAAGGACTTCTGCCGATGTCACATGGTGTGAGTCTTTCGAAGACTCAAAGTCCCTCTTCTAGAGAGGAGAGAGACCGCATGGATAAGATCCCTTACGCATCTGCTATAGGATCTATCATGTACGTCATGCTATGTACTCGTCCTGATGTCTCGTATGCTTTGAGCATGACGAGTAGATACCAGTCAGATCCAGGTGAGCGTCACTGGATAGCAGTCAAGAATATTCTTAAGTACTTGAGAAGGACTAAAGAATATTTCTTGATATTTAGAGGCGATGAGGAGCTAGCTGTAAAGGGTTACAGCGATGCCAGCTTCCAAACTGACCAGGATGATTATAGCTGTAAAGAAGTTCTAGCACTTGGTCAAGGAGTTCTAGCACACTCTAAGGCATTTTTCTCCACCTATTGCTTGTGTGGATACCAATAGAGGAGTGTGCACTTGACACTCTCGAGTTCCGGCGAACTTTTGGACGAGCGGGATAAGCGAAGGGCATCGCTACGAGGGTAATGTTCTAACCTCTTAGATCTAAGGTAGATCTAGGGTTTTTGTAAGCACATACATGTTTTTATATTTTTATACTTCGCACGGATCCGTGGCCGGGGCTTCCGAGGTTTCCGCAACGCAAAAAGTGGTTTTTGCGGCTCGGAAAAACCCAACACAAACATAACTAAACATTAACAGAATCAATCTGTAGGAATAGTAATCTAACCCAATCCTAATCCCTGATCGATCAACCAAATCCCATAGTGGTACAATCTCATATCATTTATTATTACCAAATCAACTCTCCAATTAACACTATTGTATCAACCTATTACATAGCTATCATATACAAATCAAGACTTACCCAGCTCTGAATCCATGGCACCATCTTCTTGATCCAAGTTCCTAAAATTTCACCACAATCTATATAATAGATATAATCCAATATTCATAACCACCAGATCAGTTGTAACAACAATATGCATCCATAAACATCTAGATTTGGACTTACCACACTTAACTTTCCTTGCACAGTTTCCTGCCCCTCTTCAGGGTATTAGATTTGAGTCCATTGTCGGATTGGATGTAAAAGAAACTCAATCCCAACACCCTCACAACCTGTAATCACAGAGACATAAGCTTCCCTCCTAATCAATCCCTAGAGTCCATAAATCCAAAATAGCAAGAAGACAATGAGATTACCAGAACTAGATGTATAGTCTATTGAAGGATTTGTTCAACAACTGATAGTACAATTTGCCGACATGAATATGCTCAAGATGATTTGCACAACGGCAAACCACGACAGGGTTGTTGAGCAACACATCGCTCATGGTGAACAAGGAAATGATTGGTTGTGGATAGTTGCCCAGACAGCCAGAACTCCTAAAGATCCCTTGACCAAGGCGATTGGTAGCAGTCTACAGTAGAGGCGGCACCGATTCGCGGCTGCAACGTGCGAGAAAAAGGGAAAAACGGTGATCCGAAGGTGGATGACCATGGATATGCAGGGATCGATGAAGATCACCATTGGCGACTAGGTATTTGGCTGTGGTAGAGGTAGCCGACTGCAAAGATGCTCACGGCAAGAACGCGAAGAAGGCGGCGACGCGATAGCAGCTCCAGCTCGCGGCGAGACCGATTGGCGTGGCAGCGTGAGATCTGGCTGCGGTAATCGACGTGGCGGCGACAATGAGGAGCGACGACATGAGCTCAGGGCGAAGATCGAGCTGAATCGGCGTTGACGACAGTGAAGAGGAGGAGAAATCGCGGCTGCACATGAGAAGTCTGGAGGGAGGAAGTTACGGCGTGAAATGAATAAGGAGTATAACTTAGGTTTTCTAATTAAACCCTTAGGTTAATAATGTTTATTAACTCCTTAATCATAATTAATCCAAATAGGCTTTATCAAGGCCTATTAAATCTCCCCATAAACTTATAGAAATTTTATTTAAATCCAAATAAATTTCTAATTTTTTTTTTAAAATTCCAGTTAGTATTTTCCTAATTAACAAATATTATTTTATTATTGTTTCATTTTTTCGATATCTCACACTTAGTATCTCATTTAGCCCATATATATTTACACATGTGTATTATACCCATTAGTAATGATTATTATCTCTTTATGTTCTTGGTATTATATGATATTCTTGTATTTTTCTTTCTTATTCAGTGAACTCAATAACTGCCCACATAGCAAACATTCCTATACTCACTGGTACTAACTTTAACCAGTGAAAAGAATATGTAATAGTGGTCTTGGGATACATGGGCTTAGACTATGCATTAAGATATGATTGCCCTGCACCTCTGACTAGTTCTAGCACGGCAGGGGAGAGGACTCAGTTTGAACAGTGGAAGCATTCTAATCATATGAGCCTGAGCATTATGAAGTTATACATCCCAGAAGTTATTAGAGGCTCTATAATTAAACAAGTGGATGTCAAAGTTTTCCTGAGTCAATTAGCAGATCAATTCACTTCAAATGAAAAGGTCGAAACAAGCACACTCTTGTCAAAGCTTGTTACTATGAGATATAAAGGAAAGGGAAACATCAGAGAGTACATTATGAAAATGTCAAATATTGTCATAAGACTTAAAGCACTTAAGCTAGAAATATCTGAAAGCATGTTGGTACATTTTGTCTTGTTGCCTCTGCCTGCACAGTTCACACCCTTCAAGACAAGTTACAACACTTAGAAGGAACAGTGCACATTAAATGAGCTTATAGCTCAATGTGTGCAAGAGGAAAGACTGAAGCAGGAGACATCGAAGAGTGCTAATCTAACATCCAATACTCAGGGTACTTATAATAAAAGGAAGAGGAACAATTTCAAGGGAAAAACAAAGCAAACGGCAAACACATGGGCATTCGGTCAAAGTGGGCAAAAGGAACAAGATAAGGTGACTACTTGTTACTTTTGCAAAAAGAATAGTCATGTCAAGAAAGAATACCCTAAGTACATTAATTGGCGTAATAAGAAAGGAAATTTGTTAAACTTGTAAGTCAATTTCAACTTCCATACATATAGACACTTGGTGGATAGATGCTGGTACACCTACTCACATTAGTGTCTCTATGCAGGATTGCCTCCTCTACAGTCGACTATCGTTTGATGGTGAAAGACACATCATTATTGAAGGTAGGAAGCAAGCTAGAGTAATGGCATTAAGGTCATGTTTGATGAGGGATAATCAACCTTGTAATGTAATCAAGATTACATTACAAGATGTATTAATTTGTTTGACACAATTTTAAAGACGTAGTTTAATGTGATCGGATTACAAAAGAGGAGGCAAGATTCGTAATCTGGATTACAAAGGAAAAGCTAGGTAATCCGATTACATTACGGATTCAATATTTATCATGACAAATATATCCTTTTTTTTATTTTTCTCATTACTTCCCGACACTCGTCGAAGACGACCATCGACGACGGTATATGAGCCCCTTATTATATCGGGATTAAGAGTATGTATAATATAATATCTGAGGTCCAATTCGATTATGTAGTCAGCAATAAATCGAATCACCTCTAAGTCGGTCCTGCTCAATACACACAAAGTGCACTAGTGTGATTCTATGGTCAAGACAAACCAATATCAAATCACACTACAACCATACCAATGGTTTGTCCAAAGTCATCTAGGTTGTGAGCCTTTACTTATACTTTACAATGAACCGATAACATGATCTCCTGTGTGACACTACACACCATGTTATCTACAATATAAAGTATCAGACTATATGCATAACCAAAAATATACAATCAATGATCATGTGATTCTTATTTCAAAATAAGGATGTTCATACAAAAGATAGACTTTTTAGTATACATCCCAACAATCTCCCACTTATACTAAAAGACTATGTTGTCCTCATACTGTCATACATCTGATTCTCATTCCCTCCACATGTCTATCAAAAGCTCTCGCTAGAATGACCTTAGTGAAAGGATCCACTAGGGTATCCTCTGATGCAATATAGGCGACAACACCTTCTACCTCCTTTACGATTTCTCGTATCATATGGTACTTGCACTCTATGTGTTTACTTGCCTTATGGGCTCGTGGTTCCTTCGAGTTTGCAACTGCACCACTATTATCACAATAAATTATGATATTTCTGGGCAAACCAGGAATCACATCCAAGTCCATCAAGAAGTTTCTGAGCTACACAGCTTCTTTGGCTGCCTCAAATGGTGCCACATACTCAGCTTCCATGGTGGAGTCAGCCACGCATTTCTGCTTGACACTCCTCCATACAATGGCTCCACCTCCCAAAGTAAACACAAAACTTAAGGTAGACTTACTGTTATCCCTATCTGATTGGAAGTCGAAATCCGTATAACTCACAGGGAGTAATTGGTCTGCCTGGTAAACTAGCATATAATCCCTAGTCATTCTCAGGTACTTCAATATATGCTTTACCGTTGTCCAATGTCCATGTCCTGGATTACTCTGATATCTGCTAACCATGCCCACAACAAAATAGATATCTGGTCTCGTACATAGCATCGCATACATGAGGTTTCCTACTGCCGAAGCATAAGGAACCGCCTTCATCTCCTCTATCTCCTCAGATGTTCTAGGATACATCTCCATAGACAAAGGAACTCCATGCCTAAAAGGTAGAAAACCTTTCTTGGAGTTTTGCATGCTAAAACGATCCATAATGGTGTTTATGTATGAAGCTTGAGATAAGCACAACATCCTTTTCCTGCGATCCCTTATAACCTTGATCCCAAGGATGTGTCTCACTTCTCCCAAGTCCTTCATATCAAACTGTTTGGACAACCATGCCCTTACGTCCGATAACACCTTGACATTGTTGTCAATTAATAAAATATCATCTATGTATAGTACAAGAAATACCACTACGTTTCCGTCACATCTCTTGTATACACAAGACTCATTTGAACTTTGAATAAATCCATAAGACTGGATTACCTCATCAAAGCGGATGTTCCAAGACCTCGAAGCTTGCTTCAATCCATAAATGGACCAATTAAGCTTACACACAAGATGCTCTTTGCCCTTTGCAATGAATCCCTCTGGTTGCTTCATATAGATGTTTTCCTCAAGACTTCCATTAAGAAAAGTTGTCTTGACATCCATCTGTCACACCTCATAATCCATATGAGCTGCAATACATAAGAGAATTCGGATAGACTTAAGCATGGCTATCGGCGAAAAGGTTTCCTCATAATCGATACCCTCTTTCTGAGTATACCCCTTCGCAACAAGCCTCGCTTTGAAGGTCTCAACCTTCCCGTCTATTCCTCTCTTTCTTTTGTAGATCCACTTACATCCAATGGTTTTTACACCATCGGGTGGTTCTACTAGCTCCCAGACCTGATTTGAATCCATAGATTCAATCTCAGTATTTATTGCACTTTTCCAAAATACTGCATCTTTATCTTGGATTGCCTCGTCATATGTCCAGGGATCAGATTCATGTTCGCCAGGGACTAAATCAGAAGATTCTCCCAAGAACATGAATCTATCAGGCTGTCTCACAACCCTCCCACTACGATGAGTTATCACCTGTGTATCCTCTGTGACACGCGGTGCAGTGACTTGTAGTATATCCTCTTGTACCGGTGGTACTGAAGAAGTGACTTCCCCTTTTAATTCCTCTAGAACAATCTTACTCATGGGCTTGTGGTTCATTACATAGTCTTCCTCTAAAAATCTGGCGTTCGTGCTAACGATCACCCTCTGATCTCTAGGACTATAGAACAAACCTCCTTTCGTCCTCTAGGATAGCCAACGAACATGCGTACTTCTGTACGAGGTTCCAACTTACCAGCATCTGCCTTCAGCACATGTGCTGGACTCCCCCAAATCTGAATATATCTTAGACTAGACTTTCGCCCAGTCCATAATTCTGTGGGAGTAGAAGGCACTGATTTAGATGGTACCAAGTTCAGAATATACACTGTCGTATCTAGAGCATATCCCCAGAACGAGTCTGGCAACTCAGAATAATTCATCATCGATCTAACCATCTCCATAAGAGTCTTATTCCTTCACTCTCCTACACCATTCTGCTGGGGTGTGTCAGGTGCAGACAATTTGGATTGAATCCCAGCCTCTGATAAGTAATTCCTAAACTCTCCCAAGAGGTACTCACCACCATGATTAGATCGTAGTGTCTTGATACTTTTACCTTGATGTTTCTCCGCATCCACCTTGAATTCTTTGAACTTGTCAAAGCATTCAGATTTGTGACGCATCAAGTAAATGTATTCATATCTCGAATAATCGTATATAAAAGAGACGAAATACTCAAAACCACCTCTAGCCTAGATAGACATAGGACCATACAAATCAGAATGAACCAATTCTAATACATCTTTGACTCTATACCCCTTGGCCTTAAAAGGTCTCTTGGTCATTTTACCCTCCAAGCAAGATTCGTAGGTTGAGAAATCTTCCACCACTAATGAGCCCAAAGGTCCATCAGCTATCAACCTTTGAATTCTGCTTAGGTTAATATGACCAAGTCTTAGATGCCAAAGATATGTTTGGTTCATCTTCGAAGGTTCTTTTCTCTTATTGGAATTAGAAGATGAGTTATTAACTTTTATTTGTATCGTATGAGCTTTTGGTTCAAGTGTGTATAAATTTCCTATCAATGCACCCAAACAGATAATCTCCCTATTCCTTTTTATAACAACTCTGTCATTAAAAGAAATAGAATATCCATCCATAAACAATTTAGAAACCGAAATTAAATTCTTTCTAAATAAAGGTACATAAAGGCAATTCTTAAGAACCTAAACTTTATTTTTCTCAAAAGATAAATAAACATCTCCCACTGCAACAGCCGCCACCTTCGCGGCATCACCCAAGTATACGGTAATCTCCCCTTCAGCCAGTCGTCTGGTTTCCTGGAACCCCTGCAAAGTATTGTAGACATGATCAGTGGCTCTCGTATCTACACACCAGGTGTCGGTAGATAACACCACTAAACATGTTTCAACGACTAGACCAAAAGATATACCTTTGTTCTACTTGCAGTTGGGGCAGTCCTTCTTCCAGTGTCCAGTCTGCTTATAAGTGAAGCACTTGCCTTTCGGCTTCTTCACTCTTCCCTGAGTTCCTCCCACCGCCTTTGCCCCAGCTTGTTTCTTCTTATTCTTGCCTTTCGGCTTAAAAGTAGAAACCTTTTGGGTAACCATGGCATGTGCCTGAGCACTCTGACGAAATAGCCCCTCTGCCGCCTGGAATCCTGTCAGAAGCTCTGCCAATGAATACAACCTCTTGTTCATGTTGTAGTTCAGGCGAAACTGCTCAAAACTCCTAGGTAGAGACTGGAGAATGATATCGATCTGGATTTCCCCATCGATCTCAGCTTCGAGGACTTCTAGCTCATTCAAATGAGTCATCATCTTGAGAACATAATCCCTCACGGGTGTTCCCTCGATCATGGTGGTCGTCATCAAGTTTCTCATGGCTTCCTGCCTAGCAGCCCGATTCTGGTGTCCGAAAAGCTCTTTGAGATTGAGCATCATGTCATAAGCGGTGGGCATGGCTTGATGCTGATGTTGCAGTACATTTGACATAGATGCCAAAATGTAACACCGCACCATCTCATCGGCCTTAATCCACTTCTTATAACTCTCTTTCTCCTTTTCCCCAGAATCATTTGTAGGCTTAGGAGGGCACTCTTCGAGGAGTATATATTTGTATTCCTCAGCAGTCAAGACAATGTCAAGATTCCTCTTCCAATCAACATAGTTGGGTCTAGTAAGTTTATTTTCTTTTAGTATCACAGCAAGCGGGTTGAAAGTCATTTTGAAAGAAAACCTAAGAATCACATAGATCAAAACATTAGATTTCAAAAAATTATTGATTCCTAAAACAATACAATTTTAAAATCAACCAACACCTCAAAACACCGAGAATATCGTATGCCACGATAGTGTGGACGTATACGAATTCTGCATTTGTAAGAGGAGGTTTTACCCATTAATTTTACTATCTTGTCAACCTAACTTTTTGATAAGTAAAATTAATAGTTAGTTTCTCTTCGGTCATACAAATAAAAGCAGTGACTCCGATGGGGAGGATACTTATATTTGTATCTAAGTGTTCACCATTACTTGGTACCAAGGTAATTATCTCGGGTTATGTGCCTCCCCGATGGGGAAGTACACACGCTCCTTAATAATTTTCTATAACCATATTCGACCTTGTGATCCGCAAACAAACTCATCCGATGGGGAGGAAGGAACTCAGAGCCGACGCGCAAGTTTGTTTGCATCACATGTCAAATCATAATGGAGGTCGTGGGAATTTATAAAAATATCCCTCTCTTACTTAGTAATTTGAAATTGAGGAATTTTCTAGCCTACGACATGCATATCAAACAATAAGCAATAAATATGAAAAATAAAAAAATTTCCAACTATTATGGCTTTTGTATTCAATATGTCTCCCGTCGTATCATCATCTCGTCCGCTCCTCCCTACACCATGTACAAGCCATCCGGAGATTCGAGCCGAGAAAAAATATTTTAATTTACATCCATCGATCCTATACTCCACGAGGGAGTGTACATGAAATCTAGGTCGAAAGTAAACTAAAATAAAAAGAGTGGCTAAACAATGTCGTATCTAATTACAAAAATTAAATACTAGTCTCATCAACCCCGATGATTCAACAAAATATACAATTACACACATATAATCACATACACACATATGACCATAATAGTTGGATCCTATGCCTGCAACCAAAGAGTTAACCTACGCATATCCTACTATTATCCGGCACATATAATATATGAAAAGTGCATAAAAATAACCGAATTCTAAACACACAAAACCGAAAATCGTGTCTCTGATACCACTTGAAGGTAGGAAACTTCACTTCCCACTTCAACTCGGTCGCTTGTTCATGGCGATCCCATTGACGTCCCTGGATTAAAAAAATTTAATCCTAGACAAAGGGATCACCCAAGCAACCGTTTCATTGTCGTGCTATTCGATTAGAGTAGTCACTTGAACAAACTTGTTGTTCAAGTAACCAACCTCTATTCTACGAATAGCCGCGGAATAGACGATGTACGGATCGCCGACTTTTGTGTTTATATTCGGGGTCCAAGTATATTTAGCCACAAAACAGAATATATAACATTCATATAATTGAAGAACAAATATAGACAACTTACAAAAGAATATAAACAAATGTTATACCTCTTGTTCTTCTATTATATATCCTTCCTCCTTTTGGACGTCGTGTGGGCGACGATCTACCAAAAGTTGAAGCTCCTAGATCACCAATCTTCCTTCCTTGCTCGCTCCGAACAAGATGAAGACTAAGAAACAAAACCCTTCTCCTTCCTTTAGCCAACTAACAAACACCAACCTAGGTGCTTGCCGTCGGCCAACAAGGAGAAGATGATGAAGATAGTTGCCGGCCAAGAGCTCCAAGGGAAGACCCTAAGCCTTGTTTCCACCGGCCAAGGAGAGGAGAAGGACTAGGTTTGGACGCCGGCCAAAGGAGGGAAGAAAGAGATGGGCGTCGGCCACCAAGGAAGAAGAAGAAGAAAGGAAATAATTTCCTTATTTGGTGTCGCCCAAGCCTTCAAACCCTAAGCCTCCCAAACCCTAATCCTATCTCAATTGGAATTCCTCTTGCCGCCCACCCCATGCTCTCCTTTTATAGAGTTAGGGATATGTCTTGTTTTAATCTCCACCATTGGTTCTAGGGATTTAATCTCAACCGTCAGATCTAGAGATTTAATCTCAACCGTCGGATCTAAAGATTTAATCTCTACCTTTGGATCTAGAGTTTTGTTTTCGACCATTGGATCTAGACTTCATGAGGTATTAATAGGCTACAATAGGGACCATGAGGAGAAGTTGGATCTTGGCCACCCAATGGATCAAGCCCACATAAAGTCCGATCCATTAATGATAATTCAATCCACTAAAGGATTATCATTGATCTACCTCACCAACCCCCATAAGTTAATATGGGCTCCATATATTATATGTATATTTTTCTCCCCGTGTTTAAGATCTCGAATGTCCGTCGATTAATTAATTTACTGACAATTAATTAATCAACATCTAACTCCATGAGTAGTACCACTCAACCTTATCATCATGTCGAACCAAGTCCACCTGCAGAGTTTACATGATGAACCTTATGAGCTCCTCAAGGGGATATCATCATCCTAATATATAGGACACGGTTTCCTCATATAATCAACGACACACCATATAAATAATATCATTTCTCAACTTACCGAGCCTATCGATTTAATCTATAAATCTCGCCCATTGATAAATCAAAGAAATGGATATTAAGTATATGTGCTCGTTATTATATCGGGATTAAGAGTATGTACAATATAATATCCGAGGTTCGATTCGATTATGTAGTCAGCAATAAATCGAATCACCTCTAAGTCGATCCTGCTCAATACACACAAAGTGCACTAGTGTGATTCTATGGTCAAGATAAACCAATATCAAATCACACTACAACCATACCAATGGTTTGTCCAAAGTCATCTCGGTTGTGAGCCTTTACTTATACTTTACAATGAACCGATAACATGATCTCCTGTGTGACACTACACATCATGTTATCTACAATGTAAAGTATCAGACTATATGCATAACCAAAAATATGCAATCAATGATCATGTGATTCTTATTTCAAAATAAGGATATTCATACAAAAGATAGACTTTTCAGTATACATCCCAACAGATCGGCCTGCGACCGGCGATCAACAACGATCGATCGGTTGGCGATCGATGGTCGGTGATCGACGATCGACAATCGACGACCGACGGCGGTCGAAAATCGACGATTGACCGACGATCGACCGATGGTCGCCGACACAAGGAATCAACTAAGAATTTAATTATCTTCAAATGAAATTATAAGGGTATTTTTGTCATTTATAATAATATGAATTACATTCCTTATAACAAATAATGAACACCAAACAAACGAATGTAATCACTTTTGTAATCAAAGATTACACACCAATCGCTAACCAAACACAGTACTGTAATACACATTACATTACATTACAAATTTGATTACATTACAAGGTTGATTATATTACCTCGTACTAAATGTAGCCTAAGTGTTTTTTATTTTATGCTTAGTTTAAGGAACTATCTAAATTTGAATTTGAAGAATAATATATTGTCTTTTAGACGGATTTTTATTTTTTATTTTTTATTTGAACAAATAAAGTTTTCCTTTTTCATTTAGAAATAAATTTTTTAATATTTTCTGAATTCAATAGTTCCTAATTAATTAATAAACTATAAAGTTTTAAAACACTTATATGTCTATGAGCAATAAATATATGTATATTGAAAGTGTGAAGCTTGGCTAAAAGAAATTCATTCGGTGGTTAAAATACTTATCTAAATAACTTCGAAAAGAATTATTGATTTCCTTAACAAATTATATATAGAGTATGTTAAAGGAAAATTGATTAACAAATTATTTTTATGAGTACGAGATTGTGGTTTAATATACCATGGATGATATTCATTATGAGAATAATGTGGTTGAGCAAAGGATCCAAACCCTATAGATTATGGTGTGAAGAAGATGATTTACACTTCTTTGCTAAAATCCTTGCCAATGAAGCACTCATGGTTGCAGTTACCTTTGCAAAAGGGTTTTTTAATAAAGACAGTAATCTAAATCTTATACATCTAGGGTTGTCTAGTTATTAGACATTATGAACTTAAAGAAGAAAACTAGACTTAAAGAATTTTGAGCTATCATTTAGTATAATACTTTAATCCATCCCTTGTGATTCTTCAAGAAATACTAAATTTATTTAAAACAGTGGGAGTATTAAGCTCATGGATGTGTCATGTAAAGAAGAGAGCATTAGCGATTCTACTAAAGATACTATATTTGTAACTAGCAGGGCTTTGATATCCTGTGTAGAAGTTGAACATCTAGTAGGAATAGTACACTATGACATCCAACCACTTTAAACAAAAAATGTCACTAAGTAAATCTACTAGGGAAAGGAGATCCACATTTTTTTCATGATCAAGTTTATCTCCTAGAATATGTATATAAGTTTGACATTGGGTTGAAAGATGATTCTTCATTTTTCCAGAAGTTCAAACTGTATTCTAATCCTAGAAAATATACTAAAGTCATGAAGGTTGAGTTGAAGTCTATGGCTATCAATGGCATATAGAAACTAGTTGAATTGTCTGAAAGAGTGAAATCTGTTGGTGGTAAGTGGATATTTAGAACCAAACAAGATTCACAGGACAATGTCGAAAGTACGCCTTGTAACCAAGGGATTCACTCAGTAAGTGAATATATATTACAAAAGAGACTTTCTCATCTATGTCAGTGAAAGACTCTATAAGAGTAATCATGACACTGATAGCTCACTGAAATTTGAGCTACATTAAATGGGCATTAAGATTATATTTTTTAATGGGAACATTAAGGAATCAATGTATATAGTGCATCAATAGAACTTTGAATCTTATGATTCAAAACACGTAGTACACAATCTAAATAAGTCCATTTATGGTTTAAAATTTGTCATTTCATTATTAGTACCATAAATTTTGATAAGGAGGTTACCTCATTCAAGTGTGGAGGGAAACCTATCGATTAGTTAAAATATATATCAAGTTCAGTGAGAGTTATCCTTAAACTTCAAATATAACGAGTCTCATATATGCACAGGAATGTACACATTTAGTTTAGTGTACATTGTAGGAATGTAGGGAAAAAATAAATATTTAAATACTCACATAGCGAAAATCTGATTACCTGGAAGTGATTAGATATTAAGACTTCACATTTTGATAGATGTTTGGACAATGAGAGATTTACATTAGGTCATTTCTTCATATTATTAAGAAAAACTATCATTTGGAAAAGCATCAAACAGATATTGATAGTCAACTCAATAATGAAGAATGAATAAGTAAGCTGATACATAACATCCAATATAATTATAGAATTTATCACAAGATTAAAGATCATTTAGGGTCTTGATGGTCATTTGGGATCAACAGTGATAATAATTACAAAATTTATCACATAATTAAAGATCATTTGGAGCCTTGATGGCTATATGGAATCAACTGTGATAATAAAGCTATGAAACTTTAGGCCAAGAACAACCATGACATGTCGATTTCATTTTATATCAACATAAAGTGTCAAACGATTAAAAGAAAGAGTTCAAAGTAGTCAAAACTTTGATAGAGCATATTAGGACAGACTTAATATCCATTATCAGTGTAGATTGAAAATAGAGGTTCTTCATATGGATGAAGTACCCATTAAATGGGAGTTTGTATTACTTTATTATTTAGGATGCTCTATAATCAAAACACATATATATCTTTATTTCTGATGTGCACACTAAGATAGAAAAAATATATGTGTAATTTATCTTTGAAACTCTATATAAAAGGATCATGATTTACTAATGCGGTTAGCATATGGTGATTGTAAATGTGATGTAAGACTCTATTTTGAGTCATGAGGTTTAGATCATGATTTGCTAATGCAATTTAGCATATGATGCTTGC